>OZ010633.1:24527455-25127455 GCA_963932165.1 Pimpla rufipes | reverse complement strand
TTCCCGGATCCTAATAATGACTCTTCCGTAGTCCAGGCTAACGAACTTTTTATAGCCCGCACTATCGTAACGATCCTTTCGGCTCGGCGGCTAATCGTTCGCCGCGCGTTCTCGCTTTTCATCGGAAGCTTCGTGAGAACTTCCAAAATTTCTGCCCCTCCACGCTGTCGTGATTATCTCACGTGCGTAAATTTAATCACAGTAGCGTGAACGATGTACAACAGGTAAAATGAATAAAATCTCCGTGTGACAATAACGTCGTGGATGAAGTTGTGACGTTGGGTAGTTTAAATTTCGATGATTAAATCGCCTCGTAACGTGAGAGGCTATTAAAACCCTCGCTTGGCCATTAAAAGAGACGAAAAATCCACGTTTAAATTCGTTTCTTGAAATATCGATGACTCACGCATCGCGTCGTGTGCACATTCAACTGTAAAATAACTGAAAGCTGGAGCCGCGAGCCGCGGTTGTTGTTTCGTTGCAGCGAAAATAATTAAAAAATGATGGGCCACCCGATCGATTCCATTCGGGACTCCATGGAGTCTCGGATAAAACCTGCCAAAATCGCAAAAATCGACCTCAGAATTTTTTTTTTTTTTTTTTTTTTCAAAATTTCACCCACTACCATTAACCTATCTAAAATTTTTCACTTGGTAAATGAAAAATGAACCCGCTTTCGCCATTGGATATACCCGATGGAGAGGCCAAATGGTGCATTTAATCGAGACAGGGAGATAGAGGCGCACTCGAGAATAAAGCGTAACGAGACCTGAAAGGAGCACTTTGAGTAACGTTAAATTACGAAAATCCGCGCGATATTGCGACTGATAACTTAAAACCGTATACACCGCTTTCCCACAGGTAACCACTGGTAAATTACATCCAAGTCCATGACAAACAGAATTCCTGAGTCTGATGCGAAATGTTGCAGCAAAAGGGGACGACGCAGGGCTGCCGCATGCGATAAAATAACGCGATATCGCGAAATATAAGAATACAAGAAGAATTTGAAGGTACTCGTAGCAACGTTCTTCCATAACCCTTGTCGCATACGTGCCCCGTAGATTCACGAAGCTCGCATCCCGTTCGCTTGTGAACGTAGTACACTTTACTTTCGCTACGAAAATTACTTGGGCAATTGCACGCAGTGGCGGCGGCGGCGGCGGGGCGCGGCGATATATCCAAGAGCTTGTCGGGTGATGCACACGTGTTGCATACACGGGCGGCACGTCCGACCGTGTAGCCATTAACACTACACGAACGTTCAGTAGTGATGACCCGTGGCTAAAGACTAAGGGAGGACAGATAATGGGGTATTACCGAGATAATATTACCGAGTTCTATCAAGAGAATATTACGTACATAATTTTCTAGTAATTTCAAAGATCGTTCACCCATATTGCCTACATAAATGCGAGGATGGAATTATTTTCACTGGATCTGTATGATGTTATAATTTTGACAAACCGATTTTTTTTTTACAAACTTTGACAAACCGATTGTTTTTACAAATTTTGACAAACCGAAAATGTTGACAAATTTTTGTCAAATTAATTTTTACATTTAATGTTTAATTTTGATTTAAGTGCGCACATCAAATGGATTTTTTTTTCCGTGATACTCGTCGCCGTTATTTACATGAATTGATAAGAAAGTGAGCGGTAAAACAGCGAATACGTTATGGGAAACGTGCGCCCCTTCTAATGGCACAATTAGAAACTAGAACCGGTAGCCCCGATGACAATGAGGGACGATAATCTCGCGGGCAGTCGACAGCTGCGCTTAGCCGTACAAGAGAAAAGCCAGCCGCGCGTGTTCGTTCGGGGCCAACTGGTAGCCGATGCTGGCGATGCTGGTGCGCCGAACGGTGCGTCGTGTCAGGCATCGGGGAGCCCATCTCTTCCTGCAACGCTGCGCTAAGGCCAAGTGCATACGAGTGAGGCAATAATTCCCATTGACCCGAAGGCCCGCGTCGCGCGGCTACAACGGATTCGCCGGCTCCGGCATTTATTCGTCTTCGTCGTTCACCTTTCACCCCGCATCGACGCC
This sequence comes from Pimpla rufipes, assembly GCA_963932165.1. NCBI lineage: Eukaryota > Metazoa > Arthropoda > Insecta > Hymenoptera > Ichneumonidae > Pimpla > Pimpla rufipes. The sequence continues at coordinate 25,125,406 of OZ010633.1, read as the reverse complement.
AGGGGGTTAACGCGCATTTAAATCTCTCTCTATCCCCTGCCATTCGACCGCGGACAAGGATGCACCAATAATCTACAGCTCGCGGCTGTGTCCTACCTATCGACCTTCCACCAATGTCAATGGAAACTCAAGTTCAATTCGAAACAAATAAAAATATATTTTTATGAAATAAACATTTATATGAATGAAATAAACATTTATTTAAATTAAATAAAAATTTATTTGAATTAAATAAATTTTATTTGAATTAAATAAATTGCATTTGATAAAAATAAATCCTATTAGGTCGGCCATTAAATAAATTAATCTATTACTAATAGGATTCACTTGGAACAAATAAAATTTATTTCCTTGAAATAAATTGTGCAACAGCCGACGCACCATTTATTTTCTTATGATAAAATAAATGAAAAGTCAAAGTAAAACCAAGCATTGATTTTTTTCTAAACCTTCAGAAAACTGGTGTTTTTTATTTTTATTTTTGGTCGTGGTCTATCATTATTCGATTTAAACAAACGTTCCCCCCGGAGCCCATGATGGTCGGGTACGTAATAATAGCGTTATGCAATATGGCTAACATATGTAAAGCCAGCACGTTCAGCGCGCTACGGGTTTTTTTTCGGCACTCTTAAAATTGTATGGGAAATAATGGTTTTGCCTATTCGATAATCCTCCTCTCTTTCTTTCTCCCACGTGTCGTACAGACGATTTTTCCGAGGGCATAGACGTTGCGCGCATGTGTACAGCGATTCTTAGATTATAGAGGTTTTCCTCCCTATCTCAACTATCCCGTACTTACACGTTCCAGTACACCTTCTCGCGTACGTCCATAAATAGGTAAAGGTACGTGTAATTTCCGCAAATATACCACCGGGGTAGGTAATACCTGAATACATATTTTATCGCCGTTTACACCATAGTAATATCGTCAAGTGTATTTAGCAAAGCTGGGCGAAATTGTCCTCGAAGCGATAAGTACTTTTAATACTATATGGGGTTTTAAAATTAGCATTTTAAAACGGTAAGTAAAACCCTTTAGATTCAGTGCTTAACATATTCAATAATATTCTCTGATATTTAGTAAAGTCCTTTTCCAGATGTATATATCAACCGCGGAAGTTTAGCACGTCCGAAAATACTGTAAAAATAGCCGCGCGACCGACGCGTCCATTTGCGTTATTTTTCGGTACCACCAGCTTCGTGACTCTTTACCGATACTCGTGCGAATTATTTTATCGGGTATTTATGGAATTTCAAGAAATGGAATTCGGCACTTTGAGAATGCACTCTCGGTCGCAACGACCCAATCACTATCGACGAAATTCCTTTGATATCTATCGCGGTAGTCATTTTCGGGATTTACGTTTGTCACTCGCCCAACCGACGCTCGATATTGCACTATATAGGTAATTGTCGCGAGCTGGCTCTCGTAGCAACAGCAGCGAGTACAGAGTGCATAAAGTCGATCACTGTGCCGCTGCCGCTGCTATCCACTGCTTCGCGAAAGCCCCGTAAATATGCGCGGTAAGAATTACAAACACAGAGGCGCGTACGCTCGCGCACAGCCCGTTAATTGAGATTCAGCTAATTGAAAGGACATTTTCGACGTTCGGAATAACTTACGACATCGTGCATCGTCTGTGTGTTCTTCTTTCTTATATTACGCCACTATGTTGGTCGTGACATTCGAGTGGACCGTTATACCCGGTTCACGTTAATCGCTCGACCAATCGGAGGCGTCGGAAGTCACGCAAGTCACGACATTCAAAATCGAAATAGCTATTGGTTTCTTTATCACCTCGGTTCGCACGTTTATTATTATTATTATTATCATTCTTATTATTTTCTATTCATCTCAACTCGTATCTTATTATTTTCTTTTCACCTCAATTCGCGTCTTATTATTTTCTTTTCACCTCAATTCGCGTCTTATTATTTTCTTTTCATCTCAATTCGCGTCTCATTTCCCACTGCGAGGCGAACGAGCGAGCCAATAAGTTACGTATTTTAATGCTTCATAAAGTGTCGGGTAATATGACAGTCGTAAAATCAGCCGAACAACGCATTCGTACGAGTCGCGTTAAATTTCGAGCAGCTCGGGTTTTTTCATCCGCGAGCGGAATCCTCGGGTGTGCACCTAAGTGGGATCGTATCCGGGGTAAGGCGGAGCGATTACGAGTCGCAATAGGTTCGTGTAACGTATTTGAGGAAAAATTATAAGCACGGGAACCCGGAAAAGCTTGGATTCTTATTATTCCGCTTCCCCGTGCGCTTTTGTGTACTTTCTCAAAGCGCGCAGCACCGAGAGAAAAGCCTGTAGATGGAGCACTCTTGGAAACACCGTTGCCTATAAGGTAGGTACGTAGGTACTTGGAATATACGTAGCTACCTGACTCTAAGACAGAGACTGCGTTGTATTTCACGGAATTTCATACGACCAAAGTGAGTAATGTATAGTTATCTTGGTTTCGTGACTCAGCGCTTTTTATACACTGGAAATGACACGAATAGAGTCAATGATTTACTGCAAGAATCGTTTGAAAAAAAAAGAAAATCGATTTTTCTTCGTCCACGCTTTTTCGAGATATGAGTTTGAATATTTCCGTGTGAAAAAAATATATAATTGATTCAATAAAAATAAAATATAATTGATTCAATAAAAATAAAATATAATTTAAAAATATAATTGATTCAATAAAAATAAAATATAATGTAAAAATATTTAAAAAATATAAATTTATTCGTTTAAGGACTTTATTGTTGTACGTTTAAGGACATCGTTAAAAGACACGATCGACGTCCACGATGGCGCGGAGAGTCGATTTGTCAGTCAATGAATCGTGGACGAAGGGAACGCAATGCGAACGATGGGACGTATCGCCGGTAGAGCTGGCGATGTAGCGGTAGGTTGTAGGACAGGCTGTGACATATTCCGCGAAGGCAAGAAGCCGCGTTCCGATCTTACTTATGTATGGACGCGTCACGGACTCGCCGAGCTTTAGTACCTACTCGGACTATCCTTACTTCCATTTTCTTCGTGTCCTCTGCCGCGTACTTTCCGTCCTATATTTTCTATTTATTCCGCAGCGAAAACGCACGATCCGTTTCCACGAAACTGCCGGCAACTTGTTCCCGCGAGGCACGCTCGGCACAGGTGGATGCAAAACCCCGTGCTCCGCGTTCGCGCGATCTGATAAATAACAAATTCCTCGTGTGTACACCCGGAGAAATTGTTCTGATCGGATCTATTCGAAACAAATAAAATTTACTTCGCTCAAATTAAATTAAATAAATTTAATCAATTTAATTTGAATGCCAAATAAATTAAATAAATTTAATTTGAATGTCAAATAAATTTAATAAATTTAATTTGAATGTCAAATAAATTTAATAAATTTAATTTGAATGTCAAATAAATTTAATAAATTTAATTTGGATGTCAAATGAATTTAATAAATTTAATTTGAATGTCAAATAAATTTAATAAATTTAATTCGAATGTCAAATAAATTTATTTGAAGGAAATAAACATTTGTTTCGAATAGATCCCATCAAAACGATTTCTCTGGGTATGAGCATCGATTTCTAAGAATGTAAAAGAAGAAAAAAACAATCCGTGATTTTGTTTACGACTAAAGTTGTAAGTTTGTACGAAAGTAACGAAAGGAACAGTGGAAGAAACGACAGGCGATACATTCGCGGAACCGGCGCGTTGAACCCGGTGAATGAACGTGTTGTGGTCATACCCCATGGAAATTCATCGAGCCGTAATAATCCAGGCCCCCTATCAGCGAACGCGCGGCTCCGTAGTCCGCGCGCTTCGGTAATAATGCCGTGAATTAATTAATATTTATAGCCTGCCCACGTGGCATGACGCTGACGAGCTTCCTTCTCGTTCGCGTATTATAATTCTTTCACAAGCGAGATATCGCGCGGTACGTGGCTCTGTGTAGGCACCGACCTACGTACACCGTACGTGTAGGCATTGCGAAGGGTACGAGATACACCATACGGCAGGGGCAGGGCCGCCGCGCGCTGCAACTTTATAGATAAATTACTCTTGCGCCAGACTCGTAAAAACTCACGTAGTCATTCCATTGACCTCAGCCGCGCCAGCCGGGGATATTGATCGCGGCTAGGCTTCGTCCTCTATCGCATCGCGCTATTTGTTATTACATATTGTTCGACAGGAGCTTCGACAAACGGTACTTTTAGTTATTCGTTGCCTCTATATTGTCAAGACGATGAATATGATATAAAACAAAAATAGTTGATGCAAAAAAAAAATTGAACGTAATCAAGTTTTTTTTTAATTTTCGTGAAAACTGTTGCGTTTTAATATAAATAAATAAATAAGTAAATAAATAAATATCGATATGTGTTCAAAATAATAAAAATAAATAAAAAGTGTTTTTGTACGTTTTTTCGAAATTTCGTCACTTCACTAAAATCGAGGTAAATTTTTTTTTACCGACCGAATCTGGATTTTCTACTTTCGTTCGAGAGAAGAATTCGTCAAGTTTGCGCTATGATTTGAAGGTTTGAACCCCCGAAGAAAAAACGCACATAGATGTAACTGTTTGGTATTCGTCGAATTCTCGAGCGCTAATGAAGCAGTTATCGCATATATTCGGTTACATTCGATTGCTACTGTCAACGAGTCTCGTTACAAATCGTCATAAACTCCGCGACCTTTGGACCCGCGACACACACGGGAACCCCCGCTGCGCGTGTACAGCTACGAGGGAACTCCTCCCGTCGCCGTGTGTGCGTTTCGCGCGTCAATCGAGTTTATTGCAGAGACCGCGGATGCACGCAACACTCGGGGCTAACTTATGATCGGCCTACGAGCTGCCCGCAACAGCGACGAGCGATCAAGCGATCAGCCACGTCGCAATCTCTCATCAATCGCGTCCAGTATGTAAACAACGACAGAGACTTGTCAGTCTTCATCGATTCGTCAACGAGAAACATATATCTGACATACTGAACTTTTCGGACGATAATATCATAAAAATACATTTTGAATATATTTTCGTCACGTATTTATTTTATTTATTTTATTTATTTTATTTATTTTATTTATTTTATTTATTTTATTTATTTTATTTATTTTATTTATTTTATTTATTTTATTTATTTCATTTATTTTATTTATTTTATTTATTTTATTTATTTTATTTATTTTATTTATTTTATTTATTTTATTTATTTTATTTATTTTATTTATTTTATTTATTTTATTTATTTTATTTATTTTATTTATTTTATTTATTTTATTTATTTTATTTATTTTATTTATTTTATATTTTTGATATATCTTGCATATACTTTATTCCCATATGGATTATAGTCTAGATTGAAACTGGTCGTACGATGCCTGTTTATGCGGTAGGAAGAAGAGCGACGTTTCGTCGAGTCGTTCTAGTGTGCGTTCCGTTAAAATATGTGTGGGATCCACAGTTCACAGAAGATACCTTCGATTCTCCGCAGCGTGACCCACAATGAAGCGTCTAGTGAACTATTTTTCTTGCACACCGGCGGCGTCGGCGGCGGCGACGCGCAGCATCAAAGTTTGCCGAACTAGAATATTTCCGTACCTCGTTATTTCCATCTTGCAGGCAGCAGCGGCAACAACAACGTCGCTGCTGTTCACACAAAGTCGGCGGCCGCGCTTCGTTCGCCGCTCGCGATGCGCCGTATAATAATATAATATCGCGCTCACGATGTATCCATGGCTGACCGTGGAAACGAGAACAGTGGAAGATGCGCCAAGGCTAGAAAACGAAACGCGTCGTTGCTTCCTCCTCGTGAAATCGAGTTTTTCCCGCGGCATACTTGATCCGTTTCACGCGGCGGGCTCGTAGCTCGTGGTAAGTCGGACGTTCTCACTTCTCGCGCGCGCGCGCGCGCAGCGCGGGACACGACGAGCGCACTCCGCGCCAGCTATTCGATTCCGCTGCGTGCGTGAAATTAATGCACGCTTACGCGGTATTTATGACAGCTTCGATCAATCGCGACGAAGCTATGCGAAAATTATGCTGCGGGAAAGGCGAACCCAGCTTTCTCACTTCGGTCTCTCTTCCTAGAAATGTGCGATTGTATTTTTTAGCTTGGCTCGTTTTTTTTTTTTACGATCGATTTATTCCGATCGATCAATTTCTGTTGGCTAAATGCGAGAGAAAGAGGCAGTTTCAGCTTACGGAACCCACCTGCATATTTTTAAAAGCTATTTAATTCGATGGGATCTATTCGAAACAAATAAAATTTATTTGAATGAAATGAAAATTTATTTAAATGAAATAAAAATTCATTTGAATGAAATAAAATTTTTATCGATAAATCCAATAAAAATCGAAACTGGAGATTTTTGAATTTTTATCCCGTACGATTAATCAATGAGCCGAGCGGATAGTTTACCCGAAGGTATTATTTATTATTACGAACTTTATAATAAATACTTTCTCGTATTTATATACTACGAAAGATTCGATTATGATAAAAATAAAGAATTATCCAATTCCATTTTGACGTTTATTAGTGGTTCGCGTGAGTTGGCTCGATCGAGAATCGCGCGGGCTCGCCGCAACCGCATCGTCATTGCGGGGAAAAAGGGCAGAGCGGCCACGCGTGTATGTGTCCGATAACTAACAGTAATTCGATTCCCCCGCCCGGGCGAAAAAGTATCGCGGGTGGCCCCCAGTGTGAATTCGCCGCGCAAACCGCGCGAGTCATAAATTCCCACCGATCGTTCGTCCCGTTAATTTTATAAAGCCAAAAAGAGCGATTAAAAATACTCGATTTCGAGAGTGTGCGGCCGCGCGCCGACGACGAGATTAATATATGCGCACCGCGTGTTGCCGGCTTTGGCATTAGGATATAATCATCGCCCGATGAGAATCAACCTGTCAACCTGCGAAAAGCATCGTTGTTTACCCGAAAAACATCAAATTCGTTGAGAAAATCGCAAAAAATTATTTTTCACTTTTTTCGAAATTTCGTCACTTCACTAAAGTTGAGGTTATTTTTTTTGCAAAAGAAAATCCAGGTTTGGTCGACTGAAAAAAAAAAAAAAAAAAAAAAAAAAAAACAGTAACCTCGATTGTAGAGAAGTGTCGAAATTTCGAAAAAAGTGAAAAATCAATTTTTATCACCGTTGTGAAAAATATTTTTTAAACCAGTCTCGTTGTGCTCCGCCGTATCATCAGTTTTGACCGCCGATTGGCCGCGCAAAGCAGTTTTATTGTGAAACCAACGAGCGATTATCCCGAGAGACGCGCAGAGAGCATCAAGAAGGCAAATACGAAGTTGATGGACAGTGCTAACCGTGCGGCCACGGCGTCTGAAAGGCAATCCAGTGGCGCGTCGCTGCGAGAAACTCGTTCGTCATTCCGCGTCGTTAATCAACCCAAAGACGTTTCGTTCCGCGTTGCAGAGCGTTGCACAGAGCGCACCAAAGCGTTTCCGCGACGAACGGAAGCCACGCGCGCGCTCGACGCTGCGTATGCACGTCTCTCTCTCTCTCTCTCTCTGTATTCTCGGACATTTCGAGCCACCCGTCGTCAGCGCGAGCTATCCGGAAGTCTGCCCTATCCTCCATATGGCGAATATAAGACCCCCTCCCCCCTCCCCCCTCTCCCCATCTGACGGTGGTGCAGCAACGATGCACCGTTGCCCCGAGTCTCCCGCGAGGAAACTTCGCGCGCGCAACACACACGACCAACGGCAACAGCAGTACAACGAGGATTCACCTTCCCCGCGGGATCGTTTCTGTCCATCGTTTCGTTAGCACATGCGGCGCAACGATATTTATCTACATAGAAGAGCCAATAGTCCTGGCAATCTGTGCGTATCTATAGTACAGGTGCCGTAGATAGTACAGGTGCCGTGGGTACGTCCAGGTAGCTAGGCATCTACGCACGACTCAGAGAGAGACGCACGACAGAGAGAAAGACAGAGGGATTACCTGAGGTAATCGATCACTCGGTGATGAAAGAAAATCAAGAAATCATTAGACGATGAGTCTCACACACATTGTGCTTATCGTGTTATAATACAATACTTCCGCGTCTCTGTATCACATCCACGAAATTCATCCGATGTATTATGTCCGACGTCGAAAAATATTTTTTTCGTAATTATTTTTAATGTTTCATTAATATACACGCCGTTAAAAAAATATAATCAGGCTTGAGAACAATGACAACATAGTGGCAACAACTGTGTGCCACAAAAGTCGTTGTCACTTTTTCTTTCCACACGCTCAAGGGACTCGATAGCGTACGTGACTCGGCTGCCTGAATTTAAGTTACAGTAATCGGCATCCTCGGCCGTTGAATACATCATCGTCGGGAGATCGGCGTGGAATTTGAAAACATTAATTCGCAAATTAGCGGAATCTACAGCCTGTATATTTCAAGATTTCAAGGATAAAATATTCTTATTAGTGGCATTTACATTCTCGTGGACAGCCTCGAGCCCGGGATTTAGTACGAAATTTCACACCACGATGTCGAAATTAAGGATCGATGAACTTTCGTTCGTCAACTATAATGTTTTTAACCGTTATTGTGATGTTGTCGAGCGGGTAATGACACAAATGGACACAATATTCGTTAGTGTCGCTGCAAACTCGTGGGGTATTTTACGGAAATTAGCAGAGCTCTACTGTTGCCAATATTGAAATAGCTATAATAGTAAAAAAAAATAAATTAAAAAAAAAAAATAAAAAATAATAATAATAATAATAATAATAACAATAATACCATGAGAAAATATAGAACTTGGGAATGACATAGTGTAGGCCACAAGTCGATGCGTTGAGGGAAAAAAAAGTCGTTGGTTATTATAGAAAAGACTTTCAGAAACCAAGAATTATTGAAATCCCTTGCGAAAGTTAAGTCTTCTCGACTGTACCGTCTCTTCGAGGTTTCTTCTTCAGTGCAAGAGGAAATTTTCATCGAGATGAGATACAGGACTAATTAGAGTCAACTCGATGGGAATAAAACAGAGAGGTGAACGTCCCATCGCGATTACGGCTCATTTCCAGACGTTTCTAAAACGAATTTGTCGTCTCACGAGCTCCATTCTAAAAGTGTCGAACGTTCGTGCCTCGCACATATCGTCGTATATCACTGGCTGTCAATCGACGAGGTCTGTGAAGGAAATTTGGACGCGCCGCGCGAACATCTCGCGGTGCCTCCTTGTTAACGCGTGTTAACAGCCGCGCCACGCACCGCTGCGCGCAGTGATAATTCAAACGCACGCGCTCGCCGAGCAAAAACTCCAGCCAGTCGGACAGTCGATGATGACCGGTGATCAATAATTCATAGCGAATAGGAATTCACGATCGCTCGCAAGCTGTCGCGATCAGCGAGCGTCCGCGTTGTCGACGATAAACCGCGATGAATTATCGTCGACTATGCCCATGGATCGAGCACGCGACACACTCGATGACGCTCGCGAACGCAAATTCGACTCGCGATTAGTCATTATTGAGAGTTTATCGAACTGCTTGCGACGCTGTTTCTCCACCAATCAAGCCTACTGGATTTCGAAGCCGCGTCGTCGAAAGACGTCGTATACAGTGTTTTATAATCGTGTTTTATGGTATCCGCACTTTCGGTACTCGTCTTCGTGCCTCGAACTCGCAAGAACGTCGTGAGCCCGAATACGTACACGAAAAAAAAAAAAAAAAAATTGATTCAATAAAACCGCGGATTGCGGGCTGCCAAAGACAATGTTTTTTAATTAAACCCAGTTATCGTTGCTACAGTCCCATTTAACATTATTAATAATAAAATAATAAAAATAATACAATAATAATAATAATGAAATAATAAAATATTCTTTTGACAATTTCGGAGGTAGGCAGGTAGCATGTACAACCGAAAACGGCATGCGCACCTGTTGAGGCCTTTCTCCGTGCGAGACTGGCCGCGCAAACTCGCGAGCTGCCTTCAACAGCCGCAGCGTCGTTCCGCCGGCATCGTCTCCCGACGACACTGACATTGACTTTTGCCTCGAAATCCTTGATCTCTCTCCTCGCCGCTCGACTCGAAACAAGATTAACGAAACGACGATTAACCCCGATTCAGTCCTGGGCACTCGAGGCACCCGCATTTGCGTAGAAATTGCCGATGGGGGTTTTTGAAAACTGCTCTCAATACACGTTCCGACGGTGACGCTGAACTTGACGAAAATTCGGATGCGACGGAATTTCGCTGCGCGTGGCAGCGAAATTAATGACAAATCTTCGTCTTAAAAAAAGAAGCAGAAAAAAAAGAAAAAGAAAAAGAAAAGAAAAAAAAGAAAAAACATTTTAAAAAAATAAAAAAAATAAAAAAAGACCTTCTTCTTAGATCGAGAAGACGCGAGTAGAGGAGATCAAGTGCACGGCCAGTGCAAAGAATGTAAAGATAATGACGTAAAACGCTCGCGAAAGCTCGCGAAGAGTCAAATGCAACCGTGCGCGCTCGACTCCTCTGCACGAGGAGATGGGTGGAGATGTATGATCGCGTGCTGTAATAGCCAGGATCAATCGCAAAGTAGCCGCAAAGCGAGAAAATCGAAGCGAAGAGTGCGGAATGCGAGAGAAACACGAGAGCGAACCGCGCGGCCGCACTGACATCGTCTCGCAGATGTGAAGCGAGGAGAGAACGAGAGAGGAAGGGAAAAAACGAGATAAACGAGAATGATCAGGGGAACTGGAGCAGGCGGCGTGCCGCACCAGCCGCATCTCTACCTGCCTACCTACTCGCTATTTGCCTGTAGCTATCTGCACTTGTTATTGACGCAGCTCCCCTGCCATATCTTTAGTTTCATCCCACTGACATACACAGGGTGAACTTTTTTATTTGCCCTCACGCGATCCATTCGGGCGTAAAGTGCAGTGACACCCTGTATACTTGTAGGTATAACCAGAGTTGAACACCCAGAGAAATCATTCTGATGGGATCTATTCGAAACAAATAAATTTTATTTGTTTAAAAGAAATTTAAATTTATTATTTTTAATTAAATAAATTTTAAAATCTTAATAAAAATTAAGAGATCGTTCTGATGAGTGTAAATGCGTGATTTTTATAGAAATAAAATTCATGCTACGATTGGCTTTGTAATTACGTTTTTATAGTTACAACTCGTAATAATGATTATAATACAACGTCTAAAATAGAACGTATAAAATAAACTCTTGTGTAAAATTGAATCGTCAAAGTAATGGGGACTCACGACACTGGGTGTAACACTCTACTGGGCAATGTAATACCCTGGAGTAACTGTGTAACTGTCTCGGTACATCAGACTCGAGGATTTGCCCCGCAGGTTTGACTCGTTATCTCGTGTCATCCGCCGGTCTAACGTTACATGCGACGAAGGATGGAAGAGAGTCGAGTCCCGCTCGCTCCGAGCGCGACTCGCCCAGCTCATACGTGCAGCCCCCAAGTGAGTCTCTGCTCGCCCGTGTGTGGCTATATATATCGAGCTAGCGAGTGTCTACAGGCGGCCTTGGAAGGTCACTCCTTGGAGTTTCCTTAACGAGGGTCTCCGCAAGGTCTTCGACCCGCTTCCACACCGATGTACACCTGACACGCTGACGGTACGACGATTAATTTGCAAATCAAATTGTGTGTAAATTTTGGGAAATCTCGTTAATCATACTCAATTGACTATTTGTTTCCCCGATCTTCGGAGCCGGGTATCAATTGAACGGCGAAGATTCCACGAGGGAACAGTTGGCTGAGCGCTTAATATATGCTAAGCAATCAAACAACTGTTCCCTCGTGGAATCTTTTGATACCGACTCGGGAGACTGTAAAACAGGGATCCGTAAAAAATAGACACGTCGATTTGCAAATTAATCGTTTTAGATATACGAGGTGTAATGCAATGGAAAATCTATGCAATCGTAAAATAGTCCAGTTGACGGGACAAATTGGTCGTAAGCAAACACATCCTATTGCCGTTAATCTCGCCTAATTATTTTCTTTATTCGCGCATTGTCGAGTGTCATTGATAATTACCGTATTAATCGTTGGTATGCTAATTTATGTATATTTATTCGAGGCGACACGGCTTCTTTACGATTATTCGCCCGACTGTGTGGCAGGGCCACGAGGCTAGACCGTATAGGACACTTTAGCATTCTCGAAACGATAAAGATCGGGAGGCTCTGGGTATGCGCAACTTGGTCCTTTGCCGATTAACGCGCGCACTCGGGGTCGAGAATGTATGTATTTCAGGATCGAAGGTCCTCGCGCGTTCCGCACCCGGCAATGACAAAACGGGAGTTCCGGGATCCGCGCAACCGTACGTTAATTTTTTTTCTTCGATATGCACCTTCGCCACGGAGTTTCACATTTTTCTGTTCTCGTTTTTCCCTTCCAACTTAAAAAGCCGGCCTTTCCATCACTATTTTTCGACGTGCAATTCGTAACGATTTTTCGTAGGTAAAAAAACTTGAATCTAACCTATCGCTAGATTTGCACAATGAAAAAAAAAAAAAAAAAAAAAAATTCGAGAGAATGTCGAAGACTCACCTGGTTTGCTGATTTGATTTTAGTTTGACCCCTCCTGTAGTTTTCTTCTCATTCCGACACTTGGATTGCCGCCATGTCAACTTGAGACGACGCGCACGTGGTTTAGAGGCGCGACTTTTCTGCGTCGATTGTTTATTCCATTTCGTAAATTTACGACTCACGTGATGTTACTCAAATGTCACACTGAATTAACAAATTTCCACTCCGAGCCAATTCGATTTCACTCGCATGAAACTGGAACGTCGGTAAACGGAAAAATATTGTTTTTACTTATTACGACGAAAATTCAACTTCTTTCAGCACCAAAAACCAAAAAGCAAACCCCGAACCGTTTGCCACCCTCGATTTGTTGCGCGTCAACGTCGAACATCCTTACACATCTCAATCCTCGTCGTCCGCGTCCTTCGACTCGACAATTTCGTTAAAAAAAAATGACGAACAAATAAACGGAACCACTGACGTTGAATTTCGTAGGAAGTCCTCTTATCCGAATTTTAAATCGACCGCGCGGTAGTTTCAATTTTTTTTTAAATCGGCTTTAAAAAAAATCTTTTTTTTTTACTGCAACCGGCGTTAAACAGTGTGTCGATAGGCCGAGGTTGCGGCGGTGATCGCGTGACGTACGAGAGACAAGGAGGATCGGTGGTTGATCCGTGCAGCGTGGTGGTCGGGTAGGGTTTGTGGCTGGTAGAATAAGCTCCGCTACGACACGGCACTCATTCTGTCTCGTGTTATCTTTCTCGTTGAGGCGCTTCTCGCTCGGGTTCTCGCGGCGTGCTATTCCGTTCGCCACCGCCACCACGACCACGACCACGACCACGACCAAGTGCCTTCCCTGCTTCCTCTCGTTCTCACTACAGAACGAAAGAGCGCGTGTGGTACCTGCAGCAGTCTCGCCGCAGTGTACGAGCGGACGAGCCACCGAGAGCGCGCACACTGCTGTCTTCTCTCGATCCTTTTTCTCCGTCGCGCACACACGCGCCAGCTCCACCTGTGCGCGATCCTCCACTCGACGAATCGAGACTTTCTTACGCGCAGCTCTTGGCTTATTTACCTATCGCCAACGTTTTTCTCTGTTTATCTTCATCTCAAGGGTCAAGATAAAAGAACATTTTTTGTAACTGCGTGGGCAAAACTCGACTTTTCGAGGCGGTTTTGTGTGCGTAAAGTGACATTTTCCACACTAGTGTGTAAAGTGCTCGTTTTCCGCACTAGTGCGTAAAGTTTCACTTTACGAACTCGTGATTACTTTACGCACGCGTGCCGGAAAACGAGCATTTTATGCACGCAAAACCTCCTCGAAAAGTCGATTTTTACGCACGCAGTTACAAAAAATAGTATGTGTAACTCATGCGAAAATGACCTACTTTACGAATTTGTTGCACAATATACTATTTCAGCACAGCAATAAAAAAACAAGATTTTTGTATTTTTGTTTATTGTTAATAAATACATTTGACGTTGTTATCCCCGCACTGCGACTGTCCGACTTACATCTATTGTTCAGCTCAGAGATAGCCTCCGGTCAGCAAATTACCTCTTGCGGTAACACTTTGCAGTGACGGCCGATCATTTGCGGGAACGTTGAGCCACTTTTGGCTTTTAGTTTTACGACGATTCGTCCGTTGCCTCCTGCCACGATGATTGTACACGAGAGTATAATACATTTTCTCGCAAAAAAGCACGACTAACGCGAGCACTGTGGCGCCCGCCAGGGCGGCTAGAATCGGGGCTACACTCCAGAGATGCACCACGTCGAACTTCGTTTTTACGTCCCTGATTCTTGGAAAATGTTTATTTTTCAGACGATGTATCACACCCGTGTCTCGAAAATGCTGAATACTGAATCGAAATGTACGAATCCTTGATTAATTTATTATATCGACGAAATGAGAGATGAAATGACTATTGGAAACTTACTGATAGTTGATTACGTCAGTGAACTGACTGTAAGCAGGCATTATCATCGCTAAACTGTCTGTGCCGCCGGTGTCAATTACCGCCACTTTGCAATTGATATGTTTGTTTGCCATTTTCTTCGCTAAATCGTTCGTGAAGAGAGCCACTTTTTGTTGGCATACCTGTATGGGATTGAAATATGAAAGCGTATGATTTGCAGAAACTAAAATACTAAAATCACGAGAGGCGGTAACGTCTCGACGACAAGTACGAAAAAGAAATGAATTCGGCCTCCGGATGACGTTTCTCTTGAACGCGGCGCTACCGCTACTCTTATTTTCCCGAAGTCGACCCTTTTTCGGTTGCAATATTGTACGTGCCTGGTCCCATCCGTTCAACAGAGTATCCGGAAGATCGGTCATAGGTTTCATCAGCGACATCATTTTTTTCAACGTCGAATCGTTCGAGGTCTACGAGTATACAAGATTGAAGGGTACGAAGTGGAAATTGTTTCATTGATTGAATCGATCATCGAGCTCTTACCGTAAGCAAATCGTACTCCGAGTGGGTCTTGTAGACGATGACTTTGTAAGATCCGTCCCGGGTAAAGCCTTCGAGAGTCGTGAAAGGCAATGTGGAAGATGATATCGCGAGAAAACTCACCAACGAAGCCGAATAAGCTGCGAAAACGATCAACGCCGAAATGAGTATTGTGAAATACGCTATTCTCAGCGATGCTGTCACAGGCGATTCTGTAATAACGTCGATGTTAATATTAAGAATAGTATCAATAACATTGGACAGTATATGGGAAACTACTGACCGCATAAACCTTGCTGACAGAATATACCCCATACGTAAAGATAGTTTTCAACGACAAGGGAGAGCAATGACATCGAGCCTGTATGTACTTTGATCGCAGTTAAGAGCATCGGGACAGTGATAATTAGCAGCATTAATGCTATCCAAATGTTCATCGAGAATGCCTGTAAAAAACATGTCTTGCAATGATATTTTGTCAAGGGGCTTGCCCCGTTCACTGAATAAAATAAATATCGCGACGCAAGATGTTTTCTTGAATTACGTGTAAGCCAAAAGTGTAGACATTGAATGACATTTGCAAAAACCTGAAAGTAAGCGGACCACTGCACGCCCGATCCATCCGGATCTCTGAAGTACAATCGGCCTCGCGACATCGTCAACGGATATGTGTAATCAAGGGCTCTTAGTCTGGAGCTTGTAATGGTAAAATCTCCGATGCCAAGATCGACTTCTCCCCGTGCCAAATGGCCGACGAGGCCGGTCCAGGATTTCGTTTTCGCATGCCAATTGCCATATCCTGGATTTCGTATCATCCCCGTTATAGTGAAATTCATAGCGTCCATGAGCTCCATCACCACCTCACCGAAGAATCCGCCTATTTTGTTGCCATCTACTCGCACGAGGGGCGAAGTCTGCAAGGGAACAATTGTAGCTATACGTAAAGCCTTCGATGAGCGTTAACCCTTTAAAGTACAGTGATATACAGATATGATTAAAAAAAATGTAATCAAGAAGCAAATTTTCAAGTGAATCATATGTAATGAAAAATATATGCTTCAAAGGGTTAATGGAGTCGCGAGCAATAAGAAGACGATAACTTACCGTGACGATCCCTATTCGCAATCCTGCTCCTTTGACGTCGTGACGCCTGGAGTATAACCCATCATGGACGACAAGTGTAAATCCTTCGTCTTTTCTCCAGATTGCAATGTCCGAAGTTTCCGTGTGTGTCTCATCAACGGCCCACCACTCTTTCAGCTGGAAACTGTCGCAGCACAGGACCAGCATTTCCGTGTCAAATCGTAGACGAAATTTGTTTTCTCTCGGATGCTTGCAATATTCGCAGTGAAGCTCGCCGAGCTCATTGGTGAATATAATCAGCCAAAGCGGATAAGCTGCGTCCAGCATCGATTTAGTGTTCTCACTGAGTTCGGCAACGTCACTCATGGACTGCAGCAAAATCACGATAAGTGGTCGCCCTATCTGCCTGCGATACCAATTTGTACGCTCGTCTAGATCCTCGAAATCAGTAACCAACGTGAAAATACGTTGTCGTGAAAAATCCCTACACAGCGAGAGGGTCGACGTGTATCCTTCCAAATCTGCCCAAAGACAATTCACAAAGTCGTTCGTACACTTTGAACTGTTGCAGGTTTTCCCGAGAAGGTTGGCATCATTTTTTTTTTAGCATCTTTTGTGTAATAAAATGTAACACTGAAATACCTACATCGATCGTTCCGAGAGTAAACAAGAAATATACTCGAAGTTCCATAATGCTTGTGAACATTGGATACAAGGGATATGTATCTTTTTAGATACGCATCGACACGAACGAAGCCAACCAGTGTAAAGAGTGTAAGACACCAATACAACGCAGCCACCATAGTTCAGATGATGGTATTGTGCGGTTGAAGTATCTGAGTATAATTCCCGGAAATGACGTTATTTTCTGACTTGTTGTTTAGCTTTAAAGTTTATTCCGGAATGTTTGTGTATCACCGGGAGGAAGGTAAGGACCGTCGGAAAGCTTAAACCCGACTAAAGTCTTATGCCGAACGTACTGGTGTATCTTATTGAAGTATCTACTTTGTTTCCTGTCGCGCATGTTCCGGTCACGTGGCGTTGTCTCGTTTATTATGCACTATGCCCCTTTTTATGTTATGTAGAAATTACTGTCCACGCGGACGCAGTAAATTCACGATCAGAGCTTTGGCACGGGCATAAAGGTCTAGTTTGAAATATGTATATAATGCTCTTTGCTGTTTTTGTGGCATCAGGCACAGACACTACTCGCGTGATCAACTGTCAGAGACGAAGCTACTAAATTGTGTTATACGGTTATTTTATTGTTAATTAGACAGAAAAACAAGCGATTATTCGGATAAAGCATGAAGCACCGCCAGGAATAGAAGAGCCGAAGTACAGCAATGTAGATACGCAAAAGCAAAAGCTAATCGTCGAGTAGTAAAACGTGACCAGCCGCAAGATTTCCCACGGATTTCCATTGACGTCGCGTTTGTGTGGCTCGAAGCGACATCAGTTGCAAATATTGCCGGCAAGAGTTAGATGTAAACGAACCGTAAGTTCGGTGTATGTACGAGTTTCCGACGTGTGTATGCGTCGACAACGTAAAATGAATGAAATAAATATTTTGTACCCGTGGACTTGACAGTCGTGTTTTACTGTCGAGCGATCAATGCGCAATATCATTTCAGTTGAACTGTTCTCCCTGGAAATGAATCGGACGACAATGGCATATAAACGTTACCATTCTAGCGTTTCATCCCAAGTTCCGAAATACACGAATTTGAGGCTTTTACCATGGCCTTTGCAAAAGTGTTTTTATGCAGTTTTGCGATTAACGGAAAATGGAGGAATCTCAGAAACGTTCTGACAAATTATTTCTTTAAGAAGTAAAAATCTTTATAAAAGTTGCGTTATTTTATTCCTCCCGCCAAACACACGTATTACAGTCAATTGTTGTGCGAGAAAGAAGTGTGCGGTAGTCTATTATCCCTCCCTATTTGCCCCTCCCCCTACACTGATAACTGCAGGCTCTGAAAAGATGACCGTTTCCCTGCAATTTGGAGCCGCTTATTCATGTTGTTCGAATACATTGTATGGGTCCACCTGCGTTCAAATGCCTTGAGGAGGAAATACAACTTTTCGATAAACATAAGGAGAACGGAAAAAATCATGCCTCCCGCCAAGACCGAAAGTATCGGCGCAACACCCCAAAGAGTCACGACATCGTAAGTCGTCCCCCTTAGATTCTCTAGAACCACATACTTCCGTTTCAGACGACTTAGTATACCGTTGTCCTGCAGGCGCTGAAAACTAAATAATAATATTGTATAACGCTGGTAGTGCGGTTGTAAGCTACAGATCGGCCAACTCCGGATGTTTAGGAGTGAAAAAATACATAAAAATTGGCTTCTTTTTTCTTTGAATACGGTGAATACCTAAATACTCGTGAGTATTCACGAGTATTTATTCACGAGAGTCTCGACTTACTGATAATCCATGATCCCTTTGTACTGATAGTCCGCAGCCATTGCCATCGCCAAGCTATCCACAAGTTCACTTTCAACTGACACTATTGTGCACGGAATTTGTCCATTCACGGCTTTTTTCACCGCTGAATTCGTGTAAAAAGCAACCCTTTCTTTGCACACCTGTTAAAAAATCGAATTAACTTATTAGTATATTCGTATTATGTGTTTAATACTTCATGGGTATGAAGCTTGTCAATATAACAACATTTTTACAAACTTGGTGAAAACCTTCTTGAAACGTCTTCGGAAGATCCGTCCAGGGTTTCATCATTTTCGACATCGTCTTCATTAGCCTACTGTTGGATTTCTGTAAAGAGCTGATTAAATAAACTCGAGAGGTTGAAATATTTTTTTCTTATTGAACACTTACGGTAAAGAAATCGTAATTCGAGCTGTTCTGAATGACAATGAGTTTGTACGATCCATCCTTAGCAAATCCATTGAGAGACGTGAATGGCATGTTGGGCGTGTTTACGGTGAGAAAACTTGTCAACGACGCTGAATACGCTGTGAATATAACGACAGCCGTAACTAAAATGGAGAAATAAGCTATCCTCTGCGATGATTCGACGGGAAACTCTGTGGTGACATTAAGAATTCGTGAGAACTTACTCCTTCGCGATCGAGAAATTTAAAAAATATCCGTTCAAGGATGTCGGTATTTTCTTACTAAATAATCCCTGTTGACAGAACAAGCCCCAGATGTACAGATAGTTTTCGATAACGAGGGACGTCGATGAACCGTTGCTTTCTTTTATTTTAATTATCGTCAGGATTACGGAGCTTGTGATTAGTAGAATAATTATAGCCATCCAAATTTTAAACGAAAATGCCTGCAAAAGTCAAAAGGGCGCGAAATTGTCAGCGTGAGATAACATTTGACAAATGCAGGTAAACAACTGTTCTTGACGAACCTTGAAGTAAGCGTACCACTGCACACCCGCGCCATCCGGTTTTTTGATGTACAACCGTGTTCGCGCCAGCATCAGTGGCAACGTAAAATCGATCACGTCGAGTCGGGAATTCGTCATTGTAAATTCTCCAATGCCAAGATCGATTTCTCCTCGAGTCAGCTGACCGACGGCGCCGGTCCAGTTGTTGGTTGCCGAGTTGAAACTCCCGAATGATTCCACCGGTCGCACTACCGTGATTGTGAAGTTCACCGCGCGTTTCAGCTCCATAAGAACGTCACCGAAGTACGAATTAGCTATTTTGTTGGTGGCTCGAGCGACTCCTGACTCCTGTCAGGCGAGTAAAAACGGTTTGTCGATAAAATAACAATATTAGAACAAATAGACAAATAAAGAAAAAAGTATTTATTGTGTTATTTATTATTTATTTATTTTATTTATATATTAATACTAACAAATAAATATTTTGTCGATAATATCTTTTAGACATCGACGTGAGCGGAAGAAGAGCAAGAGTCACGACTCACCCCGACGATGGCTATGCGAAGTCCGGCACCGTAAACGTCGTGTCGTCTGGCGTACAATTTCGACGACACGAGTAACGTTAGACCTTCATTTTCCGTCCACGTCCCGTAATCCGCGACTTCCGTACGATTTTCGAAAACGGACCACCACTCCTTAATCACGGGATCGTCGCAACACGAAACTAGCATTTCCGTATTAAATCGAAGGTGAAAACTGTTTCCCCTCGGATCGGCGCAATACCGACAGAGCGGCGAGTCGGGCTCCTCGGCGAAAATCAACAGCCACGCGGGGTACGACGTGGCCATTTCTCGAGTCTTTTGAAACGCCGAGATCTCGGTCATCGCATTCAGCAACACGACAATCAGCGGTCGAACAATGTGTCTCCGATAAAATAACGTTCCTTGGTGAAGCTCGTCGTATTTCATAACTAGACTGAGAACTCCTCTTTGCGAAAGGTCACGAGATATGGAGTGACCCATCGTGGCTTGTTGCAAACCTGGTGCGGTATGTAAATTGTCAATTATTATTAGTAGTAGTAGTATCTTTTTAAGACCCGGGACCGAAATCCCCTAAGGATTACAGTAACAAAGAAATACAAAGTAAGCGTGAAAAGAGTACAGAATCAAGCTTACAACTAAATGAGGCGAAGACAAACACATAAAAGCGTAGAAACGAAAAAGCAAAGGAAAACTAAAAATGACGATACAAAAAAGGTGCAATTAAACTATGGACAATACAAAATTTCCAAGATCCCGAAACTTACGACGATCCTTGCCGGAGAATAAAAAGAAGACACTCGAAGTTCCGTAGTTTGCGCTAACGTCCGATATGAGGGTGGAGTATTTTTTCAAAAACACATCGTCGCGAATGAAACAGCGCGCCGTTAAAACGAAAAATAACAGAAAAATGTACAGCACAGATGTCATTGTTTTGACAAAATTAACGGGGTGTTATCGCACGTTCGTATAAACCGCGTTTTCGCGTCAACGTGTGTATGACGCGGTTTATACAAGTTCACCGAGGGTCCCCGCGCGTATTGCGCCGACGGTGCGAGCCGATGTGGGTTTGCAATGCGACTGAAGTCTCTCACCAAGTTAAACAAACAAGGTTTATCCAAGGTGAGAATCTGCAGGTGCGCGACGCATTGTCAGGTCACATGTCCCTGTCTGCTGTATTATGCATCACACCTGTGTACCATGCTACTCCCAAATTACAGTAGAGCCTCGATTATCCGAAACCCGATCATCCGAACCCTCAATTATCGGAACGATGACTCAGTTTGTACGAACGCTCAATTAACCGAACGTTGACGCAGAGAATATAGGGGAGACTGGGGTAAAATGGCCCAGCTAAGAAAAAAAATGGCTCTATGACAAAACCTAAAGTGTTTTTTTTATTGCTTTTCACTCAAAAATTCACTCATTTTACCCTACATTTTTTTTTTTTTTTTTTTTTTTTTTCGATGATTAAAAAGGGTGGCCCGTTTTACCCCGGCTTCCCTTAATTGCTGATTGAATACGGCTCGCGCGACACCCGCAATATCCCGAAAAAACTGCTTTTTGGTTATCCGAAATTTTAATAATCGGAAGTAGTCTCGATCCCAATCGGTTCGGATAATCGAGGTTCTACTGTATGAGTAACGCTGATTTTTTTTTCTATCAACCCCAACACCCCTATCCCTTGTGTCCCGCTCGCGCAAGCGTCCTCGCAATCTGTTCGACAAAACACACTCGTGAGAGATCATTAACCAAGATGCAGAGACGATTGAGATGGTGTGACGCGATAAACACGTTTGACGATGACACGGTGAATTCGTGAAGCGACAGCCCCCGCCCGCTTGTTAGTTATTTCGGACAACAGGGCTTGCTATTTTGAGGGAGCCCAATTAACGCGAAGATCAATCTAACGAGGATTAAATCGACTTTCACAGCACTCGACGATTATTCCACTAAAACATTGACACGAATTCCCGAGAGAGAGATACTTTTTTTTAACAATAGTAATTCGTAGGAAAATAAGATTGTCGTTACAAACGGAAATGGGCTGCTTTTAAATATCCATTTAATGTCACGGATAATATCCGACACGTGAGTTATTGAAGAGACCAGTTTGCCATTCGGCGTGCAGCCGTGGAGCCGGTCGGGCAGTTCTTTCCTTTTTGCGGCTGTTGAACCACCGAAACATCCTGATTTTTTGTGAATTTACACTGTTCCGCCACTTGTTCTTGAGATACGAACAATATATTTGTTCACAAAACAGCAGAACAAAAGCGAGAATAATTCCACATCCGAAGACTGACAATACAGGCGCTATGCCCGAGAGATTCACCACGTCGTACTTTGGCTTCTTCGGTATGTGTTTGTTGAAGTGTTTTTGTTTCAAACGATTTAACATGCCGTTATCGTGAAATCGCTGAATACTAAAAACAACAAAATAAGGCACTTTTCACATTTAATTTTATAACAAAATGATAACTTACTGATAATTCATGACGTCAGTGTACTGGTTGTTGGCAGTCATTATCATCGCCAGGCTGTCGAGTCGCCCGGTGTCGATTGCCGAGACTTCGCACTGAATGCGTGCGTTTGTCGTTTCCTTCATCGCCATATTCGTAAACAATGCGACTCTCTCTGTGCAAACCTGAACAAGTGATATCACAGTACACACAATCATTGAGTGCAAATTTCATAGCTTTTGTACTTTCTTTAGTTGCGTATATTGCAGATAAATAAAGTAGCGTACGCACTTGATCCCATCCGTCGTCGACGCTTCCTGGGAGTTCCGTTATGGGTTTCATAAAAGTCATCATTTTGATCAAAAAGGGATCGTTGGAGGTCTGCAAACGTGTTTAGGTTCATTTCGTTTGTTTCTTTCTTTTTCTTCTGTCCGTTGTAAAAAAAATGACGAGACTGACTCACAGCGAAGAAGTCATAATCCGAGCTGCCTTGATAGACAATGAGTTTGTAGGATCCATCCTTGACGAGGCCATTGAGGGACGTAAATGGCAAAGTGGCGGAAGAAACTGCGAGATAGCTCGTCAACGATGCGGAGTAAGATGACGAGACAACCAGAGCCGATATAAATATTGAAAAATAGGCTATTCTCAACGGCGTTTCAGTCGGGAATTCTGCAATTTTGTACACTTAATTCTTTAAATCTAGAACAGCTGGGGTTTTACATTACATGGGATGCATTCCGTCACAATCATCTTACCGCAAAGACCCTGCTGACAAAATATGCCCAAGACATAAAGATAGTTTTGAAAAATCAGAGGCCACAGTGGAGTCGAATTTCCCTTCGCTTGAATCACAGCCAGTAATACAGGGGTGGTGATTATTAGAACGAGTATTGTTAACCAAATGCCCACTGTAAATGCCTGTAATGAAGAGGAAGTAAAAAAAGAAGAAGTAGAAAAAAAGAGAACTTTGGAATAACTTTGCGTACCTCAACGTAAGCGGACCACTTGACTCGCGAGCCATCCGGTTTCCTGATAAATAGCTGACTCTTGGTTGTCAAAAAAGGCAACGTGAAGTCAATGACATCCAGTCTGCGACTCGTCATGGTAAACTCCGCAACCCCAAAATCGGCTTTATCCTTGACCAGTTGGCCAACGACACCCGACCAGTTTCTCTTCATGGAGCTCCAACTTCCGAATGTTCTTTGTCGCAGCGTCGTTGTTATTGTGAAATTCAAGCCACGGTTCAGCTCTTGCAGAATTTCGCCGAAGAAACCGCCGACAGTGTTGTTACCGTAGTCGATAACGAGACTCGAGGATTTCTGAAACGAAAGATATCGAGTAATCGACAAATTCTGACAAACAAAATGATTTATTGCGGTAAGTAGAAAAAAGGAGTGAAACGCGAGCGACTCACCGGTACAATGGCAATACGGAGTCCCGCGCCATTAACATTATTTCGTCTTGCGTACAATCCTTCCTGGGTGAGCAGTTTTAATCCTCTTCCTTCGATCCAGCTTGCGAATATCGATTTTTCCGTGTGATTTACATTGTTCGACCACCACTCCTTCAGGATAGGGTCGTTGCAACACATGACCAGCATTTCCGTGTCAAATCGAAGATCAAATACATTTGGCAACGGATACTTGCAATATTTGCACAGCGTGTCGCCCGTCTCGCCGTCGAATATCACCAGCCATATCGGATACGATTTGTTCATCCTTCGAGTGTTTTCATTGAACAAATCAATGTCACGCTCTCCCTTCAGCACGACCACCACGAGGGGCCGTTGTATCTGCTTGTGATAAAAAGTCACTCGATCGCCCAACTCGCGGAAATTGATCACCAGAGTGAGAATGCCGTGCTGCGAAAATTCTCGAGACAGTAATTGCAGAACGGTGTATTCTTCTAATCCTGCAAAATAAATTATATATAAATAACATAAAAAAAATAAAAATATACAAAGATATATATATAAAATATTTTTAAAAAATATATATGAATTTCCCATTATTTCCGGGGTCGTCAGAATAGCTGTGAAAATTACCTCGATTACGTTGAGAGAATATGAAGAATACACTGGACGTTTGGTAGTATTTGTGGACGTCGGATGTCAGAGAAATGTATTTTTTTGCAAGCGCCTCGGCGCAGCTGGAAAAGTAGCCGGGGAAAACGAAGAGAATAAGACAAAAGCGAACGAGCGTCGCCATAGTCAGACTGGCTGTCGGAGTTTTGGGTTTTTTAAATATGCGCGCGTAGCCAGACGTGTCATACGTTAGGATTTACTTTCGCAAAACATCGGTACATTATCGCGAGGTGTAGACGCGCCGATACAGGGGCTGAAAGCGACTAAACGTCCGGCGACCCGGGTTTCTACTTATCCATTCAAGCCCGCCCACATGTGCGACTCTTCACGCGCAGGATCTGATGGTGTCCCCTTTTATTTCATACCATCCACCAACTCCTCGCCATCCGCGTTGCGCCCTAATTTTTTCCACAATAATCGCTCAAATCTCGATCGGCCCGATGGAATCGAGCAAACAGTTTAGCGCATCAATAAATCCGTCAACATGTATTTATACACAGATTTTTGCATTAAATTGCGAATAACTTGTGAAGGTAGCAAAACGATTATTAAAAACAAAGCGCCTTGTTTGACGCTACACGACTTGTGTCAATATCAAGATGCATTTTTGGTCGTGCAAAATGGAAAGAAAAATTTACCATCACTTCGGGGAAAAAAGTGCTCCACTTTAGTATCCAGGAACAAACGGGGTATCGATCCGTTTCCTACCGAAAGCTCTGTGGAAACGTGTTAAACAAAAAAATTAGCACTGATTTGACTAGTGCGAAGCGGCACTTCAACCCTCGTTGATAACGAGCAAAAGAGCACGAGAAACTGTCAGAGCAGGACGTTTATTTACTTACAAATGAGGGACATGGGTGGGTCACTAGATAAAGATCGTAAGCAGTGTGAAGGCGATATAGAATGCTCGGCGGGAAACGGGACAAGCGCTATTGCCGAGGTACAATAACGCTTTGCCAGCGGCTAGATTTCCCACCGATATATGCTATGTGCGTGCTCAACACACGGAGACAACGACGATATATTTGAGACTGTATTGCCGTGCACGTGCATTGTACCAACGTAATTTATTTCGTTGCACGGAATTTCTCGCTCGACTCGTCCGTACGTGTGTATATAAACCACGTCGTACTGCGCAGTACGTACGATATCGAAGCTGACAGTCGCTTATAGTATATTGTGCAACAAGTGCGTAAAGTAGGTAATTTCCGCACGAGTTACACGTACTATTTTTTTGTAACCGCGTGCGTAAAACTCGACTTTCCGAGGCGATTTTGCGTGCGCAAAGCACGAATGGTCACTTTACGCACGAGTGCGGAAAACGAGCACTTTACGCACGCAAAACCGCCTCGAAAAGTCGACCTATATATAATATTCACCTATATATAATATAGGTGAAATGTGGGCCTAATACAGGCCTTGGAAATTTTCGGCTCGCCATCGAGGAGGCGGTCGCGGATATCTCGATAAGGTCTCTTCCCTGCTGTGAAAATTGAACCACCTGTGCATCTTGACGTTTCGCGATTTAACAGCGCGAGGCCAACATCGCCCCTGATTCTCATGGGTGAAATACATTTTTTCGCAAAACAGCACGACGAACGCGAGAATCACGCCGCCAGCGAGAATCGACAGTATGGGCACGACGCCGGAAAACTCGACCACGTCGTGAGACGAACTCGCGGGAGTGTCCTTGTAATAATACACCGACTTTAGACGATTGAATATGCCGTTGGCCTTGAAACGCACGATGCTGTACGAGGAGAGAAATAAAAAAAAATTCAAAATTTCGTTGTACTCGTGTCTGTGAAAATCCGGAATACGGTAATGTCGACTCACTGGTAATTGACGACGTCGGTGTACTGACTACCGGCGGGCAATGCCATTGACAAACTGTCCACATGACCGGTATTGATTCCGACAACTTTGCACGCAATATCGTCCATCGTTATTTTCTCCACGGTCGTCGTGTAGAGTGCGACCCTCTCTTTGCAAACCTGAACGAAATTAGTGTCAACGTGAAATCGATGATTGCTCCATCGCGCGACATTTTCTTTGCCCACCTGCGCCCATCCTGTCTTCGTGTTTCGCGGCAGATCCTGCCAGGGTTTCATCAGTGTCATCATGCGTTTGTAAACGGAATCGTTTGACGTCTGCAAAAGACGTGAGGAATATTTACGAGTGCTTAAAAAAAATCACACGGTTACGTTTCTTCGGTACGAAATTTTGCGAAATAAATGAATATCTTTTCTTCCATAGAAACATCGATGGGCCATCGTCACTCACAGCCATGAAGTCGTACTGCGAGGAGTTTTGATAGACCATAAGATTGTAGGAGCCGTCTTTGGCAAAACCGATCATGGTCGAGAAAGGCAAGGTGGGCGATGATATGGTGAGAAAACTTATCAACGAGGCGGAATAAGCCGCGGACACGACGAGCGCCAAGAGAAATATGGAAAAATATGCTATCCTCAGAGGTGTCTCGATCGGAAATTCTGCAACGATAATTCGTTAAGGTCAATCGCTGACTCGATTTTTCTTTAATTATTTAGCCTCTCAACCAAATTTGCCAAACCAAATTCCAACCAAATTTGTTATCTAAATTTCAATTTAGATCTTAGTCTTTACCAAACAGTCCTTGCTGACAGAATATCCCCCAGACGCAGAGATAGTTGTCGATGCAGAGTGACAGCAACGATGTCGAACCACCTTTGACTTTAATAACGGTGAGCAGTAAGGGTGTCGTGATTACAAGGACGATTATCATCGCCCAAATTTCCAATGTAAACGCCTGAAACAATGTAACGTGACTCTACAGATTTTCTACTCGGGATATTGAATCATTGTATTCCTCTAGGAACGAGAATGAAGCTTGCAAACCCCAAAGTAGGCGGACCATTGCACGCCCGAGCTATCCGGTTCCTTGATAAACAGATGAGACTTGGACACGAGTAACGGGTAAGTGAAATCAATGACGTTGAGTCGATGATTCGACATTGTAAGATCGGCGATCGCGAGATCGGCTTCTCCACGAACCAGCAAACCCACGGCACCCGACCAGCTGTCGTCGGTCGCGTTGTAACCACCGTAGCCTTCCTCCCGGAGCAACGACGTGATTGTAAAATTCATGGCTCGTTTGAGTTCGCGCAGAACTTCACCCAGGAAACCGCCAACACGGTAGCCATAGTCGTGAATGAGGGACGAACTCTGCAAATTAAATATTTATTTTTTATTTATTTATTTATTTATTAGGCGGTGGACGGGACAAGCCCTTGACAATACAAAATGAAAAAACAACGACGGTGAAATAAGGCCGCAAAAATAAATACATACACACATGAATACAAAAATAATAGCGAAATATACATAACAATCATACAAATTATTCAAACTAACAAATATCACAGCGATATTACGATTTATTTATTTATAATAAACGGGACAAGCCCTTGAAAAAAAAAAAATGTATTTCGTTCTATGGGGAAATCGCACGACGAGAACTCACCGAAACAACGACAACGCGAAGTCCCGTTCCCTGAACGTCGTGTCGTCTGGCGTTCAAACCGTCGGTAGCCAGTAACTTGATCGGCTGGTCACCGGTCCAAATACCAAAATCATCGACTTCCGTTTGATTGACGTGAACCGACCACCATTCCCGAACCGTCCGATTGTCGCAGCACACGACCATCATCACCGTGTCGAATCGAAGACGAAACATGTTTCCCGGTGGATTGTTGCAGTACTCGCAGAACGGGCTGTCGGAGCTCCCGTAAAATATCACCAGCCAGATCGGATACGATTTGTTCATCGTTCGGGTGCTCTCGTTGAACTCGAGAATGTCGCTGTGCGACTTGAGCAGAACGACTATCAGAGGTCGACCCATTCGCTTGCGATAAGCGTGGAGACGCTCGTCCAGCTTGACGAAATTAATTATCAAAGTGACGACGCCCTTCTCCGAAAAGGTACGAGCCAACAGGTGGACCATCGTGTATTCCTGCATACCTGCGCAGCAACGACGTCAACGACGACAACGGACGGAGACCCGTGAAAATTTAGGGACAATTCGAAAAAAAAAAAAAAAAAAAAAAAAAAAAAGACACGGTTAAAAGGATTTGCAAAGCTGCAAACTTACGCCGACTGTTTCGGGAGAATATAAAGAAAACGCTCGACGTTCTGTAGTGCTGGTGAACGTCGGATATGAGGGAAATATATTTTTTATAGCCCGGATCGGCGAAACTCGGGTAGCTTCCGGTGAGTACAAAAAGTGCGAGACAAAGGTGAACAGGAAACGCCACCATGATGATCAACTGTCTCGTTTCACTCGTATCTTCCGGCTTGTACTACGTTTCAGGGTAAAATCCGCGCGTTCGCGGGAGGTAAAGACGTGTGTGAAGTTTAAACGCGACTGAAGTTTCGCACCCAGCTCCACCGGTTTATCCAATTTGAAGATCTACATTGTAGTGGGCACCTTCGACCTACCCCTGTGACCTATCTATACGTCGTACTGCGCATTGTAGTCTCGACGAGACACGTGTCCTTGTCTCGCGCGCGTCATGCACCACATGTGCTTTCTACGATGAGCGGAAATTGCTGGGTGATCATTGCCGATACACGGGCGTCCCCGTCCGCGCTACTGAGGTCCTTATCGCGCGCCCGGAGCGACCGAGCTGTGCTACACATCCACGCGAAGATACGGACCTCGCGCGCGCGGGCAATGATGACGCTGGAAAAAACGCGCTGTGTCTGTTCTTACGAAACGTTTTTATTATATTCGCGTCGCGTGCCTCGCAGTCGCGTTTCCCTGGAAATTGCGCTATCAAGAAATGCGAGAAAAAAGATAAAAAATATTATTTTGTAAATTGTTTGTCTGTTTGTCTTTTAAAATTTTTTACAGAATTTTTAAGTCAGACCCCCAAAAATCGCAAAAAAAACGAAACAAAAAATTGCGATTTTTGAGGGTCTGACTTTGACATCCTGTAAAAAATACGAAATCGAAAAATTTTATTTTCTCAATTTCGTAAAGTTTCGACATTAATTTCACGTTAATTTCCATAACACCTTTTTTTCATTGGTGAGGAAAAAAAGTATAGCCGGTTATAATAAACACAAGATTTTTTTACTGCCTCGGTGCCCTTAACGCCGGAAAAAATATATATGCAGTATATATTAAATAAGATGCACGCTGTTTAAAGGTGTATTCGTCGCTCCATCGGGTTACGTCGCTCCTCTTGACAGCCGAAATCAGCACGAAATTTGCGAAAAGCAAGACCACCCGGGAACCAATTAAATATTTCATTTTTGTATACGAGCCGCATAACAGTCGACGTTTTCGTTTTTTTTTTTTCGTGTATTTTTTTTTGCCGTTTTTCGGCATTGGATAATAAGCCCCGGGTCGTTCTCGAATTCCCGCCTGAGTGTCCCGTCACTTCTGTGGTCCTTTTGGTCCGTTGTACGCGTCGCGGTTGCATGACAAGTGGCGGAGATGATCGTAAGCTCCGGGGTCCATGTCGCGACTGCGGAACCGCAACTGCATATCGTTGCCGCGCGCGAGCCGCGAGAGGTGCACCGCTTTGCAATGGCAGATGGCGCGACCACCTGGCGTATATAATTAAATCTTTATTCATTATCTTTTTCAATTTCGCGACGTTAATTATACGAAGAAGCGTATTGCCGCGCTTATCAACCACCTACGAACTCGCGAAATGTCCGAACGGTACCCCGCAAGGACGTCCCCGATGTCCGCAAGGTTCGAGGAACTCAGCAGGGTTGACGTCAGTATAAAAGTGTGTCCACTCCACGAGCAAGTCGACGAAGAAGGAGCTTTTCGTGTAATTCCCAGACCAGAAATCAACTCAATTCGATTGGAACGAATTTTTAAACGATGCTGATTGGCAACAACTTTTTGGACCGTCACGTCCAAAAAGTTGTTGCTTTTAAGTTATTTTTTTTTTAATGAAAATGATTTCTTCGTTTTTCTGTATACTTATGCATTTTTTCAAAATTTTAAGTGATCTTTGAAATTTGTACATATTTTCTATATAAAAAAAACACAAATTTCAAAGAGTACTTAAAAATCTGAAAAAATTCATACGTATTCAGAAAAACGAAGGAGTGGACACTAGACGCTAGAACTACCTTAAGTTGCCGAAAGCTTCGCGCTTTCTTCTTTTTTCCATTTCCCCGCAAGCACGCCTCGCGCGTTGCACAAATTGTACCGACAGTTCTGTAATTTTGGTCCACCAAAAAGAAAAGCGACAGCGCGATAGACAGGCAGCTATGCGCGTTGCACTCGGTCATTACTTTTTCCAGGCTTTTAGTGTAACGTCAGCTTAACAGCGTTCGATCCCCACGTATCGAGAAAACACAGTGAAATTCCGAGAATTCGCTGTATAACCATCCACGTTCGTGTCATGTCGAATGTATATTATTTTATGGGCAACAAAACCCATCGGAAGCGATACGGAATCTCGAAAACGGAACCTGCGACGGGAAAACTCTCGGTTATAGCGTAAAATGTGTACAAGGCGCGGAATATGCGCTTTTTCTAATGCGTAATTATGAAGCCAAGAAAGAGCCTTTTAAGTATGAGGAATCTTTGACGTGGCAGACACGTCAAACATACACAACGACGATGGGTTTAATGCATACCTGGACCATCGCCTCGTCTTATAATATAGTCAAAGTCCTACACGCTGGTTAAAACGTAAGCGCGCATAAACGCGCCGAACGAGCTATAAAACAATGAGCAGCCGATGCTTCGGCCTGAAAAGGACTCTAAAACGGTGGCAAACAGAAGGCGAAGAGGGAGAAGAACGAGGCGTGCGGATGCGATAGTTTCCCGCGCGCTCACATATCGGATATGCGCGCCAGGAACCTTTCGACTCGAAGAGGGTAATTGGCGGCCGAGACGCGCGTTAACCGCTCCGCGCACTTCCGCGGCTCGGTGTCGCCTCTGCCTATCTGGCTAAGCTCAAAGCGCGCGCGGCGCCGTTTTCCCCACCACTCGCAACGAGACCGATTGAGCGCGTGGATCTCGCACACACCAATGCGCCTTTTCCGCTTCCTCTATGCGCCCTCTGTGAGCAGCAACCACTTGGCAAGGAAAAGGTTAATCGCCAGTTCGTCGTATCCACTAGTTTAAGGATGCAGGAGCGCGAAGTATTCAATTCGCGTAAATTCGCGAAAAGTGCGAGAGAATTGCAAACATTTCTCGATGGTATGAAAATCTGAAAAAATTTATGTGCGCTAAAGGTACTGAAAAGATGAATTTGGCATAATAATAATTTCAAAATGTTATTAACAAATTGATGAAAAAAAATAAATAAATAAAATGGTTTAAAAAATATTTCGGTGACCCAAGTTTTTTTTTCGATAAAAATTATTCTTTCGTTTTCCTGAACACGTATGCATTTTTTCAGATTTTTTAGTTGACTTTGAATTTTGGCGTTTTTTTTATATGAATAATTTAAAATTAACAAAAAAATCTGAAAAAATGCATACGCATTCAGAAAAACGAAAGGATCATTTTCATTGAAAAAAAAACTTGGGTCACCGAAATATTTGTTAAACAATTTCTTTTTTCATCAATTTGTTAATAACATTTCATAATTATTATTATGCCAAATTAATCTTTTCAGTACCTTTAAAGTGCATGCATTTTTTCCGATTTTTAGGCCATCGAGAAGTGCTCGCTATTCTCTCTCAATTTTCTCGAATTTATGCGAAATCGAACTTTAGCGACAGAACCACCTTAACGTACGGACCTGTTATATCGCACGCGTACGGACGTTCCCTCGATCGAGTGTACAGCGCGCGCCTCTTCTGTACTCAGCAGCGAAGCGCGGCAAAAATTATGCGCGCGCGCGGCGCATGGTTACTTATGGCCGAGAAGCGAGACGAAAGAGCGGCTACCGGTGGATTATCTCGCCGCACGCTGCGACGAGATAAGCGGGGGTGCGGTACGCAGAGTCTCCAACCGAGGCCGCCGCACGAATGATTACAGCGCACGCGTATTAATTGGCATTTCGTTTTTCCAAAATAGCGCTTTCTAGCACTTGCGTAATTGTGTCCGACGAGCCGAAATTCGAGGCCGGGACGAGCGGTACACACGCACATATTTTCTATATAGATATACATCGAGCGGATAATTATGTCGATACACATCTCATTTTACCGTACGCCGGGTGCGGTTTGGTGGACGTTCGAGAGCACGAAACAAGACATACCATTACCATTAGCTCACCGTCACGTTATGGCCCCTGGCTCGATATCCCCAAATATTGTGGTTAAGTGGCCGAGATTATTCTCGCGCGCTCGTGGACATCACGCAGAGCGGAGACGTCGACTAAGTAAGAGTCGGATATGCACGCGTACAGCGTGTACGCGATGCGAGAGTCACGTCTCGGTGTTTATGCGGCGCGGATAATTACGTCAACGGGCACGCGAAGCCAACGGACGAAAATGAGTTACTCAAGCCGAGTTGGGAGGTTGCGGTTAATACCGCGAGCGCGCACCGCAATGAAACCCACCGCGATGGTGAGCGAGCGTGTTTCAAAAGAGAGAAGGAGAGAGCAGACGCAATTTTTCTTAAATAAATTTTACTTTACCACTATTTTGACGTTCACGGGACGTCTGGACGAGGCCCGGAAACTCGCGTGCAGCGATGTAACCTACTTAAATTACACGCTGTGCCAGACGCGGACAATGCACGGCGGACGCAGTGAGACATCGAAGCAGCAACATCTGAGAACTCAATTCCTCGCACTTTGCGTTTCGTTCGAAGGATGCACCGAGTTCTTCTCTTGCATATGAAATTTCGGTGGAGCTTTCGTTTATGGATTGTTCACAACAATAGCGATTGTTAACTAGTAGCTACACCCAGAGAAATCGTTCTGATGGGATCTATTCGAAAGAAATAAAATTTATGTGAATGAAATAAGAATGTATTTGAATGAAATAAAAATGTATTTGAATGAAATACATTTTATTTGGATAAAAAAAAATTATTTCATTCAAATAAAATGTATTTCGTTCAAATAAAATGTATTTCATTCAAATACATTTTTATTTCGTTTAAATAAAATTTATCTCATTCAAATAAATTTTATTTGTTTCGAATATATCCCATCATAACGATTTCTCTGGGTGTATAGTGGTAATTATAACGACACGGTTAATCAGCCTCTGATTCAGCCACCAAAGTGAGACGCGGGGCGTCGAAATCGCTGTCAACGGTTGCGCTGGCCAAAAGAGCGAAGAAAGAGTAAGAGGCCCGTAGAATCTGTAGAAATCGAGGTCAAGCGATTTATCGAGTGAAAAATTGAAAATTGGAGGGAGAAAAAAAAACACGCGACTTCGCGTGCGTTTGGGGAAAATATGAAAAGCATATCGCCGACTGGCGTGACTCACCGCAATAAATGTCTCCATGGACATCGCGTAGAATTTGCCCGCTTTTAGTTCCAACACTTTTCGCGTACGTATCAGTGAAAATATCACGAGGCACGCGACTTCCGAGCTCAATTCTTTTTCCCATCCGGAAAACCACTGGCTTTTCGCCAACGAGGCGCTCTGAAGATTTTTTCAGTGGTCAATGCTATATCACTATGAAAAGTCGTAACAGGCTTGACAATAAGATTGGAAGCTCGACTAGTGCAAAATCTCACCTGATAAGTCAGTTCATTTCCAAAGAAGCACCAATGGAGCAGCTGGGAAAATGCGGCCCCTAAATAAAGAGTGAATTTCATCAAGCTAGCGCTTTCCCTAGCACCCTTGACAATGGAGAAACACAAGGAAATGTAGAAAAACGTAGAATTCATCGTCCCAGTGAGAAATACATTCTGGCTCGCTTGTCTGTTTCTTTTCCGTCGTTTGAATTTTCTGATTACCTAACCGCTCACCAGTACAGCTTGGAATCCCGTGAGGCATATCATCGAGGAGCTGGCCAACAGCTGGATAAACATGCTGGAATTGAAGAGCGCGTTCATCTCCTCCGCGATGCTTATGAGTCTCTGATGATGCTTCACGCAGATCTTGAACCTCGTGACAAAGCAATCGGCGATCTCGGCTTCCGCCAATTCGAACGGCACGAAGCAACGAATTTCCCGGCTGTCCGCGTTTTTCGACTCCACGAGGCCAAGTTGGGTGGCTCGATGCGATTTGTCGTCCGGCAGGTTGGCGGAAATATCGACGAGGCCTCGTTGGCCATTCGCGACCGTGCAATTCTCGTAGTTGGACGCGAGTATTATGAGCTGCATTCTGAGCCACCAGCAGAGCCCGAGAACCATATTGTCCATCATGGTTATCGACACGAGGCCGACGGACACGGCGGACGCCTGCAGGACGAACGCGACGTTGTGAAGCGGCGGCTCCGTCGTTGGGAACGGATATCGCGCTCTTATCGGCAATTCGCCCTTCTCCGTTGGCACCAGAAATATCAGAGCCAGTATCAGGCTCACGGCTAGCGTCGAGAGAAAAATCAGGACCATTTTCTCCCAGAGAATCGACGCTCTCACTATTCTCAGAACTCCTTGATCTTCACGAACAAAAAAACAAATATCAATACCTTTTTACAAACAAATATAGTACCAATTAGTACCTGAAGAGCGGCTCAGCAAATCGACAGGATTGTGAACTCTCTCGATGAGCCGTTGAATCCTTCGGCGACGCAGTTGAAAGACGAAGAGCTTGAATATGACGACGGAGATGCCGGCGAGGAAGCAACCGTCGTCGGTTGCGATTAACAAGTTGCTGTAACTCTCGCACAGATCGACGAGGATCGTCGCGGCGAAGATACACACGAGAACGAGCATTAATTTGTTGTAGATACCGTAGATCATCTTGGTGAACGTCGAGCGACTAGGATCGATGCTCCACAGTCCGACGAATCTGCAAATCAATCGGTGTGACGAATGCACTGGAAATGCATTTTTACACTGGAAAAGCCCGCTGCCGACGAGACGAGAAAACAAAAAGTTTCCTTCACCTCAAACCGGCAACCGTGATATCCGACGCTTGTCGATGTGTCTTGATAAAATGGCTCTCCATTGTTGGCAGCGCGTCTGTCTTCGAATGCTAAGGCCCCTATCGTCCAAGTGCCTACAGCGATAATAGCGGCTATAACGTCGAGGCTGAGATCTCCTTTAACTATGGTACTTTATAACACAGCTTCGATGATATTCGCGCGCTGCGAGAGAGAGTCGAGTGGGTAGTAGGTTTCCACCACCCATACATTAGACTAATATTATACGCTGAAACCCTCGATACCAGCGTCGCCGCCACCGTAGCCATCGCCGTCGCCGTCGCCGTCGCCGTCGCTGCTGCTGCTGCTGCTGCTGCTGTTGCTGCAGAAACCGGCAGGGTGCTTTCAACATTTATTCGCATAAATTTATATTCAACCAGTCATTTTCCCCGCGTGTGGTACCGCACAACGAACAAACGCACAACTCCGAGAGCCCACCTTTCAATATTAAACCTCCGGATTGCTCATAAATCCGTACAACTTCCTCTGCGCGCTCCACCTGTGTGATTCACCACCTGTTACGACCCACCACTATGTTTTACATACCATCTTTCAATTTTAATATACTCTAGTTACAGCTTTTTCCTCGCAATTCCACCGCAGCGAACCGCATACTCGATGTTACAACGATTTCACTGTGTAACCGGCACCTGCGGACAGCGCATTCGGCATTCTTCGTCGTGTAATGTTGCACAAAGTTATTTTGCTTTTTTATTATTTTTGCTTTTTCGTTATTTTTGCTTTTTTGTTATTTTTATGCTATTGTTAATATTATGCATACACTTTATTTCTATATGAGTGCTGAACGGTTTGTGTCAGTTGAGGTTAGGTTGGTTTCTGCGGCTAAGATGACACAAAATTGGTGAATAATTTGGAAGAAAATAATTAGTTATATAGAGAACAAAAAACCAATTGGTGGGAATATCAATTATTATTATACAGCATGTTGAAAATGGTAAAAAAAAAAGATTGTCAGAAGTGGGATTCGAACCCACGCCCTCAGAGAGGACCAGAAAGCCCATGGACACTCAGCGTACACTGAGAAGGTTATACCTTGAGTCTGGCGCCTTAGACCGCTCGGCCATCCTGACACTTGTGTTTCATCTTCGCAAAATCTCATACACATACCGCAGCGGTGTTTTATCGAGCACTTACGTGCAAATCTGCTGAAACTCGTAACAGTTTTGATAAAAACACATGCGATTTGAAATTTAAAAAAGTATTTTATCGTAAAAATGTTATACTTTTACCATAAACTACTTTTTTCGCAGTACATAAAAAAAATGTCGACTCATTCGCTTATTTATAAAAAATGAAGTCTTTTTTAATAAGCCATTAATAAGAATATTATAATATTCTAATGAGGATATCCATAATTAGAATATATAATATTTTTATTAGTATATCCATATAATTATAGAATATTATATATAATATTCTATATATTATAGAATATTATATATTATATTACATTTACGCGGCGTGGTGATCGTGAAGAAAAAAAAATTGTTTCCGCCCGGGATCGAACCGGGGACCTTGTGCGTGTGAAGCACACGTGATAACCACTACACTACGGAAACTGATTGAAGTTAGGAGTGATGGAAATGCTAGTTGTTCATACGGCAAACGTGGTCTTGTGATTCACGAAATACTGTAAAATATATAAATTTGCAATTTAACAGTCTACCTCTTTTTTCGTGTATCGCTCTACGATTTTCTTTCTCTTAACAATCACACAGAACGATCGACTCGCGAAACGCGACTTTACGAGCTGATAGCAAGTCAAGCGATGCCTTATGTTAAAACTGAAGAAATCTTTCTCAGAAGTTGAACCGATAGAATGTTAAATTCTCACGCACTTTTGATATCGGACGGCTCTCTATTTTTGAACGAACGATTTTGCGGTATTTCACGGATGCCTGCGCCGCGGGCTGGATAAGCGTGTGAAAAGACGGATCGCTTGCGAGTGGTCCGTCTGGATCAACAGAGTCAGAACCCTTAAAAAATAACTAGACGTCAAGTGAATGTAGCGACGACATTTTTTGTTTTTCTAACAGTTTCTCGGTTCAGCGGAACAACCGATGGTTGAGGTGAAAAAAAAAAAATTGGTTGAGCCGACCAAACGATTTACTTGAGAGTCAGTGGAGTCGGTGTCGTTCCCTTTGTCGCGTGTTTCAGATTCCATCTCACGATGGCTATGCGAAAAGTGGAAAACGAGTGCGTATCTTCTGTAATATAATACTCGAGCCTACATACCTAGTGTCCGTACACCGGGGAGTAACAACGAATCAACGACGACATTAATGAACCATATAACGAATGTCCGGAGTAATAAATCCGGAGGATTGCGGGAGGCAAAAACTCTGCTCCGCACACCTGAGCACCACACCCGAGGTGGAGAAACTCGGATAGCGAAGTTTCACAGTCCGCGTTGTGCGCGAGGCAAGCGGCAAGCTGGAGGTCTCCGGTGGCTCGAGGGATAAATCGGTTTGTTAAATGAACCGATAACTCCCAATTAATCTGATTATAGCGCGTGGAAAATCGACAGAGTAAATAGACGTGTCGAAAAACGCGGCGATTTCGTTCGCGCTCAACGATACCCTCGAGGCTGTTGTTTTATGGTCAAGAAGATACCCATAATTCAAGCGCGTCTCTGCTGGAGTGTCGCGAGTTATCATTTCCACCGATCGGTCGAGGAAATACCAGGTATCCGTTATTTAGATATTTTCATAGTCCTTCACTCTCGCGAAGTAGTTGGTCGTGATTGAGTTCAGTGGAATAAGTATGCACAGTGGACTCGTTGTTATCGCGCATTGTTGAACCAGATCTTTCGCTACGCATGCTGCCCAACGAAACCCCCTAGACTCTGTATAGGGGAGACCGGGGTAAAACGGACCCCCTGAGCGAAGAAGTCCGCGAGTAAAAAAAATCATGGAGGACGGCGGAAAAAGAATCATGGAAGAATCATGGAGGACGGCGGAGCCTCAAAACTTACGACGGAGACTGCGATCCATTTTACCCTAATTTTTTTTTTTTTTTTTTTTTTTTTTTCGATGGTCCAAAAAAGGGGGGCCCGTTTTACCCCACGGCCCGTTTTACCCCGGTCACCCCTACCTAAGTACCACGAAGGAGAAGAACACTTGAAATTATCACTCGATTTTATCGTGAAACTCATCCGCCGGTGCCGTTGTAACGCTCCAGTGGAAAATAAGATATCTCGTTACTATGTCAGCTAGCCACAGTCACTATCGCGCCAGACCGGTCGCGATCTAACCACCTATTTGCTTGTTAGTACGGTAATCAGGTTGTAGTAAGACACTTTTCTCGTAGACACTAACAGATTTATAACGCAATTAACTCTTTATTTACAAAATAAGATTACAATAAATAAGATTCAAAAAAGTTGCGGTAAAAGGTAAATTTGCGATCTGTTTCGTGGGCCTAAAAAAGGCTTGGATTGAAGATAAACGTAGTGTGTTCCGTTAATGATTGTTTGTTGCTGTTCGCTGAGAGTACGGATCCCAGGAGAAATTCGTGTATTTAATATGCAACATATTGCGCGCGAATCACAGGCCATAGATAATTAAACACTGAATACTGATTTGTTATCCTGAATATCGATTACTTACATACTTATTAGACATTAGAATAGCGTTGCTTTTTACGGCTTAGGATTCCTTTCGGTACTGAAAAAATTCGTCAAGACGATTTATTCGAGACGTTTACAAAAAAAATGAGTAAAACATCGATATAAATAAGAAGTATCGCGTTCTGTTTGACGAATCGCCGACGATCCTCGACGCTCACCGTGCTTCGAACTGTGACTCATTTATGCACGGCGCATGATTAATACTAGAGAGAGCAAAGCTATCTACTTTAACGTTTAGGAAATTGTAAGAGACTACAATGGAAATGGACAAGAGATAAATGCATTTGATCGCTTTGGAAGTGGCGTCGCTTGAAATTCGAACGCCAGGAAAGTATAGAATTTCCAAGAATTATTTATGACCAGTAGTAATTTGTCATGAATCCGTCTCGTTGATATCACTCGTTACATAGAGTTACTCGGATAGTCCGACGAAAAATATGAGCACAAATGTTTGAGCAACTTCTAGGCAGGCGGAACAATAAGCTATCGCTTGGGATGAAGAAACGAAAAGCGACAACGACGGCGCGCAGCGATAACTCATTTTTTTCGCCGTACACAGTCCATGGTTTTCTGAATTATGAGCTTATTCCGTTGCCTCGTGACTTTGGTCGTCGCTCCGTCGCTCGGTGTGATTTGTTTCAATTCCTGTTGGGGAATTCTCGGGGGACCGGTGATCCTCGCTGTGGTGGTCGGTCCACCCCACAGAGCCTCGAGATCCGCCAATCTTCGTCTCAAAGTCTTGTTCTCTCTCTTGTACTTTGACAATTCGGAATTTTTGTCGATTCCCTCGTGACCCGAGCTCCCGGTTTCCTCGGCAATGTGACGATAGATGAGATGCAGCTTCTCCTCGTGGGCTCTCTGGAGCTCGACGATTTTTCTCTCGGCCTGCAGTTTCGTCTGCTTCAAACCGTTCGTCAGAGTGCCGATGTGCCGGTCTTGCATCTGAACGAGCTCCTCCAGTCCCGCGTACTGAATCTCGAGACTCTTGGAGCTCTCCTTGAGATCTATGACTTTGAGAAAATATTTGTAGAACAACGTTCGCATCTCGCCCTCGGACAACTTGGCCAATCTGTCCATCAGCATGCGCTCGCTTTTTTCCCTCTGCGACTGATTCTTGTCGAAATCCTTGCGTCCGCATATCATCTCGTTTTTATGCTCGATCATCGCGTCGATCGCCTCGATCGTCTCGCCGCACTCGAGTAACTTGCGTTCCTCGACGGTGGTCAAGGTTTTTTCCTTCTGCCACTTCACATCGAGATCGCACTTCTCCTGCAGCAACGAATCCCGGTTACGTCGCAGATGCGCGATCTCGTGTCTCAACGCTTGGGCGGCCGTCTCGTCGGTGTCCGCGGTTCGCTCGAGATCCATCGATTTTTCGTTCAACACGTGCTCGAGATGCGACAATCGCGCGCTCACCTCCAGCAAATTTTTCGTCTTGTCGGAACAATTGTTTTTACCCTTACCACCGACGTTTCTCTCGTCCTCGCTTTCCGACTGAATTTCCTTCAGCTTCGACGCGGTCAGATTGTATTTCTCCTCGAGATCGCGAATTTTCTTCTGATCGCTCGCCACCTCGTCCTCCAACTGAATCTTTCGTTCCTCCTCCTTTCTCAGCTGCCTATTGAGTTTCTCCATCTGTTGCCTCGACGAATTTAGCGAACTCTCCAGTTCGAACACCTTTTTCGCCGAATCCCCGGCAATCTGCTTTATTTTCTCGATATCCGTCAGTCTTTTCTCGTAATGTATCGCCATATTCTTGTAGAGCTCGACTTCCTTCTTGTGCGTCGAACGTTCGTCCGAATCTTTGTACATCGTTGCGTTCTCCGCCTGCGCCAGTTGCTTCCGCGTGTTGTAGTATTCCTCCTCCAGCTTGTTTCTCTTGCGTTGAAATCTTTGCTTCGCGCTCGTTCTCGTTTCCGAATTTTTTATCATGTCCGATATAAAGCGTTCTTTGATCTTTATCGTCGTTTGCAATTCCTCGATTCTCTTGTGCGCACCGTCGAGATCCGACTGGATCTTCTTCATCTGCGTCTGCTTCGCCTCGTTGTTCATCGTCAGCGTCTTCAGAGTCTTTATCGGCTCGGGAATTTCCGTCGTTTTCAACGCGTCGATCAGCAAATCCGGCGAGTGACTCTTGTTGAATTTCGAGACGTGATTCTCGTTGTTGACGTTACGAAAATCGGTCTCGCGATTCTCGATGAAATTCCCATTGCCGAATATCGTCGTTTTGTCGTCGAAATTTTTGTTCTTACACGGCCTGAAACCGCCGTTAAAAGCCATCACCTCGTTACACATCTCCGAGCCGGGAAGCATCGAGTTTCTTCGTGAATTCGGGTTTCTTATTGGAATAGGCTTTATTATCGGCACGTAATCATTGTTGTTGTTAACGGGCACAACGGCCGTCGAGATTATCGCCAAATTCGTCTCTCGAAATCCATCCTCCTTCGAGTCGATCATACGATCCGTTTCCGTTTTCAATTTGTTCATGCACTCGTCGAGTTTCTCGAGAAAATCCGGATTTTCCGAGCTAACGTCGCTCTGCTCCTCCTCCTCCTCCTCCTCCTCCTCCTCCTCCTCCTCCTCGTCCTCCTCCTCCGACATCTCGCTGTCCGTGCTCGAACA
This sequence comes from Pimpla rufipes, assembly GCA_963932165.1. NCBI lineage: Eukaryota > Metazoa > Arthropoda > Insecta > Hymenoptera > Ichneumonidae > Pimpla > Pimpla rufipes. The sequence goes on along the minus strand of OZ010633.1, from coordinate 25,083,610 downwards.
GCTCGCCGAGGCGTTTTGAAACTCCGTGCGATTCGCCGATTCGTCGGTTCTCTCGTCCGTCTCCGTGACTTCTTCGATTCTCTCCAAAGATCTCCTGGTGTTTTCCGGAAAACCCGGCAGACTGGCCGTGTCGTCGCTCGCTATGCACTCCTCGTACTCTTGCTTCAGACACAGCCACTCTTCGATCTGATCCTGCTCGGTGTGCGGAAGAACATTGCTTGTCATGAGCTTGTTGAACAATCCTTCGGCGTTTGACACCAGCTTCGACCATTGACTCGCCGCAAATTCCAGACGAAAAAGATCGGCGCTGGAGCTTCTCTCGCAGGATGTAGCCGAAGTCACGGTGTCGTGCGTCTCGTCTCCGGTTTGCTCGCTCTCCTCGTCTCGCTGCTCGACTCGATGTCTCAGACCCACCGTTTCCTCCGTGTAACGCGCGTAACATTGGTGATTGTCCAACGCTCCCTGATGGAGCCAGGAGCCGTAGTGCATCATGGCGGCGCTTTTCCGACGAGATCTATGTTACCTGAAACATTAACGACAAATTGAACAACAGTTTGGTTGCAATTTCCAGGTGGCTCTTCGCTCACGATTATCATCAGAAATTTGACTTTGTTCATTTTTTTATTGTTCAACTGCGGACTCTTCACAATTCTTAAGGGGAAGCTGGAGTAGATTTAGTTACCGACATTTCTCCTGTAAAAAGTGCTCTTTCGTAGAACACACTGTACGCAGATTTGGTTGATGTAATCGACATTTTGCGGGTATTAGAATGTAGAGAAAACTTCAAAGAACAGATGTACGGTTTGATTTGGCGAGTTTGAATTCCTGAAACAATTATATCTTACAGCAAAGGCGCTGCTGACGTCTCGAGCGGCCATATTAGTTTTGAGGTTAAAAAATATGTATACGATTTTTTTTACATTTTCCCTCAGTTTTTTACGGAAATTCGCACTGACAAACACTCGCTAATATTCGCATGACATCTCACTCAATTTTCAACTACGTACGTAGTGTTTTAACGACGTAAAGTGTGTTCCACGAAATAGGACTTTGTACACGAGAAATGTCGGTAACTAAATCTTCTCCAGCTTCCCCTCAACAAGAGGTACACCAAGAACAAATATCATTACCTGCTCGAAATTCAGAGTTCCGCGCTGCTCGCACTAATTTTGATTGAGTATTTTTGCTGCTCCCATCACTCCAACACCATCTTTCGTCGGATTTCTATTCGACCCACGGACACGCGAAAAGCGCATTTTATTCGCGAGATCTCAACTCACGAAATATATTCATACAATTTCGAACCGAGGAACGTCGAAATAATTGTCTACACGCGTTTTCGACGTCTCGCACGAGATTGTGTACGACAGTTGCGTACTCGCGAACAAATTTTTCCCCACAAAGAGCATGGAACACGAGAAACGCGAGACATACACACGAAACTTTTACTCTCTATTCCGAAACTTCTTTACCGACTGCCGGGCGCGGAACGCGCGAGAGACACACGCTGTTCGATCGACAGATGTCGCCACCGCAAAAATCCTCGTCAATCGGAATTTTATCTCTCAATATCACGTTTCCTTTCGCACGCAGAGTCTATAGGCTTACATCCCAACCACGGGGCCTCGACTCGTATCGCTAGCGGTAATGTATACATTTGCATATTGCTATATTTCGCGTGTCAGTGATAGAGGCGGCAAAATAAAAATCCGCCGCGCGAAGGATAAACGACAGTGATGACTGTCGAACGTACGTGATTGCATATCGCGTGTGTGCGTGTATTGCACGAAAGCAATTCTTTCCGTCACCGCCTGCCAAATGTAACGCCGAACGATGGTCCACAGACGTTGTTGGTGACGCTTCGAGTTACGTTTTCCTCGCTCGATCGTTTCGAGTATCCTCTATTTTTTTTTCCTTTGTCGCGCGCCGTCGCTGGCTCAGCAGCAGCAGCAGCGGCGCTTCAACGTTATAGGCTCGCTACTATTACGCGGCAGGAACAGTCACAAGCGCGCACTCGACTGGGTCACGGGGAGCCCCGAGGATATCGCGTTCGACTTTCGCGCAAACACACCATTCATGATAGTGGCCGAACGTACGTCATAAATATATACAAACTGGCTTTCGCTGGCCCGATGTGTCAGTCGCACACGTGGGTCGGCTTCGAACGGACACGCCGCCACCGCTGCCGCTGCTCTCCGCGTTTTTGTTATTTCTTTCGTTTTCGCCGCACAGCTGTGTCCCCCCTCCCCCCACTGCGAGGTGCCGCTGCTGCTGCTGCTGCTGCTGCTGCACCATAACGGAACCGTATCGCGTAGGCCATCAATTTATACCGGTCCAGCGTACCGTTACGTCTGCCGTTCGCGAAAAATAAAACAACCGCGGATGCAACGACAAATAGTGGAATATTCAACGTCGCGGGAGAGGAAGCGACGCTTTGTTCGCGAGATAATGCGCCGCGCGGCCGCCGCCGGTTCGTGAATCTCTCGCGAGTCAACCGCCGAGTGAGAGACACACGACGTCCACACTCGGCTTTCACTCGCGAATCACACCGCGAGTGTGGCGTATGTATATTTTGCGCCACGCGAAAGTTGGACGCTGTTTGTGATGTAAGTCGCGGGTTGACAGTGTGGAAGACACACGCTGGGCTGGGGAGCGTCCTCGCGAAAAACAAAAATTCCTTTTCACTCGGTGTTACACGTCGGTTGATAATATACCTGGAACTACGTGTGTCGCGTCGCGAGTGGTGTTGAAATTTCCTGGCCTTTGAGACTTCACGGGAAAGCTTGTGTCTTTTTTTTTGCGATTTTTTTTTTTTTAATTCCTTGTCTTCGTTGCCCCGAACGAGAACCTCAAGATTCTTTGGTTCCTTTGGATTTTTTACGGAAAAGGTACATATATACAGTTTTAACCTCCTTCCGAACACCATTTTTTCTTTCCTTTCATCTTGAAGGATACTATCGACCGTTGCGACAGCCGAGGTTGCAACGATACCTATATCTGTCTATTATATACCAGTGCATATAACGCGGGAATGTGCGCAGGCCTGGCTTTATCCTCGCACACCGGGATAAACCGAACTCTCGAGCGTGCAAACCTCGCCGCCTAATGTCAAGTGTGCCAAACGCTTTTCGCACGGTTTCTCTTTCTCCGCGCGAGCGGCAAATTACCAATTAGTATAATTTCCTAAAAAAAAAAAAAAAACTCTTTTCGCCGTTTCAACTATTTCGGGTATAAAATCTTGGCCGAAATATCGATTACTTTTGTTAAATAATAAGGAGGTCAGTGGTGAACCAGCTGTGCAATACCTTCTTGCAGAAATTTTTTAATTAATTAATTTAACTAATTTTTTAATAAAATTAGACTGGGTGCGATTTCTTCGCGGTGGAAAATTAATTTGATCCAAGAAGCGAGTCCGGCGACTCGATGTTGTTTCCTCTTTTAAAAAAAAATACGTTTTTTTGTGGCATCACGTGAAATTCTTGCCGAAAACGTTCGCACGCGTGGCGAGCACCCTGACACGACCGTCCAACCGGGGAATACCGATGACTCGTCGGAATAGCATTGAACGAAATGGAAATCGAGTTTCGAGAGGGACGAAAAGCGAGTCTGCGCAATGCGGGCCCCGTCGCTCGGTATCGCGTTCGTGTCTCTCTCGCTGCCGACTCTGCGGAAAGTCAAGGACTCGGACGCGCGTGTTGTATACACTTTGTGTTAACGCTTTTCCGTTATCGCCGCGTGCTGCGGCAGGACGCGCGCGCCGCGTCGATGAGGGAACTAGAGAGATATCCACGTAAGCGTTTATTTTATTTTCGACTGCCGGGTCGGAATGTTATCATCGCGCACCTCCCGCGCGATCTCTGACTCCCGATTGCGATGATCGATGCTCGCACGTTCCGCGCTTTTGCCACTCGCTTTTAGTTCCGCGAGCGCGATTCTCGACACGGGGCGACATTCGTGGATCGTCAGATTTGTTAGTTTCTTTATTTACACCGTTTCGAAAATAAATGTACACAAACACGTTTGAACTATGACGTTGAAGTTTGAAGTTATTTTGAACACTTCTCGATGGGATAAAAATCTGAAAAAAAAATCAAGCACATTGAGGATACCGAAAAGATTTATTTTGCATAATAATAATTTCAAAATGTTATTAACAAATTAATGAAAAAATGAATTGTTCAACAATTTACCCGGCAAAAAAAATTATTCATTCATTTTCCCGAATACGTATGAATTTTTTTCGGAATTTTGTCTATATTTTTTTAAATGCGGTTTTCGACCCTCATTTTTCTTCAAAAAAAAAAAAAAAACGCAATTTTAAAAAATTGGTATCAATATTTTGCTTTTAATCTCGTTGCATCGCAACGATGCAAACTTCAACGTCACTTTGAACTTGTTCGACCACCGAGTGCGAGCAGTGCATAAGAGAAATTAAATGAAATTTGCTAATTGCATAAGATCCGGCTAGCTTTCTATTGGCGCGCGCGCGCAAACACGGTACACATGGTGCACGGGCGGCGCGAACGCAGCGCGCCGAGACCATGATGCAACGATCATTCGCGATCGTGCGCCAATCCTCGAACGCGCACGTAGACACCGCCGGGTACACTCGGCTGAACTTGGTACTCGCGAGGCGTGCGAAACGCCCTTCCATATTCACGGTTTTCCAGTTAAATCAACTCGATTATCCGTCCCGTGTGGCGATGGTCTCGGCGCGTCTTCGGCTATCATGTTTGCATCGTATTCCAAACACCTTGGCACCGTTGCTCGATATCACTCAACGTCCGTCTCACGATCGTCTCTATACACTGACTCGATACGCGTCGAATGTGATATCGGAAAAAGAAATTCACGTATAATCCGCGAGATTATATGTGAAGATTGACGCTGAACCGGTCGCCTTGAGCGAACTTCTTATCTTTTACGACGAACGCGTGGAAACTCGACGCTTTGTGTGGACGATAGCGCGATAGTCTCTCGCGAAAATCGAATTAAATAACCTATAGCATTAAATTCTATTAATCCATTCAATTAAATAATCTACAGCATTAAATTCTATTACTCCATTAAATTAAATAATCTATAGCATTAAATTCTATTAATCCATTAAATTAAATAAGCTATATGGTTAAATCATATTAATCTATTAAATTAAATAATTTATAAAATTCAAATTCTATTAATCTATAACATTTAAAAAATCTATAGAGTCTAATTAAATAGCCTTATTAAAAATCTAATTAAATAATCTATATATACCAGGGTCTTCGAATAAAGATCGCTCGTAAACGATAAACACTGCGTTGTGTACACACGCGCGCACATAAATACACGCATGGCGTGATAAGCAAGAGCGCAGTAGGAGGTATGTGATTATTGATGGAAAGAGGAAAAATGATATTCTCGTCGGTGATAATCAACGCGTTTTGTGCTTAAGGTAGTAAATGAGCTGCGAGCGACGTAACAACGTTAACGATTTTTCGTGAAGGTCGTACTCATTTGTTTTGTCGTTTTAACGATGACGCAGGTATGGAGAAGAGTGCATCAGCGATGAACGCCGGAGCGAGTGGACAGGCCGGTGGACCACCGGCGTCCGCGCCACCACCTCCCTCCGCCCCGCCGTCTTACGAGGAGGCTGTCGGATCTATGGGCGCCATGGGCGGCGCGCAATCCACCATCCCACCGTACCCGACTGGTCCACCCGCGATGCCGGCGCCCTGTAAGTTCAACCTGCAATCTATATCGTCTAAACTGGACACTCAAGTGTTCGCCGTACACGTATCAGAGTTGCGAGTCTCCATTACCTCGGTACGAGATTCGTGATGATGCTGAAGTTTGCATCGTTGGAATGCAACGAAATTCAGAAAAAAAAATTAATTCTAATTAACCCAAATGATGAAATTAGGCATAAAAAATCATCATAGTAACTAGTCGCCGTGATGATTTTTTATACCTAATTTCATAGTTTGGGTTGATTAGGATCATTATTTTTTTCGGAATTTCGTTGCATTCCAACGATACAAACTTCAACATCATGATTCGTGACTCTTTGATCGACTGTTTTATTTCGTTTTCTTCTTGCTCCATTTTTTCACGCAGTTCGGTACATCGAACAGCGATCAAGCGCGTTTTCCATCTCGGGCTGACAATGAGATAAGTGCCTCGCATTTGCGTCACGTTTCGCGTCGCGTTAACGCGCGTATGTAACACGGAACGCGAACCTCTTAACCCGTAGTATGGATGTAAGCAACTGGAAAATCAAGTTTTTACGGGCGACAGACGTTGTATATCCCCCGATCGAACGGATCCCGAGCCACAATTGCGCGCTATATGGTTCACGATATAGCGTAGCTTTGGTCTTGAAATGACGAATACTATCGACAATTAATATCGAAGAATTCATGCGGGTAATACGCTGGTCGTTAGTCAACCGGTGATGCATCGCGAATAGTCCAATGGATTCTGGTTTCTGCTTAATCGCCGATAATTCAAGTGCCTGGATTTATCACCGGCTATACAAACTATTATGTATCACTTTGTACGCGGCGTTCGCTCGGTGCGATACTGCGCGTGAGAGTTATCGCAGACGCGATATTGAACTTTTGGACATCGTCAGCGTTATACAGCTGGCGTAACGTCGGGCTGTGACATTCGCTTGAATTAGGGGAAACCGGGTTAAAACGGGCCTCCGGGGTAAAACGGGCCTTCCTTTTTTTTGATCATGGAAAAAAAAAAAAATTAGGGTAAAATGGAAAAAAAAAAATTAGGGTAAAATTATCATGAAAAAAATTAAAATTAGGGTAAAATTATCATGGAAAAAAAAATTCAAATTAGGGTAAAATGGACTCCCGTCTCCGTCGTAAATTTTGAGGCTTCTTTCTTCGTCAACAGTTTTTTTCCGCCGTTGTCCGTGATTTTTTTTTATTCGCGGGATTCTTCGGCAACAGTTTTCTTTTCTTCATCAACTTTTGCCTCGCGCGCTGCTGCAGGCTGCACGGTTATTCGAAGAAGATTTTCGCAATAGACGATCTATTATTTGCCGAGACATCGCGAGAAAGATGCATCAGCCACCTGTCGTTTCGGACGTCAAAGCGAGAAAATATTGCTCGGAGAGCGACCGAACGCTTCGGTGCGTGTCGAGATTTAAAAAAAAAATTGAGTGTCTACATTGTTGCGCTAACCGGATAGACCGCGCTGGAAAATGCATACCGCGTCCGCGATACTGAACATTTATGTTGATGTCTCTCAATGACGCAAACCCGCGGACGATACGTCGAGCTTACAAAGTAGCCAGCCGCAACGACATTGAAAATATCTATTGGCATTTCGAACAACTGTACAGATGGACCACCTGGAATGATGTCATCCGACATGTCGGACGTGCCACCGAATCCTTACGCGTCTCAACCGCAGACGCGAACGGAAGTCCGGGTCGTACGGCAACCGGTACCTTACGCTCTTGGTCCTAGTCCCGTGAAGATGCAGTGCCCCACCTGTCTGGCCAGTATCAAGACTTCCACCATCTCTCAGCGACAGCCAAGCGCTCACATATGCTGCATCATACTATGCGTACTGGGGTAACACGATACATATACATATTTTTTTCTATGGTTTTTCAAATCGGGTGAAATCAACCCAGAGTTGATCACCGTGATCGGTGGGAGAAGTGTGACCACGAAGGGTCAGGTTTAACACGTGCCAGTATCCAAAGCTGACAATCACGAGACTCGGCGTAACGTGAAAATTTCATGTTTCAGATGTTGCCTCTGCTCGTGTTTACCCTACTGCATGAGCGCCTTCCTGACCGTGCATCACTATTGTCCGAGCTGCACGGTCTACATCGGAACATGGAAAGGCTAAACGGCATTTTTCCTCATTATCCGACGCGCTTCGTTCAACAATCAATGTCATCTATATGCTAGTTATATTGCGGAAAGATATTCGAGAAACCGTACCTCCACGGCAATGAAGTAACAAAATAAGTTCCTCGCTCCGTCGAGTCCTCCGCTTACGTCGGAATGAAGGACCGCCAGCTGATTAACGTTTTTATGAAATGTTTTACTCGTGTTATGGGTCGGGACACCTCGGTTCTAGGATGTGCAGGGTTGTGCGCGCGGAGACGCGACGTCTCCGTCCGCGCGGCGGAAAGATTCTCGGGGCTTCCAGGCAAATACGGAATGACGTTGAAGTTTGCATCGTTGCGATGCATCGAAATTAAAAGCAACAAAATATCAATGAACCCAAATTATTATGCCGGCTACATCAAGTTATTGTAACGACTAAGAGGGTGACGAAAAATATTATTCTACCCCCTAATGATGAATTGTATGAATTTTTATGGAATTAACATTTTGTTGATTTTAATTTCGTTGCAACGATGCAAACTTCGACATCGTAATACGGATGTGAAATTTGCAGGAGCTTCCTGCGAAGATGATCCGTGTATAATATATGGCGGAAAAAGCAAACGGAGAAGAGACTAATATAAATAGTATAGAATAGTTTGTTGTAGCTAATGGATACACGTGTTGTACATTCCCACATTTCGCTGGTTATTTCGTTGCCTCTCCATTATGTTAATGGATAGTAAACATATTCTCTTCTCGTCGGTCTTCGTTCAGTAGCCTCCTTTTTTATTGCATCTATACATAGTAATTATTCGAATAGTAACGATAATAATATATGGAATAAAATAACGCAGATAAGTATATATTTTCAATGAAAAAGGCGCGTTCCTTTATTTCCCCTGTATCTAATAATTACATAGTGTATATTACGGCGTACGTATGTATGTGTATGTCCTACGGTATAAGCGCGTCCTTTATCACACGTGTTGGATTTTGGCATCTCACGTGAACGACGTTGCGTCCATCGATTGGCACGAGATAATCCTTAACATTGTTTTTTTAATTCATCAATTAGTCAGTTTAAGTTTAGTTGGCACATCGAGATTATCCTTCTAAGTTCCAAATCATCCCGCCTTTTCGCAATGTTCTCGCATCTTTGCGCTCAAATTTTCTTTTCTCTTCCTGAACCACCGGTAGCTCCTATCCAAAGAGATCAATCGCCGTTGTTTGAATAACGAACCTCCCAATTGAAATAATTCAATGGCCGATGATGGAAACAAGAGGCTCTTTTTCTTAAGTTATTCTCGCGTTGACGTGGAAAAACGCAAGAAATATTTTACCGTATAAACAAATGAGATCTAATTACTCTATGAATCACAGTATTTTATGGAATGATAGCTAAACAATGCTCGTAAATAAACGAGCTACGGAGGGTCGACGATCTACGAGAGACGATGATCATCGTGATGAGAGAGATACATTCAATGTGGATCGAAATTCTCGAACGGCTCGTTATTTTCCAAGAAGAATATCAAATGCCATAATATTCGGAAGTAGGAAAAGAATCGATTTGTGAGCTACGGTTAGCGATTGATAATTGTCCGTCGAAGTATCCAATGTGAACTAGTCGCAGTCGCGGATGTAAACTTAAGTGCCGGGATAATTTCTCAACAAGTTCTCTTTAGGCGGTAAAAACTGCTGTCTCGCGACTGACGATAGTTCCATGTCGATTGGCTTTGTGTCGTCGTAGAACGACGGCGCCTCGCCCAAAATCACAAAAGTTCCAACTAAAGATGCGATGATAAATATGTAGAGAAAAAGGCGATCCAGGACCATCGCTACGAAGCCCCAGTCTTGATCCTCCTGTAAAACAACGATGTATCAGTCTCCTTGGCTTCCGAACGATGAATTTTAGGAAAATTATTCGTGTCCGCATTGTTACCGCGTTAAATTCATCCTGGCGCTGTATGTGATGCTGAATGAACATGACATTGTGAAGAGCTTTTTCGAGCTCGAAGGGATACTTCTTTTTCGGTGTTACGTCGCTCATGGACTCGTCGAGGCCGGACATGACCGTTGGAAGACCGTTGTAACCCATGCTACTCACCCCGAGAGAACTACCTATAAATCTGTTGTGGGCAGTTGTCGAATGAAGTCCGTTGCAACCTGATAGGCATAACAATACAAGCGTCAACAATGTTTTTAAGCTCTACATTTTACCGAGAGACATTCCGAGAGCCTTCGCGGTAAAAAAAAAATTAATTCTAATTATCCCAAATGATGAAATTACGTATAAAAAATCATCATACGAATGAATTGAAATGATGACTTTTTACACCTAATTTCATTATTTGGGTTAAATAGAATTTTTTTTTCTGAATTTCGTTGCATACCAACGATGCAAACTTCAACGTCATCGAGGTTAATAATAGCGCCACTGTAATTAATTCGTTATCGTGCTTACCGCCGTGTCTCTGACGTCGTCCGGAATCCGGAGACGAGACGAGCGAGGGAGACTGCACAGCGGCCGACACAGCGGCGTCGAACTTGCTCTTTTTGCTACCGGTTCTGCCTCTCCCGTGGATCTTGTGAGCCGCAAGGTCGTTGAGCAGATCGTCCGGCACCCTCATCAGCAATAATTTTGGTAATCGTCTGATGAAAACTTTCCGCACCCAAGGGGCCATTTTATGGGTGCTCGGTTTACGATAATGAACGTTCAATATTATAATCGTTATGACGACCGACAGTCCGACGAGTATCATTGTAAATAGAAGATATTTTCCGAGCAGAGGCAAAGCCAGAGACGTCGACGGTATGATTTCCGATATAAGCAGGAAGAACATGGTTTGGGAGAGAAGAATGTTGATGCAAAGTGCGATCTTCTCGCCGGAATCGGCCGGCAAGTAGAAAGCCAATACCGAGAGGTAGGAAATACTGACGCACGGCACGATCAGGTTGACAGTGTAAAATAGGGTCTTCCGGCGCAACGTTATATTGAAGAATATATCCGGATAAGGCTGGGCGCAACAGGGATAATATCTCTCGTGACGTTCCGCCGGAACGCTCAGGATGTCCCACTCGACGCTGGGATAATACTCCCGAAGGTCTATACCCAGCTCCACGTTGTTGTTACCCATATTTTGGTTTATGTGCTTCAGATCGATCTGCAATCGTGTCCGTTGACAGATATAAACGTCCGTTAGTAAATATAAAATCAGAATCGGGAAGGTGCAAATACATACCTGGAAGCCATCGTAGGTCCAAGAGCCAAATTTCATGAAACAGGTTTGCTGATCGAACGGGAAATACCGGACATCGATTTCACAAGACGATTTGAATATAGCTGGAGGAGTCCACAGGACTTTCCCCGTGTGATGGAGAATGGCCTTTGTCATTGTCGTTACTCCGTACTCGCCGTCGGCACTGAAACAATTATTTCTCGTGTCTTTTTTTTTTTTTTTCAAATTAATTATAGTGGAAATGATCATAAATGGCACTTCTACCCTACGGTAAATTTTTGTGCAGTGATTGTGTCGTGCAAAGAAAATGCATACTTGTTGTAAAGAACAATATCCGGCAGCCATATGTGTTCGCTGGGTACGTAGAGCTCGGTGACTCCTCCGTATTCCGATGGATCCCATTTGAACTTGTGGTCCTGCCATTCCTGCAAACAAGTGTTTCACTCGGTATCGTCCTTTGGGAATAGCTTTGATTCTATATAACGTATAAGAGACTTACATGTTCCAACCACACGTTTGTCGTTAAAATTTGGTCTTTAAGATTCTGTGAAAATGAAAAGACAAGGGTTTTAGTTCTGTCAAGATCAATGGGTTGTAATAAACATCTCGACGGTATTTCGACTCACAAGATCGATGAGTTGCGACAGACGAAGACCCAATTTTACAACGACCGTGTCCGTGTTGTTCGTCACCGGCCGTATCAGTCGATTGTAATTCGACAGTAGATCATCGTAGAGCCGCTTTGCGTCGGGATTACCGTGGCAGATTCCCGCAGTCGTTACGATGATCCACAGTATAACGCGGAGCAACATTTTCACTAGTGTGCCTTGATATCGCGCTTTTATGTCTGTACCTACGTATATCATTTAGTCGATTATCTTACAATTGTTACTCGAATTACAAGTTAAACTATCTTTAAACTAATTACCCGCACGCTAATTGCTTGTACATCTCTATTAATTCCAACGAGTGACGATCTATTTGTGCGTCATCAAATAATCGCAGAAGTCCAATTTTCTTCATAATTGATAACCAAAGCTGTTTGATGATAAGTAATTAATCAACTAATGTTTTGATTGTTAATTTTGGGGATTGCGTTCGATAACGCTTCAATCGAGCCGTAATCCAGATCACGACTCCTCGCCTCACGGAGTAAAATTATGCAGTAAACGATTATCTCAATCTACATCCTTTCGCTATTTCGAGGCCTCATTCATCACTACTTATCCACCCATCCTCCCTGCCTCTCTGTCTACAAAGTAGTAGCTTAATAGAATTATTATATTAAACTTATATTCAGCTACACATTGCGCGAACTAAACTCATTAGTCGCCAAGTATCGTTAATTCCAATCTCTTTCGAGTACACCGAGAAAACTTTAATATTTCGTTAGACCAAAAGCCAATTTAATTTGCAAGACGATAAAGCGATGGAACAGCAATGCGATTGGGACTTAAGAGGCACTTTAATAGGAGCAATTATAAGTAAAATATATACAAAAATAAATCTCATCGAATGAAAGACACCCAAACGGCACGGAGTCGCTGTATAAATTACTAATTTATGAACCTGTTGCATTACTATGCAGCCCTCTTTATTACCTTGTAATGGATTACAAATCAATGTATCTATTTCGTTCCTGCGACTGTACAAACATAACGAATTAAAACGACGTGGAAACTAAAAGAATGAGCAGCGAAAGAATTTGCACCGATCAAATCAAAGATGTATGCAGCGTCGCGTCACTCACATACAAAAATAACAAAGCCTTCAAGTTAATTAATAACTCATTAATTTTTTTCTTTTTTTGATAACTCATTAATTGAGTTCTTTTTTATAACTCATTAATTGATTTTTTGTAACATTAATTAATTTCTCTTTTTTGATAACTCATTAACTGATTTCTTTTTTTTTTCTAACACATCAATTGATTTCTTTTTTTTAACTCATTAATTGATAATTGATTTCTTTTGTTCTGATAACTCATTAATTGATTTCTTCTTTTTTTCAGAAATAAATACGATGTTTTACTCACAGCATCAGCGGCGCGGATAGGCGATCGTGTGGTCCAACATGGTGAACACATTCAGCGGGGTGAAAAGACGAAAAAAAAAGATTGTTTGCCTCGTGGCGTAAATTGGCAGTGGAGTGTCAACGTCCGAGGGGAAGACGAGCCGTCCGAGGTTCCTCCGTGGTTCGGTGGTTGATGGTTGATTCGCGATTCGCCGGGCAGCGTGTTCGTGCACGAGGCAGCACTAGGAGGCCATTGATCCTTGGCGCGTCGACGGTTCGCATAGCCGCGGCGCGTCGACGTTACAGTTACGCGGCAGCGAGGACGACGACGACGACGTCAACGGCGAACGCCGCCGGGACGTTCGATGCTGCGTCAGGAGCGCGAGTGAACCGACACGACGGCGGCGGCGAGGGCTGAGAAAATCGTGACGGAAGTGACATCGGTTGAGTACGGTCGGTGGACCACTGCCCGACGTTACGGGGGTGACGGACCCTTTCGAGCCACCGACTACGAAGCGGTCCAGAGGTGGGTGAGGGAGGATCGATACGCGGCTGCGCGCTGCTCTCCCACGGTTCACGCACTCGCCGCGGCGCAAAGCACAAAAAAAAAAGAACAGGAGAGGAGGAGGAAGAAAAAAAAAAAAACGAGACCTCGACACGTACAAATGAAACACTGCGATGGTACCTACTACATACGTGAATCCCAGCTTGTCTCTCGGCGCAGACGCGTGCGGCGTGGCTGACGCTGGAATCTCCGAGGGGTGTAAGCATCCCTTCGCCTTTTTTTACTCACCCCCGATTTTATTTCATTTTTCCCACCCCCCGGGCGCGGATTATCGCGACACTGAACCGTCGGATTAGTGTTGAGCTTTCCGGGGATGATTTTTTTTGGTTTTTATCATACACTGGCAGGTTGTAGTGGCTCGCGCGCTCGTTGTATGCACGAATCAAAATTAGATCGTTAAGGAAATTAACGTGCGATTAACGTCCAAACTTTACGAAATCGAGAAAAAAAAAAATTGATTTCGTAAAGTTTGAAGACCCTGTCCGATGGGAGATTTCCCGCTGATTCCGAAAATCGCAAGTTTTTCGAAGGGGTACCCCTTTCGTTTTTGTTGCTATTTTTGAGGGTCTGACTTTAAAATTCTGTAAAAAATGCAAAAATCAAGATATCGCATTCCGCCTTGCGGCATTCTCTTCGTCATGCCTCTCATTCTTTTGCCCTTATCGCGAAAAATGCCGCGCGAGTCTTTTTGCCCTTCGCGAAACGAGATATCGAATCGATCGGCTGTGGATCGGAGTCGCGAGAGCTGGTAACACGATAAAAATATAAACACGCCTCCGTCGTGTCCAAATGGGAAGGTGAATAATTCCGCGGAGGCCTTAAAAGAATTTTTGCAATTTTCGCGGGAGAACGCGTGGTATATGCCTTAATAGAGCGTGTTTATGGCATGCAAAAGGCGTACAAGGGAGGCATGCAATGTATACCGTAGACACATTCGGCGCGATGCTATCTCCGTGTATCGAGCCGCACGGTTTTCGTATTCAAGGAAATTGCATCTGGCGCATAGTGCGCGCACTTACTGGTGCAGCGCAGCTCGCGCGGAGTCTTGGCGTAGGGTACGACCGGGGCGTAGACGCCTTCGCCTTTTCCGGCACCAGACGCGGACGCGGTTATATAGCGACACCGGCAGCCCCGGTCCGTACCTATATACCGCACCGCGCACACCTATACCCGTCTGCCCGCGAGCTTTCGCCACGAGACGTGGGGGAGGTGCGGGCAAAATGGAACGCATACGCGAAAAGTAGTTTTGTGACGATAACAAAAGTCTTTTTCGATTGCTTTTGATAAAAAAATTCGATTCCAACTATCAATTTTGAGCGTCGGCAAAAAAAAAAGAAAAATGCGGGCAAAATGGGACAGACCCCCAAATCCATAAATTCGTGTTTTTTTTACTCGGTGATAGTCAGAATCATACTTAATGGTTATTTCGGGGGAAAAAAAAATTGTAAAATTTTTATAAATATTTTTTATATATTTTTAAATTGTAAAATTGTAAAAAAAAAAATTGTAAATTTTTTTTTTTTTTTTCAAAGTGACTTTTCAAAAGCCAGATTGCTTAAAACTCTCAGAATTTTTAAAAATCAAATTTTGCCCGGAAAAATAATGGAAACTGAAAACAAGGCTGTCCCGTTTTGCCCGCACCTCCCCTACACCGTGCGTGTGGGTTTGTGTGGAGCTCGGAGCGAGCGTTTCTCGGATTCTTGAAAATGTTCGCAGACTCGACGCGATGCCTCGCGAGACGAAAGTCGCGCGCACACCCCCGTAGCGGGGTAGGTACGGTCGGTACCTGCTGCACAGGAATGAATTATTTCTCGGTAGGTATATCCCAGCAGTATCCTCTCCTTTCACGCTCCCCTCCGCAGCTCAATGCACACCGGCGGGCTTCGCGCTCCGTGCTTTCCCACTTTTAACTTCCGGCGAGTGGTCCAACCTTCGCTGGCTAACTGCACTCGCGCGACCCCGCGAAGTGAGACGCGCGCTGTGCATATGTCTGTATGCACTTCAATATTCCGCCGTACACGCGCACACGCTTCTCCGCTGAACCTTCGGAGAAAAAGCGAATGGAGCGGAAAAGGGTTGTTGCACACAGCCTGAAAAAATGGTTAAAAATTATTTAATCATCTCGTCCCCTTCGAATTTTGCATCCTGTACATTCGAGACACTGTGAACTCTCGTTGCAGCATCGCAGACGTTTAAGGTAGTCCTTGCGGATAATATTCATTTCGCATAAATTCGAGGCATTTGGGAGAGAATTGCAAACACTTCTCGGTGGTATAAAAATCTGAAAAAAATGCATGCACATTAAAGGTACTGAAAAGATTAATTTTGCATAATAATAATTCGAAAATGTTATTAACAAATTGATGAAAAAAACAATTGTTTAACAAATATTTCGATGTCCCAAGATTTTTTTTTCATGAAAATGATTCCTTCGTTTTTCCGAATACGTATGAATTTTTTCAGATTTTCATACCACCGAGAAGTGTTTGCAATTCTCTCCCAAACTCCTCGAATTTGTGCGAAATTAATATTATCCGCAAGGACTATCTTAAAACATCTTGAAAACACCTTAAAAAATCGTTAAAAAATATTTAACCGTCTCATTCCCTCCCAATTTCGCATCTAATTTCCCGAGATTCCCGTATAATTCCCGACCACATGCGCTCTCCGATTGCAATTCAATGGGATTCCAACGGATCAATTAGAGCCGCGCACGTCGCAAGGTTCGAACGTCGAGTCTACGACCGGACCCTGCACAGAGTAGGTATATATCCCGCGCAGATATATCCTTTGATCGGGATTCGCGCGAGTGAATCCGCAGTCTCTCCTCTTCATGTGCCATCGTCCTATGAGCGCGCAGACCGAGGGTACAGAGCGCGATGAGCACCGAAGCATAGCGCAGCCGCCGCACCGCGACATTTCAGTCAACGCCGAGAGATTCGTCGTCTGCCCTGATATCTCGTACGATGAGCGGGCGATGCATTCTATCCACTTGCCGCCGGGTCGCCTCCTCTCGTCTTTTTCCAGTGCACGACTTAAGAATTTCCGACCGCCTGCACTGGGGCTCCTTTGCCTCGCTCGTGGAAACCCCTTGCAAGGGACAAGAATTCCAATCTCTTGAGATACCCACTACCACCCTCTCTCCGGGCAGTCATCGGAGGTGAGCTAACTTACTTATAGGCTCTCCAACGGTTCGGACAATAAATCTGGCTTATCAACACTTCTTTGAGAATCGGGAAATTACGACTGAAAGAACGAGAAGGAAAAAGAACAAAAAAAAAGAAAAGAAATACAAGCCCTCATTGTTACGAACTGGCTATTTTTCTGTCTTTATGCTTAATTATTTAAATATTAATAATTTGTCTTTCTATTATTCCCACATTCCAATCCCACTCAATGCCCGAAATAATCCGATGCGGGCTTTCCGACCGCATCTAACTGGTGGCATATAAGAAGTTTTACCCTATTTTTGTGTTCTTACCATTGTTAAGTTCGGTTATTTTTTATTTAATATAAATAACTCGGGAGATAGTTCAAAATCTTGATTTCAATCCTTAATCGAACAAGATCCCAAAATCAATAAATAAATTACGTTTCGTTAGCTCGATTCGAAACAGGCACCAACGGTTCGGACAATAAATCTGGCTTATCAACACTTCTTTGAGAATCGGGAAATTACGACTAAAAAAACGAGAAGAAGAACTCGAAAAAAAATAAGCCCTTATTTTGATGTAACTAAAGTTCGCAACGTTGGCGCAACGGAACGGTCTCACCTGTCAAACGAAAATTTCTTGTGGATAACCTCACAATATTTAATACGGTGTAATTTTATTTTGAGAGAGAATGCGGCGCCAGTTTTGGATCTATAAATTACGTAAAAAATTCCCGAAGATACCTGCCAAACGCCAAGTGTCTCCGTCCCTCGGACAACTTTTCCCAAGCAAAAAACGATGCGCCTGGCTACCTATGCTGACGTTCGATGGCGTGTAATTTCTGTTTAAGGGAAAATGCGGAGCTACTTTTGCTTCTATAATTATCGGAATATATTTCCGAAGATATTTGTCAAGCGCCAAGTGTCTCCGTCCCTCGGACAACTTTTCCCAAGTACAAAACGTCGCGCCTGGCTACCTATGCTGACGTTCGATGGCGTGTAATTTCTGTTTAAGGGAAAATGCGGAGCTACTTTTGCTTCTATAATTATCGAAATATATTTCCGAAGATATTTGTCAAGCGCCAAGTGTCTCCGTCCCTCGGACAACTTTTCCCAAGTAAAAAACGATGTGCCTGGCTACCTATGCTGACGTTCGATGGCGTATAATTTCTGTTTAAGGGAAAATGCGGAGGTACTTTTGCTTCTATAATTATCGGAACATATTTCCGAAGATATTTGTCAAGCGCCAAGTGTCTCCGTCACTCGGACAACTTTTCCCAAGTAAAAAACGACGCGCCTGGCGGTAGCCGATAACCTATGCCGACGTTCGATGGCGTGTAATTTCTGTTTAACGGAAAATGCGGAGCTACTTTTGCTTCTATAATTATCGAAATATATTTCCGAAGATATCTGCCAAACGCCAAGTGTCTCCGTCCCTCGGACAACTTTTCCCAAGTAAAAAACGATGCGCCTGGCTACCTATGCTGACGTTCGATGGCGTGTAATTTCTGTTTAAGGGAAAATGCGGAGGTACTTTTGCTTCTATAATTATCGGAACATATTTCCGAAGATATTTGTCAAGCGCCAAGTGTCTCCGTCCCTCGGACAACTTTTCCCAAGTAAAAAACCATGGGCCTGGCGGTAGCCGATAACCTATGCCGACGTTCGATGGCGTGTAATTTCTGTTTAAGGGAAAATGCGGAGCTGCTTTTGCTTCTATAATTATCGGAACATATTTCCGAAGATATTTGTCAAGCGCCAAGTGTCTCCGTCCCTCGGACAAATTTTTCCCAAGTAAAAAACGATGCGCCTGGCTACCTATGCCGACGTTCGATGGCGTGTAATTTCTGTTTAACGGAAAATGCGGAGCTACTTTTGCTTCTATAATAATCGGAACATATTTCCGAAGATATTTGTCAAGCGCCAAGTGTCTCCGTCCCTCGGACAACTTTTCCCAAGTAAAAAACGACGCTCCTGGCTACCTATGCTGACGTTCGATGGCGTGTAATTTCTGTTTAAGGGAAAATGCGGAGCTACTTTTGCTTCTATAATTATCGGAACATATTTCCGAAGATATCTGCCAAACGCCAAGTGTCTCTGTCCCTCGGACAACTTTTCCCAAGTAAAAAACGACGCTCCTGGCTACCTATGCTGACGTTCGATGGCGTGTAATTTCTGTTTAAGGGAAAATGCGGAGCTACTTTTGCTTCTATAATTATCGGAACATATTTCCGAAGATATCTGCCAAACGCCAAGTGTCTCTGTCCCTCGGACAACTTTTCCCAAGTAAAAAACGACGCGCCTGGCGGTAGCCGATAACCTATGCCGACGTTCGATGGCGTGTAATTTCTGTTTAACGGAAAATGCGGAGCTACTTTTGCTTCTGTAATTATCGGAACATATTTCCGAAGATATTTGTGAAGCGCCAAGTGTCTCCGTCCATCGGACAACTTTTCCCAAGTAAAAAACGATGCGCCTGGCTACCTGTGCTGACGTTCGATGGCGTGTAATTTCTGTTTAAGGGAAAATGCGGAGCTACTTTTACTTCTATAATTATCGAAATATATTTCCGAAGATATTTGTCAAGCGCCATGAACGGTTTAGAGAAGTTGAGGAATCTGAATATTGGAACGTAGTGAAAAAAGTAAGGAGACTCTTCTTAAAAATTGAAAGGTCCGAACAGTGGACCATACAATTCACAAACTGTAGTGATGCCGTCAATTCAAAGAAGCTCTCTCTGACGATCCATGTTCCAACACGTTGGAATTGCACCTACAGAATGCTCCGAACGGCGATAATAATTATACTTGGCGTTTGGCAGATATCTTCGGAAATATATTTCGATAATTATAGAAGCAAAAGTAGCTCCGCATTTTCTCTTAAACAGAAATTACACGCCATCGAACGTCGGCATAGGTTATCGGCTACCGCCAGGCCCATGGTTTTTTACTTGGGAAAAGTAGTCCGAGGGACGGAGACACTTGGCGCTTGACAAATATCTACGGAAATATGTTCCGATAATTATAGAAGCAAAAGTAGCTCCGCATTTTCCCTTAAACAGAAATTACACGCCATCGAACGTCAGCATAGGTAGCCAGGCGCGTCGTTTTTTACTTGGGAAAAGTTGTCCGAGGGACGGAGACACTTGGCGCTTCACAAATATCTTCGGAAATATATTTCGATAATTATAGAAGCAAAAGTAGCTCCGCATTTTCCCTTAAACAGAAATTATACGCCATCGAACGTCAGCATAGGTAGCCAGGCGCGACGTTTTTTTACTTGGGAAAAGTTGTCCGAGGGACGGAGACACTTGGCGCTTGATAAATATCTTCGGAAATATATTCCGATAATTATAGAAGCAAAAGTACCTCCGCATTTTCCCTTAAACAGAAATTACACGCCATCGAACGTCAGCATAGGTAGCCAGGCGCGTCGTTTTTTACTTGGGAAAAGTTGTCCGAGGGACGGAGACACTTGGCGTTTGGCAGATATCTTCGGAAATATATTTCGATAATTATAGAAGCAAAAGTAGCTCCGCATTTTCCCTTAAACAGAAATTACACGCCATCGAACGTCGGCATAGGTTATCGGCTACCGCCAGGCCCATGGTTTTTTACTTGGGAAAAGTTGTCCGAGGGACGGAGACACTTGGCGCTTGACAAATATCTTCGGAAATATGTTCCGATAATTATAGAAGCAAAAGTAGCTCCGCATTTTCCCTTAAACAGAAATTACACGCCATCGAACGTCAGCATAGGTAGCCAGGCGCGTCGTTTTTTACTTGGGAAAAGTTGTCCGAGGGACGGAGACACTTGGCGCTTGACAAATATCTTCGGAAATATATTTCGATAATTATAGAAGCAAAAGTAGCTCCGCATTTTCCCTTAAACAAAAATTATACGCCATCGAACGTCAGCATAGGTAGCCAGGCGCGACGTTTTTTTACTTGGGAAAAGTTGTCCGAGGGACGGAGACACTTGGCGCTTCACAAATATCTTCGGAAATATATTCCGATAATTATAGAAGCAAAAGTACCTCCGCATTTTCGCTTAAACGGAAATTACACGCCATCGAACGTCAGCATAGGTAGCCAGGCGCGTCGTTTTTTACTTGGGAAAAGTTGTCCGAGGGACGGAGACACTTGGCGTTTGGCAGATATCTTCGGAAATATATTTCGATAATTATAGAGGCAAAAGTAGCTCCGCATTTTCCCTTAAACAGAAATTACAGGCCATCGAACGTCAGCATAGGTAGCCAGGCGCGTCGTTTTTTACTTGGGAAAAGTTGTCCGAGGGACGGAGACACTTGGCGCTTGACAAATATCTTCGGAAATATATTTCGATAATTATAGAAGCAAAAGTAGCTCCGCATTTTCCCTTAAACAGAAATTATACGCCATCGAACGTCAGCATAGGTAGCCAGGCGCGACGTTTTTTTACTTGGGAAAAGTTGTCCGAGGGACGGAGACACTTGGCGCTTGACAAATATCTTCGGAAATATATTCCGATAATTATAGAAGCAAAAGTACCTCCGCATTTTCCCTTAAACGGAAATTACACGCCATCGAACGTCAGCATAGGTAGCCAGGCGCGTCGTTTTTTACTTGGGAAAAGTTGTCCGAGGGACGGAGACACTTGGCGTTTGGCAGATATCTTCGGAAATATATTTCGATAATTATAGAAGCAAAAGTAGCTCCGCATTTTCCCTTAAACAGAAATTACACGCCATCGAACGTCGGCATAGGTTATCGGCTACCGCCAGGCCCATGGTTTTTTACTTGGGAAAAGTTGTCCGAGGGACGGAGACACTTGGCGCTTGACAAATATCTTCGGAAATATGTTCCGATAATTATAGAAGCAAAAGTAGCTCCGCATTTTCCCTTAAACAGAAATTACACGCCATCGAACGTCAGCATAGGTAGCCAGGCGCGTCGTTTTTTACTTGGGAAAAGTTGTCCGAGGGACGGAGACACTTGGCGCTTGACAAATATCTTCGGAAATATATTTCGATAATTATAGAAGCAAAAGTAGCTCCGCATTTTCCCTTAAACAAAAATTATACGCCATCGAACGTCAGCATAGGTAGCCAGGCGCGACGTTTTTTTACTTGGGAAAAGTTGTCCGAGGGACGGAGACACTTGGCGCTTCACAAATATCTTCGGAAATATATTCCGATAATTATAGAAGCAAAAGTACCTCCGCATTTTCGCTTAAACGGAAATTACACGCCATCGAACGTCAGCATAGGTAGCCAGGCGCGTCGTTTTTTACTTGGGAAAAGTTGTCCGAGGGACGGAGACACTTGGCGTTTGGCAGATATCTTCGGAAATATATTTCGATAATTATAGAGGCAAAAGTAGCTCCGCATTTTCCCTTAAACAGAAATTACAGGCCATCGAACGTCAGCATAGGTAGCCAGGCGCGTCGTTTTTTACTTGGGAAAAGTTGTCCGAGGGACGGAGACACTTGGCGCTTGACAAATATCTTCGGAAATATATTTCGATAATTATAGAAGCAAAAGTAGCTCCGCATTTTCCCTTAAACAGAAATTATACGCCATCGAACGTCAGCATAGGTAGCCAGGCGCGACGTTTTTTTACTTGGGAAAAGTTGTCCGAGGGACGGAGACACTTGGCGCTTGACAAATATCTTCGGAAATATATTCCGATAATTATAGAAGCAAAAGTACCTCCGCATTTTCCCTTAAACGGAAATTACACGCCATCGAACGTCAGCATAGGTAGCCAGGCGCGTCGTTTTTTACTTGGGAAAAGTTGTCCGAGGGACGGAGACACTTGGCGTTTGGCAGATATCTTCGGAAATATATTTCGATAATTATAGAAGCAAAAGTAGCTCCGCATTTTCCCTTAAACAGAAATTACACGCCATCGAACGTCGGCATAGGTTATCGGCTACCACCAGGCCCATGGTTTTTTACTTGGGAAAAGTTGTCCGAAGGACGGAGACACTTGGCGCTTGACAAATATCTTCGGAAATATGTTCCGATAATTATACAAGCAAAAGTAGCTCCGCATTTTCCCTTAAACAGAATTTACACGCCATCGAACGTCAGCATAGGTAGCCAGGCGCGTCGTTTTTTACTTGGGAAAAGTTGTCCGAGGGACGGAGACACTTGGCGCTTGACAAATATCTTCGGAAATATATTTCGATAATTATAGAAGTAAAAGTAGCTCCGCATTTTCCCTTAAACAGAAATTATACGCCATCGAACGTCAGCATAGGTAGCCAGGCGCGACGTTTTTTTACTTGGGAAAAGTTGTCCGAGGGACGGAGACACTTGGCGCTTGACAAATATCTTCGGAAATATATTCCGATAATTATAGAAGCAAAAGTACCTCCGCATTTTCCCTTAAACGGAAATTACACGCCATTGAACGTCAGCATAGGTAGCCAGGCGCGTCGTTTTTTACTTGGGAAAAGTTGTCCGAGGGACGGAGACACTTGGCGCTTGACAAATATCTTCGGAAATATATTCCGATAATTATAGAAGCAAAAGTACCTCCGCATTTTCCCATAAACAGAAATTACAAGCCATCGAACGTCAGCATAGGTAGCCAGGCGCGTCGTTTTTTACTTGGGAAAAGTTGTCCGAGGGACGGAGACACTTGGCGTTTGGCAGATATCTTCGGAAATATATTTCGATAATTATAGAAGCAAAAGTAGCTCCGCATTTTCCCTTAAACAGAAATTACACGCCATCGAACGTCGGCATAGGTTATCGGCTACCACCAGGCCCATGGTTTTTTACTTGGGAAAAGTTGTCCGAAGGACGGAGACACTTGGCGCTTGACAAATATCTTCGGAAATATGTTCCGATAATTATAGAAGCAAAAGTAGCTCCGCATTTTCCCTTAAACAGAATTTACACGCCATCGAACGTCAGCATAGGTAGCCAGGCGCGTCGTTTTTTACTTGGGAAAAGTTGTCCGAGGGACGGAGACACTTGGCGCTTGACAAATATCTTCGGAAATATATTCCGATAATTATAGAAGCAAAAGTACCTCCGCATTTTCCCATAAACAGAAATTACAAGCCATCGAACGTCAGCATAGGTAGCCAGGCGCGTCGTTTTTTACTTGGGAAAAGTTGTCCGAGGGACGGAGACACTTGGCGTTTGGCAGATATCTTCGGAAATATATTTCGATAATTATAGAAGCAAAAGTAGCTCCGCATTTTCCCTTAAACAGAAATTACACGCCATCGAACGTCGGCATAGGTTATCGGCTACCACCAGGCCCATGGTTTTTTACTTGGGAAAAGTTGTCCGAAGGACGGAGACACTTGGCGCTTGACAAATATCTTCGGAAATATGTTCCGATAATTATAGAAGCAAAAGTAGCTCCGCATTTTCCCTTAAACAGAATTTACACGCCATCGAACGTCAGCATAGGTAGCCAGGCGCGTCGTTTTTTACTTGGGAAAAGTTGTCCGAGGGACGGAGACACTTGGCGCTTGACAAATATCTTCGGAAATATATTTCGATAATTATAGAAGTAAAAGTAGCTCCGCATTTTCCCTTAAACAGAAATTATACGCCATCGAACGTCAGCATAGGTAGCCAGGCGCGACGTTTTTTTACTTGGGAAAAGTTGTCCGAGGGACGGAGACACTTGGCGCTTGACAAATATCTTCGGAAATATATTCCGATAATTATAGAAGCAAAAGTACCTCCGCATTTTCCCTTAAACGGAAATTACACGCCATTGAACGTCAGCATAGGTAGCCAGGCGCGTCGTTTTTTACTTGGGAAAAGTTGTCCGAGGGACGGAGACACTTGGCGTTTGGCAGATATCTTCGGAAATATATTTCGATAATTATAGAGGCAAAAGTAGCTCCGCATTTTCCCTTAAACAGAAATTACACGCCATCGAACGTCGGCATAGGTTATCGGCTACCGCCAGGCCCATGGTTTTTTACTTGGGAAAAGTTGTCCGAGGGACGGAGACACTTGGCGTTTGGCAGATATCTTCGGAAATATATTTCGATAATTATAGAGGCAAAAGTAGCTCCGCATTTTCCCTTAAACAGAAATTACACGCCATCGAACGTCGGCATAGGTTATCGGCTACCGCCAGGCCCATGGTTTTTTACTTGGGAAAAGTTGTCCGAGGGACGGAGACACTTGGCGCTTGACAAATATCTTCGGAAATATGTTCCGATAATTATAGAAGCAAAAGTAGGTCCGCATTTTCCCTTAAACAGAAATTACACGCCATCGAACGTCAGCATAGGTAGCCAGGCGCGTCGTTTTTTACTTGGGAAAAGTTGTCCGAGGGACGGAGACACTTGGCGCTTGACAAATATCTTCGGAAATATATTTCGATAATTATAGAAGCAAAAGTAGCTCCGCATTTTCCCTTAAACAGAAATTATACGCCATCGAACATCAGCATAGGTAGCCAGGCGCATCGTTTTTTACTTGGGAAAAGTTGTCCGAGGGACGGAGACTCTTGGCGTTTGGCAGATATCTTCGGGAATTTTTTACGTAATTTATAGATCTAAAACTGGCGCCGCATTCTCTCCCAAAATAAAATTACACCGTATTAAATATTGTGAGGTTATCCACAAGAAATTTTCGTTTGACAGGTGAGACCGTTCCGTTGCGCCAACGTTGCGAACTTTAGTTACATTTATTTTGATCGTTCGGTCGAAAGTTTCGGCGGGTAAGCTTATACCGCCTGCGTCGTTGTGCCTCGTGAAATATCTCGCGGGCAATTCCGACAATGCGGCGAAGGGATCGGTTGGTGTTTCCTGTTGAAGTATGGGTGGCGGGTTCGGGGGGGAGCGAGGAAACAGGCCCGAGTAAAACTCAGGGGCCCGTAAGATAAGCCAAAATCCCATTATAGTTCGTTGTTGATACCCCTACGAAATAGTTGGTATTTGTAAGTTTCCAACGGGCAAACGGTAATGGCCGGGGCACGCGGGTTCCACGAGTTTAAATGAGACTTGGCTCTCCATAAATTATCGTGTTCCTCCACCCCCCCCCCCCCCTTACGGGGTTGCTCCTCGGCCATGTCCCCTTTCCGCCACTGTTTCGCAGCTCTGCGTTGCCTCATCCGCTATCCAAATACGCCCTCTGAAACACCCTCTTTCCTGCCCTCCGTTCGTCGCGATCCCAACGGGCGTGCGGCGATTACTCAACGGCATTTGCTCATTCGAAAATTAGCAAACAACATTGGATCGCGGTGGTGCTGCGTGCCGCATTGGCTCGTATTTTCCTAGTGGTAGTAAAATCATTTTATTGACAATACTATGTACAGATTTTTTTTTTTCTTACTTAATGTAGGAGTTGTAATATCTAACATACACGCATTGCCAATAGGACGTCGACCGGAGTCCTTCAGCCTTGAATCAAATAATTTTTACTATATTGACAAATTTCTTGTAACAATAAATATACAATAGTCGCGTACGGGTCAGATTTTGTGCTGAGTGCAGAGGGGCTGGATGTTTTATTTTTCTGATAATTACCATAATTCGAAATAATTCAAATAGGACCCCGAAGATTGGGTGAATCATTTATTAGCGACGTTAAATGACAGCGTAACATATATTCTTCCGTGGATCAACGAGACCGGACGTAACGGCCAGTTGAGATGTTGATAAATGGTTATAAACGAGATCGTATTTTCGAAAAATTGTTTATCATTTTCTCGTCATGCGACGGCTGGACGGTCCGTTCGCGGAGGGTTCGGTATTGCGAAGATTGAGCGTAGGAAACAAGGGAGACGGACGGACGGACGAGCCCGGGGACGGGAGAGAGGCGGAGGAGATCCGCAACCCTCGGCAGTCGCTATCGTGGGCATCCTTAGAGCGGCATCCATGACCATCTGTCACCCCCCACGTCGCTCTTGTCGTCCGCCTGAATTCTCATCTTCCGGTTGGGGAGCGCTATTCCGAAGAACCGGCACTTCGGGACAACCGGAGATGGAAAAAGGAGCTTCATTATATGTAGTAGGAAAACAAAACGCGCCGGGATGATACTGTTACTCACGCGGATATAACGCGCAACGACTGCGCTAAAACACAAATGAGTAATGTCTCTCGACTGGTTAATGTCGCGAGGAAAAAGAGCATTAACGTAAACTGCCGCTGCACCGCACAGCAGACACTGCCAATTCGCTTCGTCAACTTCAGTCTAGTCTATTGTAGTAGTGGTGGTAGTATTTATTGAGTCCTGGGAGAAAGTCCCCTGAGAACTAAAGTAACAGAGAAACACAAAGCAACCGATACACGGCAAGCGTGAAAATAGTACAGAGCCAAACTTACGACTAAATGAGGCGAATACAGACGAGAAACAAAAGCGATAGAAAAAGAAAAAGCAACGAAAAGCAAAGAAAAAAAAACAAAAAAATTGAGTATGACGCAAAACGCACTAAAGCAATTAAACAACAAAAAAAACAAGTAGTTGAAGGTTTCGAGGATGAAAATCAAGCAAGCTGTCTGTTGGACAAAAGGAAAGCACAAATTGCATTTGAGATTTCGAGACAGTCAGAAGAAGACTCGATTCGTCGACGCATCGTGATACTCGATATCCTTCCGTATCTCTCTCTCTCTGTCTCTGTCTATCGACGGTAACTCTATTTATTTCGGTGGGATGCGCTGTGGACACAAGTGGAACGTCAACGAGTCAACGTCGTCCGAGAGGACAGAGGGTGAAGCGAGCAGCACCGACAAAACGACCGGGGAGAGCGGAACGAACGGCCAAACAGAAGATAGTATATGTATATTGTCCTCGAACTTTACTACCGAGCAAATAATGTTTGACGATTGCGGAGTGGCGGTAAAAGCGGGATATACAAAAGTGTCCGCAACTCCACCGAATACGTTGCGAGGACGAGGAATATTAAAAAAGTAGCAAGAGAAAGTGGAGAACCTTATTGACTCGGACACTGGTTGAGCGAAAAAATCTAATGTGCAATTGGGCTATATATAGGGTAAGTGCGGGCAAAATGGGACACCTATTTTTTCAGTTCCAACTATGTGTGCGGGCAAAATGGGACGGACCCCCATTTCGTGAAAATCGCGTCTATACGACGCAATTCAACGCATGTAAGCGGAATGTAAAGATTTTTTACAATTTTAAGTGTTTTAAGCAATCTGGCCTTTGGAAAATCGCTTTGAAAAAAAAAAATTCTTTTACATTTTTTTTTCTTCAGTATAACCGTTAAGAAGTATCACCGAGTAAAAAAAAACACGAATTTACGATTTTGGGGATCTGTCCCATTTTGCCCGCACTTTTCTTTTTGCCGACGCCCAAAATTGATGGTTGGAATCGAATTTTTGGATCAAAAGCAATCGAAGTACACTTTTGTTTTCGTCGTAAAACCATTTTTTGCTTGTGCGTCCCATTTTGCCCGCACCTCCCCTATACTCACCCGTTAAGTCCTGTTTTCTATACCAACCGCGAGTATCTTTCTTTCTCCTCCTCTGTATCGCGCGCGAACGGCATCCAGTCGTTGGTCGTTTTATCGTGACAAACGACGAGATCTCGGCTGTCTCCCCGCCCCTGATATGTGGAAGTGAGAGTGCCAGAAGTACATAACCATAAAGCAACTTTCCCGGGCTCTCGCGCTGGTGTCTCGATGCTTTTCCCGCTGGCGAATCTCGTTCATACGCTTCCTGAGCTTTCGCCCGAGTGCCACACCGAGTACACACACAGAGAGAGAGAGAGAGAGACTGACGTTCGACGTGGTGTGTATCAGTGGAATAGGCGGCGGGTATTCGGCTCGACGAATGACGCGAGGGTGCCGAAAGTGGCTCACCAGTTTAGTCTGTATCTACTGCCGAGGCTTCCTCGGGAATATCTCGCGTTGTTGTTGATGCCACATAACCGGATGAGCGGTCTCGGGCACTGCTGCAAACGTCGTCAAAGCCCGCGTGGAAATGGAGTTAGCGGACACACGAGAGGGTAGACGACGAGGAGAGACCGTGTGGAGGATCAAAATGTGCGCTTCGCCCGGTGAACCATCCGAGTCCAAAGAGGTCACTGCGGTACGGCGTCTCGGTCGCCGTCCATAGATCCCACTCTACGTGCTCAACTTTTGTTTCTCTCATTTTTTCCCCCCCATCTTTCCTTCGACCTGTCTACACACCTCTCACGAATAGCGACTTCAGCGAGCTCCTAATCGCGCCTTTACGTTTTCTCACGATTGTCCATTGGGCCAAGTTTTAATTGAAACGCAGCGAGGTGGATTTAATAAGAATGTTCATTATCGAATGTCAAAGAAGATCCGCGGGCTGGGTTTCTTTGAGGCATTCGTGCGGATGGATGTGAAAGGCGAGCCAGCGGCGAGGACGGGTGAGGTCACGAGTGCAAAGTCGGAGAATACACCGAGAGAGGGAGAGAGAGAGAGAGAGAGGGAGAGAGAGAGAGAGAGAGAGAGGCTCGCTGTTTCCTCATCTTCCGTCTCGCTTCCACCCTCGCGCTATTCACCGTAGATGTTACTGCTTGTTTCGCTGTCTTGAGAATCGCTTGAATCCTCTTTACGCGCGATGCATTTCCATTCAGCCGTCGTGAAAACCGCTTGTGGCTGTTCTGCTCTTATCCTGCTGCCTCTGTACTTGCGATGCTTGTGTTGCTACGTGCGAGCCTTGGCGCTTGCTTGCTTGCTTGCTTGCTTGTTGCCTGGTTGCTTGCTTGCTTGCATGGTACCCTCTC
Organism: Pimpla rufipes; assembly: GCA_963932165.1. NCBI lineage: Eukaryota > Metazoa > Arthropoda > Insecta > Hymenoptera > Ichneumonidae > Pimpla > Pimpla rufipes. The sequence goes on along the minus strand of OZ010633.1, from coordinate 25,054,114 downwards.
ACGGTGAGATAGAAAGTCTTCAGGGTAATGGTCGAAAGCGCTTCGCAGCAAGCGGACAAGAATGTACCTGCCGCGCGCACACGGCTTTACGTCAAAAGGAGCCACGACGCCTCGTGGAAAACTCTTTCGCAGCCAGTCAACACTTTCGGTGTGTACTTATAGCCCTGACTGACGTACTACCACCTCCGGATATAGCCATATCTTTTATATCGTTACCAGCCGCGTATTACTCGGGAGGCACGAGGAGTCGTACATAAATCTCTCTCTATTCACTGGGTGTGTACCGCGCGAGCGGCGACGATTTCACTTACCGCCGACATATTTGCCACCGACACTTTTAATCTCCGGAGCGTCGCCGCCGTCGGTTGCTCAATATTTTCAACGCTGAAAATTCCGGCTGTATCCGCCTACACGGAGAGAAGGATCTGATAAAATTTACCGGACGCGGCAGTAAAAATTACCAAGGCGCCTGGTATTGAAAAGCCATAGCCGCCACCAGACGAACAGTACGAGAACTATAAGAATTTTTAACATATATATAACATTTTTTACCATATTTCGTGGTAAAAATTCTCATCGTTCTAGTTCTTCCTAGAATGCTCTGTTGGCAACAAATGTTGCTCAGATAAATAATCTCCGGCTAGCGTGTGTGAAAAGGTCTGTAAAACGGGCAGCCTAAGAAAAAAGAATTGATGGAGAAAAATAACCGTTGCCGAAGAAGCCCGGGAATAAAAAAAAAAGTCACGGAGGACGGCGGGAAGAAAAGTTTTGACGAAGAAAGAAGCCTCAAAACTTACGACGGAGACGGGAGCCCATTTTAACATAATTCTTTTTTTTTTTTTTTTTCGATGATAAAAAAAGGGGGTACCGTTTTACCCCAGAGGCCCGTTTTACCCCGGCTTCCCCTATAGAATGCACTGGGTGTGTGTGTCGGATTGGCAGATGGCCATCGACGAAAGTTTACGCGAAACGTTGCTGAAGAGCGAGGATTTCGACGCGGGACGACGAATCAATAGCCATTTTATTAACAACAAATATCCTCGCTGCATTGTGCGTAACAGTGCGATTATACAATCACGTAAATTGTATCTACGGTCTGTGAAATCGTAAATAGAATTCCCGCACAGTGAGGCGGGCGAAGGCAGGCAGGGCAGGCAGTCGGGGAATTTGAATTTCGGGTCCGCGTGCGACGTATCCTGCCGCGGCAGAAACACCACCGCGACTACTATAGCCTCGCCCCGGCCATACCACGATACTTTGTGGAATTTCGAGTACACAGGGCGGGCGCCGAGCGAGACACAAGAGAGAAATAGCGAATCGGGCAAACGTTGAATATTCCCTGGCGACGGGAACCGACACATAGTTGGCTCTCGATTCGGCATCACCCAAATGTTTCGGCTTCCCCGGCACCGCAGCGAGCCTCCTGCAAGCGCTAAGGTGCGCCGCCTATATACGAGCCTCTGTATTTCGGATGTATCGTCGATGACGATCGACCGACCGAATCGTTATTTTAAATCGATGATTCCATCGCACGATGTCAACTTTCCAACCGAGGGAAAAAACAGAGTTTTTTTATTTCGTGAGAAAAGAAAAAATTTTTAAAAGGGAGCACAAATGGACTTCAAATGTGAAAGTGCTGTGAACTTAAAGGTTTTTTCAAACCAGAAAAAAACACATCTCTTGAGCTAAATTTCCGAAGTGCTGAATTTTGAACCCATATAATGAAAATTTGGTTGAAAAAGGACCTTTTTTGGTTTTTTTTTTTCAAATCCAGGAAAAAAATATTCCATGATCTAAATTGCCTCTGTATTCTGAACGTATCGTCGATGACGACCAACCGAGCGAACCGTTATTCCAAATCGATGATTCCACCGCGCGACATCAACTTTCCAACCGTAACAGCTGTACCTATATACGAGTCTTCGAGAGTCTTGAGGAAAGAAAAAAAAACCAAAAAAGAGGGAGAACAAATGGACTCGAAGTTTGAAAGTGCGGTGAACTTGAAGGAAGTTGGACTATAGGGTATCTATTCCTCTTCCTCCCTTTTTCGAGCTCTCGCTCGCCAACGTTGAGCAATGACTCACAGTCTTATACGAGTTTGCGAGATCCCTTTTCTCTCCTTGCTGGTCTCGAACTCACCGCGGTCGTCGCGTTCGTCGGAAAAACCGAGCGTGTTATCCACGATTCAATGGATCCTCGAGCGCTCGCGCGGTCTTCTCTCCTTCCCGCAGCGGCCGAGGGGTCGTCGACGCGATTAATCAGTCGATAACGTGGCGTGTGCGTAATGGCGTAAAGTTGCCTGACCCCCCCGGTCGGTGTGTCGGGGGACGCGCGGTTTCGCCCCCCGGCGTCCCCCGCCGTCCCCTGTTTGTCCGCTCATTGCGCGCTATACCTACTTATTATTCTCGGATAGACAGCGCGCGCGGCTCTTTCGCGACCCTCCGAAGGGACACTTTCTTCAATATGAAATTCGCCCTACTTTACAAATGCGCACTTTTGACATTGCCGTTTCGGCGATTCGTTCCATCGCGGATAACGCACAGACTGAACCATAAAATTCCCCCCCTCTCCCCTCACATTTGTTTATCGCATAGACAAAAAAACACTTTGAAAGCAGAACATAAAAAAATCGAACGTACACGTATACAGTGTTTAACAACCTTTTTTTTATCGATTCTGAAAAAAATTATTTTTGGCGACGATCTTTTTGTCAAAAATCATAGATCCGGCTTCGGACCGAAAATCGCCAAAATCGGCCTCGGAATTTTTTTTTTTTTTTTTTTTTTTTTTTTTTCAGCAAAATTTCACCTATAATAGGATAATAAATGTTGCCCTGCTGCGCTCTTGCAAAGAAGCTAAAAATTAAGAATTCACAACTCTGCACGCGCAACGCGCGCCGGGTCACCGTGCGCGTAAATTCGCGCAGCCCCGAAGAGACGAGAGGTGTGGCATAAAGTAGACCCCGCTGCGTTGATGCTTCGCGGTATCGGAAAAGCCGCGTGGAGAACAATAGCGTTGAGCGAGGACGAAAAAAAGAGAGACGACAAAGAGAGGGAGAGCGGAGAGAATAAAACGTTGAGAAAAAACAGGAGAAAGGAGGAAGGACGTGGAGCGCGGAGGCCCACGGAGGAAGAGAGCCGAGGCAACGCTGCATCGTCGGCGCGCGCGTTCTTCCGCACGCAGGATCGTCGTCACCCCGCTCAGCACCCTCTGACGACTCGACCTCGCACCGCGAGTGTCAGTATCGACTGGGGTACGTGGGGCGGAGGCGTGTGGGGTAGGTGGGAAGGCGGCGGGCGGGACGGAGAGAGCCGCACGGAGCGTCGGACAATGCGGGAAAAGGACGGACGGACGGACGGGCGGGGGCGGCAATGGTAAGAGGCTCCTCTGGCTTTCTCTTTCGCTCCACAGGTCACCGTACGTCACGTGGTTGCGCCTCGCGCAGCCGGTGGATGCTGTGCCGGATTCCATCGACGGAAGGACGCGCTCACGAACGCGCCGCGATTTCCCTTTGCCGCCGCCGCCGTCGCCGCCGCGCGCGCACCCCGTCACCCCCCGTCACCGTCGTCGCTGCCCCCGTCACCGCGTCACACAGTCACCGTCAGCATCGACGCGCAGAAGCCTCGCCGCTCGGCACCACCGGGCGCAGGCGAGCCTCCGCGCCGCTATTTCCACATGGCACACCCTGCGGCATTTTTCGCTGCAATAGCCGGTTTCATGTATACCCCCCAACCGATAGATATACATACACGCGGAGATACATCCGCGGAGATACCGTGTGTTATCTCGCTGCAGGAACGGGACGGCTGATTTTCGGAAAACGCGGCGCCACACCTGGCGTCGACTGTACAGTTTTCGCCGTCCGGCGTCATGGGGTGTTCCTTGGTTTCATTGAAACGCATGAACACGTCGTGAGTCCCTTAAGGATGTCCTGTCGTATCATCTTTTTTTTATTTTTTTTTATTTTTTTTTATGAAAATGATCCGTTAATTTTTCTGAGCTCGTATGAATTTTTTCAGTTTTTAAAAGTTAACTTTGAAATTTGTGTTTTTTTAACCCTATAAAAAACACAAATTTCAAAGCTGACTTAAAAATCTGAAAAAATTACGGATTAACGTCGGTTACAGCTGGGCCTTTGACTGGTTCACACAGGAAGTCCCTCAATTTAATAGAAACACAAACACGTTGTAAATACCCCTTGAAAAAAAAAATAAAAACCATTGTTCAGGAAATTCCCCAAACGTGTCAACGAGAATAATGTAAAATCATTTAAAATTGTTATATCAGTACAGCATACATCAAACGCTTGAGGAACATGAGTTTCACGATGAAAACGCAGGGTGAAAAAAACGTGAAGAGTCATGTTGACGGTGGGCGAAGGGCTTTCGCCGAAATACGGATTAACCGTGTCGGTATTATATAGCCGCGGACTGTTGACTGGTTCGGTCACCCCTGGCTGGCTGGCTGGCTGCCTGGCGATCGTCGGGAAGGTCCTGTAGGTGCTGCCGCGCCGCACGTGGCGCAGGGCGCAGCACCAGCGTCGGCGTCGAGTTGCCCCCGTCGACGTCGACGTGGGGGATCCCGATGTTCGAGGGGCGCGGTGGCGAATTGACGGTGGCGGCAGCAGCGGCAGCGGCAGCGGCAGCGGCAGCGGCAGCAGCAGCAGCGGGGACGAGAAGAGAGGTGTGCGCGTCCAGACGCTCGGCCGACATCGGACGGGTTCGCGACTCATCGCCCGACGTCTCGCGTCGAGGCTTCCACATGGCTTGGTATTGGCTCCCGGGGTGCGCGCAGGGTGGTTGTGCGGCGGGGAAATAGCCTCGGCGCGTACATTCACAGAGAAACGGGAGCTGCTCGCGGGTTGGCAAAGATTGGGGGGGGGGGGGGGGGTGTAAGTGCGAGGATGGAAGATGCGGAGGAGGTGATGGAAGGCGGATGAGACAAAGAGGGCAGATCAGCAGCGCCGGCAGCGGCGGCGGCGGCAGCAGCGGCAGCGGCAGCAGCAGCGACAACGGGGAACTTCGGAGATAGTATTGGTAGTACAGTGGACTCTCCGATAAGTTAAGGTCGCGGGCACCGAAAGCCGATTGGGCCATTCCGATGAGTTAAGATCCCCGCTTCTTGCGCAAACCGTTCCCTCTCTGTCACTCTTGCAGAAGCAATGCGTTCGACCGCAGGTAGTGTGAAGTAGGAAGGGTAATTTGTATGCTTATTTTCATATTTATCTTATTATTATTATTATTTAAAAAAATATTTTATCCGTATGATTTATTATTATTATTATTATTATTATTATTATTATTATTATTATTATTATTTTAAATATTTATTTGATATATATGATTTATTATTTTTTTTATATGCATTTTACCCGGTTATTCATTCGCCATTATATTACACTGTATTTTCAAGGGCTTGTCCCGTTCACTGTAAAATAAACAAATAAATAAATAAATAAATAAATAAGTAATTCGCTTCCCCGCCAGCAGGTACAAAGAGCTCAGAAAAGGGCGCGATCTCAACTCACCAGAGCGTCAATCATTAACCCATCGGAGTGCCTCAACTTTTCGGAACACAACTTATCGGAGAGTCCACTGTAGCGGAGGCGGCAGCAGCACCAGCGGCGTCGAGAACGACGGCAAGAGGGACAGAGCAGTGGCGGCGGCGGCGGCGGCGGCGGCGGTGGTGGTGGTGGTGGTGGTAGTAGTGGAGGCGGCAGCGGCAACGGCAGCGGCAACGGCGGCGGCGGCGGCGGCGGTTACGGCGTTCACGGCTCGGCACAACAGCCCCAAAACGGGCAGCGTCAGTACTAAGGAGGGCGGCACGTAGGACTCTCGGTGCGGCCGGTTTGAGCTATGTCCGGGGAGTGCCCGTTCGCTATTACACCCCCGTGTGCCGCCGCGGCTCGGGTTAAGTGCGTGCGGGCTCTACTATCGCGACAACGCCACGACGACGCTCCTCTCACGAAACGCTCTTAAGAATAATAACACGCGGATCGGGCGGTTGTTATTTTTAATCCTCGAAAGAAAGAAAGAAAAAAAGAAAAAAAATCGTCGGCCCTGTGTGTACGCGGACGGGATATACAGCTCGAGCGTTGGGCGAGGATTCCACACGGATTTCGCGAGTGAACGTAGCACGAAAATACAGAATTCACCGTGTGTGATGCGGCAGCAGCGGCAGCGGCGGCGGACTCGAGCCAACCGGGCTTCCGTCGTACACCGGTAGAACGCGAACCCATCGCATCAACAAAAAAACAAAAAATAAAATAAAAAAAGCGACGACGCAACGTGCAAACAGAGCCGCGTATGTTTTTCTCGCTCCTGTCGTCAACCGGGCGCACGGATTTCCTACCCGAGAGTTGAAAAAAAAAAAAAAAAAAAAAACAACAGAAGAAAAAACGAGGAAGGAAGAGAAAACAGTGCGACGAGAGTTCGACAAAATAAGGTGAATAAAAGGTCGGGGGTGTTTTTCGAACGAAAAAAAAGGCGGATTGGCGACTGCGGAAAAATCGAGAGACAGCCGAGAGGCTGCGTCGAGTAACGAAGTAACGAAGAAAAAAAAGGGACGGGAATAGCGTGAAACGCGACGTGTGTGTGTGTCGAGTCGCGCCTCTCGTCGCTTCACGGCGAATGTGCGAGGTTGAACGAGGTGGTTCCGCTTCCAGACGGTGGGTGCGGATACTGCACCCTAGGCTAGGGCGCTCTCTCTCTCTGTTTCCATATACACCCCACCCGCGCTGGGGTTATGCGCGTATCCATAGTGTGTATAGATGCACGCCTCGGTCATTGAGACTATGGTGAGGTGGTGGTGAGACGACGACGACGACGACGACGACGACGACGAGAGAGAGGAGGGTGGGCGAGAGAGGAGTGGGCCGAGAGTGCAGCAGCCAGCTTTGCCATAGCGAGCGTAGCCACCCTGTGTAACGAGGCCGGGTGCGAGAGATACACAAAACGGGCGCCGGGACGCCGCTGTGTCTTGTCCATCGGCCGAGGCGGTTTTACCTCGCGCCCCGCTTTCCACCATTTCCCTCGGGTTGTATCCAAAGCTCCTCTCGCCCCCGTGTTCCGCACATCGGGTTTCGCCCTGCGCCTCGACTGGCCGGACGAGAACGCCCGACGAGCGCTGAGCCAGCTGAATCCGAAAGTACAAGGAAAAAAAAAAAACGAACCACAACAACAACAACAACAACAACAACAACAACAAGCTACAATACTGTCGGTGCCTGACAACGTCAACACAATTTCAACCATGCGATTGTCCCTCGTTGTGGTCATTTTGTACGTCTTCGAATATTACACAACAATATTAGTGTCGTAGAGAATCGATCGGCGAGTGTGTTGTGACCGATTCCGGTGTGACGTGTGACCCGTGGTGACTTCGGATTAGGGTTTTTACCCTACAGTTAACTCGTGCTTTCGTCGGTGCGCGTAACGGAGGGGTGTTGAAAAAATTTGGGAGAGGCAAATTTTTGATAAAAAAAAAAGAAGATGCCGGAATAACGAAAAAGTGGTGGGTAAATAAAAAAGGCAGGGAGCTCGTGGAATCGACGAACCGCCGAATCGACATCGAGAAAATCGAGGCGCCGACTGTTTGGTTTTTGTCGGGGGTGGTCTCGACGAGTCCGAGGGGTGGTGTTCGCGGCTCCGTCGCGGTTCGTCCACGACCCGCGACGTTCGTGCTGTACGGAAACTCGTGAAGCGGTGTCCGGGGGACGGCGGATAAACCGAAATACCCCGGGGCTGTCCTGTGGTTGATCCACACCCACACACGGAGAGAGAGAGAGAGAGACATTGGAACACCATGTGTCGCGAGCTTTTTCGCTGGTTAATCGTCGAATCGTTGGTTGGCCCGGGTTTTTCGGGAGTCGCTCGACCGGAACCGCAGGAGGCCGGAGGATTCACACGTTGACCGGGGAACGAGGATGTTCGATTACCTCGGAACGAGGAGGCGGCAAGAGTGAGATCCCAAAGTGCTTTGCAGGGTGCGAAGGGATGACGTTGGAAGAGGCGACTAGAGGGAAACGACTCGACGACTCGACCACGAAGCATCAGGAAGCGACGAGGAAACCGACGACGGAGCGACGACAGGCTGGTGGCTGTCGAACGACGAACTTGACACGGGCGGCGAGAGGGACGATTATGTCCACGCGGATCGCGAATGCAACCACGAAGGCGCGACACTTGTGGTACAAGCTGACGAAGAAAATGAGAAGAACGAAATTCGAGTGCGGAACGAGTCGTGCGAGAAACGAGGATTGCGGGCTGATAACGGCGAGCTCGAGCGCGGTCTCGAAGATCAAGATAATGTCGTTATTATCGAGCGCCGGGTTGAGCGATAATCGCAGCGTGAGTCTCGTGTCGAGACGGGGATTGTTGGGGCTATCAGAATTGTCAGGTGTCTCGATGAGTTCGTTCGGGACGTCGACGAGCCTCAGGTGGTAGCGAGGAAAAAGAAGAAGAAGAAAAAAAAGAGCCAGAAAAACACGACAAACGATTCACGGGATTCTCGCCGCTTTGGACGTGGCTGCCGCTTAAGGTTGACGTTCCAAAGTCGAAGCTAGAAAAAAAAAAAAAAAAAAAAATCCACGGGCTCGCTCGGTCGGGATTTAAGCACGGAAGCCGGATATTCCGTGTAGCCGGGGCCAGCGGAACGGTGGAGAAATCGGAATAAGAGGCAGCGTGTGTCTGGACGGCTCTTCCCCGTGTCGGGAAAACGCGGCGCCGGGGAAGCTCTCTGCGGCGTTGAGTAACGTGTGGGCGATGTTCGAGCGAGGTTGCGACGATTCCGGTAGGCGAGGAAATCAGCAGCAGCAGCAGCAGCAGCACCAGTTTGCGTTGTCTGAGCCGAAACAAAAGGGACTATTCCGCGTTCGTCGCGAGCGAGTGTCCGACCGACTGTCGCCGACTCCGGACTATACGAGCATTCGTCGTCGTCGTTGGTGCAAAAATACCACCGGCAGCAGGTCGTCCTCGTCAGCAGCGGCAGCGGCAGCAGCGTGCTCGACCCGTAGGACGCCCGGGGTCCGGTAGCTCGTCCTCCTTCGTCCTCCTCTCTCATCGACGCCCCTGGGCAATGTGCCCACCCGCCGGCAACGCAACGTGAGTTTTTCCGATCTCGTTTTTTTCCTCTTTCTCTTTGCACGCGTTTCTTTTTTTTTTTTCAATTTCTTCTCACTCGTTCTTACCCACATTCATCATCACCCGGAGCTCTCTTTGCTTAACATTCTTCTTTTCGCTACGTTACTTATTTTTTTAAGTTCCTTCTTCTTCTTCTTCGAGATATTGGGATACGATGATGTTGAAGTTTGCATCGTTGGAATGCATCGAAATAAAAATAAAAAAATTAATTAATTGTAATTAACCCAAATGATGAAAATATGTAGACAAAGTCACCATAGCGACTGAGGGAACGAATTTTGTTTTTTAGATATTTTTTTCTGAATTTTTTTTCTGAGGGCTCGAATTTTGTTTAATTAGATTTTTTTTCTGAATTTCGTTGCATTCCAACGATGCAAACTTCAATATCGTGGAACGCGAGACGCTCGGCGATTCACGAAATGTGTGCGAAAAACGAACACAACGTTGTTCGACAAATTTTCAAATCGTACCTTAAGATACGTTGAGAAAAATGTGATCGACCAGCGGTGACCCTTCTTTGCAACGATTTTTGTTTTGGTAATCGCAGTATACAACAAAAAATGTTTTTTACAATTTTGTTGTTGTTGCGAAATAACCATTAAGTACCACCGAGTAAAAAAAACACGAATTTCCGAATTTGGGGGTCTGTCCAATTTAGCCCGTATTTTTTTTGCCGACGCTCAAAACTGATGCTTGGAATCGAATTTTCCGATGAAAAGTAATCGAAGTACACTTTTGTTTTCATCTTAAAACCATTTTTCGCTGTTCCATCCCGTTTTGCCGGCACCTCCCCTATAGTCGTAGACAGCGGCGTCGCTACAATTGGAAATATTAACGCGTCCCGAATCGGCTCTGTGAAATAAGATGGTGTTACAGTCGAGGTATTGTAGCAAAGTCGATTGTCACGTAGGCGGAGGGAGTTGGTGCGCGTGGTGGGGCTCGGCGCTGTGGGTCGCTCACCACAGCAGCAGCAGCAGCAGCCCCCGCGACAACACCAGCAGCAGCAGCAGCAGCTCACTGTCATATGTATATCGCTGTATGTATACGACGACGACGACGACGACACGTGAATGCGGCGGAAAGTCGGTCGAATCGAGAGCAGCCACCGTTGCCACATGCTCACGCCGCGAGTCGCATTCTGCTTGCCGCGCGTTAGGGGGTGACGTTGGGGGTGCTTTCGCCGGGGGTTCCTTCGTACGTATCTCTCTCTCTCTCCCTCCGCGCGCGCCCCGGCAACATGAAAGCCGTTCTACGCGAGCGACTTTCTACTTACGAAAACCGGGGGCTGCTGCTGGAGCAAGCAGCAGCAGCAGCAGCAGCAGCAGCCAGGCGCGTTTACTACCGCCGCTCTCCCTCCCGCCATTCTCTTCTTTTTTTTTTCGTTACTGCTGTCGAATGAGAACGAGAGAGCGACGAGGCAAGACATTCCGCCGTTGCTGCGAAAACGAGAACTACATCGAACGACTGGTTCACGCTCGTTCGCTTGTTTTTCACTTCTTTTTTTTTTTTTTTTTTTTTTTTCTCTCTTCTACCCCTCCTTTTATTTTCATTTTCACCGAGCAGCGATTTGAACACACGACGTGCGTTCAAGGTTCAGCTTCAGACGGTGCGCGGAGAGCTTCAATCACACCAGTAGTATATTGGTGTCTGGTACTGGTGGTTCCCACTTGTTCGCGAAATTCCGCCGCTTCTGTTCGCCGCCCCCCCCCCCCCCCCCCTTGACGTTGTAAAGGCTGCAGCGGCATCGCGCGCGCGAAGATCGTTCGAGCTCGCGAAATTAAAGTAAAAATAAACGAGGACCCGAGAATTCCATTCTATACTCTCCGTCCCTCGGCCGTCGCCTCCTTCCACCGTCGCCTCTTTTATCTCGCTCTCGCTGTGTGCCGAAGCGATCCTTCTCCGGATTCGTGATACCGGCGCATGGTTACCGCTACTACGGCTGCCGCTGCTGCACGTTCCCCATTCCCCGACCCGGTAACTCGGCAACTCGGGGGGGAAGGACGAGGAATGAAACGAAACGAAGGAAAGAAAGGGAATGGAATCTTTCTCGTTGCTAAGCGAAACGATGCACGTCCGTCGTCGCCCCCCCCCCCCCCCCCCCCGCCACTCCCTATGGGAGAAGCACCGGTGAGAACAAGAAATACACCCTCTCCTCGTTTCTTCGTGCCGCAGTCGCGGTAATGCCGTGTAATAAATATCACCAAACTCTTCGGTGTCGAAACGCCTCGCGATTTGTGTATAAAATTACATTTTGTCGAAATGAAATTTTGTGGCAATTTGGGGTACTCGAAATCGTAAGCTCGAAATATGCGCTGGACCTGAGGATGATGGTACTGTATATACAGAATTTAATTACAGTTAACAAAGGTCGTCTACCGTACAGAATTTTCTGTACAGAATTTTCTGCATAGAATTTTCTGTACAGAATTTTCTGTACAGAATTTTTTGTATAGAATTTTCTGTACAGAATTTTCTGCACAGAATTTTTTGTATAGAATTTTCTGTACAGAATTTTCTGAGAATCTCGTCGGGTTTATAGCTGTTTCGTTACAATGTTTACGTTAATTAATTCCGGGAAGGAACCGACATTTCATGACCGGCAAAAGAGTGCGAGTGCCAAACTCTTTTTTCTCTCTCATTATCAGTTTTGCTTGTTGAAAAACAAAACTGTAGAGCCCTGAAATTTACCGAGTTTTCGATGAGATTGATTTACGCGCCGACATTCTCCGACGCCGGAAGGTTATTTCCGCACCGGAAAGGCGGAGGGGAAGCTTATTTTTCGATTCTCGTGCGAGTATCCGAAAACATCGGAATAGAATTTCCTCGCGAGGGTCCTCGGATCCGTCAGGAATCTCGCAATTTCTCTCTCTCCCTCTCTCTCTCGAGCAAAAGGATTGCCGGATGTCGAGGGAAAATTGTGTTTTCTACGTACGCGAGGACGTATCCGTAGCGAGAAGTTGTAGCGAGTCGGGCAGCATCCAACGTCATCCCTTCAATTACGTTGGGTCGTAAAGAGCTCTTTGTGCTTATTGGCGCGAGCCTTGGTCGTAACGGTGGGTGTATGAAAAAAAAAAAAAAAAAAAAAAAAAAAAAAAAAACAGGACGAAATGAGATAAAATTTATAATTGAGGATTTCACCAATCGCGTGTAATCCAAAGTTTTCGAAATTGTGTTTCTCACGTTCTGTCGGTGTCGGCAAGCCCATATTCCCCGGAATATCCCCGCGGCGGTCCATATTCCCCGGAATCACGCTACACGTTGAAACGAGCGCGTGTTTCACTCGTCTAGGTACCAACGGCCCGTTAAATGAGGCCAGTTGGTATTTAAAGGCTTCGTGACACTTTCCGTGACGTCTCTCCATTACCGAATGGCAGGCAAAACCAATTGTTGTCTTTTGTTGCACGAGAGAATTGATAGAAACTGAGTGGTATTTACACGCGGATCGTACGTGTTGAGTAACGATTTTTCGGGGTACAACCGACGCGCTCTGCCAATTATAATGGCCGTGATATTTAACGAGAGCAATCTGACAAACCGTGAAACTTCACGCTTTCGTGGCTCGGCTGTGCTATTGACAAAGAAAAACATGCGGACTATATAGCGCAGCTTTATATAAATATACGTAGGTAAGGCATACAGATACCTCCTATATAGGGGACACCGGGGTAAATCGGACCCCCTAAGAAAAAAATGGCTCTATGACAAAACCCAAAGTGTTTTTTTAAATTGCTTTTCACTCGAAAATTCGATATCAGTCATCAATTTTCTCCATCAATTCAGGCAAGAATTGATGGAGAAAAAAAAACTGTTGACGAAGAAGCCCGCGAATAAAAAAAAAAAAATCGGAGACGGGAGGCCATTTTACCCTAATTTTTTTTTTTTTTTTTTTCGATGATAAAAAAATGGGGCCCGTTTTACCCCGGCCTCCCCTATCAATATAGGTGGGTGCACCTCCTGCTAGCTACGTACACGTGTATACGTATGTAGGTACGTGGCCGAGTTTAGTGGGCACAAGGACATAGGAGGATTTCTCTGTAACGAGTCACACAGCGCGCAGTTACGTAGTTGGTGTGTTATAGTCTCACGTACGTTTCGGTCTCACCCAGTGGAAATGAAGCTCACGGGCTAGTAGTAACAGCCCAGAACGCCGCTACAACTGTCATCCTCGAGGTCGACTTTCCCGACGCGCATCCCCGGGTAGAACAGTTCCACGAGGCACTTAACACTTCCGGCGAGGGTCTGCCTGACCTGCCGCAGAGCGCGATACTTCCGGCATGTCGAACCCTCTGCTCTCCTCTCCCACCTCTCAAGACGTCACCGCCGTCACCACCACCACCACCTATTGCCACCAGCGTTCGTCGCACAAGGCACGAGTTTGTTCCTGACGAACTTCGTGACCGTTTAGCGAGGAAATCGTGTCGAAGTGGACACAGTACGTTCTCCGCGCCGAGGTTCATCACCACAAGTGGCCACCTTTGCCACTGTTATAATTGTCTCGGTTATAGGTGGATGTGACTACGACTCCTGCCAGTCTCACTCAAGGCCAGGCAATTATTTAAAAAAAAAGAAAATATGGTTTCCACGTCGCGTTCGCTCGATCAAAATTATTCAGCTTGACACTTGGAGCGTTTGCGAAATACTCTCTACGTAAATATTTAACTATCGATCCATCGTTATTGTGATCAGTGTTGTGAGTCCCCATTTTTCAGTTTATTTCCCAGTTACGATTTTATAACGATGGCCCGTAGCGATTATAAAATGATATGTGAACTTTTGAATAGTCGTAAGAAAAATCGAATTTTTTATTTCATTTGTTTTATTTAAAAATGGACAAGCACGGTTCTCCATTATTTTCGCAATGCATTAACAGTATTTATCCATTTTTTCAATAATATTACCATCAAGTTTTATGGGAAATTAATATATTTTGCTTCTATTTAAAAGTTTACATATCATATTACAATCATTACGAGTTATTATTATAAAAGCATAATTACAAAGCCAATCGTACTATCAATTTTATTTCTATAAAAATGAGGGATTTACCTTACGCAGTGTAGGTATCTGCGGATCGCCGATTAATTGTTCGACGGGACCTCAGTGCATCGATAAGACGCCCGCAGGATGTTTGGGCTGTCAGGGTCGTATGAGTTTGTTCCTGACAAACCTAATCGAGATCTATTAGCAAAGGACGCGGTATCAACGTGGACACAGTGTGTCCGAGTGGCTGTACGCCGGCCAACACGCGGTCAAAGTACCGGATATGTTGCATTATTTCCTCGACACGAGCTACCACAACCTCGAGACAGTTTGCAATTGGAAACAGCATCGCGCGGAGTTTCCAACTCCGCGCTATTTCGAGATAAAAAAAAAAAACGAACGGGGACGAAAAAGCGGAGCTCCTTTCCGTTTTTTTTTCTTCTTTTACTCCAGCCCCGAGGGGAGCTGGAGTTTCGTCTCGCTACAAACACGCCACCCTCGCGCAGTCATCGCTTACGCTCAAGTCGTCAGTCCGGAGAATGCAATTTACTCGTTTATTCCGCTTTCCCGAATCCACGCGCAGCTCCGAGGTGGGGGTGGCAGGGGGAAATAGCGAAATGAGGATTGCAAAAAAGTGAGGCGTGGCAGCGGCGGCGCAGCTACCGTCCGGAGCGGCCACGGGGGGGCGTCGTTAAATAATATCATCGCAATTAAGATACTCTCCGCCCGCACGTCCAGCTGTCGTTGCTGTTGCTGAAAGTACAAAATGAGTGAAACAAAAACGCGGGATCAACAACGACGGCGAGGAACGCAACGGAGAGAGGAAAAAGTAAGTGGTGGAAAAACATGGAGAGCGCAAAAAAAAGAAAAGTGAAATTGAAAAGAGGAGAAAAAAAAGGAGAGAGAGAGGGCAACAGCAGTGCGGAAGCCAATCTGCCGTCGAAACTCGAAACTGCGCGAGATCGATGCCACTGCTGCTCCTTCTCTCGCCGCTGGAATCACACGTATCGCGGCGTTTCTATATACAGGTTTGTATATAACTATCATCTGTGTACATCGGAGTTGGAAATCCCTCATTTTTGTAGAAATAAAATTGATGATACAATTGGCTTTGTAATTATGGTTTTACCATAATAACTCGTAATGATTATAATATGATTATAATATGAAACTTTTAAACAGAGGCAACGAATATTAATTTCACATAAACCTTCATGATTATCTTATTGAAAAAATGGAGAAATACTGCACCTACGTGCTAACTTTGTGTCATGAAAAAAAAACCGCGTTCCCAGCTCTTTCCCTTCGCTGCACCGTCGCCTCGCGTCTCGCCGACTACGACAAATAATTTCGCCCGCGAGGAACGACAAAAAGGAGACTTAACAAAAAATTCCACCGACTTCTTGACTTTGCGCGCGTGGATTTTCGGGTACAGAAAATGAGCTTTTGGCCTCCTCCCCCACCCGCGGTCAGCTCTTTTAGCCCAGAGGCAGTGGCTGCCACTGCACACCGCGCAAAGTTGGCCGGATCGAGCCTATCTTTTTGGTCAGCCTATACTCGAGTGCTTCGGGATCGCTGGACGAGAGCCAACGATTTTTCTTCGAGATATATCGACGACGGGGAAAAATGGAGGAAAAAAACGCGGGGGTAGGTACATCAGGCGCGCGGGACGAGCGAGAGGTGTCGTCAGAGGGAGAGAAGAAAAATGCTGACCAGCTCGCACGGCACCGTCGTGTTGGTTCCGCGGATCAGCCCGATGTGTATTCCGAACGATAAGTCTCGGCTGACCGCACACCAGGCATGCACGCCGCGTACACTAAACACACACAGACACACACACGCAAAATCGTCCCTCGTCTCTGGACCGATCCGGCTGCACTCCGGCTGCGCTCTGCAATGGAGATGCACGGGAGATGCACCAGGCCGGCGATGGTTAAACGGTCGAGTTGACCCCCCTCGCACAGCGAGAGGCGTTGACGTTCCACTCAAGAGCCAAGCGAACCGTTCGATGCCGCTCCATTTTCTCTTTCGTCCATTCTGGCTCTGCAGCTCTCTCGGTGCTTTCCCGAGCGGCCGCCTTTACCCAACCTATCTCTATATCTAGGTGCCTGACTACCTACATACAGATATATGTATATCCTGGCTATACCCACTATATATATATGTCCACTATCAAGGGTGCGGCACCGGCGATTACAACTGTACCGAAACTACCGTTCACGGCTTTGCATTCTACCTGAAATCGAATCGACTCGATCGGCAACTCGAAACATCTCAACCGGCGACGATACGCAATTAGGGATATTGAGTGAAACACGTAACAGCGTTGCGAAAATGTTTTTTTTGTAACCGCGTGCGTAAAACTCGACTTTTCGAGGGGGGTTTGCGTGCGTAAAGTGCTCGTTTTCCGCACTAGTGCGTAAAGTTCCACTTTACGCACTCTTGGGTATTTTACGTACTAGTACGGAAAACGAGCACTTTACGTACGCAAAACCCCCTCGAAATGTCGAGTTTTACGCACGCAGTTACAAAAAATAGTACGTGTAACTCGTGCATAAATGACACACTTTACGTTCTTGCTGCACAATATACTATTTTTTGTTGCTTTTTCGCATCGGGAAGTTGGAAAAAATTCAACGAACAATCCGTGATTTGAGTTTCGACGATTCCCGCGAGCAAGTAGAGCGAGCGGAGCATAAGGAGAATTCAACGTGATACCGGAGAATGGAAACGTCTGATCAAAATCGTCTTTAACTACTTGCCGCTGTCACTTGAGGGAAAGAGGTCGACGATCGTTTGTGCAACGAGTGATTCCAAGCTACGTTTCTCCGCTGTTCCACAGTGGAAGGGGCGATAAGAAAAGGAGAAGCGCGCGGGAGGGGAGGCGGAGAGGGGGGTGGTATTAAGCTGAAGTTTAAGGCTCCGAGGCTCGTACGAAATTTCAGAAGCTCATCGTCGTCGGGTGAAGCGCGCACGTCGAGTCGCGGCAACTTTGCCTCGCCAGGATCCGGGGCGTCGTCCTCGTCGTCGTCCTCGTCGTCATTCTCGTCGTCGTCCTCGTCCTCGTCGTTGGATTCAGTTGGCTTCGCCCAGCGTTAATGGCGTCCTCCAACGCCCTAGCGTTTTCGGTCCCGGCTTTTATGCATAGTTTCAGTCGGGTGGGGCTTCCTACTATTTCCTGCATCAACGAAGGAAGATCGTTTAACGATCTTCACGTGGCCTGTCGTATAATCGTCCAATTCATCCCTCGTCCTTCGTCGTGTTGTGTTCTACATGCGGAGAACCTCCCTGGTAGGGGACACCGGGGTAAAACGGCCTACCTAAGCAAAAAATGGCTCTATGACAAAACTCAGTGTTTTTTTTTTTTTTTTTTTTTCAAAGTAATTTTCACTAAAAAAAAAATCGATATCAACCATCAATTTTGAGCGTTGGCAAAAAAAAAAAAATTCCGGGGTAACAAATTCCGGGGTTTTAACCTAACATTTTTTTTTCGATGATAAAAAAAGGGGGGCCCGTTTTGCCCCGGTGGCCCGTTTTACCCCGGTCTCCCCTGCTTCATGGCATACGGCAGTAGTGAAATGAAAAAAATTAATCTTTCCTAACTTCTGAGTCTCGAAATCCGAATCGAATCTATCATCGATGTTCCGTACCTCCTCGTGCGCAGGCAATGAGCAAACTTTCGATAAAAATACGACCTAAAACCCTCGTTAAAGGCGAAAACAGATAAAAAAAACGGCACAGGGCATCGGTAGGAATGGAAAGAAAAATTGAAAGTTGACGATCCGCCGTGGGTGGATATAGTTTGCGGGTTTGACGGACGACTACTCGGGGAGCGCGAGTACGTTGGAAAGTTTAATAAGATAAAAATGGAGTGGGCGAGGCATCGCGGTACGGTCGTGTCGTGGCGGAAAGGCAATCCGGAGGGTTTTCTCGGGCCCGCTCACGGAGCGCCGTGGAGTCCCGCTAGTCCTTCCAACTTCTCGTCTCGGCACTACCATCGCTCTTCCGCGGGTTTCTCGTAGTAACTGTTGGGCGTGGCTTAAGCTCGGACCAAGTGGATTACGCTTTCGCGGTCGTTCGTGCACGGCTGAGTGTGGAGCGCGCGAGGTAGCAGCTACGTCGAGGAGAATTGAGGAAAAGAATGCCGAAAAGGGGGAGACTCGAGGGTAAAAGCGGGAAGAAAAGCGGGGAGCCGCTGGCTATACGGACGACGGCGAGGATATAGACGTGGATCGAGCGTTCGGATCGGTAAAAGATATTGCAACAACGGGAAGGGTAGGTATATGGAGGCAGTGCTGCCGGGCTGAGGAAGCTAACGAGTCCTCTGCCCCACAAAGAGACGAAGGTCTGATGGATGAAACCGCAACGAAACTAGCCTTCCCGAACGCTTCCACCCTTCGCTGTCGAGGGGGGAAAAAAAAAGATAACATTGACCCGAACATGAGGCCGCGATGATAATTAATTTCGAGCTTTGGACATCCGCGTGTCTTAACCAAATCCGTCGGTGGGTCGATTGGTGGCATAAATGAGAATCGTGCACGGAGAAAACGGTTTTGCTGTGTCAGTGAATTTTTGGTTAAAATAGTGACAACATTGCGTTATCTGCTAGGCTAACGATTTTTTTTACTAACATATTTTTTTACTAGACAAACAAATTTTTTTTGCTAGAAAAACAAATTCTTTTTGCTAGACAAAAATTTTTTTTTTGCTAGACAAACAAATTTCTTTTGCTTGGTCAACAGATAACGCAATGTCGTCACTATTTCAACAAAAGATTTACCGGCACATCAAAATCGTTTTCTCCGTGTGACGCTTCTCAAATCGCTGAAGAGCCACCATCCGCGAAAATGCGTTCAAATAAATGGATGCACGGTTTCGCGTGCGCCGTCCATTAATTAGTGACTCGATTATAACTCGGTCACATAGTAACACAGAGACGAGGAGAGAGCGAGAAAAAATAGAGTAACAGCGCGCACACCGCCGGCGGCGTTAACTACTTTTGTCTCGATCCCGTTTTCTTTTCTTTTCATTTCTTCCTCTTTTCTTTCTCCTTCCTCCGCTCTCCTCGCGTTCTCTCTCTCTCGTCAAGCCCGGGCGAAGCCTCCGCCCTCCTTACCGCTATTCCGTGTCAACCTTGTTGCGCCCCGAGTCAGTGTGAAATATTTAACTGGGCACTGCGAGATCTAACGAGTGAGAACAAGTGAATGAGTGCTGTGTCACGATGCACCAAAGGTTCAAGTAGAGAGAGAGAAAGAGAGGGAGAGAAAGCTTGGAAAGGACGCAGGGAGAGCGGCAGCAGCTTCACCACCACCACCGGACGTTTCTACGTCGCGGTTGTATTGCGCGCTGATTAATAAATGGCGCTAATTAGTGGAGTACGGAATAACGTGGCTGTCGTAGCTCCGGTTGGCCGAGGAGTGGGAGAGAAAGGGGTGATGATGGTGGGACGTGGGGGGAGGGGGGGTCACACGATGCAACGGTAACGGGGCTGGAAACCCCGAGGGCTTGCTCGCTTCTTGCCTCTCTTTTCTTTTTCGTTTTTTTTTTTTTTTTTTTTTTTTTCGTCATACACTACACAGAGAACGTGGCACTGAGGGGAGACACGCCGAGAAGTCGAGGCTTTAACGTGTCGCGCATCATACAACCCCAATAATTTAGCTTACCTCGAAAAAGCTTTACAGCCCCGCGTAGCAACGCTGATAAACTCGCGCGACTCTTTTTCCGCATTCTGGTTAATGTCCTTCGCCTTTTCAACGCTGTTTTACCCTTTTCTTTTTCATTATTCCGTTAAGGCACTGTTGCAGTGAAACGGGGATTTTATCTTTATTATGTTTAATTTGACAATAGCGGACAGAGCGCTTTTGGAGAAATACAGAGAAACTGGGGATTCAGCAAAGATCAAAGGTGTAAATTAGGTGTTCAACGCATCTAAGCGGAGTATAAAGATTTTTAACAAATTTCGATTTTCTGGCTTTTCAAAAGTCACTTTGAAAAAAAAAAAAAAAAAAAAAAAAAAAAAAAAAAAAAAAAATCTTTACAATTTTTTTTTGCGAAATAACCATTAAGGAGTATTACTGAGTAAAAAAAAACACGAATTTCTGAATTTGGGGGTCTGTCCCATTTTGCCCCGCATTTTTTTTGCCGATGCTGAAAATTGATGGTTGGAATCGAATTTTTGGATGAAAAGCAATCGAAGGGTACTTTTGTTTTCGTCATAAAACCATTTTTCGCTTATGCGTCCCGTTTTGCACTTGGATTCCGTCACGCGAGGATGAAAATTAGTGATGGAGTGATTGGACTGTCAATAAAGTTTTGCGGCGGCGCCGCAGAGCGTTGTCTAGACACCGAAGGTTGACCGGTATCTGTCGCACGCCTCACGGTTACGAGGTTGCGCGGCGTCATTTAACCGGATTGACGACTGAACAATGGGTTAGGACCCTCACGTATCGCGCTATTAACCATAATTATTCAGCTATTAAGCGTTCTCGAAATTTGTAGGGAGATACGATGATCCACCGGGAATACGCGAATACGTGGAGCTTATCGGTGTCCCAGAGTTCGAGCGAGGTGGAACATTAATCGATGGGAGGTGTGTTAACAATACAATTAGGGGCAAGGGGAGCTTGTCGTAGCTGCCGTGATTCAGCAGCGATAAAATTATGAAAATCGGCTGATCAATGGCCTATTTTTATTTTTTATTGCATTTATACAATAAATTAGGAAAATCGGCTGATCGATGGCCTATTTTTATTTTCTATTGCATTTATACAATAAATTAGGAAAATCGGCTGATCAATGGCCTATTTTTATTTTCTATTGCAATTACAATTTTTTTCACTCCTACACCTATTCACAGTAATATCGCTACTGATGGTTCCGACTATCAAACTTCTGCTGTTCCCTTCTCGAAATTTGTTCCAACAATCATCCGCCCATTCGATTACCTCACTCGGAAATAACGTAATTTTATGAGACTAACTGCGCTTCCCGTGTCCAATAAAGTTTCAACTTCAATTTCGCATTCCTCGTCTTCGCGCCGCACACTGTATAAAACTTTTTATCTACATTCATTTTCGTCGGCGGAGGTTGGGCCGACGTTGTTGACCTGAGCTTTTCTTTCGGGGCAATCTTTCACAAAATGTTTCGATGTGCCACAAACAAATCAAGTGATTTTCATCAGCATGATTTTTTTTGTTACAAAAAAAAGTATTCGGTGCACAACGACAGCTACACGAATGCGTTTTTTTTTATAATTATCATAACGACTATTCGAGTTTACGTCCAACGAACGGGCGTGAAAATGTCTCGAAAAGTAATTTCAACTTGGAGACAAACGTTTTTTTAAGGTACTTTCGTGCAGCTGCATACACAGACACGTGGATACGGTTTTCGTTAGACAGAGCGGATGAGTTCGGGCGCGTCCAGCTGGCGCATCGAAAGCTCGGTAGCGCATAGAATTCGAATTAATTCGATCATTAAAGTGCATGTGCCAATGACGTATAGCGGGATGGCCCTCGTCGCCTGCTGGTGCGACGCATCAATTGTACTAGCCATCGATGGCGCGCGTGACCGGCGCTTTATAGATCCCTCAACTACTCCTCTGCGACCAGAACTCGCGTCCGCTCCAACACCTGTATTACTATACCGATCCACCCGACCACCTACTAGATCATAGTGTACCCATGCAAATTACATCTTGCTTTTGCCACTCCCGTGAGATTCGAATATGTCCAGCGTTCAAAGCGAACGTAACAATAAACGTACGAGCTTTCAGCCTGCGCACTAACGGAGCCGGTTTCACGGTAGGTTCCGTTTCTACTGTAATTTCTATTGTCGGACGGTCGTGCAAACTTGTTATCAACTTTCGTTTACCACTAACGCCGCGACAATGGCTCGTTTTTTTTTCTGAAAGCTCTCTGATATTCTTATTTTATTTTATTTTATTTTTTGTACATTGGACGGGACAAGGCCTTGAAAAACAACAAATATAGATGGCAGGGTAACAAACCAGGTAATAAAAAATCAAATAACAATATACAAAAAACGAAACAGACTCAAGTTGCGCAATATATGTTAGGTTATGTTTATTCTATGTTTTGCCAAGCGTCATTCGAATAATTCCTCTCCTATTGCCAACATCGTGCCCTAAAACCAGGTACAATCATTTGAAATGTCGAACACACCGGATTGACTGTACGTACAAGGGCGACGGCACGAGAGCCTCGCGAAAGTTCGCGCTCCGAGGCTGGATCCATCACTCTTGAACGGAACAACTCAGCCACCGTGGTTTCTATAGCTATAGACAACGGCGGATAACAAATAGCAGCCAAACTCGAAAGTCGTTTCAAGTAGTTGGAAGCTTATTGCCAATATGGATCATCTTACGTGCTTGAACGTGGCATCGAAACCACTGCTCGATACTGTATTCTTGATCTATTTATCTAACGTCGCGAATCAACCGCTTGTCCGCGATACAAGTCTCTCTCTGTTGTCTCTAATTTTCGTTTAGATACGGAATGTCCCGATGGTCTGTAAAATAAAGAAATCGTTGCCGCCTGTATTACATTCTGAAGTTACGAACGACTGAATTGCACAGGTAGGAAGGAATGTGCACGCGTGGAATGCACGCTTGAACGCTGTACATAATGCAGCTAATTGACACCCATCGAATATGACCCTGCGGGGATCACGAATATGGCCGGGGTTGATGAAAATACGTCCTATACGCGTGTGTATGGAAGCAGCAAGCAGCATAGGAAGTTGAAGTTTGCATCGTTGGAATGCAACGAAATTCCGAAAAAAAAATTAATTCTAATTAACCCAAATGATTAAATCAGGCATAAAGCATCTAATCGCTACGAAGACTTTTTATACCTAATTTCATAATTTGGTTTAACTAGAGTTAATTTTTTTTCCCAAACTTCGTTGCATTCCAACGATGCAAACTTCAACATCACGGTACGGGTGGTTTTCCCGCCGTCTGTCCGGCTGTGGTGAGCGGTGTATGTACCCCATACAGCCACCTATGGCGCTGAGAGGCGGCAACATCGCTGTGTGACAGCGGTAGGAAATACTCCAAGTTGAATTTTTCGAGACGCGTCGCGCGTGTGGCCGACTCTGCTGGCGTATGTAGTTACCAATTTCGTTTGCGAGGCTGCATAGAGCGCTTCGCGGAAAAGGAAATGGAGGGGGGTGAGGGAGGGTTGTAAGAACGGGGCGAACCGGTGGGCGCAGCAGGCGTAGTACGAAACCGAGTTATTGCGCTCGGTGCAACACCAGCCTCGTAAATATCCTCAACGGCGGGCAGCAGCCCCGTTTCCATGCAGCGTTATTTCGTGCAGCAGTAATGTCGCCAGCCAGCAATCCCGGCAACGCCAGCAACGCCAGTTGCAGTTGCGATTTCAGGTGCACCTCTCCACCAGCCTCGTTTTAGTCGCTCGATATGCAGGAGCCGCCGGAGCGTTGGTCCCCTACATAATTTACTTACGATTCGAAGAAACTTGCCCTCCAAGAAACGAGACACAGGCCTATGCGCCGAGATCCTTTGATTCACCGGATTTTGCAACTTGCTTTTCAACCATTCTCTATGCCTACCGTGATAACACCGGATGGACGTCAAGCTGAAGGTCTCATGTGGGAATAAACACGCGCTGGACTGCAAAAATGGCCAAAATCGACCTCAGAAATTTGTTCTTTTCAAAATATCGATTTTTAACCTATACCATCGTTCTCAAGTCGCATATTCTACCCCCGAAAACACTGGTTATTAACCTTTTTTAATCGATTTTGGAAAAAATATTTTTTTGGGGGCGAAAAAAAGATTTTTTCTGTTAGAAATCGATCCGGCTCCGGACCGAAAATCGCCAAAATCGACCCCAATTTTTTTTCTTCTCAAAATATCGACTTTTAACCTATACCATCATTCTCAAGTCGCATATTCTACCCCCGAAAACACTGGTTATTAACCTTTTTAAATCGATTTTGAAAAAAAAAAAAAAAAAAAAAATTGGCGTTAATGCAATGAAACCTAATTCTAAATCTAAATCCACATGGTGTCAGATGAGTGTGTGATAGATTTACGATATCACGTACACGTATAGAGACGTTGAGTTAACAATTTGCAGCAGCAGCAGCTGGTATTAAAAAAAAATCTGTTGCTGAGAATTCCGTGGTGCCGATTAACTGCTGCACGGCTCCACCCCTCGGGGTAGTTTTAATACGAGAACGCACCCGGGGTTATTAACGGCTCGGCGACAGCGCGAGCTTGGAATATTTGTAAAACTATGCGTGCTGGCCCTCGGGGCTCGTTCGAGTAGGTAGAGGTATATAGGTGCCCCACCAACGAGCGGCAGCGCGGCTCAACGCGGCCTCGTCATTCGCTCGCTTGCCCTCTTCTCGCTCGCCGAGTGTGACGAGCTTGCGGCGAAAATGCCCCAGAGATGTGAGAGCCACCCCCCACCTCCCCCTTCCCCTCCTCTCTCTCTACCCAGTGAGCAACTAAAAGCGTTCTAAATTACGTTCGAACGGGTTTCGCGAGCCGAGAGAGCGTATTATTCTGAAGAGTGTAAGAAAAAGAGTCGCTGGCGAGTTGGGAACGCGAAAGCTGGCGGCCAGACCGGCCCGACGCTGCGGCGACGGCGGCGTAAAATCCAGAAAAGTTAGAAACCGAGCGTTTTCGCCCTGGTGACTCGAGAAGTGAGACTCAAAAAGAATCTGCATGTCCTTCAAAAATTTCCAAAGTTTGCCCGCCAACTTTGTTCTGCCGCCATCGTCGCCGACGTCGCCAGTGTCATCTTGGGTCATCTCGTAACATGCATATTGAGCCATTTGTGTGATTAAAAATCAAAGTCAACGCTCCACCACCAGCTGGCATAACAGTTTTACCGCGTCTGATTTTAATTTATAATATGCCACGCGCCAGACGTGCTCTCAAACTTGTTGAAAGTTGCTTAATGCGTGTTCCAGTGTGTCGTACACCCTTTGCGTTGAGCCATACGCTCGAAAACTCGTGAGCTCGAAGGCCGCTTCATTTCTCTTCGACTATCCTAAACATAATTATTTCGTGCCCTGGACAAGTCCCCTAAGAGCACTATGCAACAAAGTACAAAAAAAAAAAAATCGCGTTGCATATGAAGATTATTGCAATCAAACCTTACAGAAAAATACGCTTTCATACGAAAAATACCTTACAGAAAATACCCTATTCCACATTAGGCCCCTAGGAGTGTTAGGGAAAATGAATCAGGGCCTTGTCAAAATCCCGATAATTTTTTTTAACGGGCTACAAGTAACGAGCGCTCCCTGAGAGCCAGAAAAAGAGTCTCACAAAATAATCTCTTAATTTCCGGAGATATTGTCGTCTCGACGAATCTCTCAAATTGCCTCAACCAATTTTATTTTAAATAGCGCTATAACAGCTTGTTTATATTTGCACAAAGAGAGATCAGCTCATCAGCTTGCAGCTTGTGAATATCCACAACTCCCGTGGAGCAGTCTGACTGGAAATTGTTCTGCATTTGTGCTCGGCATGTGCAAACTCGGTAGATGAAAAATATAAGCGGGAGAGAGAGAGCGAGAGCGCGGCAGCATTGCGCTTGGCACACAGTACCGCTTAGGTGGTTCAAGTCCCGGTTGACATTTCAGATTAACCCAGTTG
This sequence comes from Pimpla rufipes, assembly GCA_963932165.1. Lineage (NCBI taxonomy): Eukaryota > Metazoa > Arthropoda > Insecta > Hymenoptera > Ichneumonidae > Pimpla > Pimpla rufipes. The sequence continues at coordinate 25,028,338 of OZ010633.1, read as the reverse complement.
TACGTTTCACCCTCTCTCGCCCTCTTCCCCCCCCCCCCCCCCTCTCTCTCTCTCATCATCGGAGCAAGCATCGCCGAGAACGGCAATCGTTATTCGTCGTTATCGTTCCCGTGACTCTGAGAAAGAAGCAGGTATACGCCGCGCGCGACTCCAACCACCCTCCCATCCACCCTCAAGTGGAGATCACTCGAGCTACCCCTAAATCTTCAGGTCTCCTTGACTTACACTGCGCACACGAACGCTTGATTTTTCCAATGAATTATCCTCCGTTGAGCGTATAATGCACACAGTCGGCTTAACATTCGAAGTTGCAATAGAATTTCCTCGAGATTCTCGAGATAGAATATTTTTATCTTAAATTCTCGTGTCTTTTTATTTTAGTTAAATCGATATTTTATTTACGGAGTTATAATTTTTTGAGTGAAAAAATGTCTGTTTTTCGATCTTTTACCTTCCTTAATTTTTTAAAATACGTTGCAATTTAATATCGGGAAATTTAATTTTTTGTAAGTTATCTACAAAGTTTGAAGTATATTCTGTAATTTTTTAAAATATTTTTCAAGCCGGTAGTTCGGTCGCAATACGCGGTCAAAGATGCTCCGGGGTGAAATCGACCCAGAGTGACCACCGTGATCGTTGGGAGAAGTCTGACAACGAAGGGTCAAGAGTCACTGAAAATCTCTGATATGTCATCGTTGTTATCTTATTTTTCAATACCATCGTCGAATACGCAGCTACTCACATCGAGTACCCATAGCCGGCGAGGAACCTAATGCGCTCAACTATATTCCGAAAGCTCGAGGAGTACTCGCGAATGGGTGCTTGACAGATTTTGCAGATTGAAATGGCGATACTTGACCGCGGGGTCAAGGAGATGATTCGTCGATCTCGAAAGCGATGCAACCTCCATTGTGAGGGTGGGTATCGGGTCCAAATGATTTGAGGTACGACCCGACCACTCGACATCCGATAGGGAGGCAACCTATATATACAAGGTAGGTAGGAATTGCGAGGGAGGTTTCGTCGGGGGTAAGAGGCCGCTTCTTATTTCATTAAAAATTAGATGGCAATCGGATAGCCGGTCTCGTTGAACACAATCTCGCGGTGTCCCTCGATCGTCGCGCGAGTCTGACGAGCGAGTGAGATTTTGTAAGGGCCGGCGGTGAGGATCGAACCTCACCCCGCCACCTAATCTTTGTAATTATGAAATTAACGATACTAGCAGCTACGCCCGAGGGAGTGGATGATAGGAGGAAAGTTCCGGGGCCATAGAGTGCGCTCGGTGATGCTTGGGCGCTTGCTCGGCGCACGTGAAAGCGAGCGAGACGCCAAAGGACAGAGGTAAAGTCAGCCCTCCGGGACCCTTTGTGATGCCATCTCGGGGAAAAACCCGTAGACACACAACCCGTGAGACAAAGGGGGAAAAAACCTAAAATGATAGAAAAAGAAAAACGAAGCGGCGCCTTCTCGTATTATTTTCGTGGATGACGACCGGAGAGGACAAAAAAAAAAGAAAGAAAGAAAAAAAAAAGGGAAAAGCCGTTGCTGCTGCTGCTGGTTGTGCGGTGGCTGAGCGGAGTGGTAGTCCATATCCGGCGAGTTTTTTCTTCGCTATGAGGGGATTGCACTGGAATGGTGTGGCTCAGACGTATAATTAGTACCGCGCCCGCCGGACGAGATTGTCGCCTCGGCTTTTTCATCCCCTTTTCGTCGCGAGGCGCGCGCGCGCGCCCTCTACCAATCTCGCGGGCCTCCCCCCCGCGCGCCACCGGTCTCGAATCTCGAAACCACAGGAATTTCAAGATTTCCACACAAGCTCGGCTCACTCGCCTTCGTTAACTCGAGACTATGTACTGGAGATGCCTCAAAGTTTTTTTTTTTCTGCCCGTATATTTTCGGCTTTGGTCGTATTTTCGAAAATTTCGCGTCGTAATCCCTGTTTTAAAAAGTTCACGAGTAACGGAAAACATTGTTGGTGAACTATTCGAGCTGCGATTGGTTGCCAGAAAAGTCCGTTGTAAACAAAATCAGGTTCATGTCAAATTTGACATTTGACGTAAATTGACAAAAATTTGACATAAATTGATTAGCCTATTATAGGTGAAATTAAAAAAAAATTCTGGGGTCGTTTTCGGCCTTCGGATTCGGAATTAAAATATTTCCAATAGAAGAAAAAATAAAAGTGGCTAAATGCGTATAAATGTTGTTGCAGGTATTATCTTAGCCATCCTATATTCCGATAGGAGAAAATGAAGGTACCGAGGTCGTGCTTATACGTCGTCTGGATCAGATTCGAAAATGTGCTGACCCGTTTTTTTGCTTCCTCTTTTTCGCTCGTCCGCAAACTGCGCGGTCCAGCGGTACTCTGGCCGGTCTCCGACCGTCGGTAGGATGTTCTTGGGAGTTCGCGGGGGGTCGCAGCGCGCGGCGGACGCGGACTTTATGTGGCCGTCCACCCCTTATCGGGCATTACAGTCCATTCTCCAGGACTAGCGAGGCTCGCGAAAGGTCCTCGGTGTGTCCGGACGTTATACGAGCTTCGCTACACCGCGTTTCTCGGCCCTCGGGTCATCCCTCACTCTCCCGTCCGCGGATTCCAACGTCACGGAAATTCCGCAACGGCACGACTCTGCGGTAATGCGCATTAAACAACCCCGCGCATCGCCATTTTTCTTCAAGCGGTGTCGTATCGACGCTCGAGAAACTAAATAAAAAAAAATGTCTGCCGCGATAAAAACAATTCTGTCATGGTTTGATGGTAGTCCATTTACGTACAAAAGTTTCAGCCCGATATCTCTGAATTTGCCGCACTTATAACGTGAAAAGAATTTTTTTTAAATATTCAAAAAACGACGAAAGAATAAAGGACAGTCACCAAAAAAGCAGCGGTAAGCACTGAGTCCTTTTCAAACACTGAGATTTTATCGAAGGCACCCAGCAAGCACGGAAAATTCGTTTGTTTGGGCCACGAAAGTGCCGTGCTTCTGTTTCTTTTTTTTTACACGAGCGGCAGCCAAAAAGCACGTCACATTCATGACTCAAAGACACTAATTTTCCACTAGTTTCCGGTGCTTTTTCGGTGCTTTCGACCAAAATCTCAATGTTTCAAATGTTCATATAGGGTCACACCGATGAAGCACGTTGTGAGTTTTCGTCGTCGAGTATGTAACGTAGACAAAAAATATGTTGGAGTGGACCTGGAATCTGGACACAGATGAAGTGCAAAAAAAAAGAGGTGAAAGCGGTATCGTAGCTGGAAAATGGAAATGGAACGCGACGTCGAGAATAACAATGGTGCTCGAGGTTTCCTATCCACGCGCAGTAGGCACGTTGTTCGTACTGTACGTACTACGTAGAGCCGAGGGTAGGCTGCATACATTGCTCGGGAGCAGCTAGCGAGCTTCTGTAGCGGAGCGAATACAGTAATACGTGAGATCGAGTGGTGGCGGGCGGGGTTGCGCACCGCGTGCATATAGATAGATAGATAGTTAGGTAGGTAGGCAGGCAGGCGAAGGGGCCACGAGTCCCGACCAATCAAGCTCTTCGTGTCTAAGGCTTAGCGCTAATATTGATGTTCGAGATTAGCCGAATATCCGCGCGCCGCGCGCCTTCTCCTCAACGCTATTTCGACGTTCACCCTGAATCGCGCTCTGCCCATTATTACTGCAATCACTGCTACTCGCCGCGTGCCGCGCGCACAACTCTCAACCGACAAATCCGCACAGCCGCGATCACCGCGTGTATCGTCGCCACTTTCGCGTGCAACCCTTTCTTATTTACGATGTCGAAGTTTGCATCCTTGGAATGCAACGAAATTCAGAAAAAAAGTATTAATTTTAATTAACCCAAATGATGAAATGAGGTATAAAAAATCGTTACAGGAACTAATTGATATGATGACTTTGTATACCTAATTTCATTATTCTGGTTAATTAGAATTAATTTTGTTTTTATTTCGTTGCATTCCAACGATGCAAACTTCAACATAATTCTTATTTTTCGTTCTTTCTTGTCCATCAACAATTTTCCAATGGCAATTAATGTTTTCCAGCGCCACGAATTTCTCGGGGGTTTTTTTTATCGTAGCTATTAGTGGATTTCTCCGGGCACGAAGGTCACTTCTTGCGCTCGGACACGAGTTCGGTCAATATTCTTTATTACTTATATATCTGTCGCGTGCACAAGCGCGCCAGCCTTGGTCAGTGAATTCTTGAGGGTATCGCGGCTCGGGCGGCGTCTAGACAGCCTAAAAATAATATCAACGAATGCTTATCTCCGTGTCGGGTGGTGGATGGAGGAAAATACCGAGCTGAACGTGACATCTTTGAGGCGCGCGCGCGTGGATGACATTGCTAAATAATATGTTTTACCATGTTTCGTGGTAAAAATTCTCATCGTCCTGGTTCTTCTCGATAGATGTCGTTATCTCTCCCCTCTACTATTATCTCTATTATTATTATTATTATTTGATTGTATTAATCTCTTTTATTTTTGTTATTTGCGTAATTTAGTTTAAGTTAGGTTTAGGTTAGTAGTTAGTATGTAGGTTTCTTTGTGTGCGGGATAGTAAGATTATGGGCGTGCGAGATTTTCCGTATGCTATGTATGATGTGAATTTTGGCGCGGTACTTTTAGGGGGCTTCGGCCCCAGAGTACGAATAAACATCTCTCTTTCTCTCTCTACCAGAAATTTACAATATTTTGTACTAAAAGTATGGTAAAAAGTATCAGATCCTTCTCTCCGTGTGGCTCCTCACGCGCACTGATGTCACTGTGGTGACGAGTTCCTTCCGCGTAGCTGTTTGCTAAAAATACGGAGGGAAGGCGCGAACGAGCCGATGAGACTAATCGAAACCGATAAAGAAAGTAACATCGAGCGATACGTCTTTGGCAACGATGGCGAATGAGGTGTATGTCGTTGCGTGCGTGTGCTAGCTGCGCCGTTTCCGCGCGACGCCTGAAAATGGCTGTAACCCGGCGCAGCTCTTGGAATATCTCGGAAGTCACGGGCTATAAATCGCTTAATCCTCCCCGGGAGCGTCGGAGCGTTTGTTATACGTGGTTGGACTCTTTCCTTTTCTTTTTTTTCTTCTTCCTCTATTTTTGTTCCTCTCCTTCTTTTTTTTTTTTCATCACAGCAGGAGCAGAAGCAGGGTGGAAAGAAAAGGGAGCACTGAGAATGAAGCCATGTGCCACCCCTTTGCGCTTCCCCTCCCCTCCCGCCTCTTCCCCTCTTCCTATTCTACTTCTCCCGAGCCCTGCTCGTTCACCCTCTCCGATGCATAAAAGAAAAGAAAAGAAAGGAAAAGAGAAAAGAGCGGAAAAGAAAAGAGAGACCAAAAAAGGAATCAAGGAAAAGAAGAACATGCCATGATATAGTGAGCGCATAATAGAGGAGAAAAATTCGAGCGTTTTCCACTGTGACGTGTATACTCTCATACACGTCACTTCTATCGTGTGCATCCGAGATTTTTGCGAGCGATCAAATTAATATCTGTAACGCTAGGCGAGAATATTCCGGCTGGCGTGACAAAAACATTTTTCCTCGCCACATCGACTTTCGGCCCGAGCCTGAACTGTCATTATAAAGTGGTAAACACCTCATCCATATTCTCTCACGCAAAGTCTACTGGGTTACGAGCAATCGTAGGGTGAGTCGATGTAAATTGAGTTACATTTTTTGTGTCATAAGACGGGAATATTCAGATTCATCTCAATAATCCTTCTCGCGATAACTGAATATTAAAAAGAAACAGACGCGACAGCACCATAAACATATTTTTATTTGCAGGACAGCGAACATTTTTATTAACTTCCGCGCCATATTCCACATCCCACGCATTGACCATTTTCAGCACAACAGATATTTTTCGGACTCTCGCGAGAGCACGAAATTTATCGCCCATCCGAGATACGGATAGGAATACGAGACGATACCCGTAGGAAGCCTAAGGAGAGAGCGATATATATATAGGGAGAGAGATGGGGATTTTTCGAGAGCGAAAGACAATTTTCTCCGGCAAAACACGTCAGAGGTACTCGTCATTCGAGCCCTTAAATAACGTCGGAACGTGAGGGTGATACGAGAAATACTTTTTCCCTATTCTCTTTAGTGTCTTTCTTTTATTCTTCTTCTTCTCCCTGTTCTTCTTGACCCGTAGGTCTCTTTTCTCCGAAAGTAGTTGATCGTTTGGCATCCAGCAGCAGCAGCAGCAGCAGTAGCCTATCCCTTATTTTCTCGCACCAGAGTAGCGTACCGAAGCATCACCGATTTAATCCCCTTAAGATACAGAGGAACGCGCACATCCTTGAAGCATCGGGGCCGAGACGCCCGGAAACCTACAAATTGCCGGCAATCTCACGTCCGTCACGCGCCCAATCCCGTACGATGCTCGTTTCGGCTGCGGTTTCGATACCGCAACACACCCTCATGATCTCCGGGACATCGATGATATATCGATAAATCGTGCTAAATTAGTAATAACGCCGGACTATTTGATGCCGAGCGGAGGATCAATCGGTAAATGAGGTTAAATTACTCGTTTCACCGTAGATATATAATAGAATCACAATTAGATCGTTAAGGAAATTAACGTGAAATTAATGTCCAAGCTTTACGAAATCGAGGGAAAAAAAAATCGATTTCGTAAAGTTTGAAGACCTTATCCGATGGGAAATTTTCCGTTGATTCCGAAAAACACCGTTGTTTGCCCGAAAAAGAAAAAATTCTATGAGAAAAATGCAAAAAATGATTTTTCACTTTTTTCGAAATTTTGTCACTTCCCTAAAATCGACGTTACTTTTTTTTCGATCGACCGAATCTGGGTTTTCTTTTTGCGTTCGAGAGAAAACTCTATAACGAAGAGAATGCCGCAAAGGGGAACGCGATATCTTGATTTCTGAATTTTTTACAGAATTTTAAAGTCAGACCCTCAAAAATCGCAAATTTTTCGTTTTTTTTTTTCAATTTTTGGGGGTTCCACTTTAAAATTCTATAAAAAATTAAAAAATCAAGATATCGCATTGCGGCTTTCGGCATTGTCTTCGCTACAGAGTCTTCTCTGGAACGCAAAAAGAAAATCCAGGTTCGGTCGATCGAAAAAGAATTAACCTCGATTTTAGTGATGCGACAACTGGGTACTTCAGAATTTTACGTTCGCGCATAATTGGACCGATGGAGCAGCCTGTAGAAGCGTCGGTGGTTTTGACATTCCGATTTTCCAACGATGACTGCAATGATAGGCGGTACGCGTTTCGCAGAAACGAATGACTGTCAGGGAGATTGGCGCGCGCGCGGCAACCGAGTGAATAATTTTAACGAAAATCGTATCCACTCGAAACGCGAACGAAACGCGAGCGGCCACTCTCCCCGGGCCGCGCGTGGGCCGATCGGCTGGGCCGCACCGGCGTCGCGGGGGAAGTACGGATGGAAATACGCCCCGTGATGTCCGGGATTTCATAGCGATTCGAGTGAATCGAGCATGCCCGGAGCGGTTCCGGCTCGTCGCTCTCGCGCGATCGAGTAATTACGCGGAATAAACATCGCGGATAATAATAAAGTAAGGCCAGAGAAAATGGTTCGACTGACCAGCTCGGCAAACTCGGCCCACTCGAATATGCGTGTGACGGACGTAAACCCACAGTACGTGACCTATGACCCGCCGCGGTGCAGAGCGCGGTGTATACCGGAGTCTGGGCCGTTGCCAACCGGGCAACTACCGACAGCCAGCGATCCTATATACCACCAGCTTTCGTTTTGTCTGCACGCACACGTGTACAACGTCCACGTGTAACGTCCACATCTACGTGTATTTTGATGTTCAGTCACTAATCACTCCGAGAATCGACTAATTCGCGCGCGCGAGTAGATCGCTCGCTACGATCAATAACAGCGGTTTACTTTCGTTTTATCGAGCGATACCGCTACATCCGGTATGTGTCGTGAAATTTACAACGCAGTTGGGCCAACTCCGATTCTCATCGTCGAACAATTTGCACCACAAGTAACGGCGCGTCATTTGGTGTTTGGTGTAACTATTGAAACTCACGATGTTGCTATATTAGCGCGAAAATTCATTTTTAATTTTAAACATTTTATTGAAATTTTGTGAAATAAAAAAAAACATTTATATTACTATTTTTTTCTATTTTTGTATTATTTTTCGTGTCTCACCTGCTGGTTTACTCTTTTCGCCATTTTTTGTTATAATTTTGTCGAGGGGCTTGCCCTGTTCACTGTACAATAAAAAATAAAAAAAATAAAAGTAAAAATAAATGCAACAAGATTGGTGAAATGCAATGAAATATTCATTGATTTATCGATTTAATTTATTACAACGCTTTAGGACTAACGTTCATTGAGAGTCGATCGCCTCGGTAATTCGACGAGGCAGCGCGAGCTCCAGAATTTCGAACCCACAGTCATAAAGGAACGTTCATACGTCAGTGTTAATACAGTGTAAATATAGTGTTCACCCATTCGCAGTGCTGACCGTTTTCACGCAGCGAAATGGGCGTTCGCAACGAGTTTGATTATCCGCCAGGAATTAAAAGCCAATGCCGATAATATTAGCCCGATAATATACCTGTAGGTGGGTATAGAGGTACAGGGTATGAAGGTATATAGTTACACACTGGCTTGCCCGGGCTCTCGATTTTCCGTAGCTTTAAACACGAGCAGTGAAGCTTTTCTGGTGATTAGAGTCTCGTAGGGTAAGCCTTCGGCATCGGGTAGAACGCGAGATCCAGTGCCCCACCTCCCCCCCCCCCTTCCGTCCCACCCGGCAGCGCTGAAAAAGCTAACCCCGGTAAATATTCCGACGGTGCTGCTGCTGCTGCTGCTGCTGCTGCTGCTGCGCTGCTGCTGGCGGACCTAGAGTGGTTTATCGATGAAGCGTTGGTGCGAGTTGGCGCGCCGGGTCTCGCTCGATGGCCACCTCTTCTCACTCCCCGCCTCTACCCACCCGCGCACCGTAACCCACTCGCACTGAGTTCGCTTCCGGTTCGCTGGCGTTAATTTCGCCCGAACAATTTGCTTTATGGATCTTTGCCCAACGGTATTCTCAGTAGGTACGCTTTTCCTCCGCTTCCCTCCGAGTCCCTCTGAACTCAACTATTTCCTTCATTCACTCGGTCCGGGACGAATCAACGAATGGCGCCTTTTTAATTGAAGCCCTCGTTCTCGCTGTCTCCGGTTTCCGATATGCTGAGCCACGTTACGGCAGCCTGTACCAGCTGGTTATGCCAGTCTGGTACGTAGGTACAGCGAGCCCGGTGAACCCTGACAACACCAAAGGGTCCATTTGTGAGCATTTGGTGCACTAAAGTCCACTACCTGAGTTTCCATTTTCAGGCTTATGATGTCCAAAGAAGCATTCGTTGTTGAGTGCATATCTTAGCATTGAGCCTGCAAAAGTTAGACCGCCCATTGAAAAATGTTCTTTTAGAATCCTACATGAGACCTACCCAGGTGAAAAAAAAAAAAAATGTATGGTTTGTATACAGCACTCATATATGGAATTGGGCATATATATTCCATAGTAAATCATAATATACTCCATATTAAATTTGTATACAATAAACATACAATTAAACAGACTCACAATTTGGGCTACACATTGACTTCCATCCGATGTTATCATGGGAATGCGGCGGGCAACCTTCCCCGTATGCCATTTCCGATTGGATCTCTGTGGCAGTCGCGCACCACTTGGGTGTAGCCGTCAGGATTTGTAGGTACGGATATTCTCCGAAGTAGCCCGAAGCGAAGCTTTTTGATTGACGACGCTGAGGCTACATCGCTGGATATGCTTGTGGTACAGATTTACCGGTATAGCTATTCGCTGGCATTAGCTCGCCGACTCCTAATGCACGCTTTGCCAGATGCCACGAAACGACCTTAAATTTCCGACGCTTCCGATACTCCATACATGCTTTAGGCACGTCTAATCCCATCGGCTGGCTGCTCGTAATCGAGCTTCCGACCACGTTTCTCCCATCTGGTCCTTACGCTCGCCCGGGAGCAACCATCATGCTGCTGCTGCTGCTGCTGCTGCTGCAACTCCCAACTCGTCACTCTATAGCTCTTGTTCGATATTCCCTGCATGCTTCCTTTGCTCTCTCCAGCCCTCGCTCTCATACATAATAACGTCAGGGTGACAATGTTTTTTCCTATCATGTTCCGTTCTGGCCATTTTTTCAGCGTTATAAAATATTCACCAATCTTTACTAAAATCTTTCCATTCAAATTCCGTGTCATTGGGATCTTCATTCTAATGATTTATCGAGAAACGTAACCCTAAAACCCGTTATCAATCTAACGTACCAATTATTAGGTCAGATCGTAACAGAGCACTTTATATCTTTCTTTTAAACGACCTTGTGACATCTGGCCCATCTTGGCCTGGGTTGACTTGGCACTCGCATTATCCGTAGGTATCGTATCTTTAAAGAGACATTGTAAATGTCGACATTGTGTCTCAACGGGATATCTCTCGACGCGAACAAACTCGAAGATCTGCGAGCGGAAGTTGTCTCCGTGGAGGATACTTTTCCCACGAAGAATCTTCGCGGATAGATACAGTCGTGGTACTTTTTTGAAGAAAAATAAGGGGCAGGGGGGGGGGGGGAGTGGACGAATAAGCGCTTGAAAACTTGGCCGCGTTTCCGTCCTCGTTGAAACTAGATTAAACCAACGTTGCGGGGGGGTAAATTTACAAAAATCTTTCGGACCCTCGCGACATCCAGCCGCAAACATTTCGATGGTTGAGAACCCGAGTTGGCTGTTACTCGTGTATCCGGTAATACCGAGACGAGAGGATACTCGTCTCGCGCACCAAGTTTTTCCACTTTGCGAAGCTCCGCCGCTGGAGATATTTCATTGGTGCAAATCTCCACCCGCAATAGAAGTTGTGTCACGATACAGATATACCTATCTCCGACTCGACACTCTTGTAATCGCATTGCGAGTTTAATTGATATAGATTTATTCCCACTGTGATCGATCGTCGTCAGACTCTCTTGATCACTTGAAAAAGATGATGTTGAAGTTTGCATCGTTGGAATGCAACGAAAGTCAGAAAAAAAATTAATTCTGATTAATCCAAATGATGAAATTAGGTATAAAAAGTCATCCTATCAATTAGTTCCTATGACGATTTTTTACACCTATTTTCATCATCTGAGTTAATTAGAATTAATTTTTTTTTCTGAATTTCGTTGCATTCCAACGATGCAAACTTCAACGTCATTGAAAAAGACATTGGAAGCAGTCTGTTCAGGGATAGAATATACGATTTGAGAAAGACGGCACAGGGCAAAAGTGGGTATCTTGAAAAAGAAATGATGTTGCAAGGTTAGGATTCGTGTAGCGGTTATTGGATGCGGTGGGAGCCGCGCGCGAACACTCGAAAAAAGAATTGGTGGCTCGAGATATCGCGGAAATGTCTATTGGTTTCGGATATAGCGCGGATAGAGAGGCAGGTCGGGCTCGTTTGTCTAGTTGCTTGATGCACGATGAATTCAAATATGCCGTGGGTTGTGGGAGAAATTTGTACGAGGATATTTTTCGTCGAGTGCACGCGGAAGGGAGGAAATATCCTACGTCAAAGTTGGAGTACTCTCAAAGTTTTCAGGGTTAAGCAAAGAGTGTCTCCTCGTGATCGATTTGTTTCTGTCGAGTGCAGCTTGTCCTTCTTTCTCATCCTCCTCCTCCTCTCTGTAGAGCTCTGTGCATAGCCTATCACGCGGAAACGACAGCTACTCGAAATCGCTTATACCACTATAGATGGGTACCGGGGGTTTTCCATGCAAGACCCCAACCGAGTTCCAAGTGTGACTTCCACGAGCGTCAAACTTTTCAAATATTCTTCAACAAAAAGTCAAGACTGCGAGGTCATGCTCTGAGCTACAAGCGTGCAAATCTACCTGTATTTCGTTACGCCCGCGGACATCTGTGAATCTCATCAAGTTACTTGAACAAACCCAGGTGAAAAAAAAACTATATATATGGGTTATACACGGTGCTCATATATAGAATTGGGCATACATATTCCATAGCAAATTATATTATACTTTATATTAAATTTGTATACAATGAATATACAAATAAACAGACTCATAATTTTGTATACCGTCGGTATATATTCTAGACATAAATCAATTGTCTGTATGTTCATTATGTACAAATTTAATATGGAATATATATGCCCAAATCCATACATGAGCATTGTGTATAATCTATATATAAACGATATTATTATTTTTTTTTACTTGGCAACGAAAGACCCAAAAAAACAACAGACACGAAAAACTGTCCTACATCAACGCGTACGAAAGGTCGCACCAAAGTATTCCGAAATTATGGAAGATCAAGAGTGTCCGCGAAGGGTCCAGCGTGAGCTGTCGAGGGTTTACCCGGCTCTCCAATTCAGACCACGTATTCCATCTCAATCGGGTACTCAGGGCGCGTACAAAGTTTACGAAAGTTCGGTGATACTTATCGTTACGATGGAACTGGCCTACGGCAAGCTACGGGCAATCTACGGCGAGGCTAAGACGGCGAAGCTGAGGCCAAGGTACGAGACAAGGTGTACGGAGAAGCGTCGCGAAACTACCGTCGCAGCATCAGCGTCCTGCGATCCAATATACGCCCCGCCTTATCGCAAGGTCGCATCGGGTCCTCGCTGAGCCGAACGTTCGGGGATATATCTATAGAATATTCTCGACTCAATTCAGGGGGTTTTCCTACGCGACATTAGCTCCGGGGGCCATCATTGTCCGACCGCGGTGGCTGATTAATCCGACCCGAATTCGATCCTTCTTGGTTCCCTCGAAGCATCAATTGCCCTTGTTCGGCTCAGTTCTGGTCTGCGGTGCCGCCACCGCCGCCGCCGCCGGCGCCCAGCGTACACTGTACAGTGTACCCTGGCCGTGGCTCCTGCCCTTCCGACAGCGATCATCGGACCATTGGCAAGATGAAGATCCGGGCGGGAAACATCTTGAGCTCGACGATCTCGCCCGCCTCCCAAACCTGCGCGCACAATTTCCGACTAAAACTTGTTGTAACTTGTAACGCGGTAGTTGTCTTCGGCGAGTTGTCTTCGGGTGTGTTTACCTTCGTCCTCGTATCAAACACACAGCCGATGCTGTAGGATCGTGAGCAGCGGAGTTGCCACCGCGATGGCAAACTGTTTCCAAGTGTATTTAACTATGCAGAACGCGGTGAACGCGAGGTAATGGATGACGCCGGGATTGAAATTAATGATCCCACGAGGGGGTGGTGCTTCGGGCCATGCGCGGAATGTCAGGTATTATGCTCGACCCGTAAATACACAATATCTGCCAGTTTTCATATTCAACGGATTACCTGTACTTACAATTAGTCGAAGATCTTTACGTTCTTTTTATTATTTTTTTTATTTTTTTATTTTTTTATTTACAATCATTCGAAGATCTTTACGTTCTTTTTTATTAATTTTTTATTTTTTTTATTAATTTGTTTATTTCTATATTTTTTATTTTTATTTTTTTTATTTACGATCAGTCGAATATCTTTACGTTCTTTTCATCAATTTTTAATTTTCTGTTTTTCTTCGGGCCCGACGTCAGCACATCTCTCGAAACGCTCGAATAGATGTCGCACGGTTTGCAAATGAGGAAACGATTATGCGCGACGATGCGTCGCGGTCGTTGAAAATTCCAACGAGTATTCAGCGGAATCAAATTCACGTTTGAATAGAGATATAACGATATCGTACGCAGTGGCACGCAGGCAGTGTCGGTGTACCTACAAAATCCGCGAGCGCGCGACTCCTTTGCATACATAGATGGGTATGTAAAACGGCACATGGTATTTCAAAACATGCAAACACTTTTTATCGAGCTTTTACAACGGTGGCCGAGATTGCAGGTGGGTCGGAGAGTGCGAGGGGGGTGGGGCCGTCCACCTTCCCATATCGACCAATATATATTTATACCGCTTTCATATTAATTTTCTCCGGACGTCGAACGGACCTTCGAAATTCGATAAGCCTGTTTTCCACCCAAGCTTTGCGCACGCGGTGCCGATTTTCATTATCCGGTAAATGGGGTCGGCTGCCGTAGTGGTGGAGAAATTATAGGAAGTGCTTTTGCAATAAATACACGAACCCGTGTGTATAATACCTACACCTCCTGCATGAAGTAATGTAACGACGTGCTTTTTTTTCACCGCTTCCCTCGTTATCGCGTTGATGAGAGATAACCTCAACCGTGTAATCTAGCGACAAATTTTCCTTCACTCTCGCTGCTGGCGGAAATATATCGCGAACACCTGACAGTCGTATTGTTCGAATGTAACGCGCAATTATAATAAATCTTACTGAGATCCTCCGATACGGAGCAAAAAGTATGATAGGAAAAATAAAATAAACTAGGCTGAAGGATCTCGGTCGATGGCCTGTTGGCAATAACAGAATTATCTTATCGAACCAACCACTGAATCAAAAAAAAATGATGGTGCTGAAGTTTGCATCGTTGGAGTCCAACGAAATTCCGAAAAAAATAATAATTCTAATTAACCCAAATTATGAAATTATGTATAAAAAGTAATTATAGCGATTAGTTGCTATGATGATTTTTTATACCTAATCTCATCATCTGGATTAATTAGAATTCTTTTTTTTTCCTGAATTTCGTTGCATTCCAACGATGCAAACTTCAGCATCATAAAAAATGTACATATTTTGCCAATAAATACAATTACTACTACTACTAAAATAAACCAACGCGACAAACGCGCAGATAGTCGGCGAAAGGTATGAAAATATAACACAAGAGCGAGAGTAGACGAAATTGCCGAGGGTGCAATAGCACATTGATAGAATACGGTAGCAGTCTGCCTCCGCCTCCACCTCCGCCTGCGCCTCCCGCGTTGCATATATAAATCAACGGGGGGGCGTGAGTGTCGAGGCGAGCGTCGGATGGTTGTCATTCGAGTGGATGAGTAACATCGCCTCATTAACCCAATTAAGCAACGAAGCTTAATGACACGCACTTTTTGCGACCACGCGAGCGAATTAATGGCCCCCGGCTCGTGCCCGTTGCGTCGTCTGAAAGAGACTCAACCGCGAAAAGCTTCGCATACCTACATAGAACGTACATAGCGCGCGGAAATACCACGTAACCGAGAAATGAACGATGAGCCGCTGTGAAAAGTTTTAAACCTCTTTTTTTTCTCTTTTCATCTTCTTTCTTATTCTCGTTCGCCTCGCCCGCACGAGAGACGCATGACTCATCTTCGTTTCATAAATCCTGTGGAATATAGAATATCACGAATTTTTATCATCGAGATATTCATCTTTCGAAGCGTGGTCGGCTGCTATTTTGGCGCTGCTTTTTTGATTAATGTTTTCGCGTTTCCGATTAATTTTCAGACCAGTACTACCACGACCGACGTGGTGGCATATTTTTTTTTTTTTTTTTTCAAAACTTGAGCCTACATCGCTCTCAGCGGTAGTGAAAAATCATTGGTCGTGAAAAAGACTCTTAACGACATTTCAATTCCAGTCCTTTACAGGATTCATCAGCGGATGATATAGGCCATGACATTTTAATGGTCCATATTCTCCCGAATTGCACTATATAAACCAAACAGTTACAAAGCGGCCAATCGAAGCACGAGTGAACCGACAACACCGAAGCTCGTGACTCTTTGAAGACTTTTTGAGGAGGGCGATTTTCCATCGCTCTTGCCGTGTCATTTATTTTTCATACCAGCGAATTTCTTGACCCAATTTTCGGCGATGAACAATCGCGTCGGACGCGCGAGTGTCTCGGGCAATTTTCTGCAGGTCCCTATAGACAGCAGAGGGAAGAGTTGCAATCTGATAGAATGCACGAGGAAAATGTCTCGCGGTGGAGCGACGCCGTGTGCTCCGTGCTTCGTGCACCCTGTGTGACACACTGTGTCACTTGGCGCATGGTCGCAACGCGCACAACCGGGCGGCGGTCTACCTCCACCGAGAGCCCCGCAACGCTCAACGACATTACCCTTTATGCATATAAATCAAGGGCTCGCGTGCGGTGCTTTGACTCCCACTCGCCGTCTCTCCTCGGCAATTATAATGAGGCTTTGACGGCGCGTCACTTTTTTTTCTTCTTTTTTCTCCCCTACGAATCCTGAGGCGACCCGGGCGAGTCGCCGCTGCCGCATTAGACGCGAGTCTCGAACATCGCGCTCGTCTATCTCTTCCTTCCAAGTCCTCGCTCATTTCTTTGTGTTGTCTCATTTTTTCGTTCGTCACCACACACAGCAAAAGTGTCCTTCGTATACCGTTCAACCAGCGGAATGTTTTACACAATGGTCCTTGATGGTTCGACGGATAATACTCCAGCAGTTTTTGGATGGTCCATATTAGTCGAATTAGTCGTGGTCCAGATGAAAAACCTTTGAAAAACAGGCCAGAACATTTTAGTGGTCCAGCAGTTTTTGGATGGTCCATATTAATCGAGTCAGTCGTGGCCCAGATGAAAAACCTTTGAAAAACAGGCCAGAAGATTTTAGTGGTCCATATTCCCCGGACTTACACTGTAAATCGATATAAATCCACGAGCGCGGATATTGAATCGATTCACCGCACTAGATCCCTCGGTTCAAAGCTGAATCGGAGTGACCAAGCGTGTACCGTCGATGGCATGTAACGTGCACGCATCCGTAAACGTGTTGGACGGATACATGACTGTTTTGATTCGCATCTGCGAAACAGCTGCGTCCGAAATCCTGAACCTCGCATGGCGCCCACAACAATAGCACGCCGCTGACGTCTGCCAGGTGCCGTGCTTTCGAAAATAAAGCCACTCGAATTTGCTCATCGATAGCCATGACCGGGTGCGGACATTCACTTTTGTAAAAACACGCGAACAAAGCCGCGCGCGAGCTCAAACCGGATTGCGTGGTGACGCGCATCATCACGTAACGAGTTACCGGATGCAGATATCGCACCTTTTCCCCGTTTTGTTTTTTTGTTGTTTCCGCCTTTCGCGTAGCTCGCAACTCGCGACCTAACGCACGCCAAAATGCCTCGCTGGCGTCATCGTTTCTCTCAATATGGCGGAACAACGGAAGCATCGACGAATCAATCTGTATATCTTCGTTTCTCGTTTATCCTGACAACCCTCCCTGATCCTGGCCCTTACCCTGATCACCCTGACAACACCGGATGGATGTCAAGGTGAAGGTCTCATGTAGGAATCAAAAGGTACGCTTCTGAATGGGCGGTCTAACTTTTGCAGTCGTAACACTAAGATCAGGACCCAACAACGAATGCTTTTTTGGACATCATAAGCCTAAAAATGGAAACCCAGTTATTGGAGTTTGGTGTACTAAATGCTCACAAATGGACCCTCTGATGTTGTCAGGTTCAGTCGAGCTATCCATCGAGACTCCTCTTCATTTGTCCGGACATGTGATATCGGCAAACAATATGTCGTCACATCTGAGCAATTAGGTACACAAACAAGTTGTCGTTTGGGTCCCTCGGTGGATCTGTTCTAGGAAGGAAACTGATCCGTCAACTTCGAGGGGGGGAAAGGCGATTCGTCGAGATACACGACTCCAAGAGATATTCTCAGCGTCAATGCATTTCCCAAGTTTTTCTAACGATCTCGCTATACGTGCACAGAGACGTTCGGTACGAGACGACAAGCAGCGCGGAGTCTGGAGTTACCGCAACAAATCCCAGACTCGGTGCGTGCCGCCGAGTATATCTTTGAAGAAGCAAATGGACGTCGATGCGCTTCCGGCCGACAGGGGGATGGTGCGGACTGTCGCTTCGTTTTTCGTTTGCCAGCGCACACAGCGCTGGGGGATGAGATATGACATCGTTTGGAGGTTCTCTATGTTGCGCCCGAGTTTCATTCGCAGCCAGCCAGCAGCCAGCAGCCAGCCAGCCAGCCAGCAGGCAAGCCAGCAAGCAAGCCAGCCAGCCAGCCAGGCTGTATGTATTCGCGTCGACATGCAAGGCTCGCCCCCCCGCGAGGTCGACGAGAGGACGTTGCTCTCGACTGCGGACCAGAAGAGCTCGCTTTATGTACTACGAATACGCGGCGGCTGCAGGGCTGGGCTGACTTTGCCTTGTCGCCTGGTCTCGCGATTTCCATGTTGGTATACGCAATACGCCGATGTTTTCTCATTTTCATTAACATTTTCTTCCCCATTACATTTTCCATCTTGTCTCTCAGGATACCCATCGACCGTTGACTCTTTTTTTTTCTCGCTCATACCCGTCGAGGGTATTGCAATTGAAAAATGGCACTTTATGTAAAATAGTATTTTAAAAGAGAAGCACATTATTCATGATATGGAGCCAGTGCGCCAGCTGAATTCCAGTCGTTTTTGATACCGTTAAAGTCTTATTACAGCATTGCTCTTGGACGTCCGCATTGGTAGACGTCGATGGTAGGAGGTGAGGCAGGTATATACCAAGCGAAACACATGTTTATCGAGTCTGTGGGGAAAACTCGTTGCAGAAATGATCCTCAATAATAGTGAAATATCGGATCGATTTTTCTGGTGTACCAGTCAGCTATCCAGAGCGTAACGGTGTATCTTTACCGTTGAATTCCCAACAGCGCCCCGCACGGCAAAGCCACCGCGACGTCGATTCTCCGATATCGAATTACGTCAAGGCCTTTGTACACTTGACTCCAGTCAAGACGGGATTTCCTCGTTTTTCCGACTTACTTTTTAATAAAGAATACATGCGCTCCACGGCGCGCCAACGGAGCGTCGGACTGCGCCGCAACGCTTCGGTCTAGATACTTAAATTGTTAATTTTACGACTGATGCTTCGTCCGAATTTCTCAATTTCCATCGTTTCCTCTTGCGCCAAAAATCACCAATAGGGCATCACCTTAAGGGGGACGTATCAGTAAAAAATAGTACTTTGTGACACAAGGGCGAGAAAGCGACCATTATACGCAGGTTGGGAAATTGATCGCGCGTGCCTCACGAAAAAATGTGTCACAGAAAAAATGTGCGACTTCGTGAAAAGCTTGAAAAATTCATTTCGACAAAAGCAACACAAATTCGCATCGGTCGGACAATAAAATAATCCAGAAATTAACATTTTAAAGTGTACAGACGAGTGAAAAACGAACGGGACAAAAAGGGATGAAGTCTCTCCAAGTGTAGCCCCTAGCCCGTAGCCGTTGTAGAGTGCTCAGAGGGGCAAGCAGGCGTTGTAAAGCTCCGGGCAATTGTGCCCTCGGCAGTAGTTATCCTATTGCTGTATCGGTCGATAGGTGGGGTACCCACAACCCATATGTATATGCATGATACACAAATACGCTCAGAGTCTCGACGTACCAATGGCGTATTGCAATGTCGATCCGTCTGTCTGAAATTAGTTTATCCATATGGATCGGAATTGTCTGTCCCTTCCTATCGTTCCTTCACTGCCGTCAACGTTTCAGTCTCCCCCTCGTGGCTGTGGTGCGCCGCGCCTTACACACACACACACATCTCCTCCTTTCTCACTCAATGTCTATGTCTTCTTTGCTTCCCAGTCCAATGGTTCTGGGATCCATGGATCACTGGGATCCGCACAACGGAGCCGGTAGGATAGCAACGCCGATGGAACGGTGGGACCGCGCGTAGTTCGTTGGAACGACGTTTCGCTCCTAGCGAAGCTAGAACCGCGCTCGCTATTCTCCGCGACGTCTGTTTGCATTTCAATGCTTGGCGTTAGCTGCGCAGCTATCTGTACATATCTGTATCTATGAGTCAACCTAGAACCATCCGTCTGTATCTGTGCTCTCCTATTGAATTATCCAAACGCGCGCAGCTGGGGCACTTCTGTGCTGCGCTCCAGTGCGCCGCGCCGCGCTCCGATGACGAAGGCTACCGATGGGAATTGCTGTATCGTTTCAAGAACCTCACTGCCATTCATCCGGATAGGCTGTCGGCTCTTCGCATGTCCCTTGACAAATGTACATCGCGGTACGAATACGATGGTACGATATCCTCCCTCCCCCCCCCCTCTCTCTCTCTCTCTCTCTCTCTTAAGTTTGCTTTGCGTTAGTGTTAGTTTAAGTTAGCTTTGCGTTAGTGTTAGTTTAAGTTAGCTTTGCGTTAGTGTTAGTTTAAGTTAGCTTTTCGTTAGTGTTAGTTTAAGCTAACTTTTCGTTAGTGTTAGTTTAAGTTAGCTTTTCGTTTGTAAGGTTTTTTTGTGTATTTATGTATATTAATTTTTCTTTGTATTTTTCTAAGGATGTCTAAGGGTAGACGCCGGACTGTGGCGCTCCGCTATTTTTAGGCGATGCATAAGTTTCCCCTGTACTTGAATGATAACGCATCGGATTGTACAAATCCGAGCAGACCTTTCGATTAACGCGCGGCCAAGTCTTCCGCGTTTCTGGCACAGCTTTGTCCCGTCGTCTCGTTAAATTCAAGTTGTAAAACGGGACGTGGAAATTACTCGGCGTAATTTTATTGTTTCGCGGAGCCGCCGTTGAACGAGTAGAAAAGGGTCATTAATTCGTCGGGAAGGTGCAAGTGTGCCGGTGGAAATAGCGATGAAGCGAAGCGCAGTGGGGAGCGAAACCGAAGCAAATAAACTGACGACGATAGTGGCACTGGTGGTGCTGCCGCTGCCGCTGCGACGGATAATAGTCTCGTTAGTCAATTCGGCTAGGCGGAATTTGATTAGCACGTAGACGAACGGTATTGAAGTGACAAATTAATGGTAGGTATAGGTACATAAATGTATAGGTACACAAACATATGGATATATATTTTTTGTCACGACTGTTCGGTATTTTCTTGCACTCGGTTCTCATACGACTCGTCTATATTTTTGTAGCCCATTAATGAATCTCGTTTCAACGCGGTAATGCAGGTAGTTTTATCGTGAAACTTTTGTGATTAATAATTGTTTTTCTGTTCCGACGACATTTTTTGTTCGCTTTCGTCAACGTGGGTGATTACGTAGGATACGTAGACGCGTCTCTATCCACCGCTAGAGCTTGAAAAATCGTTCGCACTCTGGAAGTACCTGTATACTCTACTAAATATATATATATATATTTAGTAGAAGGTCGTATATTATGCCCAGTGAGGCAGTATCACTGTACTCCGGTAATGAACTGCCTCATTCATTAAACTCTCCAGCTCGCGACCGCCATGATGAATCTGTTTGGAGATAATTAAAGAACAAAACACAGTGATGCGGAGCATATGAGGCTCGTGTTATCGAATTAGGGAGCAGCCAATCTGTCACGGTGTACACGCGGAGCGGTAAGAGGTTATAGGCTATGCTAATGGATCGTACATTACATTATCATTCGTTATGCGATATTATACCCGCGTGTAGTAACTCTGAGACGAGAAATAATGTGCGAATTATCTTTGGGTGACTAACAACGTGTCGAATAACAATTCACACACGCGTGGTGAACGCTGCGCGCGAGCGACACGAGCCCGTCGTACCGCCGGTCGATACAATTCTATTCAGGGCAGTGCCATCTAGGGACTGGAGTAACCCACTACGAAGGGCGGCCACCAGAACTTTGCTGTTACTCATGAAGGATCAAAACTTTTCCTTAATGCACGCAATTTTTTTTTTTTTTTGCTGTATGCATTTTGACCGGTTATTCATTCGCCATTATATTACGCTGTATTTTCAAGGGCTTGTCCTGTTCACGTTCTTATTTATTTATTTATTTGACGTTCTGTCAAATAAATAAATAAATAAATAAATAAATAAATAAATAAATAAATAAATAAATAAATAAATAAATAAATAAATAAATAAGTAAATAAATAAATAAATAAATAAATAAGTAAAAGACTTATTCTAAAAAAAAAAACGCGCGCCCGAGTCACACGTTTGGAGAGAAAGCGAGGCAATCGAGAGGTAAACTGTTCGACGATTGTCGTCTCGTGTCTTGCCGTCGCCGCCGTCGCCACCGCGGCCACCGCCGCCGCGGTGGCGTACGTATACCGCACAGCTTGGGCATACGTATACCGCACGGATTGGGCGTACGTATACCGCACGGTTTGGGCGTGCGTAATACCGCACGGCATGGGCACGTCGCGTGGCGAATAAACCATGTGTCCCGTAATTATTGACTCTATTTATTTGGTCGACTTTGTTTATTTGAAAAAAATAATTTCGCTAATTTTCTTTTGATTTTTCATCGTTTTCTACTTTACCGATGTAAAATAATCGATGTTCCGATGTTTTTTTCACAAACATGGATTATTCATAATCGATTTATTTAATAATCGATTTTTTTAACATCGATTTTTTTTGTCTCAACATCGCCCATCCCTAGTCACGTTGCAGACGCTGATAGTAGCGGAGGTCGTAGCGGAGGATGTGACGACAGTGATTTTCGGGGTGGAAAGGCTATTCGGGAGGTAGAAAAATGTACGTCGCAAGGTGACGTGGGCCTCGGATTGATGGATCGAGGTGTGACGGGAACGTGCGGCTCATTATCGTATATACCGTCGCTGTCTCTTGTCCTTGCCCTATAAATACCTACCTATGAAAATCTCTCCGACAAACATGGTAAATCGTTTCGGCTGTCCCCCGAGCACGCGCCGCTTCCTATCTTTCCCCGATTTTTCGGCCCGGTGCCATTTTTTATTTGCCAAACGCGGAAAAACAGTCGATCGACGTGGCTCCCCCGCACCGAACGATTTTCGTGGCTGATAAAGCGCCGCGGACGTTTCAGGAAGGGACGACGATGGGTCGAGAAGGGCGCCACTAAGTTGATCGCCGTGAGCGTCGGTAGGCCGCGCTTAGACCAGGCAACGCGATAAAACTTCTTAGCGCGCGCTTTTTTTTCTTTCGTTTTTTTTTTCCCCCACAGTCTTGGGGGTTATAAAGCGGTTTGCAAAAGGAGGCGAGTATATTGATGCCGCGCACCCCTCTGGCGCGGTCTTAGTTATCCCCCGCGGAAGCATCACCGGTGGCTCTTTTGTGCTAAGAAAAAAAAAAAAAAAAATTAAAACGGGAAAAAAATAAACTCCCATTAAACACAACGTGGAGAAACAGAAGGAAGGGGAAATTGGCGGTCTAAGATAAAGTATAAAAAAAAGCGGACGAAAAAAAAAAAAAAAAAAACAAGGAGAAAGGAAATGCTGTTGCCCACAGCCTCGACATAAATACCACAATAAAGTCGGTATTGAGAGCTCGTCAAGCGTAAAAAGGAAATAAGGTTTCCGACGTCCTTCCCGTGGAAACGACAAAATAAAAACGGAGAAGCAAAATAAAGCACGAAAGAAATGGAAGCACGAAGAAAAACCACGATTCAGCCAAAGTCTCTCGACACACATACAGTAATACGGTCGTGTCTCGCGAATGGGGTCTAAATAATAGTTGGACAAACATGAAAGGAGTTTTATTCTCCGTTAAGCTTCTTAAGACAGCGGAGCATAGCACGCGGTGAGCTTAATTTCGTTTCGTTTTTTTTTTTTTATACCATGGCAGTTTGGCGAGCCCGGTGCTTTCCGCAATTTTTCTTCTATTCTCCGTCCAATTCTACAGTCTTCCTTTCTTCCGTCGAGAGAAAGCGTTGACATTGTTACCGATCCTCTCTGGCGTCTCGCGTGCATGTAATATCATTTTGGCAAACGGAATCCTCACCGGATGTCCTCGTTAACTGATTTATTCTCACGGCGAATTGGGACTCCCACGTTGGTTGGGGTTTCGCTGAGGTCTCGGCGAGACGTTGAGAACGCACGTGAATATAGGGAAGGGGTGGCCATGACGAAACGGTGTTCCTGGTATGGACAGCCTGGCAGACAAAATGTATGAACTAATTCGCAATTGATTGTGATAAAATAGTAGGCAATAAAAAAAATATTTTATTTTATTTTTATTTAAAAAAAATTAAAAAATGAAATAAAAATTTCATTCGATGAAATTGAAATTTTTATTTCATTCATTTTTTACTGGTAAAATTTACCGAAATTTTTTATTGCCGGTTTTTTATTTTTATATTTATTTATTTATTTATTTATATCAACAGGAAAATCCCTTTTACATACATTAGCTTGATACGTTTGAAACACAAATTATTAATATTTCACCTTGGTATTTAGCATTAATATAGCATGAAGAACATATTTCAAAGAAAAGAAATTAATCAAGAAAACAAAAAAAATTATTATTTTATTAATCTATTATTTATTATTTTTTAATTTTTTTAATTTTTTTGTATTACCATTTTTTCCAGTGTAGCTGGAATTTTGACGCTTGGTGGTGTTACTTTCGACGAGGACATCTCGTTCGGCGCACGTAAATAATAAAAATAAAAAATAATAAAAAAATGATGTCCCATTTGCCCATCGAGGCCCCTACGAGTTTACCGGTTGTTGTCGTCGCGCTAAAAGTCCGAGAGGAGCGCGGAATATCACCGCGTTACGGTAGAGGAATACCTAAATGCGGACTTTTGTGGAGCGTGAAGTTGTCCGTTGGTTCCCTTGGATCACCTTGGGTGCGGCGGCGGTGTTTCCGTGAAGCGTGACTCCGAATGACCTGGGAGCGTGCCAGAAGTGAGAACGTTTCAAGAATGGCTGCGAGAGCCGAGCGGGGGAGGCTGAGAAAAAAATAGAGGGTTGGGGCGACAAAAAGTGCAGCGAAAGAAAGACTGGTTGAAAATATAGGTATAGAGAGAGAGCGAGAGAGAGGTGAAGAATCTTCGCTTAAAGGAAGGACACAGTCGAACTGACGTCAGCCATTTTCTTTACTTTACCTTTCCACTCTCACCCGTTGCTCACGTGTGCATCTGTGTGTGTTTTTCTCTTCTTCTTCTTTTTTTTTCTCTATACTCCACACCCAGCGAGCGCGCGCACCTCAAAGACTTGAAATTCAGTGAAAATTCGCGCTCACGTACTTGGCCACTTTAAGGGAGGCGTTGTTCAACGTGACACGAATATAAGAAGGGGGGGGCTGGTCAGAGTATGTGCACCTTGAGACTCGGCGAGGCTGCCGCCCGCATCTCTCTCGTTGCAATCCCGAGGGTCAGGAAAATCGATGTTACGTTTTTGACTGGCGTGGTGTGTCATATATGCGGTTTGCTTTCCGAAGAAGCTTTTTGCTCGTCGAACTTTTTCTCACACGATGTCGATTTTTCGAGTCGGGTAGAGAGATAAATGTACTTGTCTGCGTTTCTTGATTTTGAGAATTTTTTTTTTATATTGGGGAAGCCGGTGTAAAACGGGCCCCCCTTTTTTATCACCGAAAAAAAAAAAAAAAAAAAAAAATAGGGTAACATGGGCTCCCATCTCCGTCGTAAGTTTTGTGGCTTCTTTCTTCGTCAAAACTTTTTTCCCGCCGTCCTCCGTGATTTTTTTTTTAATTCTGAGGGGGGGGGGGGGCCGTTTTACCCGGAAATTTTTTTTTGCCGACGCTCAAAATTGATGGTTGATATTGATTTTTTTAGTGAAAAGCAATTAAAAAAAACACTAGATTTTGTCACAGAGCCATTTTTTGCTTAGGGGGTCCGTTTTACCCCGGTTTCCCCCTATAAAGAGCTGTAAAACGGTACGAGTAGCTCGGTAGGTAGATGGCAGAGAAAACAACAAAGCTACGTGTTTAGGTAGATATAGATAGGTACGACATTGCAAATGTGGCACTGGGTCCACTGGGTGTTTGCCAAAGCAACCATAAAACGCGATTACTCGGGAGGATCTCGCGTGCGATACACTCGAAGTGCGAAATTTGCGTGGCAGTTGCGTGTCGTTGGGTTGGCATTTGCGTTGGCCGTACCTATCAGCGCATGTAACGTACGTATAGTTGGTACGGTATATAGTAACAGTATCGGTATGTCGGCTACCAAAATTACGGTCAACCAGGCTCACTCAACGCGTTGAGTACATGCGCGCTGCACACACGTTGGCAGCGCACCGAATTTCCAGTACACACGACTCTGCGCTACACTATTTTGTGTGCGTGTGCCTCCGAAGGTGAACGCCGCCGCAGCACATATTGCGGATCCTGCCGCGCGGCAGGATCCGTGCGGAGTCGCTCGACGGACGGACACGGCGTATATATTTAAGGTTGTACGAGTGGTACAGTCCTGTCAAACGTGAGTTTCAAAGAATATTTTGAATACTTCTCAATGGGATAAAAATTTGAAAAAAAAATCAAGCACGTTGAAGGTACCGAAAATATTGATTTTGCATAATAATAATAACAAAATGTTATTAACAAATAAATGTCAAAATGAATTGTTCAACAATTTACCCGGTAACCCAACTTTTTTTTCTGATGAACATTATTCATTTTTCTGAATACGTATGAATTTTTTCAGAATTTTGTCTGATTTTTCAAAATTGCGTTTTTTCCAGAAAAATGAGGCGAAAACCGCGATTAAAAAAATTTAGACACAATTCGAAAAAAAATTCATACGTATTCAAAAAAATGTATGAATAATTTTCATCAGAAAAAAAAGTTGGGTTGCCGGGTAAATTGTTGAACAATTCATATTTTCATTAATTTGCTAATAACATTTTTAAATTATTATTACGCAAAATAAATATTTACAGGACCTTCAACGTGCTCGATTTTTTTCAGATTTTTATCCCATCGAGAAATGTTCGAAATATTCTTTGAAACTCACGTTTGCCGGGACTGTACCGCTCGTACAACCTTAAAGGACGGAGTTGGTCGTATACGGCCGATTTATGTGAAACACACGGCCACACCGAAACCCCATTGAATTCTGGGCTGGCAAAACCTCAAAGCAAATGGCGTGAAATGGCGTGAAATGGCTGTGCCCGATATTCGCGCGCGCATTAGCAATCTTCGATGAGGGGAACGTGAGCCTGCGTGAGGATAGTTATTGTGGGTTCGCGGGGAGGAAGCAGCTGTCGGTGCGAGCGGCTTGTCAAATCGAGCGATGGCAATTCCGCCGTTATCGATATTCCACTAAAATCACGCTCTCCCAAGTTGCTATTTATGAATTATCCCGTGAATTTAACGCGCGGCATCTCGCGAGCCTATAAGGGAGGTGCGGGAAAAATGGGACACCGATTTCTTCAGTTCCAACTATTTTTCCGGGCAAAATGGGACGGACCCCCATTTTTTTTCTTCAATTCTGAGTTTTTTATGCAATGTGGCTTTTGAAAAGTCACTTTGAAAAAAAAAAAAATGTTAATTTTTTTGCGAAATATATTTTATTATTTTTTATTATTGTTATTGCGAAATATATTTAATTATTTATTATTTTTTTGCGAAATAACTATTAAGGAGTATCACCGAGTAAAAAAAAACACGAATTTTTGAATTTGGGGGTCTGTCCCATTTTGCCCGCATTTTTTTTGCCGTCGCTCAAAATTGATGATTGGAATCGGATTTTTGGATCAAAAGCGATCGAAGTACACTTTTGTTTCCGCGAAAAAAAAAAAACATTTTTCGCTTGTGCGTCCCATTTTGCCCGCATCTCCCTTAACGTGCGATAGCAAACGAGATATCGATCGGTACCGGCGCGACGTACGCGCTGCGGTTGACGCGTGTCCTCGTCACGGAGCTACTCACGCGGTGTTACGCGGTAACGCGCGTATTTTACGCACTGGCCGCATAGCTAGAGAGAGCGGCTGGCACACATCGCGGAGTGTGGCGCGCGGCAGTGAGAGCGCGGTGCCACCGAACTGAAACTCCCTTCGGGGGGCAAACCCGGCTGGGCGGAGGGTGGTGTACCCGATGCAGAGTCGGCGGCTCGAATCCGCGGGGACTTGCCCTCTCGGCCAGTTGGCCTTAACTCCGACGGCCAGCCGCGATATCAACCGCAACAGCTATACCGAATATGTCACGGAACAACGGAGTCTATACGAGAGTAAATTGTGTGTCACGAGGACGGGAGTTGATCTTCGGCTTGATGTTCGTCACAGCTGCGACGCGCTTGACGCTTACCTACAATGATGTTGAAATTTGCATCGTTGGAATGCCACGAAATTCAGAAAAAAAAAATTAATTCTACACGGAGAAAAATAATCAGTGGGTGATAAAAAATCGATTGTTGTATTAACGAATTTTTTGTTGTCGCAGCAAAATTTTCAGCTACCGCAGAAAAATGTAAAGCTACCACAGCAAACATTTTGTTATCACTCCGTTGATATTTTTCTCTGTATAATTAAGCCAAATGATGAAATTACGTATATAAAAAATCATCATAGGAACTAATTGATATGATGACTTTTTATACCTCATTTCATCATTTGGGTTAATTAGAATTAATTTTTTCTGAATTTCGTTACATTCCAACGATGCACATTTTTCTTCTTTTTTTTTCAAGCCTATAGGTTTTATTTTTGTAACTCGTTTGACTCTTATCTACTCTCTTATTCTTTGAAAACATAATCTACCCGTTTGCTTCTAAAAATCTCCCATATCTAATGATGTTTCGTTTGCCCATCTGTTTCAGGGGTGGACACGGCGTACGATGGTCAGGGATGCTTGGACGGACGACGGTGGGAAAGGCTGGTGGCGATGGTGGTCCAGGCTGGGCGGATTGCTGGCGATGGCGGTGGCCATGTCCTGTTTTGTCGCGCCGCTTCCGGGTGCCGAGGCCAATCCGGACGCGAAGCGTCTCTACGACGATCTTCTCTCTAATTACAACCGCCTTATTCGGCCAGTTGGCAATAATAGCGACCGCCTCACTGTCAAAATGGGATTGCGACTCTCTCAACTCATCGACGTCGTGAGTACCTTTTTTCCCCTCTTTACTCCGATAATGACCGTTCATAAAAATTAAAAAAAAAAATCGTGAGAAAAAAATGAAATATGCATCTTTGTCGGATAACAATTGACTGGTCTGCGTTCGTTATTACTCCGCGAGCGTTATTATCGGCGGTGCTTTCTCTTAATCGCGGTGCTTGAGACGTAATCCGCGATTAAACTTGGTTAACCCAGGACCGCCGACGCCCCGAGAGACCGCGTTCGCGAATCGTATTTTACGAAATCCGAGGACTCGGTGAGCGCGATGGGAAGAAGAGAAACCACCACATTCGTCCGTAAAGTTGATCATTTATGGATGAAACGTGGTGCGGTGAAAAAGATACAGGCTCACCGTAATCCCTCTATGGTTACGAAAATTTACTCGTGCATGAACATTTATTGGATTTAAAACCATGCGGAGTATCATAATTTGATCTAGTGAAAAAACTGAAAATTTTCAAAAACCTACAGTTGACGAATCGTCTATCCTAAGTTTTCGAAACTATTCAGTTTTTGACCTCGGATTTCCATTACAAGTCGCAAATTGTACCCTACAAACATATTGCTGTGATTGTTGATTCAATTTTTTTTTTAGTATGAAATGAGTATTTTTCAGTCCAATACGACATATACTTTAGGTACTTCGACGGTTCATACTACAGAAATACTCTCTCAATACTATTTTCTGCGCGGATTACAACGAAATAATTCTCGTAAATAAAGCATTATTACACTTATATCCACGGATACAGAAATTACCGTTCCGAAACAATATGTGCCGTAGACACGAGCGTAACGTGGCGTCGGCGCGCGAAGGCCGCGGCGACGTTCTGCGTTTGACACCGATTAGTATTCGGACACGCCACACGATACAGCGTAGCCGATCCGACCCCTTGGCTTTGACGTATCCCCGGCCGACGTGCATACGTCCGAACGAACGTGCGCGCCCGGTCAGTCCGGGCTTGCGGATGAATTGTCCGGTTATGTCAAATATGCATTGGCAAAAGCGTCGGAAGGCTGCAAATAGCAAGAAGATTCGATCGAGCGAGGTTTGCACCGCATCGGTTGGCGACGAGTATCGATTGACAAACTCAACGGCGGCGGCTCGCCTCTCTCGTCTTCCGCTCATCTGTCCGGCGTTAAAACGTGTAAGCGCGGCGGCGGCGGCGGCGGCGACGACGGGACGAGGAACGTCGATGAACGTCGGCCGCGCGAATCAGCGACGAGAAAATTTTATCGACAGGCCGGGAGCAGCGCGCAGCACAGCCACGGTAACTGTAAGAGAGAGGCGCGCGCGCCGCCGCTGCCGCCGTCGCCACCACCACCGTTAACGGGGTGTAACGACCTAAATCCGGGGTGGAAGTCTCGAGCAATCGAGCCAATCGTTTTTCGCAAACGAATTTATCTCACTCAGCGACGCAGCTCCGGTTAGATACTCTTCAATCGGATATAGGTATCCGTACCACCCCCCCGGTAGGTACCACGCTATAGGAGCTATCTGTGCCATCCCGGCCACTCCGCCTCCACGCCGGAGTGGCCGATGTTAGCAAAAAGCCTTGGAGGCGCTTGGAGCACCGAGCCTCGAAGATATTCGCGAAGCGAGTCAGCAGACACGGAGATCAAAGGAGAATCTGAGGAAAAATAGCCGTGGTGTGTGGAGGTTTGTTGTCCGGTTGCTTACAAAATTATTGAGACCAGTGTGATCTCCAGGCGACAATCGATGTGTCGAAGAGAAAAATGATCCGCACTACGCGGATCTGATCAAATTCGCACTTCGCATGCGTGACGTCATTTTTTAAAAATTAACTAAGTGAAAATCATCGGACTTAAATTATATCATTATATCATTTTTAAATCTATCATTTTAAATCATCATCATTTTTATCATTTTTAAATTTATCATTTTAAATCATCATCATTTTTACCATTTTTTTAATTTTATTATTTTATCATTTTTTTTTTCATGGTAAAAACCTGTTCGTCGTTCGTCTCTCGACTCTGCTTCTTCAACATCTCATCGGTGGTTCCACATGTAGGTATAGTAGCGGCCTACCAGTAACGATTAAAATGGTAAATATAATTAGGAAAAAAAGGACGTGCGCGAGGCTACGAATTTGCAAGAAAAGTGCTGCAGCAAGCGCACGATCGCGATAATAACTGTTTTACTCGCGCTAATTGAGCGTCGATCCTTCCAGTCGACCCCCCTTGCCCTTTATCGCAAGTTCCAGAGAAGTTTAGATCCACTTCGAAGGGGGTTAACTATCCTTCCAGTCTGGGGATTCGGTGCAAGCTCCGCGCTACTCCTACCCAGCTACCTAGAACACGAAGAGCGGGGCTTGCGCGTAATTAACGCCAAGTGGCCCTCTTGTGCGGTCTCGGAGAAACAGCTGCGGAGTAGCATCGGCGTTAGTCGAGGCGCGTAATTAGAAAAAGAAGAAAAAAAAAGAACGTGAAAACGCCAGCGATGAAGCTCGCGCGCGGATATCGACTCGATGAGCTTTGCGGTGATGAATAAACAGAATTAAAAGTCAATCGAAACGTGGTATGAAAATTCAACGGGATTGAGTGAAGAAAAGTAATGAACAATAAATCGATAAAAAAAATTTTTAAACGTAAGAAAAATGATGAAAGATTCAGTGAATTAAATGCAACATTTGTGAAATGACATCTCATTTATAAATAAGAAGAAACAAAACGTGATATAAAAATTCAACGGAATTGAGTGAAGAAAGGTAATAAACAGTAAATGAATAAAAAATAAAGGTCGTAAGAAAAATGATGAAAGATTGAGTGAATTAAATGCGACACTGAGGATTCTCGTTTGCGCGAGTGTCTAATTGAGATTACGTACTTTATGTCGCTAAAGCCCGCGGTTACCGGAGAACACCGTGCGAATGGTACCGGGTAATTCATCTCGGCGACGTGTTCATCATCCGCTCTTGGCCCTCGAAGCGCGCCTTACGTTCCTTCGCTTCGACGAGGAAATAAATCTCTCGCGCGTCCGCGCTTACCTTACGTTCCGCGAGTGAGCGAGTAAAACGAAGCTTCGGGAAGGGCAGACTGCGACGGTTTCTGGAACAGCGGGATAATTCCCTGAGCGCCACTGTCGCCACTTGAATTACAAGCAGCGTCGGATTGCCCCTATCGCGCTGCTGCTGCTGCTGCTGCTGTCGTTGCTGTCTCGATGAGCGATAACGATGAGACATTTTTGCTCGTTAACTTTCCGATTCCCCACGGTCTCGTTCCCGTCGTCATCCTCAACGTGCACATACCAAATCTCGCGCGCGGCTCCTTCACACTCGGATAACGGTTCTTACATAACCGTTATGTAGCCGTTATATAAGGGAAGCCGGGGTAAAACGGGCCCCTGGGGTAAAACGGGCCCCCCTATTTTTTGATCATCGAAAAAAAAAAAAAAAAAAAAAAAAATTAGCGTAAAATGGACTCCCGTCCCCGTCGTAAGTTGTGAGGCTTCCTTCTTCGTCAAAACTTTTCTTCCCGCCGTCTCCGTGGGTGGGGGTCAAAATAGTTAATAACCAAAATAGCGAAAGGCTAAAGCAGCGAATTTAAAAATAATGAACGATTTGAATCTAGAATGATCATCATTATGAAATTCGCAATTTCAGCCATTCGCTATCTTGACCATTCGCTATTTTGATTTCATTTTAATAAAGATGTGGGTCAAAATAGTGAATTATGTAAATTGCGAATGGCTGAAATAACGAATTTCGTAATGATGGCGATTCTAGATTCGAACCATTCGATATTTTGAAATTTGCTGTTTTAGCCATTTGCTATTTTGGTAATTAGATATTTTTACCCCCACCCGAATTAATTGGTACTCAAGAGGGAAAAAAAGAATAAATGAAAAAAGAACGCGGAGCATTTTAAAGCAGTCAGTTGGGTTTCCACACTTGATCGAACGAATTAGACCTTCTCTGCTCGTTGAGTAGACATGTCGCGATGGTGGGTGGTGGGTCGGTGGAGACGGAATTGCGGGGTCTGGCAATTATCTATCGGACCTAGCAGCAGCGCCAGCAGCACTAGCAGCGGCGGTATCGGGAGAGGCAGGAGGGAATCGAGGAGTCTCGGCGAATAATCGTTTTCTCTCCTGTATCGGCGGTCCACCTCGGGTAATTAAGTTTCCTGCGGCTTCCATGGGCCAGCGCCCACGAGTTTGGCTTCCAATTGCAGTAACTACAGCAGCCTACGATGCGACCCGCCCTACCCATCTCTATACATATAGTGTCTACTTCGTTGAAGCTTCCGGAGTCTTCGGCACTGGGAGGGGCTAAGTCCCAACCTCTACCGGCGGTTGGTCAGCCCGGTATTGTCGATCGAAATTCTATGAAATTGCGAAATTTTAACCCGTTCAATCTGATACAATCCGTGTGTCAAGGATCTCCCCAAGTAAAAAAATGATATGAGGTTTATATGAATTTTATATGAGTTTTCATATATTTTGTATAATCTATATGAAATATATCGACATTACATGGTTAAATGCTGCCTATAATTCTGCAGAATTTGTTGATAGTATATACAAAGTATATACAATATATTTGTTTCTATAGTTCTATATATCGAAATTGATTCTACAATTTCATATAGATTATACTAAATATATAAAAATTCTATGTGTTCCACTTTCGCATATAGCTTGTATATAAAGCCTTTCATATAAGCCTCATACAATTCTTATACTTGGGTCATGAAAAACAGCATTGCAGTGTTGCAGTGTTGTTGGAGTAATAACAACCTCGATAATGATACATCACAGCGGAAAACGTAAAATGATTGAGTGGCACGAGAGGCCCCCGAATAAAGTGTAGGGAAAGATGTTCTCGTTGCAACATACCTACATAGATACTTTGGCCCAGCCGTTACTGCGACATATTGTATTATATATACCCACAGCGACTACGTGCTGTGTATATAGCCGTGGATATGCGATACTGGGATGAGGGTATAAGGTGGGTTCTCAATTCACCCTCCCGAGGCAAAGAGCCGAACGAGCCGAACGAGTCAGGATAAGGGACTGCCTGCCGCTGCTATTCACTGAGAGATATACCTACATGGGTCTTGGCACAGGTGCGTAGTGGCAAAGTTTCCTCGTTCGTGGGTCATTCTATCGGACTTTCATAGGTCAAGACACATCGTGCCTGCTATCTCCGAGGGTGCGGAGTTAACTAACTTGAGGACAGAGAACGAGAGAGAGGCAGAGAGAGGGGAAAGACCGCACGGTGACACAGGGGATTGGATGGCAAGAAGGCAGACTCCGCTGAAGGCTGGCATTTATCCATCCAACGATGGAGCTCGCCGGGCTGGTCTCTCTTGTGTCGTGAGCGGCTTTCCAAGACAGCCAAATCACTTTGCGTATCAACGAGCCTGTGTCGCGGCACGAGTCTCTCATCGTTCTTATATCGTTCTACGTCTGACGAAAAGTTAAAAGGGGCGTTAAACACGACAACCATTGAGGCTGACCATTGAGGTTGGCTCATTGAGTAGCCCGGATTTCGCGGATGCACCAAAGGAATGTCCAGATACTTCAGGCCGAAAAATTACGTTACATTGTTGTTCAAAGATAAAAATGAAAAGCTCAGAAAACACGCCTACGGAAAATAAATCGGTATGCTCGAAGTTTACAGCGGCTGCCGCTGTCCGAACTATTTCCACGTGAAATGCCTACCGCGAGAGTATGGATTCTAGCGAGACAGATGAAATCTTGGCTCGCGGGGCTAGCTGCTCAGAATCGCTTTGTCGATGGTAAAGCGAGTCTTATCGGGCGAAAGGTTAACCCATTGGGGTAAAAGCAGCTCCCAATACCCGGATGTCAAGCTCAAGCTCAAGCTCAAGCCGTGACCAAGGTGCCGCTGACGCTCCGGGACACTATCCTCTCTTTCACTGTCGCCGACAAGACCGCAGGGGACACGATGAGATGGCGCCCGGAAAATTGTACGTGACAAGCCACGAGTACCGCCCTTGCACCGAGCGCACCGTGGAAAGACCAAACGCGATGTTCCACTACACAGTGAGAGGAAGGCGAGAGAGAGAGAACCGAGAGAAACGAAGATGGGAAGCGACCGGGAGGACAAAGACGGAAAGCGCCGAACGGCATGCAGATGAGGCTGTGACGAGGAGTACCAGGACGAAAAACGACGTTTGACTTTAATACACCGAGGCGCAAATTGCCGGGACTTTGACACGTCGGTTTCCCTACGGGGACGAGGAAGTTCCAAAAGAGAGTCGGCACAACGCTTTCAAGCGTCTTCACGAAAATTGGTTATTCCGTAATTTCAAACCACCACGTGACAGCCACGTTACCCTCGATGAAAATCGCCGCCGCATCCGCCGCACGGTAGGTAGGGTAGACGTACCATTTGTGTCCATTTTCACTGTAATTAATTTTTTATATTTGTTTTTTTCATATTCGATCGCTGATACCACGAAATTATTCACACAAATTGATAAGATTGTCAAGCCTATTTTTGTTTTATCTAACAACACAAACAATTAAATCCTTTTAAACTTCGTGGCCACAATTGGACCAAAGGTGGCCAAAAACGGTACTTCCACCCTACGTGCAGCGCGACGCGAGCACCGAGAGCGAAAGCAAACAAAATATATTTTGTTTGCAATCGTCCCTCGTTAATGATGTGTTTGATTTGAGCTCGCAAAACTTGGCGGATGATCGCCGCGGAAGCTCGTTTCACGCCCACATAATCGACTTTGAAAGTTATCTGCCGATTCGTGTGGCTGTTTTGCTTTCGAACAATGCGCCAACATGCGGAGGACAAAAATAAATCTTTGTCAAAACCCTATTGAACGCGCTGACAGAATGAGTTCACTAATGATTATTCACAGTCAAAAGCAACGCGCCGCCGCGCAAACGGCAGAAACAAACAAATAAAAGCAAAACGAGAAAAATCGAGCAAGCCATAATCAGGAACTAGCGAGGACATCGTAAACTGTGAATCGTCCCTTGTTTCTGTTACTGCGGGCGAATAGCTGGGTAGAGCAAGCTCACGACAACAGCAAACACACACACATAGTTCGGTATAGTGTTATAGGCGTGCTTTGTCTGTGTATATGTCGAAACTTTTGCTTCACGGATAGAATACAGAGATAGTTAGCGCGGCACATGACTCTGAAACCCTTAGTTCCACCACCAGTTTCCTCGCTGTATAACCAGGACCGCGACAGTCCCCTTATAGTCCGATCGACATAGAAAAAGTGTTTTGTTCGCTGCGACGCGTACCAACGCGAATTTAACGTCGCTCGTAATATTGGGGCCCCGAGTTGCATGGCCGTGCGGCGTTCCTCGCGTTTCCCGTGAACCTAAAATATTCATTCAATGGCTTTGAAAAGCGTATTGCATTTTACATCTCGTTAGGCGGGCGTTTTTGCCTTTGCCGCGAGAATTGATATTCATTTATTTTGCGATCAACCGTTCACATATTCACAACCCCACGATACTTTACAACTTCTCGCCAGTCGGCGAGGAAACGTAACGTGACCGACGTCAGACGAAGTTGAAGGACTTTGCAGTTCTTACCTCTTCAACGACAACGATAAGTTAAAAGCGACATTTTAGTCAACTGCCAAGAATTGGCGATGTGGACAAATTGTTTGACACAAGTGCTTGTAATAGAGCGAAACGTGGTTCTATACGATAGGGTAGAAGTACCATTTGTGGCCATTTTCACTGTGATTCATTTCAATTAATTGTTTTCCAGTATTTCCAAATTGACGAGATCATCCAGCCCATTATTTTCTTAATTAGCAACATCGACAAGTAGGATCCTTTGGAAATTGGTCACCACAATCAGGCCAAAGGTGGTCAAAAACGGTACTCCTACCCTATATGAAAAATAGCTAGGAAACAGTGTGGCCTTCTTGCCATGACTTTGCATCCAGATTTTTTTTTTCTTGTGTACCGATAATGGTAAGCTGACCCCCAGGGTAGTTGCGGTACCGACTACGAAGTCGGGAGAGTAGACGAAGCGCTTCTTCCTGTTGAGAGGCATCAATGGTTTTGGTAGCGCGAGACAACGCGACAGACAACACAGCGTGTAGCCGAAAGTTCGGCATCGCGGGGAGCACCGAGTTGTTATCCCGGGGGTTAGGGCCGGGCAACGGGGAACGAAGGAAGCCAGCCAGCCAGGCAGCCGGATAGACGCAGAAAACTCGACGAACTCGTCCGCAAATGAGTGGCCTCCCGCGACTACCACTGATGCGCTGTACCAGTGACGTGCTACTGGTGTTCCCTATTGGTGGTTACAGCGCGGTGGTCCTCGTCGCAGACACGGATCAACAATCGCTGACGCTGGTGGTAGTGGTACCACCGCTATTTCTCTGGCGGTCATGTCCGCAGTGGTGTGCGATCTTTCTGTCTCGCTTACTCCACTCGCAAACGGATGCATTGCTGGTGCGCGTTACCCGAAAACCCTTGGGTTATGTGTGACACAGTCTAGTCCGGTGTACCATAATCTACATATACTACACCTACCTACCTACCTACCTACCTACTATTTTTTTATACATACACGTTTTTATTTTATTTTGTTTTTTTATTATTGATTATGTTTGTTTTTTATTTTTTGCTGTAAAACTGTTTGTATTGGTGGGCGCCTAGTTCTGGCGTTCCGCTCTAAAGTGAATTCCCCGTAGAGAGAGAGAGTTTTATTTCGTACCCTGGGACCAAAGTCCCCTGAGAAGTACCGTGCCGTTACACATATAGACGCAAATAAATCAGCACGCATACGAAATCACATCATCGCAAAACAAAGTAAACAAAATAAAATAGAATCACAATCCCAAGATGACGTAAACCAAAATAAATCGCAAACAAATCAGCACGCGTAGCTGGGGTTGCCTAACAGGTCCGATGCGGTCCTAGTGCAATAAACGCATCTATCTATCTATCTATCTACTGGTGCACTTGCTGAACGATGAGTGGACACTTGCATATGATGCCATAGCTTTGCTTGTATTATAGATATCCAGTTTTTAGGACGTCCCAACGCAGAAGTAACAGTGGTAGTAGTACTGGTAGTAGTACTGCTACTACCAGCTGTAAATCTTGAAACGCACTACGGTACATTATAGCTACCATAACTATACGTGGACGAGGGTGGGAGGGGAGCGAGCGAGTCGAATATTAACGACTAAGTGCCGCTGGCGTGGTTTACGAGGCGAGAGCGTTTTCGTGTTCCTTACCCCACCGACTTGATCGCCTCGAGCGTCATCACGAGCGAACGGGTCCTGTAAGTTGAGCAGAATTTTTCTTTGCCCTTTCATCCGGACGACCGTAGCGTGGGTTGCACAGTCATCATTCTCCGCAGCGTGATTCAGTTTCTTTGTACCTGTCTCGTTGTTGCCCAGAATTCCTCGAGATTTCTTTCGCCTCCTCTCGCTACTCTCGATTCTATTAATATTATTTTTCATGTACTCGTCCCAAGCGAAGGCGAAACAATGGAATGACAAAAGTACCGTGAAACAGGTATCCACTTATTGTAATCTCGTCGGTTATTTCTAGTCCATTAAACACTGCAGCCGGCATTGCATTGGGTATATCGGTGTAGAAAGAAGAAAATAACGTTAAGGGGGGTCTGTCTTTTTTTTCGGTAAATTTGTGCAAGAGATTCGCGTGTAGGTAATCAATAGACAGCAGACACACAATACTCATTGGATTGGCACAGGGCAACGGCCTGGGGAAAATCGTCAATATCCCTCGCGTCTCTCCCTCCATCTTGGAATCACCCGGATCCATCGCGGCTCTATCTGGAAATTCAATTAAATTAGAATAAATTAGATCAAGTTTAATTAGAATTCGGCTCCATGAAATTTGAGTTCGGAACTCCGGTAACCAAGTAGTTTCGGGTAGGTCGGTTGGTACCCGTGACGGCGGATCACATCGACCACGCAACGGCTGCTGAGGGCGCTGCTGAGTGTCCTCGCGCTCCTCGCTGTGCAGCAGCAGCAGCAGGGATCAAACTGAGAGGTTGGGGGGCGCCACGGGAGAGAGGGAGCGGCTAGTGGGTGGAGCAGCAGAAGCTCTTTAGGAAAGAAGGGTACTAGAACAAATTCCTGCGAGCAATGGAACAGGGACGAGGAGAATGAAAAATGGAAAAAAAAAGAATGGCTTAATTTGTTAATGAATTTTTTAAATCGTCAGACGTGTTCGTCTGTGGGCCACCGAACTACCCGACCAACTCGCTTTCATCATAATAATTTGATTCCGCCTCTTCGCTCCACATATATAACATAGCCGTACTCGAGGCTCGAGAGTGCTGGTTTTGTTTATATCCCGAGGATGGGTAAAGTGCGCACGAGGGTTTTTTTTTCCTCTTTTCTTTTTTTCCTCCCCGTCATACCTCCACGTGTCTACTCATCCACGCCGTTCTCATGTCCGTATAATTTTACGACGTACATTGAATATTGTGTGTCCCACAGAAAGTCAATCTGTGATTTTACGGAGCAGCTGCATTTGATTATTCTTTATTACGCGGGCTGTGAAGTTGATTTGTAGTCATGCGATTGCTTTATGCAGAATGCAATTTGTTATCACTTCATATTCACTGTAAAAAGGCGTTCCTTCTCTCTCTCTCTCTTTTATGTTGCCCTTCATTCTGTGGCTATTTACATCGATAAAAGGTGGAACCTGCCTTTTAATCGTTTGATAGGACAGCTTGACACCACCGCTGAATGGTAAATGGTTTATTTATTATCGTACACACAAAATGAAGTGCCTCAAACGCCTTTGCTTTATAATGTCGTAAGAGCAATCGTGATCAAAGGAGTGTTGTACATCGTCACCTCGGCAATCTTTCGAATGCCTTATAAACGCAATTTAAATATTCATGAAACAACGATGGTCATTCGCAGCTTTAAATTTGCGCCGTCCCTGCGGAAGCGAGAATACCTTGATCTCCGAAACAGAAGTAGTTGCAACGCTGCGTAATTTGAATCGATTACAATAAATCGAGATATTTCTTTTGCTTTTATTGAGAACCCTTTTTTTAAATTCGGATTGCGTTTAATTACCGCATATAGCTATTAACCAGTTAACTATATGTAGCTGATGGACTAGAAAATTTAATTGACACTCGTTCGACAGATCGTCGACAAAGTTATTCGAATACCTCGCAAAAACGAGCGATATAAATTCTCGGAGAA
Organism: Pimpla rufipes; assembly: GCA_963932165.1. NCBI lineage: Eukaryota > Metazoa > Arthropoda > Insecta > Hymenoptera > Ichneumonidae > Pimpla > Pimpla rufipes. The sequence goes on along the minus strand of OZ010633.1, from coordinate 24,988,454 downwards.
TAAACGGACGAGAAATCTACATACGAAATTTCTCAAAGCATTTCGCATTAATTTAGAACATGCACCACCTTTCTGCGGTTGTTGTAATAATTCGGCATCATCGTTGGACGTATTCCGCACATGGTCCGTTGAATCCTCCGCAACCCGTACGCCCGCGGCACTAGAAACTCGGGTGGTTATATCCCCAGCTAAACCCTCGTTAACTTGCGGTATATCAACGAAGCCAACGTACGTAACAGCTACCGAGAAAACGAGCAGTTGCTAGCAAACGAGCAGTGGGTATAATATATGCAAGCAGAAGTGAGACCGAGAGCATTGATCCTGTTGTCCAGTCGCAGCTTGGTGTACTATATAGGCATGCATACACACACGCGCGTACTTCACTGTATATAATCACCCAACAGTATAAATGTGGGTGCGAACAAATAATCTATTCGATTTTAAGAGGTATTCTTTGAGCGCTACACCTTTGATACTAATACAGGAGCTTTTAATTAATTTAATTTATTTCCCCAGGGCAATGGAAGATAGTGGTCTGCTAATTTTTATTACCAATTGTCATTGATCTATGGGTTTTGCTACTGTCACTATACTGACTGCCAAAACTGAATTACATAGTGATATAGATATAGTAGCAGTGAATCCCATCCCTCCGGCATTGTTCCAGTCGATTTGATGATCGCTGACACAAATGTTTAATAGGCGGTGTAATTGGAAACGGAATCGGTCGAGTATAATTACACCTAGTGTTGACGTAGGGTATAAGGGCGCAAAGGTCACTCTGCTTTAATTCGAACATAGCCCAACGGATAACTAGTATATTCTTCTTTCATTTAATTGCATTTATGGATGTTAGGATACGATGGAAATATAGAGAAATATGCCAGAATGACTTTTATACGTATCGTTTACCGCAATTAACGCGTTATGCCTTTAAGACCAGTACTTCAGCATTTGATGCAACGAAAATATGTTTTTGTTTTTCTCATTCTCTATTTCACCCCTCGAACTTACGAACTAAAATTTCTTTCGAAACGGTCTTTCAACAGCTCAAGCGTGCATGACATGCTGAGAGGATAATCAAAATGGACGGATGAAGGTGTATGGGATAGATAGACAGATAGATTGATTTATTGCACTAAGACCAACTGATCCTGTAGGCAACCCCGTTGCCGGGGAAAGAAAACAAAGTGAGAGAGCGAAAGGAGAGAGCGAAGGACATACGGTTAATATCAAATCAAAAACTGAAATCAATTCCGATCGGTTCGCAGATTGCAATCAGCGGGGCCTTCGCCGGACAATCGTTCCGCGGTACATAAATCGTTGGAATTTCCAAGTTATATTTGTACTCGTCTATTTACAAAGGGAAAATGCAATCATGCATGTATGAACCCAAGAACATCTGTGGATTTGGTGGTCTCTCTTCCACATGAATTGCAATAAGATCTCTGGATTTGCGAAACAGACGATACAGCAGGCGGTAGACTTAATTTCCTTTTTGGCGACGAACTCAAAGACTTATTAATAATTACAACAACTAAATTTCGACGCTCGAATCCGTGATTACGTCGTCCGTTAATTTGCTTGTACACACCAGCGAATTAAATAGCCGGGGGACCGAGATTACGTAACAAGAAAACGAAGAGGGATATAGGTGGGGTAGCTACTTACCTCACTCCCCGAAGAGTAGAAAGTTTGATGGCAAGGCGCCATATCCTAAGTTACCCGGGAAATGGTGTGAGACACGGGGCAATAGAGGCCACGCAGTCTGGCCAATCTGGGCTTCCCCGTGCAAAACTTAGCAACGAGTTCGGGCCGTTAAACATTTGCCAGGTAAAATAAATACCAACCCGCTTTGAAGCGAACTTCCGGCTGCCTCTGTTTGACCCGCTGCATCCACGAAGGCATTCGATTCTTGCATTATTCATTTGGAGCGCTAATAAATAGCGTAAGGTTGTCATTATCGGAATGTGGCTGTAGCAACGGATAAACGTAATTCCAACATGATATGGAATTAATTTCGATGGACGAAAATTCAACCACAGTTGGTTGTTGGTTACGTTATTTCAGCAGCGACCGACCTTCTTACTAAAGTATGACGGATTTTATTGGTGGTTGTTCACTACAGCGATGATGTGAATTGTAACCTTAACGCCAATGTCGTCACCGTACAATGGTATTTGCTTGGTAACAACAGACTGCAGCTCATCCTCCGATCTCAGTCTTGTTTCGCGTCATCGAAGTGGATAAATTGCATGCCTGAATCGTAGTCTCTCCTGAGACTCTGGGAATCTGAAATTCTGGAAAGTGACAACTACGAAATCGCGGCAGTGAAGACGACGACAAGGAGGAGGAGGAGGAGGAGGAGGAGGAGGAAATCTCCGGCAGCGTAAGGAGAGGTTGTAGTCGGCCTCGGGGAACTGCGATTGCTGGCCCGAATAATTGCCCGTATTAGGAATAATCGCTCGCGGGGCGCATCGTCCTGTCTCGCTCATTCCCGTTGTCCTCGAATCAGAACCAAATCCTCCGCAGCTACGAACGGACAAGGAGAATTCGTACCGTGAATCCCGTGAAAAGTACAGCGTAAAACCGTTCATTGTGTGAAACCCCACTCACCTTGCAACAGCGCTGAATAATAATCAGTCAGGCTATCCCAAGTAAAAAAACTGTCTGAGGTTTATATGAAAGGTTTTATATACAAGGTATATGCGAAAGTAGGCATATAGGGTTTTCATATATTTTGTATATGAAAAATGTATATGAAAAATATAGTGAAATATATTTTTAAACATAAAAATATATTTCACTAATTTATTTTTATATTTCACATAAAAATATATATGAAATATATCAATATATATTTCATATAATTCATATAATTTCCTCATGTAATTTTTTTACTTGGGATGCTTCTATCAATACCGATAGGTCCGTCATCGACTCTACTCAACTCAATTCAATTTCACGACAAATGACGCACCTTGGGTAAAATATTCTTTTGAGGAAAATACGCGTGTTATATTGCATGTAAATTTGTTGGTACGCGTACAGGACGTATGCTCAGGGGGAGTCGAGCTTTGCGGCCGCAATGTCGGCCGCATCAACGATTATCGCCGGATAGTTTTAGGATCGATTACTCGAGCTGTGTGCTTACCGGCGGGCAACTATGGCTAATTCATGGTGTAAAGCGTGCCGCGTGGTTAACGCCCGTCTGGCCGTTTAATTTTGTCGCCAGCGTGAAATACGTGGCGCTCACGAACCTTCGCGCGACTCGTCGAAGCCACGAGAGCCACCAACTATTATCTCTACAGCCTCTGCGCTTCGATATTCATCGTTCCTTCAGCGATAAGCGCCGCCGCCGCGCCAACCGAACCATCTGCCGATTATCTCGGCTATCATCCTCAAAACTTTCATTTCACCTTCCTGCACGGACGGAGGATTAAATGTTCCTCAGGTCGAGTACACGATCCCTGTAGCTTCTCGATAGAGGAATTAATTCAATTGTCGGTTTTCCCTCATCCGCAATTTCTAGAAACTTTATTTTACAAAAATTAGGATTCCGTTTCAATGTCGCGATGACACACCAAAAGAAAATATAATATTAACTTAAGGATATTATTTCATTGACCTCAAAAAAATGTTGAGATTTCAAGGAAATTTAATTGTATCAAGGAAACTTTTTCTCTCGGTGGCAACTCTTTCCAAAAAGCATAGAAAATGTTGGGACGAATTTGTGATTTCGGACGGAAATCCAAATTGGACTACACGTTGCCGTCGTTGTAACTACCTCGCCCAGCTCGTTGCGTTATAAATGCGAAGCTGAGCTGTACGAAACTGGAGGGCATCCAAATATCCTGTTCCACAAAAAGCTGTACGTTTCCACATTCCGCCTCGTCATTTATTCATGCACCGCACTCTTTGCGGGCTTCTTTTTTTATCATTCGCTCACTCCCGCCTATCGATTTATCCATCAAACCCGTTACATCTGTGACTATCTCTGGCTACGTGTGGGTACCAAGTTTACAATCGTGCAACGCGCGCAAGCAGACTCGATGTAACATTTTGCATATCTGTATTTTCCGCTTTAACCGACGGTTCGTAAGAGAGTAAGGAAAAAAGTTGCGAATTGCCGTTGCACGCGGCGCGTTGGCAGCTGCGGTGAGTCATCAGCTGGACCGTTTTTCTTTCCTCCCGGGGACGGTGTTCACGCGAGGAGGCGAGCCCGGCGGTTGTTCGGTGGAAGTTCAAAAATCGCTTAGACCTCGAGGGACAGAAACGCGCCCCGTAGTTTCAGTCGACGTCTGACATTCGAGATACGATGTTTCCACAATGTAAGTAGCTATATGCGTTCCACTTGCTTACCTCATTTTTATTCGCGCCGCGCGAGCTTCCCAACCATTTTCACTCTCGCAACGGTGCGAGCAGCCGTGAAAATAAAACGTACCTACATCATTTTTCCGTCTGTGTCACCGGTTTGTCGTAAAAGAGTATTTTGTAATTTAGGATAAATGTTATCGATTTTTGTTCCATCGTATTCGGAGTTGAATGAAATTTTTTTTCCATCTTAATCTAGGGTGGAAGTACCATTTGTGGCCACTGTACCGTTTGGGGCCATTTCCACTGTAATTAATTTGAAATATTTGCTTTTCAATAGCAACACACGCAATTAAATCTTTTTGAACTTGGTAGCCACAATTTGGACCAAAGGTGGCCAAAAACGGTACTTCAACCCTCCCTAAAAAATATGTCTCTGTACCTCGAAAAGGCGAATCTTTCTCCCATCAACACTGTGTCCTCGTCTGAACATAGTCTGCCTTGGCGTCTATTACAAACTTGAGTAATGAAAAAAAAGGAAAGAAAAAAAAGCAAATGTCGGTGACAGTGCGCGGCAAAGGGAATCATTCCGTTAAAGGGAATCGTTGGTCGTTTAACGACCGCGATTAAAAGCCTGCCAGACCGCGAATCGTTATGTCGCTAGATGGTTCTGGCAGTGACGTGAAACAAAGAGTTTCGAATAGAGAAAAGCGCGGGCGATCGAGGGACGGGGCAGGCCGCGCAACGTGTAGGATTGGCTGAGGTAGGAATCTGACCGGTTCGTTTGGCTCGGTGGGACCGCGAGGATCAGCGAACGGACAAATGGAAGAGCCTCGGTCGCCGGGACGGGTTGGCGTGATTAAAATCCGTCCGAGACGAGTGGCCTCCTCAGCTCGTCCGCTCTAATTCGCTCGACGGCCCGAAATCGATCTAAACACTCGGCGGTAACCTTCGTCGAGGCCCGCGCGCACACTTGGCCGCTGGTACAGAACCTGGTGGAAACGAGAGGAGAGAGAGAGAGAGGACGGCCCGAGCGAATGACAAGAGGCCAAAGAGGTGAAAAACGAGGGGAGAAGAGAGAGAGCGAGGGTCAGTTGACTGGTCGGAGGATGAGAAGAAGAAGAAGAAGAGGAAGAAGAGGAGGAAGAAAAAGAGGACGGAAAGTGGGCCGAGAAATACCGAGGACAAGCACACTACGAGTTTGGCAACATTTTCTCGCGGGGGGATTTAACGGGGAAAGAGCTCGGAGCGAGGAACAGAAGATGGCCATTGTCCAGTCGAGGGAAGGCGCGGAGAAAGTGTTGGCTCGCAGCGACGAGAACCCCCGAGAGCGCTATACGAAATTTCACGCCGCGTCTGTCAAAGAAACGGCTCTCGCGCTTCTCTCGCGCTTCTCACCGTTTAGCGGCGTGGCGCGTGTTTGCGCTTGCATGCTTCGCACAGGCTGTGCCTGCATATACCTGTCGTCAGCTCTCTCTTTGCGCGTTAGCCGTTGTCGGTATAGGATTTTTTTTTCACAAATTTTTACCTTTACTTAACCAATCCAAGTATTGTCGCGTCGACGTACTTGACTATTGTTACCTGATAAGCGTTTCATAAATCGTAATCATTGTAGACATTGTTACTAGTACCAATGTACTCCTCGTTACCGACGGTGAGAGCCTTGCCTAGAAGGCCAAGCGTTGAAAAAAATTGACTGCAAAAAAAAATATGACCTCAGGGGAAATATTGTGAGAAACCTGGAAATAAACAAAAATAAAAAAATAAAAAATAAAAACAGCTGCTGTGTCTGAGCACAACCACAGCACGCAGTCACTCCCGCGGTTCATACAGACCCACCTATAGCTACTCTATGATGCTTCGCCATTCCTTCTCCACAACAACTTATATCACGTGTTGTTCTCCATCCAACAAACAAGCACACCGGACATTCGTCTCGAGCATGCAAGCAACCCCGTAATCGAATCTTGTCGGTTTAATGGCTTTCCTCGTTTATCTCGTTGCTATTTCCTCCGTGTTGTACGAAATCTCGTAGGAGATTACCGGACGCTTGAATTATACCGAGTACTCTCTCGGCGTGTGTTGCGTGATGTCAGTGTCTATGTGTGCCGAGACGTAAACTGCGCCACTGGATATACGTGCACGATTTCGATTCGACCCGTGAGAGCCGCCGGTAGCTGGTAGCTAGTAGCCCGCTCGACTCGTCTTTCCGCAATGCTGACGTCGCTGGTTCCGTGAGGTCTTCTCTCGTTCTTCGGTGAAGAATCGCGCGCACGCGTTTCCCGCTGACGCTCCCCTCGCAGCGGCGGCAGACCCTCGAAGACCCGATCCATCCCTCTGTTCTCGCCCAACATCCAATTTCCATAGCATTAGGCTCCTTACACACGTAAACGGCTCTCGAGTCGTCTCGTATTTTCTCGCCGCGTCAGACTTCCAAAAGTAGGTAGGTATACGTAGCGCGCCGAGGACACACGGGTGCCTCGAGAGCCGCCGCCGCAGCCGCCGTCGCTGGTCTGGTGAGCGACGACGCTGGCCTGGTTCGCGTCACCGCACGACCTGGAGAATAAACAGATCGTTCCCGGTGTCTTGTGTACCCTGTTGGTGCCTGTAGGATAAGTGCGGGCAAAATGGGACGCGCGGGCAAAATGGGACACCTATTTTTTCAGTTCCAACTATTTGCGCGGGCAAAATGGGACGGACCCCCATTTCGTGAAAATCGCGTCTATACGACGCAATTCAACGCATGTAAGCGGAATATAAAGATTTTTGACAATTTTGAGTGTTTCAAGCAATCTGGCCTTTGGAAAGTCGCTTTGAAAAAAAAAAAAAAAATTTTTTTACACATTTTTTTTTTCTTCAATATAACCGTTAAGAAGTATCACCGAGTAAAAAAAACACGAATTTACGATTTTGGGGGTCCGTCCCATTTTGCCCGCACTTTTTTTTTTTTTTTGCCGACGCCCAAAATTGATGGTTGGAGTCGAATTTTTGGATCAAAAACAATCGAAGTACACTTTTATTTTTGTCGTAAAACCATTTTTTGCTTGTGGGTCCCATTTTGCCCGCACCTCCCCTATGTGTCTCTTGCGACAACGGCAAGAAACTTATTGAGCCTTCCCAGGCGCGGCTCACCGCAGATCGCCACACACGAACGCCCCGCGAGTCGAATATATCCCTCTCGAGCGGGATCTCTCGTTCTTTTTGTTTTTCGGCGAGTCTCTATTCTCCACTTCAACCCGAACTCCCGGTACGATAATCGATTATGTATCGAGCGAGCTTTGTCATACGGAATTCTCCGGGTCCCGTTCTCCGAAAGCAATTATGAGCCGCACCGCTGACCGCAGTTCCGAATTGCATATCGATGTATTCTGATTGGGTTTTCCCCCGTCTATATCCGCAACGACGACCAATCTCGCGCGTCCTCAAAGAATCGTCGATGTTGCCGGCCGGCGCCATTGGAACGAGTTATCGACGGCGAGGACGCGGACTGTACGCTCTCGGAAAAATCGATGGACGACGAATGACGGACGAGTGCAATTTATTGGTTACCTTTCATTGGGCGAGCAAGACACTCTCCTGAGCAGATTATTCAACAATACAGTGGACTAGCATTAGGTTGCGGTGCCACCGAGAGAAAAGTTTTCCTTGATTCAATGAAATTTCCTTGAAATCTCAACCTATGAAACATTTTTTTGACGTCAATCAAATAATGTCCTTAAGTTAATATTGTATTTTCTTTGAATGATCTTATCAACCAAATTATAGGTGATGTCGATCAAGTCCTGGGTTACATCTTACCATAGAACTTAGATATGTTAACCAATAACTTGGATGGTTTAACCAATGAATGATCTTCTTCATTTGATGTCACTTGACCATGACATAACAAGACCATCTCGCACAAGAAAAAATGAATACGACTTATAGCGAATGCGCCAAACGTTGGTCCTTGAAATTCAAAAAAGTATTTCATAGAAACCAATAAAAAAATCCAATCCACCCATTTCTTTGGAATCCAGGAAGCTTTTTCTCTCGGTGCGGCTCGCAAGCAGGCGTTGCGGAAAAAGACCAACATCGACGTGGTAAAATACATGAAAATGAGGCTACAGGAACAAGGAGAGGAAAACGGCGAGAACATAACGTGAGAGCAAAACGCGATCCGCTTGGGAAACATTCGAACAACACGGCCGAACAGGTGTTTCCCAAACGAGGATCAACGCGCGGGCTGTTGAAGCGCCGTTGATCAGGGAGTCCGTGGCGTCGGCACTCTGGATCTGTTGGTTCGGTGAAAAGCAGGAAACACCGGTTCCTCAGTGGCAGCGCCACTGGTCCCAGCTGGCCGGGACTTAGGTTGAGCTAAGCGTGAATCTAGAGGACTATTGGCGCCTAAATCGACTATCCGCGTGCAATTCACTGAAGGCAACAGCAACAGCAGCAGCAGCGCGGCAAGAGCTACGGTAATAGAGAATGATTCACGGGGGGTTCGGGTGTAGAACTCGGTTGCTCGTGACACATTAACGTATAGCTCAATCAAACGTCGCTCATTCAAATGGACTATTAACATCAAGATCGATTCAATCACTATAGCCGCGCCCACTTAACCCCGTATCCACCTTCGATACAGTCACGGCCGCGAGGGCGGCCCGTTGAATCGCAGTGATGCAGAAAGGATATCCTGTCCGCCCCGAAATTGCCAACAGCGCCGGTTCACCTTCCGAGCCTTGGGTGGTATACGTGTGGTGCCTGCGTACGCCCGCCTATAACGATTATCCAATTCGGTTTCAAGTGGATTGATAACCTGCGGTTTCCCGATAAAAGGAGAATAGGTCCTTTACTACTGCGCGTTACTGAGTACTGACCAAATGATTCGTTAAGCAGCAGATATAGTCGAGAGTTGTTTTAATTTCTGTGATGTGACGCTTACTTCATCCTTTTCAAATTAATTAATTAATTTATTTATTTATTTGATAGTGAACGGGACAAGCTCTTGAAGATACAGTGTAATATAATGGCGAATGAATAGCACGGCAAAATGCATACAACAAAAAACAAAACAAATAATAATAATAATAATAATAATAATAATAAATCACACACATAAAATAAATATTACATTACAAAAACAAAACAAATAATAATAATAATAATAATAATAACAATAATAATAATAATAATAATAATAATAATAATAATAAATCACACATATAAAATAAATATTAAATATTAAATATTAAAAAAAGATAAATATGAAAACAAATTATGTGAAACAGGTGAACATTTATGCACAGAGAATCGAGTAAGAAATACTTCTCGCGACTGATTATAAGTTATACACCTACGTGGCGTGCACCGCATTTATCTGCCGCACGGTTAAGCAACCCTCGCGATCTACACCTCTTATTTTTATTTATTTTCCTCTCCGGAGTATTAAGTGGAAGAGGAAGCGGAGGAGCGATTGTAACGCGCTAGAGTGGACACTCGAGAGCCACGTAGAGACGTCAGGTTAACTTCACACGTCGACAGGCACCAACAGCGAGCAACTTCTCTGTTCGCCGGGCCTCCACGACTACACGAAGTAAATCGGTAGTGACCATAGGCGGCCATGAAAGCGCCGGGCGCGCGAGCTTGATGCGAGTGCCGGTAAACTTTGTTAGCCGTAACTTGTCGACGAACGAGGTTAGCCGGCACGAGAAACGAGAAAGGAGAAACGAGCGATGGGCCGCGATGGAGCAAGTTGGGAAGAAGAATTGGTGGGTGGGTGTATACGTTGAAGAGAGAGAGGGAAAGACTTTGGGAAAACCGTAGGTATCTGCCGTCAGCCGGTTTCTCTATTATTTTTCTCCTGCTTCTCTCGTCTCACGTCAGTACATAGAACCAAGCCCGCGATTTCCTACGAGTCCCGCACTCACAACTGCGCCAACGTAGCTGCATCCAACGGCTCGTTGCCTCCGCAGCCACTGCTCGATAAATTGATAACGAGCCTGCTTGAACGCGGCTTCGTGTGGATATACCAACCGAGTGAACGAAGGGAGCCAAATTTTATGGCATCCGAGAACGCGACCGCGCAATTACAACGCTCGTGTATTTGTATTGTGTTTTATTTGTATTTACTTCGTAGATAAACTGAGAAATGTTTTTTCAAAACAAAAATGGTACGCCAATTATTAAAAGAGTAGCCATGCCTTACAAAAAAATGTTACGATAAATATTTATTTCAAGATAAACAGACGATACATTGAAAAAAAAAAAAAAAAAAAAAAAAAAAATCCCGGGTCGATTTTGCCGATTTTTGGTCCGGAGCCGAATCTGTGATTTCTGACAAAAAAAAAAGTCGCGAAAAATAATTTTTTTCAAAATCGATTAAAAAAGGTTAATAACCAGTGTTTTCGGGGGTAGAATATGCGACTTGAGAACGATGGTATAGGTTAAAAGTTAATATTTTGAAGAAAAAAAAAAAAAAATCTTGTCGTTCCGCAGCAGCTTCTTTAATAATTAAACGTCGAAAATAGCCAATCAACGCGCTGCATCGCCGATGGTTAAGCGCACACAAAGCCGATTAAAAACACCTGTTAACGAACATATGAACATTATAAGAGGGACGTTTATCTCGAACCGTAAGTGTAATCGGAGCTCCATCACGTACACCGTCTGCTATCCGATAAACCAGGCAAGAGCTATCACGACAAGTAGGAGTTGTTTGAAGCCGCCGATAGGTAGTACGTAGGGTGCGGCGGTTGAGCCTTGTGACAGCGGCGGAGCAGGGCAGGGCAGGGGATGCATCATTGCCCCAGTTGAGTATCGTGGCAAACTTTGAAATTGATCCAACGTGAATATTACCCGGTACGAGCGAGCACCTCGTACCCACTGCCTCCTCTTCAGTCGTTTAAAAATATTTTTAACGCACGTTGCAAACGCGCGAAAAAAAAATTGGTATTACCGATAAAAAATAAATTCCTACCCACGCAATACTTCACACCGCGTGACTTGTAAAATGAAAACGCATGTGCAAACTTGTGGCACTTAATTTCAGATGGAAACAGTGAGAATGTAATAATATATGATTTTACAGATTTGATTATAAGAAAATAATTATAGGAAAAATATTTCTAACGCACGTTGCGAACGCGCGAAAAAAAATTGGTATTACCGTTAACAAATAAATTCCTATCCATGCGATACTTCATACCGCGTGACTTGTAAAATGAAAACGCATGTGCAAACTTGCGGCACTTAATTTCAGATGGAAACAGTGAAAAAGTAATAATACACGATTTTACATATATTTGTTTACATATCGAGCCGCGGGCGTTTGGTAAACGAAAAATTAGTTTACCGTATGGTACAAAAGTTTCGCGTCGGCGGCAGCTTATACGGTGATAAATTAAAGTTCCGCTTGTGATGAAATCGCGGATATTAATCGCTGTGCAGCGAACGATATTTTTCCGACTCAGCGACGAAACGTATCGAGAGTATTATTATACGTTCGACGCGCGGTTTATTGAAATTTGAAAAAAACGAACACGTCGTAAAGAGGTCAAAGTTTTTGTCATTCAATTTTATATCTTCTCGCTGCGAGTCGCGGCACGATCAAAATTATACAAGACATGTTGGATCAATAGCGGCGTTCCATCTTGTATCACTCACCCATGTCCCGTAACATCATTTATGTCATTCTAATGGAATTTTATTTTTCTTTCTTTTGCAGAACCTGAAAAATCAAATCATGACGACGAACGTTTGGGTGGAGCAGGTGAGTTTCTAATCTTGAGTGTATTATTTTTAATATAAGCCAACCTGTTTCAGGTAGCTCTGTCGATACTTATGTGTGGTATTTTCACCTCAGCCGCAATTACGCCAAAACCATTGGTGAATTTATTTTCCAAAATCGTCATTAAATTGTGAGGACTTTTCGTGAGTAGATTAATTTTGTCCGGCAATGTCCTTTGAAATTTCATAGACGTGAAATGTAATAATTAAATTCGAAAATGTCAAAAGTCCGAGTAGCTGAGTTTAAAATGCCTTCGCGACAGAACCACCTTAAATTAGGAAATCATCGACGGACGTGACGCACCGTCCAATGTGTCATTATTTGCGAGACCTTGATGGATAGAGACTCGATTGTCGAACTTTCAAATCGGGCACGGACAGCTGAGCTGGTTGCATTCATTGATATCCGGTCTCCGTGTATATCCGAGCGTCGGCTTGAACCTCGGTCGATAGGATTTCCCTACAGTCCGTAGGGATGAAAACGGTGGGGAGAAGCACCAAAAAAGGTACAGAAACGGGAGTGGAGGTGATGGGGGGTTGGAGTCTGGGAAATCGTCGAAGCGCCTCGAATATCGGAAAAATTGTCAACAGCCACGGATTCCCCGCGCGGACATATTCGAATATATTTATTTGCGAGACTGTAAAGCGAATCCCTGTATGTGCGCAAGGACTGGTTTAGACGGTGGAGAGATATATGCGGCCGTCTCGTTCGCTCGTTTCTTTTGCGTCAAGAGAAGGAAAAGCGAACCAAGACAGATGAGCGAAGGAGGAGAAATCAGCTTTGAAAGCTGTTGACAGAAAAGGTCTATTGCTTCTTAAAAGGTCTATTGCTTTTTTTTATTTTTCAGTCGCCCTTTCTCGCAATTTGCTCAATCCGTGCACAATTTTGTCTCGTTTATTGAGCCTGTATTCCATTGAATGATTTTCTTTTGTTTTGTTTTTGTAATGACGTTTTTGTTTCTTTTGTACGCTTCTTTCTTTTGTATACTCTTCTGCCAATTTTTGTATGATTTTCAAGGGCTTGTCCCGTTTATTATAAATAAATAAAATAAATAATAAAATAAATAAAATAAAACGGGGATCTTTTTTTTCTTCTCTCTCTCTCTCGTTCCTGTTGACACTTTTTTCACCTTCGCGTTAATTCAAACTTGCATCCCCATAAACATAGGTGGATACTTACCTCTATCTAGCGAATGGAGGAGCATCGTATCTATACCAACTCGGACAGCAGTGACAATGGTTTGGAATTTCAAAGCAAGGGAATTTTATTGCTGCTTTGTTGTCGACGAAGAATACGAGGAAGAAATTCTCAATCGCTATTTCGACTTTATTGGCTTGCACTGCTTTTACTTTGGATTCCGGGGGACGACCGATTTTCCAAGCATTGTTCTGCTTGTCGTTGTCGTCGAAGGAAAAGTCGAGTAAAGTCGTCGATGATCCAGCCGGACGTCTACATGGTTTACCATATATATACCTAACTGCATTTACACCGGAAACCACGAAAACTCCCTTTCCGTCAGTTTTCTTGAAACTGACAACGGAAAACTCTACTATTCGCTGACTTATTTCGATGACGCTGTATTTTTCAAACAGCTCGAAAGACTTTACAGTACTTAAAGAGAGTCTCGAGAATCCCGGGAATCCATTCTGCATAGGATTAATTCTCAATCGATAAAAATAAACTGATACAAATAAACATTCTTTATCGTATTAGAAATCGATAGTAGGAAATATAATTTTCTACCCAATAAAATTGAGCAAATATTGCGAACGGAATTTCGCATGTTGTACGTGCGACTGTGAACGTTCATCAATGTCATTACAATTGAGGTCACAGGTCAGTAGACATTACCGTCTACATACAGCTGCGGTATTGTCGCACATAATTTTTCCATTGCTTCCAATTAAATTCATCATTAGGGGTTGACGTACCCCCGATACACGTACCTATTTTGTCAGCGAATATCGAGTCACATGTGTGCATCGGTTTACCGATAATCGAATTGATAATTCAATACGCTATTCGCAAAACTTGGGGTATTTACGACCCTCGCTTTTAGTTTTCAACTTGGCTTCAAGAATAATAATTGCTAAACGGATTGAGGAACTTTCACCTCCTAGGTGTTGAAAGAGGAAAATTCACATAAGTAGGAGATTTAATGCGCGCGATATGAGTGTCGGAGGTTATCAGTAGGTAGCGGATACGAGGAATAAAGGCCGAGTAGAGGTGTGGAGAGAGAGGACAGACGGAAGATGGATGGCCACAACCGAGTAGAGAAAATGTAGTAGAATGAAAGCAAAGAAACGAGACGGAAAGAATATTTTAATTGTAAAATAGTAGTCTCGTGCGGAATATGCATTGTTCCCGCAGCAGATTAAGCTCCCTAGCGCGATGGCGATGGCGACGACGGTGGTGACGTTGGTGATAGTGGTAGTAGTGGTATTCAGAACTTCACTAAACAAAGCGAGGTATTTGCACAAGCTGAGCACGACGCCGTTTCGTAGGGTTGGCAATAGCCCAGAAAACTGTACACTGGCAGCACTCCCATACCTTGCAAGAATTTCGTCACGACTTTAATTCGTTTGTATCCGGCTTTGCCGTATCGTCTATGCGGCGATAATTGCTTTCTTAATGGTGGTCTATAGTCGTACTCTATCGGTACGTGACTCCAGGTCGAGTAACCACTTGAGACAGACTTCTTTTTAAACAGAGAAAATTATTATTTTCCACCAAGTTTTGCACCTGGCGCGAACTGGGTCAATATCTGCCAGGGCACTGGCAGCCCAGGTTGACGAATTATTTGATTATTACCATTTATTTATGGGCACGAATTAATTTTTCGAAAAATTATGAAACGTATTTGACAATTTAATTAGCTCTATTACCAGATAGCTATGCCTATCAAATGAAACGTTGACAAGGCGGATAGAATTGGAGGACTTGATTATAAAATGAAGAATAGGTATCATTATAAAATTGTCTGCAATAAAGCAAGGCGAACGAATGTTTCCTTTGCAAAAAAAATCATATAAGAATATTAAATTTAGCTTGGAGTTAGTTAAATTATCGGATCAACATAGTATTAATCCCGGCGACGAGATATATCAGTCTAATTGAAATAACGACAGTTTTATTGGTTCGTCCGTCCGGTATGCTTTTGGCACCATTTATCTTGACCCCTCGGAGATAGACCTTTTACGGAAGCGGTTGGATTCCCTCATACCCTGTCGTTTCGGAAGACGAACCAGCGGCCACCACTTCCAGCAGCAATAGCAGCAGTGACGATAGAAAATTCCCTCGGTCCTCCTTCGACCCTATTTTCGCCTTGTGGCCCTGACCGCACCCCTCTTTTTCGTCCTCCTGTATCGTCGACCGTCCAGGATTGCCTACAGTCTTCCACGTGTCGCCATTGAATGAAAATCGAAATTCCACTTGTTATTTGATAGTCGAACGCTTCAGAGTCTTGCTAGTTTTTTTTTTCGTCTGTATATCTATACCTATAATCTGAGACGAATATCTCGGGATAGGTTATTGGGACTACCTATGTCCAGTCGTGTTTTCTTGTTGCTCTGAAAAAAAAAACGAGCAGTATTATTGTAGCACATCTGTCCTGATTTTACTTGGTTGCAATAAGAAAAGCTTTATTAGGTGTATCGCACAACGCACAGAGGCGAATTTACAGGCAATCTTTTCCGTTTTTCGTCCGTCTCAGTATATATCTCTTAGTGACACTCACGTCGACGCATCCGGACGACGAAAATTCATGTTTATTATCGCCACAGCGACAAGTGAAGATTCAGCAAGCGTTTAGACCTCAGTGAGGTCATTCACGGGAAGGCACACGCGCGGTCCAAGAGGGAGACGCAAAACTCGTACGTCATGATCAAGCCGTGTTTCCTTGAAATGAAAATAAGCTGCGACTGCCCCGAGCGACGGTTTCCCTTTGTCGGCGCGGAAACGACGACAATAACGTTGCTTCTTTACACCCACCCCGGTAAACTTCCAAGATTAATCTTTCACAATACTTTTTACTAGGGACCAACATTGACGAGGCTCTCAAGGATTGAGTGAAGAAAACACTTGATTTCTTACGACGTTTCCCTATTCTTCTCAAAACAAATACACCAACTTCTTTCAAGCGAAGAGTGCACTTGATTTCTTACGACGTTCTCCATTTTTTCTCAAAACAATTATTGTATAAGACCATTCACGGCATAATTAGCTGCCCGGAGTTATTGGCGGGGGTACTCATTTCAGCCCCCAGGAGGAATGCGCGGAATCATGTTATTTTTTGGGCAGCTTGAGTCGATTTAGTTTCTGCAATTTCCGCAATCTTGATTTGTTACTTGTTTTTCTATAAATTGTTTTCATTTTCGTTTATTTTTGTTTGTTTAATTGTTACGATTTTGTACTTTCTTTCATCGTGACTTCTCTTTTCTGCCATTTGTTTGTCGTTTCAAAGGGCTTGTCCCGTCCATTGTAAAATAAAATAACAAATAGACAGCTACCAATGTCTTCAGTGAACCGCCCTCGAATCAGCCACCCAAGTACGCGCTACTTACGCGAGGGTGCACGAAATAAGGAGTCGGAGACGACGCAATGGAAAGTGGTAAAAGCGAAATATACTATCTCGCGACTATTTCAAGTTTTCCCTTCTTTTGCCCTCCCTCGAGAGCTATATGTCGGTGCATTCCTCTATTGTCAATAGATACGCCGCTGCCGGTGGTGCCGTTGCCACACTGCATCTCGAGGGCTCGCGATCTCGAATGCCCCGGCAGTCGATTGTCGCTGCAATAGCTCTCCTCGGGAATATAAACCACGCTTGCACGTACAACGCCTTGGTGCCAAGTTTCCCGGAGCTGCTTTTGTCGCTTCACCAAGAGGCTTCGTGTATCTTTTTGCCTTCCCTCCCACTCTCGCCAACGTGTTTTTCCCTCCTGTACCAAGTTGCTTCCTTTTTCTTCGACTCTCTCTCTGTTTCGAAATCTTCGCATCTTTTGACGTTCGTCAAATCTACAAGACTTTAGTTCTGTATCTCCTGAATAGGTTTGCCTTACTCATTGATTCAAGAACTTGACTTGATTGGTTCGACAAATAAAACTTTACACAATTAAGATTAATCTAAAAGGAATGTCATGCAACAAAATAAGTTCAACTGTAGTAGAAGATTTGCAGTATAAGTTTGTGCGTCTACAGTTGTTAAGTTTCGATGTCGGATCTGTGTGTGAATAAGTCCATAGCCAAAAGACCAGGAAATATCCAAGAAACCCGGTAATCGCAGTTGATTAATGAATCACTAGATTCGCACGCTTGGTGCGCGAATTTCTACAAGTTAACTTGCCATTTAACTTAAGTTAAATAAATCTATAAATTCTTGAGGGTATATCACGTTGCGGTACTGAGCAATACTGAACAAAACTGAAAAAAAAATGTCGGTGACGGGCAAGTCCAGTTGGCACTGGACGTTGATGCAGGTATATAGGATACTTCGTTTAAACTCAACTGGACCATCAACCCAACGTGTATTTATTTTATTCTTTCTTTTGGTAATATCGGAAGGCAAATCAATAGCCAAATAAATCTATAAATTCTTCAAGGTATATCACTGTTGCGGTACCGAGTAATACTGAACAAAACTGAAAAAAAAGGTCGGTGACGGGCAAGTCCAGTTGGCACTGGACGTTGATGCAGGTATATAGGATACTTCGTTTAAACTCAACTGGACCATCAACCCAACGTGTATTTATTTTATTCTTTCTTTTGGTAATATCGGAAGGCAAATCAATTGCCAAATAAATCTATAAATTCTTGAGGGTATATCACGTTGTGGTACCGAGTAATACTGAACAAAACTGAAAAAAGGCGGTCGGTGACGGGCAAGTCCAGTTGGCACTGGACAGCCTGTGCGGTAGTTTGACAATACACGCTATAGGTATAATAACAGGCAATGAATCTTCGGCATGGCGAAATGGAAGTTTACGCGCGCCCTGTACCCACCAGTCCGATGCGGTCTCGCTGTGCGCGCGCGGTTACCCTCATTTCGAAAAATTCATTTGATACGTAAATTAAATTCTACGTCGGCACGGTTTGACACACTCGTGAATCGTCTGTCCATACTCGCGTCGCTCGATAACTCACTCCCCGCGCGCAGTTTCTCGTTTGCCTCGTGCACGGCAGTCGCCAATGTGCCCGGTGCTATCACTGGCCCACTGCATCCGCGCGTTTCACTCGTTTGTTCCCTCGCGTCGCTCCTTCCTCCGCTTTGACAATCGATCCGGAGTCGCACGCTTCGCGGCATCCACCGGCGAATCCAACTCCGCGTTGGATTATCATCGGGCTTACCGATCAATAAAATGATATCTTCAATTGCCTTCACGTGCTATCATTTTTTATTTGTACGACGTATAATTACTTTTCGCGAAAACACGGACCCTTTTCTCTCTCCATCACTTCTCTCGAAATTTATGAATATTCTGAATGTGCCTGCAACGTTTTGAAAAAAAAAAAAAAAGAAAAAAAAAACGAATTCTTGAAAACAAAATTTCCTCCATGAGGAAGAAAATCGAAAAAAAACTGTGCACGTAGATTGGGGTGTTGGCTGCTTTTTCCGTCGCTCACGAACAAAATTTCAAGCAGAACCCGACGAACCGCTAAGAAGGAATGTAATTTGCTATCGAAATGAAGTTTCTGCCTTGGAAGGCTGCTACATCAGTCCACCGAACGACCCACAGGTTCTTCGTGAAAGCCAACCCCCCTCCCCCCCGTGTCCTTCTTTCACGAACCGAAAGCTCTAAGCTAACCTGGCGCTCCTTCTGGAAGTACAGCGACTAACGTATTCTATGAATTTTTCTTTTTCGCCCATGATAAACTTGTCGGTCAACCACTACCGTCATCCATTTCCTCATTTCACACTGTTATTCACTTCCTGTTCTCTTCACCTTGACCACCTTGACACGATGCTCGCAATCCTCCACATTCACGGGAATGCGGAGGATTTCGAATGAGGATCAAAGTTTACATTTTTGTTTTTCGATTTTTCTTCCATTTCGCCTTTTCTACCGGAATGCATCAAGCACAGCAGGATTAAAATTAAAAATGGGCATCGGGGATGGGCGCTCTAAAAAAAATACGGTGCGAAAGAGCCTCGCAAGAGCTCCACGACTTTCTGCCCGGATATCGGATCGCACCCTCCGCCCGTAATATCTCGGACGGGGAAACTTTTAAAGGGTAATTATCGTAGGGATTTGCGGAAGCAGAGGCTATGGGATAATGGATTTCCGAATAAAGGAGGAACCTCAAGATCCGAATGGCTGCGGGGGTACCTACCGAGCCACCTACTCCGATGCGCGCAGCCACTCGTGGAGCCCGCCAAGTTGGCGAATAAAGAGGTTCGAACGATAACACCGTTTGAAAGAAATTTTGATGGATTCCTAGGAACTCGAGGAAACTCTGATGAATCGAGGAAATGAACGAATGGAAGGAGGATGAAACGTGTCGTATCGCGTCATTGACTCTCCCAAGGTTTCAACATTCGAAATCTATGAACCACATCATTGTATCTATAGGCACCATACAGGCATTTCCGCCATCCCCAATATATCCTCCGTCATCACCGTTAGCGTATCGTGGGTATAATCCGATTAGTTTTATCAAGATTAAAATAGATCCCGGAAAGCCAGTGAGAAAATCCTCCCGCGGTGCTGGCGACCCGCAAGAATGACCCACGGGCGACTCGATCAATCGATTCAACTTCACTGAGCTGACAGACTTATCTTTGATATAGGTACCATACCACCTATTGCGTCTAACATCGGTGCTGGATCTTTACGCTCGCTTTTTGTTCTTTTGTTCCAGGAGTGGAATGATTACAAGCTCAAGTGGAATCCCGAGGAGTACGGTGGAGTGGACACTCTGCATGTGCCATCGGAACACATATGGCTGCCCGACATAGTTCTATACAACAAGTAAGTTACTTTATTTTATTTTATTTTATTTTATAAGAAAATATTCAACAGTTACATTCGGAATAAAAATTAATTCTAATTTTAAAAACCCAAATTATGAAATTACGTATAAAAAATCATCATATGAACTAATTGATACGATGACTTTTTATATCGATTTTCATCATTTCGATTAATCGTAATGATTATTTTATTTTTTATTTCGTTGCGTTCCAACAGTGCAAACTTCAACGTCATCGCGGTTTTGCGTCTGTTACGAGGGACGGAAATTGCCAACGTTTTCCATAAACAAATCCGGTGCGATAAAATAAGGTGTTATTGATCCCGGGCCAAGTGGGGGGAAATCGAAGAGAATCGAGACGGGTTTTAAACTTTATTCTTTATACGAGAAAAGCCAAGTACAGTGGTAGCGTGCGGTCGTTGTTTGCCAGGGCCTCGCCCTCGAACAGGCGTCTCGTTGGAATTTTTGCAATGGCGCACGAAAAGGCTTTAAACCCGACGAAGTGTGGTGGAGGTGAACCCAGAAGCGGAAGCCGAAGCCGAAGCCGAGGCACAGTGGCACTGGAGTCGCGCGGTCGTTTCACGCGAATGGGTCATACCTTCTTCGTCCTCTCCCCCGTCTCACACGGCTCGCGTCTCTCACTACGTCGCCTCCATAGCGCACCTTTGCGCCTCTGCATCCACCGACCACTTCCATTTCTTACCGTCTTGCGCGACTCCGCCGACCTTCCCCGAGGCCACAGCGTTAGTATCAACTAAACGAGACTAAACTAAACTGAGCTTAAACCCCTAACTCGTGGGTCTCGCGACCCTGCGGTATTCGTTGCTCCATTCTTTCACTCTTCTATCCTTTAAACGAGTATCGAGGTACTGCAAATCTCACCGTACTTACGATACTGTAACTGCTTAAACCACTTGGAGTCAAAAAGTGTAACATTTTGCACGGGCTGCCTTTTGACGTTTTGATAGTCGACCGAGAAACGCTCGGAAGGAATTTGCGTCGTGTCGAAGACGAAGAGAAAAGGTTGGGTAAGATGAAAAAAAAGGGCGAAGTATTCCAGTATGGAGCAAAGCGGGAAGTATGTTAATAATTATTTTATATTTTATATTTATTTTATATGTATGATTTATTATTATTTATTTTTTTTTGTATGCTTTTTGGCTGGTTATACATTCGCCATTATATTACACTGTATTTTCAAGGGCTTGTCCCGTTCACTGTCAAATAAATAAATAAATAAATAAATAAATAAATAAATAATTAGGAGCCTGTATGAAGTACCGTGACTGAGACGTCGGGAGGGGAAGGAAAAAGCAGGACGCCGCCGTACCGACATTCCGACAGCCAGTGGTAAATGGGGAAAAATGTGAAAAAGTCGGAAAAAGGTGAAAAAGGGTGTGGTACATTTGCGCACGTAGCCCCGTTATCGAGCACTCTCCCGGGGCCCTTCGAATCTTGCGGCTCGCAGCAGCGACAGCAGAACCAAAGGGCGGCGTTGGCACACCTATAGCTACGTGCGTGTGTACACACGTGTATATATATATATATCTACATTGTCGCATCGCCAGTGCGGAGACTGGCTATAGGTAGAAAAGCGAGGAGAAAGTAGCGTACAAAGCGACGCGTCTCGGTTTACACTGCAGCAAACTACGGCGCACGCGGTATATATTTCGAGTACATATACGCGGGTCGACGAACGTCGACGCACGCTCTCGTGTAGGTAGGGGAGTTGCGGGCAAAATGGGACGCGTACGTGAAAAATGGTTTCACGACGATAACAAAAGTGTATTTCGATTGCTTTTGATCCAAAAATTCGATTCCAAGCATCAATTTTGAGCGTTGGCAAAAAAAAAGCGCGGGTAAAATGAGACAGACCCCCAAATTCAGAAATTCGTGTTTTTTCTCTCGGTGATACTCCTTAATGTTAATATTGAAAAAAAAAATCGTTTTTTTTTTTTTTTTTTTTTTCATAGTGACTTTTCAAAAGCCAGATAGCTTAAAACACTCAAAGTCGTTAAAAATCTTTATTTTCCGCTTACATGCGTGGAATTGTGTCTTATAGACGCGATTTTCACGAAATGGGGGTCTGTCCCATTTTGCCCACACCAATAGTTGAAACTGAAAAAAAAAAAACCGCTGTCCCGTTTTGCCCGCACCTCCCCTATACGTCTCTCGCATACATAACCGCGTGGTGCTCCGCACGCGGTCCAAGTCGACCAGAAATGAATAACGCATAAGGTCCGCGCGTAAAAATGTCGTATGATAAAAGTATCGCGATATACTGCGTATATAGTATGCGGTACGGATATGACGATCTCGCGTACGACCTGCCCCCCTTCGTCATCGCGCAATAGCAAACCCATCGC
Organism: Pimpla rufipes; assembly: GCA_963932165.1. Lineage (NCBI taxonomy): Eukaryota > Metazoa > Arthropoda > Insecta > Hymenoptera > Ichneumonidae > Pimpla > Pimpla rufipes. The sequence continues at coordinate 24,966,041 of OZ010633.1, read as the reverse complement.
TGTATTCTCGTGTGGACCCCGTTGCGTCCATTTATCATCACGTTATACGCAGCTACCAATGACTGTATACGAAAAGCTCCACGGAACTCGAGAGACAAGAGTCAAAGTTTCTCGTTTTTTCGTCGGGCTCCACGCATCTCGCGTTTCGCACGATTGGAACCAGTATGGCAAGGGTACCTCGAAGAATTCTACCTTGCCCGTCGACCGAAGCGTCGTTCCATTGGCCTCTCGGTCGCTCCCACGTGCGCAGCCGTGCCCTTTCGCTGGCCCGCTTATCGTATTCCGGCAGGGAGTGCAAACAATTTCGCTGGTACAGCGTGTGGCGACTCGTATACCAAAGGGATGTCAGGCGCAGTGACCTCGACTATAGAGCGCAACCGCTTTCCAGCTTCCTTCCATTTTCCTCACCGGACCGACTCTCGCTCTTTCCCTCCCTCCCTCCCTCCCCTCTCTCTCTCTCTCTCTCTCTCTCTCTCTCTCTCTCTCTCTCTCTCTCTTCCTCTCTCTCTCTTCCTCTCTGTCTCTGTCTCTGTCTCTGTCTCTGTCTCTGTCTCTGTCTCTGTCTCTGTCTCTGTCTCTGTCTCTGTCTCTGTCTCTGTCTCTGCCTCTGTCTCTGCCTCTGTCTCTGTCTCTGTCTCTGTCTCTGTCTCTGTCTCTGTCTCTGTCTCTGTCTCTGTCTCTGTCTCTGCCTCTCTCTGTCTCAGTCTTGCTTGCACGCGTCTCATCCTAATTCTCCTGCCGCTGCGCTAACGCCGCGCGCGGCGGTTTTCCATCCACGGCCCCGAAGCGCAGCCCCTACCACGTCGCCCTCGACTGCCGCCGCCACCAAGTATCTTTCATCTCACTCGAGCCCCACCTCTGGTCCATCTTCTCGCGCCCTTTTCCGCCCGCTACAACGCATGTCCGTGGCGCGCGCGCGCTACCCCTATATACACCCGACCCGCGCGCGGCTCTGACGGAACCCATGCCGACCGCGCTCGCGCACGGGCGTTTCTCCGCAAAATGCAAAGTTAAAATATGCGAGAAACGTACGTGCGAGGGAATCTCGTTACTCCATTATCGCCGGATTACTGCACATGCTGTAGGATCCCCCGTCACGCGGAGCGACAACCGCACCAACGACGACGACGACGACGACGACGACGACATTGCCGACACCGCCGACGCCCTTCCCAGTGATGACGAGATGCTGCTGCTGCTGGTGGTGCAACCCGCGCTAACACGAATTATCTGCCACTGCTGCGAGGCTTCCATCCTCCGTCGCTCGCGCAGCAGGGCGGCTGCTGTGGCACTTCGTCTGGGTACCCACTCATTGATAGCCCACTATTTTCCTGCCGATCGACACACATCCCAAGTAAAAAAACGTATATGAGATATGTACGAAAGGTTTTGTATACAAGCTATATGCGACAGTGGACATATAGAATTTTCATATATTTTATATAATCTATATGAAATATATCGATATTATATGGTTGAATGGTGCCTATAATGTTATTTATTTTATTTTATTTTTATTTTATTTTTTGTGCAATGGACGGGACAAGCTCTTGAAAAACAACAAATATGGATGGCAGAGTAACAAACCAGGTAATAAAAAATCAAATAACAAAATAAAAAAAATTACAACAGAAAAGAAGAACACTAAACAGAACAGATTTTGCAGGATTTGTTGATAGTATATACAAAGTATATACAATATGTTTGTTTCTATAGTATAATTTCATATAGATTATACTAAATGTATAAAAATTCTATATGTCCACTTTCGCATACAGCTTGTATACAAAGCCTTTCATACAAACCTCATACACATTTTTTTACTTAGGAGGCGAGTAAGGCGTGAAGTACCAGGAAAGCCACAGGAAAGGTGGTGACGTTAGTTCGACTGTTGTACGCTGTGAGGGCGATTACGATAAAACCCAGAGAGTATGTAACCCGACTGCTCGCTGCCGCCGCCGGGGGGAGATGACACGGCCGGGCTGGACGAAAACACGAGAACGAGAGTCGAAAATGTCGAGGAGGGTTGAGGCGAAAGGGCGTAAGAGCCGCGAGCTCGACGAGGTGGTGGTTGAGTAAAACGGTGTTGGCGCCGGTGCAGCTTGTGTACTATATAGGTACCCAGAGAGAGAGAGAGAGAGCAGCAGCCTAGCCCGACCCTCGCGAATGGGTGCGACGTTTGGGTTACGCTAGGTACGCCAAGCTTATTGCTCCGCGCGTGCTCAGAGCCGCCGCTTCTGGCGCACTACGAACCGACATACCACGAAGCCACTACACAGTCGTGCTGCTTCTGCTGCTTCTGCTGCTGCCAGCTGTATACGCACGAATATACGATGATCCTAGTGTTGCTGCTGGCTGCGCATGGGTTTCGATTGACAGCATCAATTCCAGCTCCTCCCATTACGCCCGGTTTATTCGCCAATTTTTCTATCCTTTGTCGAAACGTCCAACGGCGAACTTCACGCAATGCTGTAATTAAGGTCCAGGGGTTTCGCATTGCCGGTCGAGCGAGGGATTAACGTGGAGCATCGGTGAGTCCGGAACACTCGTTGCGAAGCTACGCGTATGATGAGCACTTCGGACCATTTTGCTCATGCATCGAGCAAACACTGCAAATGTCTTATTTAAACGCATTCAAGTGTGTCAAAATAACACATTCGTGCATTAATTCAACACGTTTTAAACGTGTAAAAACGCGTCATTCATAAGTGTGCAAATACAACGCACTTGTATTTGCAGTGAAGCATTCGGTGCAAAGAGAGTCCGGATATGAAGACGAAAAATGTTATATGCAAAAATACCAAGACACACAGAAAGCGCGATTGGTTTAACGACCACCAAGTCCGCATCCGTTGGTACGCACCGGGCCCATGGGTATCGACCCTGTCCAAGCGTGGAAACGTCGTCGCGGTATGGACGTCCCGACTGAAACTGCAAATTTACCGGATTTAAGCAGGACCAACAACAGCAACAGCAGCAGCAGGGAAGAGCGATGCAACTAGCACGCCTGATGATACGTGTGTTGCTGTATTCCGGGCACTCAAGTGCTTTACAATGTATGTGTATACGACACGGGCTGGAGCAAAAGCAGGGAGCGCCAGAGCGAAGAGCGCTCAGCACCAAGCTTGCATTATGAGGGAGGAGGAGGGCAGGGAAGGCGGGGGTGGGTGCGGCGGCGACGGCGTACCCGTGGCACTGGCGCACGAGGTGTGTGCCGCCGGGTGACCTAAAATATGCCAAGTGCACGGCCCTGTTATGTCCCCAAGTACTCGCACTCCTCCCCCTCTCGCCCTCCCTCTTCGCACCCCCCCCCATCCTCTACTCGGCCGTTCCCACCGTTTCCCCTTTTCCATCTTCATCCCCATCCACATCTCTGCACAGTACGTATACCTACGTACCTTCCTACCCTCTTTCACTCGCGTCTCTTCTCGCGCAACGCTCTCTCCCTTCACCCACCATCTTCACCGCCAACCCCACCCAACTCCCCCAACACCACTGTCCATAAACATATACACATAACCACGTGTATGTGTTTTCAATCCATGTGTGTACGTATTATATTACACCTAGGTTGGCATCCTCGCGTGGCTCTTGGTAAAACTGACGCCACCGCGAGTACTATGATGCCACATATAGGGGAGGTGCGGGCAAAATGGGACGCGTAAGCGAAAAATGGTTTTATGACGAAAACAAAAGTGTACTTCGATTGCTTCTGATCCAAAAATTCGATTCCAACCATCAATTTTGAGTGTCGGCAAAAAAAACAGTGCGGGCAAAATGGGACGGACCCCCAAAATCGGAAATTCGTGTTTTTTTGTACTCGGTGATACTCCTTAATGCTTATTTCGCAAAAAAAAAATTTGTTAAAAAAAAAGAATTATTTTTTCAAAGTGACTTCAAAAGCCGGATTGCTTAAAACACTCAAAATGGTTAAAAATCTTTATATTCCGCTCACATGCGTTCAATTGTGTCGTATAGACGCGATTTTCATGAAATGGGGGTCCGTCCCATTTTGCCCGCACACATATCTGGAACTGAAAAAATAGCTGTCCCATTTTACCCGCACCTCCTTTATACACACGAAAACACCCGCACACTCGTCTTCCGTCTGCTTTCTTTCGCGCTTTTGCTCCACGACCGTCTGGTACACGGCCTCGGTTACCTGCATCGTTGGAGCTATGTTTCTCACATTTCGCCATATACTATCTCCGTAGAGTCTGCCGTATACATTGTCTCGTGCTTGCTTTATCCCTTTCTCCTCTGCTTATTGCATATCCCACGCACCCCTTCCCCTCGTTTTCCCGTCAAACTCGAGAACACTACCCCCTCTACCCCCTTCCAAAGACGCTTCATTTTATTTCAACCCCGTATCTTCGCGTTTCTCTTCCATCGTTCCTTCCATCCCTTATCCAGTACTTTTCGTCACGGATCGTTCACGCCCATGTGACACTCGAGATATCGACTCTTCTTTTAACGCTCCTTCAATTTTACGCTTCCTATAGCCATATAACTTTTACAGTCCATCTCTGTTCTCTCGTGACTTCTGGCTTTCAATCGGCAACTTTAAGATCATCTCTCGACTCTTTAAGATCATGTAACACAAAGTGTATACAAATTTAGGTATGCACTGTGTCGAATTGTGAGCCACTTAGCGGAGATAACGAAAAGATGGCAACTTTTTTCCCACCGGAAAGAAACACGAAGAGAGAGTGATTGGAGATGCGACAGAGACCAAAGTAGCGCTTTGATCACTCATTGTCAGTATGTGTTTTGTCCCTCCGTGCTGCCGTTGTGTAAGTACCAGTTCGTAGCAGTTATAAGTGGATCCTGGGTGTATGTAGTGGTGCTCTCGATGAGGAGTATCGAAAAAGTTACTTTCCTCAATTGATTCGACGAAAGTTCAGTCCCTCCGGGGTCCCCCGCGACGAGTTTGCCCAGTCGATGGCGTCGCGAAGGATCGGAGGTCGTCACTGGCTGCGGGAAAACAGAAGTCACTCACCGTGGTGATGTTGGTGGTGGTGCGGAGACGACGGTCTTCTCAGCGAATCCCAGTGTATCTCGCGCCGATATTCGCGTCTTAGCAATAGACATCTCATGCGTATAGGTCGGTATACTACTTGGAAGTTTCCTTAACGAAGTTATTCCATTATCGCCACACCCTTAATTTCGTTTCGATACTCCGCCACGACTGACGTAGGCCGTCTCGTGTGATGTGGTGGTCCCGATGATGAAGCGAACGATTCGAGGAAGGAACGAACTACGCAGTTAACCCTCTTAGCTCCGGAGGACAAAGTACCAAGTGGTTAGACCCTCCGACGTCTGGTGTGGTCAAAGGCCACGTCCTTTTTGAAACTACCTCGAAGAATGAAGTATCGAAATGATGACATTGAAATTCGTGGTGCCCCTTGTAGCTACTGCAGGAAATCTTGTGTCTATCTGTAGGAAAATCGAAAATCTGTAGGAGAATCTTACGCCCTGACAACACCAAAGGGTCCATTTGTGAGCATTCAGTACACCAAAGTCCACTAACTGGGTTTCCATTTTTAGGCTTATGATGACCAAAAAAGCATTCGTTATTGGGTCCTAATTTTAGTGCTGCGCCTGCAAAAGTTAGACTGCCCATTCAAAAGCGTACTTTTTGGAATATCTTTTAGTTTAGTTTTATTTTTAGTTTAGTTTTATTTAGGAATATCTAAAAATAGATAAGTAGGGTCGTATTAGAAGTAGTATAATGAAATCTTCTCATGATTCGCTCGTTAACGTTCTGAATTTACCAAGCGTTAAGGACGGGGTTTAAGCTCGTTGGCGTCTTGTGCAGATGAACGCCTCGAAAAGTCTCGGTCAGACGCAATTGATCGCGAGTGCAAAGAGTATTTACATAGAAAGGACGACGGGGACAAGGCGGGTTGCAGCCGTAGCACCGTAGCAACCCACCCGCCTCGCGTCGCATCCTGTCCCCCAGTCTGCCATTGTATCACGAGAGCTTTTCAGTGAGACAGCATCCAAGCAGCCAGCCGGCGACGTCTACCCGACTTGAACTTTAGTTTCAACACAGCGGGGGGATCCTTCGAATGCACGTTTACGAAAATTGCTTCGAGCGTAAGGACACCAAGTTTCAGGCAAAGTGCAACATACAGAATATGTTTTTTGCACCGATGGTGCTGCATTTCCGCAAGATCAACTGAGATACTCGCGGTCGAGTTTGTAGACAGAAATTGGTCTACCACGGATTATGAAATAAGGTAGCAAAGTTTTTGTTTGCCAGCTGCGTCGTAGTTGAAAATTATTAGGTGCCATAAGAAGAAGGCAAATGAACGGTTAAACCTGTCGTGGCTTCAATCAATCGGATCCGTCGCTCTTATTCGTCCTGAATTTTTGCGTCGCGATGCATTCTGAGCTTCATCACATTTTACCGAGATTGTGCCTTTGTTGTCCTACTTGGACCTTCGCTTCGTCTGACGCTTTCGGTGTTGTGTTTTCCTTCCACGTGTTTCGACGCGTTCCTGTTGAATTCCCGCGTCTATACACACTGGGTTATTATTAGATCCACTTAATAATAGAGTTCGCTGAGTTCCATTGTCGGAGACGCATTCATTCAGGCACGAGGAAAGTTGGATTAGTTGCGAGGAAAATCGCTAATACAATCCGACTGAGTGAAGAAAAAAACTACCAGCAACTTTTCATCGACTCGCTGTTTTGTTGCTGTTTCAACAATCGATTGTCAACCGCGATTATTTAAGTAGAGTTATAGATTTATTTACCGACACTGATGCTCAACAGTTCTCGTAAACAGAAATTGTCCATGCGAGAGAAATGAGCCTCGAGATTCTCCAGCGCCAGCCGAAAATCAATTGTTGTCACGATGAAAGTCATATCGGTGGTCGGTGAAGTAACAGCGAGAAATCAAAATTACCTTTCTGTATTCTCCTTTTTTTCACCTCCTGAAAATGAATCAATTGTCGTTTCGCACGTTTCCTATAGGTTTCCAGCGCTAATCCTCTCGCATTTTACAAACAATCGATCTAGTTTTGCAGGGACCCTAAGTGTTTTGTCGCGCTCGGTTGTACACTGCACTCGTTAGGGTTGTTTGGTGGAACCGCCATTGTGCTTGAACCTTATTCAACCTTCCCCACTTGAGCAGAGTTGCTCAAGTATGACGCGAGTGTACTCCATACACGCATGCACCACTCCTGCCATGTTCTCACTAATGTGCGCGGCGTATTGCGCTCTCAGAGGTAAGGTACCTGTGTACGTAAACTCCTTTTTAATTTCACTCAAAGTAGGTTTTCGCATTTTAATTAGGATCGCTTCATCGACACCGCGCATTCGGTGTTCCACGGTTATTCCTCCTTTTTCTGATCATACTTTGTGGACGTCTCATTTGTAATTTAATTTGTACACCTGTCTCATTTGTAAATTAATTACAGATATGTACATTTTTTAGCTACAAATTGCAACATCCATGTTTCTCTCGAAGCATGGTTCGTACGTTTTTCTTGTAAATACGTATAAATAGATCAATTTTTCATTAAAATCCCAGGTCGCCCGCCATGTACGCAGGCGTTTATATCGACGTTCCACTTGTTTGTCAAAATTACGTGTGACCGTATGATTCGCTTTAATCGAAGCATGGAAAGTGAAAAAGCGATCGCAAACACTGGAAGCACAGCCACCACGTATACCTATACGTGGACAAAAATCTAATATTCGAACTACATTGGCACGTGCGTACAATGGATATTGCAGCTTGCGACATGTATAGATGTTTTAATTCACTTAACGTTTCCGTTGGTTTTTTTTTATTGATTTTTGGTTACCTCGGTTATTGCTCTGGGGGCTTTCTTTGTTCTCGAATTTCTTTTTTCGGCGCAATATTTCAGGTTCCAATTGCTCTCGTTCTTCGGCGTAGGTATTAATCGATTCTCATCGAGTGAAATCCGATAAAAATGTTTCAAAATCACGGATACATTGTGTGAGTTTCCAAATGGTATATATAAAATACCAGACAATAGGCGATTTTGCAGGCTTCTTCCGTTGGAGGCTAATAGAAAGAATTGGAAAAACATTGACACATTTTGATGCGGTACAAGCTTAAAGTAGGTAGTACACGCTGGAAGGTAAAAAAAAATTGATGAAAGGGGAGTTAGTGGCCGAGGTAGAAAAGCGTAACGGTGTTACGAAGAAAGAGTGGCTATAAGGTAAACAGCTATTCACTCATTTCTTAGAAGTATGACGGTGGTAGTGGATTGAATCCAGCCACAGCGGCTTAGCAGGAGCAAACCCCGCGAGATTCATGGACGATCGATCGTAAGGTAGTCCTGGCTGTGGTGTGGGTCCTTTCAGGCTGAACGCCCGGCTCCTACGTCGTGTTCGGAGCTTCCATTGTAGTAGTTGAGCTCAGCCTTCGTACATCCAGCGCCTCTATACCCACCCACCTATATTCTATCAAGTTCGTTGTCAGTTATTGTACGCTGCACGTGCTCTCATAGAACCCTTGAATATCTTTGAATATCAGATTCAATGAAAGAAAAAGAGGAAAACTGAACGCACATTGTGTAGATCAGAAATGAGCAACTTCGCATATCGAATCTTTTGCTCCACAATCTGAGAGCCCATTTTTTTCCTGATTTAATAAGATTCTATCTTCGGAACATTTGTGCGTAAAGCGGGAGAGAACACCTCTTGAACAACCTTCGAAGGGCTCGTGAGAGAGGCAAGGAAAACTCGTTCGTCGGCAAGTTCACATGGTTCACCTATCCGCAGTGCTATTGTGCAATGCTATACATAGTAATGTACCTACGTCTCAGGCTCGTGGTCCTCGTAACTGGTTACCCAAGTCGATCGTTTTCCGGAAACGAACACTTCTATTCCGATTGCTGTGAATAACCCCCTTCTTGCTCTCGCACTCCCCATACCCCCTCTATCCGCCTCTTTCTGCTTTTTGGGTTTCTCTCTTGAGGACGGAATCTCCCACCCCAACTGCGTCACAGTGACCCCACGGTACACCTTCTACTCGCTAGAAATGGACGATATTACTCGGCTCAGCACGAAGTAGGCGAAAGCTTTTCCATCGACATCGTAGCAGCAGCAGCAGCAGCAGCAGCAGAACCGCAGGGGCCGTCATAAACCGATATCTACGTGACCTACCCCGAGCTGATGCTACGGCGTTCTCACCAAACCGTTGAGCAGTGAGAAAAATAACCTTCCAGCAGGCTTTAAGAGCAACCGTGGCGAGCAATATGCCGTACAAGCGGCGCCGTGTCTGGCCGTGTCTCGTATTGCCGCACGATGCATCCGCCAAAAAGAGGAGCCGTGCCCTGGTTAGGTCAGGGCCCAGCCAACTGCGCAGCACGGTTTCGCGAAATACCTACGTGCTTTAATCAACGAGAAGATCGAGAGATCGGTGGAAATTTTCGCGTCGCTACTGGCGAGGATGTTGGCGAAGGAGTGAGCGAATTTTGACGCAACGCTTGCTGCCTGTTTGACCAGCAGCCCAGATATAAATTTCAGACATCCCTGATAACACCGGATGAACGTCAAGGTGTTGGTCTCATGTAGGAATCAAAAAGTAGGCTTTTGAATGGGCGGTCTAACTTTTGCAGGCGCAATACTAAGATTAGGACCCAACAATGAATGCTTTTTTGTACATCGTGAGCCTAAAAATGGAAACCCAGTTGGTGGACTTTGGTGTACTAAATGCTCACAAATGGACCCTTTGGTGTTGTCAGGGGCATGTCAAGTGATAATCGAGATAAGACGGTGCACTGCAACGAAAATACCGTCCGAGTCTTATCTAAACTTAGTTTCCGGGATGTTTCGGCAGATCCCGAAAATTGTGTTAATGGTAAGATTGTTACTTCTATATAATCGGCTTAGTACTTGGGCGCATCGAAGTTTCCACGCTCCAGGCTCAGTAATAGAGGACCTCTAAACCGTTCGCCTCCCCCACCCTGAGCCTCGACGCCTGTTTCTACCTATATACCCATAGGAACGTGCCTACCTACCCACTACTTCTATAAACAATCTTACCGCCATCAGAGTCTCGATCAATCTAGCTGCGACCGTGCTAGATTTTCCCACGCCCCACCCCGCACTACCGGTCAAACAGAAAAAACATTATTCCGTCCCGAAAAAGAATAGTAGAAAATTATAGTAAATTGCTGGAAGGTTTTCGCCCCTCATTGTTCTTTATATAACGATTTAAAAAAAACTAGACAAAATTCTGAAAAAATTCATACATGTTCAGAAATAATTAATGAATAATATTCATCAGAAAAAAGTTGGTTTGCAGGGTAAATTGTTAAAAAATACATTATTTTTCATTACTTTTGTAAATAACATTTTTGAATTATTATTATGCAAAATCAGTTTTTTCAGCACCTTCTACATGCTTGATCAAGTTGTCGAGGCTTTCTTTGGGCCAACTAAACAATAAATAAATATAGTTACTCAACGGATGCTCGTCCGTTAATTAGCTGCGCGCCGATCCTTTAACGTTCATAATTACGCTGACCATTACGAGATAAAAACGTGATGATAAATCTTCGCGAATCCCAGTCCACCTTATTAACCCTCAACTCGCATACCTCACAGCCCCAGAAACTTTTGGCTATAATTATTATCTTTGGAGCGACATATATCGTAAGCAATATGTCAGTCAGTGACAACGTTGAATACACGCAAGAGACATCGACATACGAATATCCTGGTGTTTCAGGCGGCAGGGGACGTAGTCAAGGAGCGTGATAAAAAGTTTCCGGTAGAGAAGGAACAGTCGTGTGACATGAAAGAAAAGATTCCGTGTTCGACTCGTACCGTTCAAGAGCCGTTCGTTCGGTTTTCAGGAGCGGGAAAAATCGTATAGTGTCGCACTGCACTGGTATCCTATATTGATCTGTCCTTTCCCCCCTCCCCCTCCCTTCTTCCAGTCCCGCCATTCCCTCTCTCGTTCTCTCGTTCTCTCGTTCCCCTGGCATGCACCCACCAGTCGGCCCTGAAAGGGAACCAACCAACCAACCAACCAACCAACCAACCAACCACCCTACCTCGGCCGTCCTCAATCTTAGCTCCTTCCATCGACGCTCTCCGCTCGCGCAGAGTAGAAACCCCCATGCCAGGGTCACGCCGTGCCAGACTAAATCGCCGGGCTTTAAGGGAGCACGAACCTCCGAGTTCTCCGAGCGCACCCCTTGCAGACACTCGCATCGACCGTCGGTCGATTCGTTATCTGCACTCTTTCAGCCCTCCCAACATCCAACCCGCAATCCTTCCGCTCTCTTGCTCTCTCGCTATCGAACTATTTCCACCCCCCTGCCCCCTCCTTTTATTTCCACGGCTTTCGTTTTTATATAAGCAACTTTTCACACCCCTCGAACCGTCATCAGGGAGCAACGCTGCTGAAGCAGCGAATAATGCGAATAATAAATATAATAAATACCAGCTGAAATTTGATGTATTTGTAAATTTGATTTGATGACTCGTGTCTACATGGAGAGTATTCTTTTTTTTTCCAGTGCGGACGGCAATTACGAGGTGACCATAATGACCAAAGCGATATTACATCACACTGGAAAGGTGACGTGGAAGCCACCGGCCATCTACAAATCATTCTGCGAAATAGACGTGGAGTATTTTCCCTTCGACCAACAGACGTGCTTCATGAAGTTCGGCTCGTGGACTTACGACGGTTACACGGTGAGTCAAAGACATTTCAGTTTCCAAATTAAAAATCGCGAATTTTTAGAAGGGGTACCCCTTTCGTTTTTTTGCGATTTTTGGGGGTCTGACTTTAAAATTCGGTAAAAAATTAAAAAATCAAGATGTCGCATTCCGCTTTGCGTCATTCTCTTCGTTATACAGTTTTCTCTCGAACGCAAAAAGAAAATCCAGGTTTGGTCGATCGAAAAAAAAGTAATCTCGATTTTAGCGAAGTGTCGAAAATTCGAAAAAAGTGAAAAATCATTATTTGCATTTTTCTCCTTGAATTTTCTCTTTTTCTGACAAACGACGGTGTTTTTCGGAATCAGCGGGAAATTTTCCATCGGACAGGGTTTTCCAACTTTACAAAATCGAAAAGAAAAATTTCGCGAAAAACGCAATTCAACTTCCGGCTCTAAAATTCTGCAAAAAATTCAGACGAACATACAAATAACTTTAAAAAAATATATACCCCGAAGCAACCGCGCCGAGACGTCCTCCGGTCCACGTGCCACGAGTTTCCCACTCGAACATTTGACAAATAGATGTGTTAGGGCTCTCGAGATTTCTCTTCTCGCCCGCACGATAGTTTTCCTCGGGGGTGCGAGCCGAAAGAATAAGATCGAAAGCGCGCGAGGGCGAAGAGAAAATCAACAACTCGGCGCATTCGGGCGGAGACGCCGGACAGGCGTGTCAATTCGGTGGTTGAATGAGCTCCTCGAAAAATAGCGCACAACCCAGCGCGTCAGTCAGAATTTCGAAAGAGTGACGGTGGACAGCTTCGCGTCGTGAAGAAACACGCGGGTCGGGAGATAAACCGGTGGGGGGTTGCTGCTGGCTGACTGGCACTGCTCGTACGAGCGGAGAAATAAATCGTGCACGAGGGACCGCGCGCTGCGTGTGTCTACGTAAAAATATTATCCATGCGTCTCAATGATTCATCGCGGTCCAGTAGCAACACACTGCGTATTACCTTCCCCCGCCCGCCTCTATGTCTTGCCGCTTCGTCCGGCCCGCTGCTTTTCTATCAAGCACCCCGCAGCACCCCAAACCTCCCCCCGTCGTTTTTTCTCTTCCTTTTCACGTGTTACACGTCGACGTCTAAGAGCTCTCTCGCATGCCCGGATTTTTCTCTTGGCAAACAAATCCGCCTGTCCGAGAGTTTTACGGGCAGCACTGCGGAAATAACACCAAGCAGCAGCAGAAGTACCGAAAACGGTGCCGCCGTCTCTCGTATCGAGGTTAAATCTAATGCGAAACGCAAGCAACAACCTTCTAGCACGTGAGCTAACTTGAGGTTCATTAATTCCGGTGAAATTTGGCAAGCCACGGTATGGGAAATAATAATACTGGACGGGATGCAAATTAGCTTCTTCTTTTTTTTTTTCTTTAACCTTCTGAAGAGTCTGAAGAGTCGATAACTCGTAAAGTCAAAAAGAGCCTGAAGAGTCGATAACTCGTAAACTCAAAAAGAGTCTGAAGAGTCGATAACTCGTAAACTCCAAAAGAGCCTGAAGAGTCGATAACTCGTAAACTCAAAATAGAGGTCGAACCAAAAATCGATCTTGTACCAAATTTTTTTTATATTTCGAACAAAGTTTCGCTCTGCTCTATTCGCCTGCCTCGTTCTCGACCTTTGCTCAACGATTTAATTTTTAACCAGACAGGCTCCACAATTTTTAATGGGCACTGCAGCCCTCCTATAATGAAGTTTGTATTCTTTTTTACATTCAGTAGAACGAAATGTTTGCAAACCATACATTTTGTGCCGTTGGCGGTGACCAATCGTGGCAAGAATGTTAAAAGTGCCGAAAAAAATGGGCCGCGAGACTTCGGGATCCGCAAAATCACCGACTCGTTGGAAGGCGATTTTTTCCTACGACCCACCTATTATATCAGAAGAGTCGGCTCGTTGGTACAGCACATCTTGGCGTCGCCGTGAGCGGCACGTGACGCAGTGTGCTATACGTCGTGGGTACTGCAAACCTCCGCGAGACTGCTCAACCGATACCAGCTAGAGCCTCGCACTGCGGCAATTTTAAGCGTAAAGCTCGAACGTAACGCTCGAGTTTTCTTCGCAGCCATAACTCGCTCCGCTCGCGTCACGGCGAGGAATTTGAAAAAGTTTCGCGCGCTCTTCTCTCTCTCTCTCCCCTCGTTCTTCGCTCGTATTCCATTCACGGATATTGGCGAGACAAAGGCCAGGAATACAATCTAGAAACTTTCGAAGGGTCGAATATTCATGGTCGGCGTCCCTTAGCACGTGCGGGGATCTCGACTACGTCGCCGTGTCGACGTCGCTCTCCACCTCTCCACCCACGCCTTTGTGTCCTCGGGCCCAGCACTGCCTGAGAGCTCTCCGCTGGATGCATAATACAACTTTCGATTTTCCTTGCATATTTCATCGTTTGAAAGTGGGGCTTGCGATGCCGCGCGCGCCGATGATGGTCACGGTGACCACCGACCAGCGTCCGGCGTCACCTGCGATATGCCGATCACGTGTATGCGGCTCCTACATCATTTTCTTATCGCATTCATGCTTCTATGGCAAATTTAGAAGACCATGACACAGTCATGGTGGAATATAGATGGAATATACAAGGGCAGAGGCAGGAGAAAAATGAAAATGAAAAATCTTTGACCGAAGAACCGAAAGTACGAATTGATCCGACTTGGGTCGTTGACCGCGCTTTACGTCTTCGATTGCCAAAGCTCCGAATAATCGACGATCTAACGCTCGAAAGCTTTTCCATCTATTTCCTCATTCCTAATTCCAGGCACAATCCCAGCTGAAGCAGCGCCGCACTTTTTCCGTTGGTTCTCGCCTTAAACCAACCTTCCACACATCTTCGTCTACACTTATCTTCGCTCCTCTTCACTCCTCTCACTTCTTCGCTATCTCTAAACTATAAATAGTCTACCCTTTTTTTTACACCTATACGTTCGTCTTTATGTCGCAACAAAGTTTCCTGTTAAATCGTTGATGGGCCGTCATAGATAACTGGTAACGAATTTATAGAATTAATAGATAAATATTTGATGTGTAATTTTAAATGTCAGTTGACGATATCATTGAGAAGAAGAGCGAGAGAAAGAAAGAGAGAGAGAGAGAGAGAGAGAGAGAGAGAGAGAGAGAGAGAGAGAGAGAGAGAGAGAGAGAGAGAGAGAGATTTGAGTGCGTCAGCCATTCGCGTTTTCGAATGGCATGAAATTAAAGATTAATACTTCGGATGATGGTTCCCTTGAAGATGAAATCCCGCAACGTTTTCCACGAGAATAGGTAACGGCAAAGTGCGCAAAGATAATCTCGAGAAGTTGGCGAGTTTGGCTTGCACAGCTTAAAGGTAGAGGTAGGATAGGTAGGTATAGCAAAACCGCCGCGCCTGTGATCGGGCGATCCCAGTGGGGTTGAGTCGAGGCAACCGCTGCGCGCCGCGCTGTATGTGCGATTTGCGAATCTTCTTCGGGTAAAGGTTTCTCCTCCGAGACCGAGAGCGTATCTTCCGAGCGTAGATGTACAGGACGAGTTCGAGTCGCTATCGAGGACGGAAATGGGGTGCCTTCCGTGAGATTAGGTTGCCCCGGTGGAAACGTCTCAGGCGTCTCAAGCGACTCAATCGCGTGAAAAAAGAACAAGTTGCTAATACCCCAAGTAAAAAAAATTATATCAGGCTTATATGAAAGGCTTTATATACAAGCTATATGCGAAAGTGGACATATAGAATTTTCATATGTTTAGTATAATCTATATGAAATTATACAATGCAAAAAAAAATTATCCAATTCCGAAATTTTTTTGGAAATTATCCAATTTCCAAAAATATATTAATTACATTTTTGGAATACAAAAAAATGTGACCTACATTCGGTGTGTATTGTCTATATATCTTTGATATAAATTAACAATATATAAAGCGGCAAAAAATGCTGCATCTCGGATATATAATATCATATATAAACAATACATAGTATACATTTTCTATACATCCATGGCTACATAAAAATCATAATTCCAAGTATACTATTTTTTCCACGGTGAAGACAAGGAGATACAAGTGGAAAAGTAATAAAAGCGCATACAAGTGTATCTGTCGTCATTGTTGTCTGTCGACAGGTGGACTTGAGGCATCTGGCCCAGGGCGAGGACTCGGACGACATCGACGTGGGTATCGACCTAACGGACTATTACATCAGCGTTGAGTGGGACATAATAAAAGTGCCTGCGAAGAGAAACGAAAAGTTCTACATATGCTGCGAGGAGCCCTATCCCGATATAATATTCTACATAACGCTGCGACGTAAGACTCTGTTCTACACGGTGAACCTGATAATACCGTGCGTCGGGATATCGTTTCTCTCGGTGTTGGTGTTCTATTTACCGAGCGACAGCGGCGAGAAGGTCTCCCTATCGATATCGATACT
The DNA here is from genome assembly GCA_963932165.1 of Pimpla rufipes. Lineage (NCBI taxonomy): Eukaryota > Metazoa > Arthropoda > Insecta > Hymenoptera > Ichneumonidae > Pimpla > Pimpla rufipes. The sequence goes on along the minus strand of OZ010633.1, from coordinate 24,949,922 downwards.
CCTCTCGCTCACGGTGTTTTTTCTCCTCCTCGCGGAGATAATACCGCCGACGTCGCTGACGGTCCCGTTGCTCGGCAAGTATCTCCTCTTCACGATGGTACTCGTGACGTTATCGGTGGTCGTGACGATAGCCGTGCTGAACGTGAATTTTCGATCGCCGGTCACGCATCGCATGGCCAAGTGGGTGCGGATCGTCTTCATCGACGTGCTGCCCAAGTATCTGTTGATCGAGAGGCCGAGCAAGGACGCGGACGACGAGGACGGCGCCGGGGGCGGCGACGACGGGGATCCCGACGGGAAGCCACCGGACTCGATACTCACCGACGCCTTCCACGGTCAGGAGAGCAACGACAAGTACGATCCTTACTGCGGCAAGAGGTACAGCGGCGACTACGAGGTCGCGGCGTTGCCCGGCCTCCCGGGCCTCCCCGGGTTGCCCGGTATACCGGGCATACCCGGAATACCTGGAATCCCCGGAATCCCAGGACTGCCAGGCCTCACCGACTCGAGGTACGAGGTCACCGCCGGTCCCGTCACCACCGTCGGACCCTGCTTCGAGGAACCACTGCCCGCGCTGCCCCTGCCAGGCGCCGACGACGATCTCTTCGGACCCTCGAGCCCCGGCTACGTTCACGAGGACGTCAGCCCGACCTTCGAGAAGCCCCTCGTCAGGGAGATCGAGAAGACGGTCGATGACGCTAGATTTATTGCTCAACACGCGAAGAACAAGGACAAGTTCGAGAGCGTGAGTATTTCACTTTTCTTACACTTTCTTCACATTTTTGTCACCATTCAAACGCTATTTTTTTCAGTCTCCTTTTTCGGTTTTCGTTCTCCAAATCGACGCAAATTATGCTCATCTAGCTTTGTGATGCTGAAGTTTGCATTGGAATGCAACGAAATTCAGAAAAAAGAAATGATTCTAATTAACCCAAATGATGAAACTAGGGAAGAAATTAGTAAGAAAAATTACGGAAGAAATTAGTACCTTCATAATTTTAAGGTACAAAAAAAATTTCATAATCTTCAAATTATGAAGATTTCATGATTTGGGTTAATTACAATTAATTTATTTTTCTGAATTTCATTGCATTCCAACGATGCAAACATCAACATCGTCCAGCTTTCTCCTGAATCGAGCGAGTGTAACACTAGATATTTCGTCGACAACTTCAGCAACTCGAAGATCCAACCGATGACGGATCAGACGCATCAATCACCGTGCGCGATGGATTTCCCTCGCCGCGTGCCGCTAGTTTTCTCGTCTCCCGCGATCCTTCCTACACCAGCGAAAATACCGCCACCTGTTACTTCGACTTACCTACACGGTTTCCTACGCGATACTTGCCACCTGGGCGTACCTCGCCTTCGATCCAACGTCGCTTCCATCCCTTTTGATCCCCGCTTCCCTTATACAGTCTTTTGTCCTTTGGCCGTTTTCAAAAGAGCCCGAGACTCGGCGCGTGTTTTTCTCATGCAAGATTAATCTACGATCGATCCGTTTGAGTTGTCAATGAAGTAGAAATCCCGATGCCGGGCGGGAGAGTCGCGACGGAGGCGTCGAGACGCCGCGCGAGTTTTCCGAAGAAAACTCTCATGGGAAACGGTGCTCCGTGCTTCTTCGGGTACGGACATTTTCCGGGAAAATGTAAATGGAAGAATACTTTTTCGATTTCGTTCTTGTAAAAATAGAGGAGGAAAAATAGCGAAGCGTCTCGGAGCTGCTCTCGGGTAAACGAGTTTGCGAAAGCGTTACCTTCGCGTTCTCCAGACATTCGCGAGAAGACGGAGAGAAATGCTGAGTGAAGCGATGCCAGGGAACAATGCGCGCCAACGATTCTTGATATTTGAATTTTCATCATTTCGAGTGCACTTTGATATAGGTACCTACTGCAACGGCATTGCACTGTTTCGGATATATTTAACATGACAACCAAAGGCTGTAAATCAACGTTTTAGCCCACATGGAAATATTTATATGTAAAATGTATGTGACCAAAAAGTTGTACATGCAACATATAGAACTCTTCGTCGACATATATTTCACATATAAATATTTCCACGTTTTAGATACAGTCGCTATGCGGGAATTTCTTGTGTATACCGGAAGTAGGTTTTATCTATAGAAGGCAACGCACTGCGGCAGCTGTAATATTCGGGTCTTTGCCAAGTGCGATCGGTGTTGCTTTCACAGTCCCCCAGTGGCTCTGACAGTGCGGCGCAAGTGACACGCGTAAGTGCCGGATGCCTGCAAAATTTCGCTGTGTTTCGCTTGGATACAGCCATGGTAGCTTCGACACCGTTTCGGTACAATTTAACCAGGAACCGATGAGGATCGACGGAATGTCTGAAAGATCCCGGGAGGGAGAGGAACGTTCCATGCCTATTGGGCACCTAGAAGCGGCATTGGTCGCGAGTGACAGGAGGAAGTGAGAGAAGACACGGAATAAGGATGGTGATAGAGGCGTCGGTGACGTTTCCAACACCTGCAGGACCAAGACGTTATTTTTGAGTAACCTCAGTGCGATTAAATTTAAAAATATGTGACCACGCCGTTTAGTTTCGAGTCCTATAATTTTCTAGTAAGACGAAGTCGCGGTATCTACCAGCGCAAAATTCCTAGTCGCGGCAAAAACTGTTAAATGACTAAGTGTCGTCGTAATTCTATGATTACAGGTAGAAGAGGACTGGAAGTATGTGGCGATGGTTCTCGACAGGATCTTCCTCTGGGTTTTCACGCTGGCCTGTGTCTTCGGTACGGCACTGATTATATTGCAGGCGCCGAGTCTCTACGACAAGACGAAGCCGATCGACATAGTGTACAGTAAGATAGCACAGAAGAAGATGATGCTGATGAACATGGGTCCCGAGGAGGACGAATAGTCGACGATCTCGCGCGGCTCGAGTCCCGCGTTATTATTGGTGACGACGATGACGACGACGACGACGGTGACAACGGTGACGACGACGACGGTGACGACGACAATGACGACGACTATAACGCCGACGACGACGACGGTGATGATGACTTCTAGCACGAATTGCTGTTGGCGGTTCTGGTGGTGGCTCCGGAATCGGTGGTTATCATCGCTTCACCGGCCACATCGACGACGTATCAAGCGGCAATTGCACCACCGCTCGAAGTTGTTCGCAGTTCTCGCCGGTCTGCCTCGTCGACGTAGGCGACGAGGTCGCAGAAGAAAGAGGAAAAGGAAGAAGAGAAAAAAAAAGCGAGAGAGACGATGGAGAATGGACCGCTGGACGGCATCGCGACGGCCGATGGTACTACTGTAGTTAATGCCAATACTTCCAGCTCATCGATCTGCTACAGCCACCGCCGCCGTCGCCGTTGCTCCTGAAAAAAGAGATGGCGACGGCGGCGGTGGCTGGTGGTCTCAAACCCACACTGGGACAAAATTCATAGATAACAGATTGCGCGTCGATAATCCACGCTTTTTTAGTGTTTCTCGTGGACCCGACGACGGTGTTCTCGAGGGACGCTCTCGGCGAGTGTCGTCGACGAAAACGAAGCGAACATTTCAAAAGCACAAGCTCTGGGCCACCCGATCTCGGCGACGAACGAATAACTTGAGTTAGGGTCGAGTGTGCGAGTGTGGAATCCATAGGTCGTGGAAGTTAAATTAAACAGAGAGAAAAAAAAAGAAGAAGAAGGACGAGGTTAAAAGTGCCAAATATTCCAAAATATGCGTGCCGTATTTTTGTAAAACCGAGGTTTCATACGTAAGGCTAGAGTCGTACGGCGGATATGCGTCGAGAGAGAGAGAGAGAGAGAGCCGAATGGCGCCGAGAAACGATGAATGATGAGATGAGAGACAAAAACATTTAATGAAAAAAAAGAAGAAGAAGAAGAGGAAGAAGAATCCAAAACATTAGCCGAACTGCCGATTTTATAAGAAAGACGTTCGAAGTTTCAAAACAAATGAAGACACATTCATCAATCATATAGTTACTTACCACTGCGAGACATGACAAACTATTGTATACATGTAACTCACACACACACACACACCACACACACAAACACAAACACAAACACAAAAACACTCGGGACTCTATAATATAACACGCACAAAATTGCGCGAGATTGAAGCTCTTGGAAATTGCGCAACGGCGAAAGGAATACAGTATAGTGCATAAAAACGACACAAACAGCATGCGCGCGCATCCATCCTTAATAAAAAGTAAAATAAAATAAAATAAATAAAATAAATGAATAATAATAATAATTAATAATGTGACTAACAAGAACACTCGGCTCGGAGACACCGAAATACTACCAATACAATACAATATCTCGATGAGATCGATGAAAATAAAATTAACGATGAAAAAAAAAAAGAAAAAAGAAAAAAGATTTAACAAGAGGGAAATACATAAATAGCATTCGTTGCTTTTAAACAACTGCCAATTTCAGAGTGGCCTCTGTCTAACGTAGACACACACACACACAGGGGAAGAAGTGGAGCTGCGTAAAAAAAAAAAAAAAAAAAAAAAACGATAGTACGAAGACACGCCAGAAGGAATCCGCTCAGTGAGACGGAGTGATTCGTGTGACCGATGAAACGCGAAAGAAGCGCCGGTGGCTTCGTGTCGACTGCCTATGAGTTTCGATTGCGCGGGGGTGAATGGGTGAAGGAATTTCGAGGGGGGGGGGGGAAGGGGGTGAAAGGGCGCTAGGGTCGATCGGGGTGAAGCGAGAGAAGGTGGAAAGAGGTGGAAAAGAGGGTGTAGGGTAGGGGGATTTGTGGGAGGAGGAAAAAGGTGAGGCGACTGCTAGCATCTGTGCCAAAATGCGCCTTTAAGGCCGTCGAAAATCGCGAGCGGTGCCAAACGGTCAATCAACAATCTTCCGTCGGCTGTGCGACTATCAGTACAGTAGAGATCCTCGCAAATTCTTTGACCCTCTGAATCCGAGGCCGGTCCTACCCTCCCCCCTTCCCGTCCCCTCCCTTTCAGTAGGTACTCGAGATTTGGAGGGATTGTCAGAAAGAGAGCCGACCAAATTGCCAGACTTGAGTTCGTCGATTCACGACGGGGACGCAAAAAAAAAAAAAAATACATTGCAAGCCTAACTAACTGGGTAATAACGAAAAATTTGGGTCCAAACGGCGCAACCCTACCTTACTCTACGGCGGCTAAAATAACGTCGTGGAAATTTGCGCAGGAAACACACACGGAGAGAAGGACCTGGTACTTTTTACCATTTTTCTAGTAAAAAGTATTGTAAATTTCCGGTAGAGGGGAGATATAACGCCATCTATCGAGAAGAACTCGAACGATGAGAACTTTTACCACGAAATATGGTAAAAAATATTATATATATGTTAGAAATTCTCATAGTTCTCGTACTGTTCGTCAGGTGGCGGCTATGGCGTTTCAATACCAGGCGCGTTGGTAATTTTTACTACAGCGTCCGGTAAATTTTATCTGATCCTTCTCTCCGTGCACGATGCTTCGAGCTGACGTCTTGCGGGAGACTCCACTGTATACCTGTCCTATCTACTTTGTACGGAAGCATCCAACGACAAGCGACGTAGTCAGATGGGGTTAGAGATGCGAGCCAGACGTTTGAGTGAGCTGCGGAAAATGAAGGAGGATGGGATGGGCGGCCACAACGCTGCGGTGTATCCCGATAGTTCACTTATATTCCTATTGCGGTCGGGCTCGGTCGGTCGAGATATCCTCGAGAAAATTCTGGCGATAGATGAGTACGAGCGATGACGAACGCGCGATCGAAGCGGTTTGGCTTCGCCCTCGAGCGTAATATCGACAGCCGAAAACGTCGAAGAAATTTCGTGCGCGATTTCGATATGTCCGCGGCTCGAATCTTCGCGCCGGTTGAATCCCCGTAAATGTTTAAACCGTTACGTTGCCACGTCGGCGGACCATCGACAACTCGTCTCGACTCTAATCTTCCGGCTGCCAACGGGCCCAAATATTTCATATCATTTTGTTTTTTCTACGCAAAAGAAAAACGGTTAATGCCTTCCGTTGTTGAACCAAACGAACGACTGTTTCGTCAGGAATGTATGGGAAAAAAGCCACGGTAAACGGGCAGTTATTGAAAGATCCATGTTTCAAGCCCCGAGCAATTGCGCCGAAAATGTTACTTTGTCGCGAATCTTTTTGTTGATGTAATTCCACAGTTGAAAACCGAGTCAAACGCTACGATGAATACAGAAATGGAAGTTCCACTGCCGCGATCGACGGTTACCGATGTTAAGACGCTCGCGGTACCCTTAAAACGTGTGAAAGATTTTTTTTTTAAGTCGCCGCAGGATGATAAGAAAGTTGTAGGAGCGGCGCGTATAACGATTACACGTAAGGATAGCATCGTTGAGGCTACTCGCGAATGACGACATCAACATTCGAGGCAACGAGTGAAACTCACCACCGAGGCAAAACAGTCGATTCCGCAAATCCATTGACAATCGATTACCTATATCAGACGCGCTATCGAGAATCCAAAAACTGTTATGGATCTAAATCAGTTTTCGAACGCAGTTAGCCGCGCGACTATCCGAGTTGAAGATGGTGAGGAAACAAAATAAGAGTATAACGACACAAGTCACTGCGTAAAGTAGATGTTGATGTTGCGCCCGTTAGCCTGGAAGCCCGTTAAGGAGGTCCTGTCGTATAGTCTTCATTTCCGCATAAATTCGAGAATATTGAGGGAGAATCGCAAACAGTTCTCGATGGTATAAAAATCTGAAAAAATGCATGCACTTTAAAGGCACTGGAAATATTAATTAGGCATAATAATAATTGTAAAATGTTATTAACAAATTGATGAAAAAAATAATTGTCTAACTAATATCCCGGTGACCCAAATTTTTTTTTAATGAAAATATTACGTTAATTTTTCTGAATACGTACGAATTTTTTCAGATTTTTAAGTATTCAGGAAAACGAAAGAATCATTTTCATAACAAAAAAATGTGGGTCTCCGGGATATTTGTTAAACAATAATTTTTTTTCGTCAGTTTGTTAATAACATTTTGGAATTATTATTATGCCAAATTAATCTTTTCAGTACTTTTAATGCGCATGAATTTTTTCATTTTTGTACCATCGAGAAGTGTTTGGAATTCTCTCTCAGTTTTCTCGAATTTATGCGAAACGAACTCTATACCACCTCGAACCGCGAAGTGAAAGATCTTGATCTGCACATATGTGCCGGTGGTACGAATTTCCTGTAACTCGCAACTGTTTTATCGTCGGGGAACGTTGATCTCACCGTGAATAACGCGCGCGTCGAATCTCTCTCTCCTTTCCTCTCATTCGCTCTCTGTACCCTGCCCCCCATGCCCCTCGGAACGGTATTATAAATACATAAATAATCAATTTGTTTGCTCACGTAAAAATAATGGTAACGTAACTGTGCATATACATAAATATACCTTCAAATTATGTATGTATATATACATGTTTCATGTAAATTAATAAGTAATAAAAAAAAAAGAAAACTGTTATCGGTGTGTCACTCGTGAGAGACGGAGTTAAACAATAAACGGAGTTACGACGAAGAGAACCGAACGGAACTGGCGATAAAGATGACGACTTGACGCTTCTTCGAAGATTTTTATCGGCGCGAAACGGTCGGAAGGTGTGGGAATGAAAAAAAAACACGCTGGTTTCGAGAATTATCTGCACTTGAACTTTGCAATCGATGCAACAAGGTTATTAAGAATTTCTTGCGTTGACCAGAGAGGATTCCCGATTATTGTGTTAAGCTTGGAATTCGAGAAACAACGAATCTAATCAGTGTTTCTTATTTTTTCATTTTTCTTTGTAACCCACCTAAGAAAATATTATCGTTAATACAAGAGACAGTAATATAAACAAGGTGCGTCACCTTGTTACCTTCGTCATATCTAAAGCCACGCGTACGGCAACGTCAACATTTTTTTTTCTTTTTTTTCTCAGTGTAGGCTTCCGATTTCTTGGTCCCTCGAGACTGCACTACTGCCAAAGGGTGGAAGCGGAGAAAAAGCGTCTACTTACCTTATCTTTGTCATAGAAGTCGCGATGTCGTTAACGAGGTGCGACTTCATTTCCAACCTTGCCTAGGAGCTTGCCCGTACAATCGAAAATCTGCAGAGTGGCATGTTTTGTATAACGTTGAAAAAGAGGGCAATTCGGAAGATAATCGTGGAGCAAAAATATTGCCTCCGGTCTATTGAATTTGAAGAAGAAAAAAAAACCATAAAAATGAGAAGAAGAAGAGAAGTGAAAATAAAAGTTGGACGTTCATCCTGCGCTTCCTTGCGGTATCATCGCTCGCTGAATCGTGAACCGAGTCAACTTCCGATCGCGGTCAATTGTCATAAGAGAAAAAAAAAAAAAAGAAAGAAAGCTCGGTCGAATATTAGTGACAGTCTATAGAGGCCCCGAGAAACCCGTCTTCCCATTAAAGACTACCCAGTATCGTTACACTCCGCATTCATTCCACGCAAAACCAGACGTACTATAAGTGGCGTGAACACGAGTATACATACTGTATATCTGCATGTATAAAATATACACAGACAACAACAAAAAAAGTGCGGTTGAAAGATATCGTTCGATAAACTGTTAAGTAATTGAATATTATTGATAGTTACATACGTAAATAAGTGAAATATTCGTAAACGATAATTTAGGTAGGATTCTTCGATTGTCGCCTCTCACCGGTTGAATCGCGAGTGGCTGTTATTTCTATCCAGCGATGGATAGTCGGGCCATTTGCAGGCGAGACCGGCCATTTATGTAGGGCTGACAATCGCAAACGCTCAATAAATATATATATCTATGTACCTGTGTATACGGCATATATAATTTTATGCCCATACAAACGTACATAAATATGATATGTAAATTATTGTCAGAAAGCTCAAACTCGAAGAAGCATACGTTGCACCGGGATCGAGGGTGTTAAGCGTCGAGAGTGTTAATAATGTTGCGGTAAGGCGATTTGCTGGCTTCGTTACGATCGGTCCACCAACACCAACACCAAATTCCACCACCCTTCGTAACACACAACGTTGATATCGTTGTGCATAATTTTTTCTTTTTCTTTTTGTTTTGTTTTTTTTTAATTTCTTTTTTTCTTTTCTCATCGGAATGGATGGCACAGGGGGGTTGAAAAGGTCTCGCGCATATAACGACTCTCTATTTAAAAACCGAACCGTCCATAGAGAAAATATCGAAAAGTTCACGGGAACAATGGAGGAGAGGGCTGAGCGAGTGAAATAAAAAAATGAATAACCAGCCAAACGTTTTTTATCCCTTTGTCTCAACCGCCAACCCCGCCCCATCCCTCCCGACCCCCTTCATCATACGCACCCCTCGCGTACGTCTCGCTTAAACGAAATTGTTGGTACTTGCCGACCGGAGGTTTTGAATTTTTCGAACTTACTCAAATTCTTTTGTACGCTAAACGGCAAATCGGGGAAATTTGAACCGGCGTCGCTGTTAACGAAATTTAAATAAAATAGATAAATAACAAAAAAAAAAACGAAATCGAGCGGGTTAGAATTTGTGACGAGAGACGGAAAACTCGATAGTGACGAATTTCAGCGGATTTCGAGCGAACACTGTGGGAGGAAAAGAGGGTCACGGAAGAGGGAAATGTTGATCGTGAAAGATTGTTCGAACGACGGGTCATCGAAACATTTAGAAAAGTGGAATATAATAAAGTAAATATATTAAAGAAAAAAAAAGAAAAAAAAAAAAACAAGAAACTATCGCATGTCTTCCTGGGAAATAGCCTACGTCGAGAGACTTTGTATTTCGCGCTCCAAGTTTCAAGATCGAGGTGACGCGTTCTCGTTTATCGTGGAAGCGCAAAATAGTGTGAATGTCGCCGAGGAATAGAGGGAAAGAGTAATTTGATATTGGTGTAAAGGCGAATGGGGAGAGAGAGAGAGAGAGAGAGAGAGAGAGAGCGATTAGCCCTCGAAGAACGAGGAGCGGGGCGAACGGGGGAAAAAAATAAAACGCGAACGAAACGTGTCGGAGACGAAGCGAGAATGCGGGCGCGATCGTGTCCCCTTCTAGTCGAATAACTTATCTTTTTCTACTTGCCCTTTATCGAGAATTCTTGCGCTTGAGCCGTGCAACGCCATCTCTACATGGAACAACCAAAAGTGAATGTAAACGAAAATAAAATTGATGAAAGTCCAATAATAATAAAAACGAAAATGAAAAAAAGAGGAGAAGCAAAATTTTTAAGGTAAAGCAGCACACGAGTGAGCGGATCATTGCTCTCGAGTGCGAGCGCACTCAATGTACATACTGATTCAGATTATACTCTCACGTATTTGACGGACGAGGGACACCGAGCTGCCACTATCCGTCTATTTGGTGTTGATCGGATGGTCACGCCCATGACCTTACCGCACCCAGAGAAATCTGATGGGATTTATTTGAATGAAATAAAAATTAATTTGAATGATATAAACATTTATTTGAATGAAATAAAAATTAATTTGAATGATATAAACATTTATTTGTATGAAATATAAATTAATTTGAATTAAATAAAAATTTATTTGAATAAAAAAAAATTATTTGAATTAAATAAAAATTTATTTGAATTAAATAAAAATTAATTTGTATGAAATAAAAAATTATTTGTATGAAACAAAAATTAATTTGAACGAAATAAATTTTATTTATTTCATTCACATTAATTAATTTAATTCCCGGCCATTAAATAAATAAATCTATTTAATGGCCTGCCTAATAGGATTTCTTTGGATCAAATAAAATTTATTTCATTCAAATAAATTTTATTTCTTTCGAATAGATCCCATCAGAACGATTTCTCTATGTGCGCGACTGACGGAAGTTCTTCCTCGACCGTCGGAGTCGGGCATGTTTCTTCCCGAAGCTCTGCAGGGTACCGTGGAAATAATCATCCGTTCGCCAAGTAGACAAGGGTAATGACACTCGGATGCCACTCTGAAGCCGACGAAGGAAAAGAAAAAAAAAGCAATCAGACAAACCAACAAAAAATAAAGATGTACATACATGAGAGTCGTTTAATGGGTGTCGGTCAAGTACCTATATCAAATAGCGGGAGTATACGGTAGTTAGATGTCTACGCATTATCCACTGGCAGAGCTCAACGAACGTCGAAAACAAAAGCAAAAAAAAAAACAAGAAAAACCCAACGACGACTGGGACAACTTTTCCTGCGATATGTGTAAAGTAATAGCAAAAGTGGCAATCGCGATACCGAGAATATAAAGAAAAAAAAAACAAAAATATATATATACCAATATATAAATAAATACAAGTAAATTCGGGAAGCAAATCACTCGATGATGTCTATGCTTTTGCATAATATGCAAAAAGACGGACCGAAGGCGTAAGGCTTTTCGAGGAAGGGACGGGGGATTCAGGATAAATGAATAATGAAATAATAATAATAATCGTAACGTTAATAGTATATCGAAAAAGTAATGGTGGTAATAACGGTAACGGATATTGTTAATATAGCATACAAAATATGTATTATTAATTCATATAAAACTGATAGTATTGTTAAGACAATCAGACTCTTGTATTGCTCCGGCCACTAAGAGGGCCAAAACCACCCCAACCAGCCATCCACCGATCCACCCTACCCACCCCCAACCAACAACAACCCTGCCGGTCGACTCGTGTCTTTCCGATCGTCCCCGAATGATTGATCACACGCAACCCCCGTGATTTCATCCGGACCTCCGTTATTTGCGGCAAAAAAAAAAAAAAAAAAAAAAAAAAAAACAGAGACAAGCGAGAGACAAAAATGCGCGAAAGGGCAGAGCGAACGTCGATGAAGAATCAAGAAATAGGTAACAAGACAACGGAGAACCCAGTGTCAGTCGTGCGACCGCCTCGTAATGATCACGTATCAAAGCGTAAACGAACAGTGTGTTGATAGTTAAATTTTAAAGGGAAAAAAAAAAATCCATGTTGTACTCACGGCACGTGTGTGCTGGACGTGAATTCACGCGTGCGATTGGGTGTCCAAAAAAAAAAAACGGGCGGAAAACATCACCAACAACAACAACAACAACAACAACAACTACAACAAGAACAACATCAACAACAACAACAACAACAACAACAAAAATGTAGAAGTCCCGCGAGCTCGGGACATTTTTTGTACGCCTTATTTTCTACGATATCTCATGATCGCTGTCGAGGTAATCTCGGCATCAATCGTTCGTATATAACTGAGCGCGAGCTACTTGAGAATTAAACAAAAAAAAACGAATAATAATCCGAAATAATAAAGAAATAATGAAACATTAGGTGGAAGACTTGTAAAATGAAAAATGTCTAGGCGAATGAGATGCTCGTGCTCTTCTGGACATGTTCGAAATGCAGTTTTGCCGAACTTATCCAGAAGGGTGCAAGCGTGTTTTTTCGTCGACAATTCGTCGTTGATAAGAACCTAAGGATACGCTGTACGTAAATTGTGAAAAAAAAAACAGAGAAGGGATCACGAATGCGTCGCCAATGAACTAAAATAACTCGTGACCGTAAAACGAAAGAGACTGTGGATGAAAGAGAGAGAGGAGAGGGTGTCTAAAGTGAGCAACGGAGATAAAAGAAGTGACGAAGAATTATGGGTAAAAAAAATATGAGAAAGCGAAAAAAAAAAACAGACAAACATAATAAACACACACACAAAGGCGTTTTGTTATCCTGTAAATTTAGGGAATTATTAATGATGACGACGACGATATGATGGAAGTAAGGTATCGAATCTACCAGTTAAATGTTTATGATAAAATTACGGGTAATTAAGAAAATTCTAGATTTTTTCTAACTAATCGATCGTAACGGCGGACTTGTGCCAATCCTCTAGATTTACGACCTAAACGATGATAAAGATGAGAAAAAAATAAATAAAATAAAATAAAATAAAAATAAACAATGAGAAAAGCTGTCATCCTATTAAGTCGGCTTGGATATATTTGATTATATACGTAAGCATTTAACGGGAGCGCTCGACGGTGGTAAGAGTGTTATTATATGCGTGGATGCGCGTTTGCCTGCTGTATGGACGAGGACGAATGCGTGGTTAAGTGTGCAGGACGCAAACAAAAAAAAAAAAGAAAATGAGAACATGAGAGATTGACGGAGAGGGAATTTTAGTGAAATTGTTAGACAGTATAAAACGGTTCGTTCGTTATTCATCGAACAATTATGAATTTCGCTGACCGCCGAACAATTGCTTGTAAAATAAAAAAAAAAGAAAACCATACACGATAAGTTAAACGAGACATTTTTCGTAACTTTTTTTCGCGTCTTATAGTTACTATAGTGTACAGGTGTATCGGTTCGGTGATACAGGCGCCATCAACGAGACTGGATATAAAAGCTCGTCAATTCATCGAAAAATAAATCATAATTAATCTGTGATCGTCGAAATCACGACGACGGTGGAGGGGGTGATTGAGGAAAAAAAAAGAAGAACGAACGAGAGAGACGGAGAGTCATTTGCATCGCGCGACAGCGACAAAAAAAAGTTTCGAAAAATTCTCGCTCGTCAAAATATACCTAACAAAAAGAGAAAGTCGTGAGCAAGGACAGAGAGAGAACTAGCATTTGCATTCCCTTTTTCTTTTTCTTTCCAACAAATTATGTTCGAGTTTTAATAGAGAATGATGATAATGTGATATAATGTGACGATGTAAGTGATATGGGTATGACACATCTGTTTAAACTTAATCGCCAATCCGTTAAGTTGTAATTGAAAACGAAAAAAAACTCGTGATGGTCGAAAAAAGATGGTAGAAGCGCGCGGGACACCCGCTCACATCATCGATATGTATTGTACGTACGTTAATTAAGTTGATGCCGCTGTCACGATCGTAATTCGTAATAAACCCCGCGCGCGCACACCATCCGAAAAATACATTAAATACTATAATACGTTGACTTTCGTGTACTCGTTAATTAAAACACACACAAAAATCACGATAATCGCTATTTATAGTGAGAGCGTTTTGTGACGGAGAAATCCCCGTGCCACGAGGGTTATCGATTCGCTACAAGATATATACATATGTAAATACGTGAGAAAGGCTGGTGAGAGAAAGTGAGAAGGGAGAAAGATCGTGAAGAGTGAGAGTTGACAGAAAAAAAAAACCTAAACTCGATTTCACATCGTTAATATGGAATCTATCCACTAATATGATTTTCATGGTCAAAAGTATATTATTATTATTATTGTTGTTGTTATTATTATTATTATTATTATCTTTCTTATTATTGCAATTATTGTTATTATTATTATTATCTTTATTATTATTACAGTGTCATCAATGTTACGATTGTCATTTTGTATTTTTTATTTTCGTTCGGTTCAACGTTTATTGTCGAGAGAAATGCAGCAATGAAGCTTTTATTGAGCCTACGATGATTCGAATGTGAGTGATCCGTGGCTGCCGAGTGAAAAGAAGATATAAAGTAAGATTGAAAGAGAGTGAGAAAGCGAGAGATAATGACAATTTTGTTTTTGAACAAACAACGAATAATCGAGAATACTAAAAAGAGGAAACAAAAATAATATGAAAAAAATGAAGGAAAAAAAAAACAAAAAGAAAAACGAAAAACCAAAAAGATTATACGTTATTGACAACGTGCTGATCTCACTGCTGTCTACTACTTGTCTGAACTATCAGTCCGTTCATCTGCCTGTCTGTCTGTCTGTCTGTCTGTCTGTGCGTCTTAACTGTCCATCTGTCTGTCTGTCCGTCTGTCTGCCTGCCTGCGACTGCCTGTCCAACCAGAGCTCTGGTAATTATTACGTACGAGGGTCAATATTGCCGCCACTGATTTTTTCGTATGCCAGTGCCACCTGTCCGAGATGCGGTTCACACATTTCTCGAACGCGCGTGCCTGATCGCCCTGCGACTACTGACTTCCATCGAACCCCCTCCTCGATCCCTCTTATATTATACTCACAGTTTTTACACAAAAAAAAACAACGCGGTAGGCGTGTCTTTCGCGATGGAACTCGGTTCTCAGTGCGATCGGCAATTCTCCTGATAAATTGCGAAATATTGTTGGGGAAAAGAGGGCAAGACTTGAATTCGACAAACCACAGTTATAATTTTTTAAGAGTTATAATTATAATGTACAATTATATTAATTGACTATAATTAATTAATAATTTACAATTTTATTAATTGACTATAATTAATTAATAATTTGCAATTTTTATTAGACTATAATTAATTAATAATTTGCCATTTTATTAATTGACTATAATTAACTAATAATTTACTCAATCAATTATAATTAATTAATAATTTACTTAATTATAATTAAGAGTTATAATTTTTTAAAGAAAAGAAAAAAACTCTTTTGCAAGATATCATATTTTTTATTCGTTGTCGAAAGTTTCCAGCACGTACTTTTGTTGTTAATTAAACCTGCATTCGCACACAATCGCCCGAGTTTAATTTCCCAATGGTATGGCGCGGCACTTACCAATTCGTATCTCATATCACTGGACACACGTTGGCCAACTCGAGTCTGGGACACGTGGTACTCATATACTCCTTGAAAAAGTCACGTTGAAAAAAGTGAAGAAATTTCGGATTAAACGGATGGAGTCGATGAAGTAGACAACAAGAAAAAAAAACATTACGAATAAAAACGAGAAGAAGAGGAGGAAGAAGAAGAAGAAGTGAGGAGAGCAAATGAGTGAGGGTTTGTACAAATGTGTGTGTGAAAGGTAACGCGAAAGGGGAATAAAGTAAATGATGTAGCGTGAGGCGCTGTGTAAAGTATTAATGATTACCTAATTAAACGCCATTACTCTAAAACATTATGTATGGATAAACTAAACTAACCTATTTATAAGCTAACTTCTACATTCTACACGAACAGTCATACGAACAAAAAATCGAAAACACTCACTCAGCCACTCACACACACAGAGAGAGGGAGTCACTCACACACTCACGCACACAGACCACGACACACACTCACATAGCCACACACTCACACTCTCACACACACACTCACCAACCCAAACATATACATATGCAACGCAACTATCCATCGTATGTAAAACGATTAAATAAACGAGTGGTTAAAACTATTGTTTAAAAAATAATAAAAAATTATTGAAGGAAACGAGACGAGAGTAAAAAGGTACATTTTTTATATTAGTATTACTGCATAGAAAAGTGGAGGCTTAAATGAGAATGAGAGATATCTGATCCGCTTGAGCGCTTTTCACCAAATGCTTGCTGCTGAGAGAAAAGGCTGCAAGAATAGTAAAAGAAAAAAAGCAAAAAAAAGAAAAGAAGAAGAATTAAACGAGAATGCGCTGTGTGTGAACGAAGACTGGTGAAAAAGATATTGGGGGGGTCTGTACGAGATTGTGAAAATGTGAAAAACAGTAGAGTAAAAAAAAAAAGAATTGAAAAATGCACAAGATATTGAGGGAGGAAAAAGAGGGAAGAAAGAGTGAGAGTGAATGGAGTCGGATCGACCGATTGGTCACCAGCAGCAGCAGCAGCAGCAGCAGCAGCACAGCATGCATCTGCTTTTCAGTATTTCTTTCTCTATTTTCTTTCGCGATTCTCACTCGCATCGCTATGATTTTGCATCGCCCGGCAGCAGCAGCAGCAGCAGCAGCAGCATCACCCTTGTCCCGCCCACCGACCGAGAGCTGCGAGATGAAAATAAAAAGCCGATGGCCGCTCTCCTAGTACTGCCAACAGCACCGAGTCGTGAACGCATCGACGTTCCACCGAGCGTTCGCCGGTTTTTGGGTATTCAGCCGAAGTTGGGGACTAAACGTGGAAGGGGGCTCGGGGATATATCCTACCAACAACTTTTCAAAGCACTTTGATATCAAATAGAGGCGAGGGTGTGCCGAGCTCCCGCCGTGATTTCACAATAGTTACACCTACCGCTGCTTGCCTACATGCGAGTTGGTATAGGCGCAGCTATACGTACCACGAGGTTTCGTCGCAAAAGTTCCGCGAAAGTGCAACTTGTCTATTTTTCTATTCCTTTCCACATTGTTGTAACCAGTGTTGTAAGCCCCCCCATTATTTTAAGAATTTAAGTTTACACAACAGTTTATTTTCCAGTTACGATTTTATAACGATGACTTGTAGCAATTATAAAATTATATGTGAACTTTCGAATAGCCAAATGAAAAACCAAATTTTTTATTAAATTTTGGGTCTCCATTATTTTTATTAAATTTTGGGTCTCCATTATTTTTATTAAATTTTGGGTCCTCCATTATTTTCATAAATTTTTTTCAATAAGATTACCATGAAGTTTTATGGGAAAAAAATATTTCTCGATTTTACTTAAAAGTTTACATATCATGGTATAATCATTACGAGTTATTATTATAAAAACATAATTACAAAGCCAATCGTAACATTATTTTTATTTGTATAAAAATGAGGGATTTACAACTCTGGTTGTAACTACCTCGAGCCTCGAATCGCCTCATCGTCGTTTTTTTTTTTTTTTTTTTTTTCTCTTCTTTGCTTCACATTCAACAGCTCGAGTGACTCGTCTCACTCGAAATTCGTGTAATGCCATCACGCCGCGTGCCTGAGATTTACAATACGTAATATGGATCATCTACGTACACGAAAAGACAATGGTAATAATCGTAACGTCGAACGAGATCTGCGGGAATGAAGAGAAGCCCGGGGCTCGGATGAGCTAGCTAAAGTTTCATCGCCGTTTGTTGACGCAAACAACAAACACCACCGGGCTGGCCTCTCTCGACAATTCGTAAGTATTACAACAATATGGATACCTACTGTATGTATAGTATCTTATATATATATTTTGTCTGTTTGTCTGTTTGTTTGTCCCAGCCTCCTTAATTAATGTCTGCCCTAATTAGAAATTTTCATATCACTAAAATCGAGGTTACAAAAAATTTTGGGGAAACAAAATTTTGAGTTTCGCAAAATTCGAAGACCCTTCAGCGAAAAATTTCCCATCGGATAGGGTCTTCAAACTTTACGAAATCGAAAAAAAAAAAAATTCTCGTTTTCATTAAATTAGAACTTTAATTTCACGTTAATTCACTTAACGTTCTAATTTCAATTCGAGCATGTAGCGAGCGACTACAACCAGCTAGTAATACATATATACTTGCTACACGTTATGCACATTATCAATGTTCCATCGGTGTGCATTAATTTTCCAATAATTAAAACCCACTGACACGTCACGCCGTTGATAAGTCGCGACGCTTTGATTGAATAACTTCCGGGCGCTGTTCGGCGGTCAACGCAAAAGTGCGTGTAACATCGAATCCCGATGGACATTGGAAACACTGGAAAAGCTGCGTATTTCGTGTCAGCCGGGATAAGCTAATTGCACGATCATTCGATCGAGGTGTTGTTTTCGTGATTAATTTTACGGCTGAGTTAAATATATTTAATCACTCGCGCGTATTCAAAAACGTCATAAAGGTATATTTCAACGTTAATTATTTTTTCTTGTATATTTTTTTTTTTTGCGGCTTTATCTTTTGCCATCGTTACTTTTTCTATGTATTTTCAAGGGAATGTCCCGTCCAGTGTCTAATAAATAAAAAAATAAATTAAATAATAGCGAATTAAAATATCTGGGTGCGGTAAAAATGAGTCGCAGGAGTTAGAAAAAAAAAATACTGATCCACACGAATCGCGTTGCGCCAGTCAACGATCCGGATATCTCAAGGCCGAAAGAATTGGCGACGAAACGCGAGTGCGATGGTAGCTGGGGAAAAGTGATCGTCGGGAATATATCCGGCGGCCAATCAACGAACTTCCGATGTGCCCGGGGAAGCGAATTTCTTCTTCCCGGCTGGCTTCTATGGCATTCTCGCTGCGTCGCCCCGACGTTCCTGGCTGCCGCTACCTATCGTGGAACGGGCTTCGGGGAAGTTGCATCGCCGACGGCTAAAGGTCGAGGAACGAGGCTGATTCGGCCGTGCACTTTTCTCCCTCTCTCTATCTCTCTTCCTTCGTCATCGTCCCCTCACTACCGAAAACCTATCCGAGTGAAACATGCTGATCCCCGGTGGAAACGTGAAAACTGACAGAGAGAGATAGATAGATAGATAGATAGATTCATTTATTGCGCTAAGACCAGCAGGTTCTACAGGCAACCTCGTCACCGAGGAAAACCAACAAAATTGGCGTGGCACCACATTCCGGCACCTCCACTATAACAAATCATAAACTAAACATAAATACAAAATAAAACAAAATAGAGGTGAAATAACAAAAAGAGAAGAAAAAAAAAACTTAACTCAATCGCAATTTTTTTTGTTTTTTTTTTGTATATTGTTATTTGATTTTTCTTATTACCTGGTTTGTTACTCTGCCATCGATATTTGTAGTTTTTCAAAGGCTTGTCCCGTCCATTGTACAAAAAAAATTAATAAAATAAAATAAAATGAAAACTAAAAAAAAAAAAAAAAAAAAAAAAAAAAAGATGAAATAATAATAAAGAAATAACTCAGAGAGAGAGAACGAAAGAAAAAGAGAGAGAGAGAGAGGAGGGAGGGCAAGGAAGAAATGAAAAGTCGTGAAAAAAAAAGGACAATCTTCTTCTTCAAGCCACTCAAGTAACTCTTTGCCAGCGGATCTTTCCGGCGATCGGAACCTCGACTTTCCTCCACTCGCACGAAACTCGCATTCATCGTTCACTTTCTTTATTGCATCCACGCTGTATATACGCCAGAAAACAATATGACGCGAATGGTTGCGCTCGGTATCGAGGCTTTTAAAAACGTTACACGGGACACACATTGAGATTATTGGTGGATCGCCAATTCAAGTAGGAATCCGGTATGAAAGGCTTCCGCGCCTATATCGCGAGGTTTCATTAAAATTTCACCCCAACTTTTTGCCCGCCTGCGACGCGATGAACGAGTAAAAATATTCAAATGGATTCCCCGGTGACCGGAGGGGTGAGAGCTTGACCGATGCAAACATATTCCAAGCTGGACCCGACGGTGTCGAGCTTCGTGCGCGCAGTTTTGCTGGAAAACTTTTTTTTTCGCCTTTTTTTTTGTGGCCACAGAGCTCCATAAACGGCGGCGTCAGGCTATAGCCGAGCTACGTGACCGTGCGGGCCGAGCCACGGGCTCATTGTCGAGCTTGTCCTGCCGCAATAACGTTTTTTTCATTAGCCCTTGAAATCTACATCTACCTATTAGAAAGTGCTTGCGGACCTCGGTCAGACCGACTGATGAAATTACACTGGATTGGTCCCGTTATCTCGGAATTCTTACGACTCTGACCCACTGCCATTTGATTTTCGGCGCTTCTCCTCAAAGTTATCTCCATGGGTATTACGCGTTTCGATCAAATCCCGCATATTCCGCCCCGTGTGTCGCTTGACGTATGCCGTATGCCGTACGTCGTAACGTCCGGCGATACGGGTCACGAGTCTTCTTGCAGGACTATATGCGACTCCATACATCAACGGGAATTCGCGAGAGACATCGGTCACCTCGTTTCTTTCCTTCTGGATCTACCGAATCTTGTGTAACGTGCATGACAAACTTGTGTCATTTATTTGCATCACACGCGCACCAATAAAAATGCGTTTGGTACACAAGTTCGGCTGGCAAAAAAAAAAATAAAGGAAAAGTGGCAGCACCAGGGAGAGAAATTTCTGTGTTGTGATAACAAAGAAAAGTGACAACAAAAATCGTTTTGTTAGGTGTTACGTACTGGCCATTTTTCCATACATTTATTATAAACGGTTAATTCGTAACATTAGGCTAACAGAAATATTGATCAGACCAGGAAAAATAATTTTCAGCCGAACAAAAGATTTGTCAGCCTAGCAAAACTGATTTGACAGACGAACAAAAGATTGATCGGCCTAACAAAACAATTTTTGTTGTCACTTTTCTTTGCTGTGACAAGACAGAAATTTCTCTCCGTGCAACGTGCTACACTGAGAGAAATTTCTGTGTTGTGACAACAAAGAAAAGTGACAACAAAAATCGTTTTGTTAGGCTAACAAAAATATTGATCAGCCCAGCAAAAATAATTTTCAGCCGAACAAAAGATTTGTCAGCCTAGCAAAACTGATTTGACAGACGAACAAAAGATTGATCGGCCTAACAAAACAATTTTTGTTGTCACTTTTCTTTGCTGTCCCAACACAGAAATTTCTCTCCGTGCAACGTGCTACATAGCCACGTGCTAAAGCACCATCAGTGACGCATGTACGGTATGCAGTGAATATATCCGCACCACGCCTAGGTTCGCGCGTCACCGTAACTTACTCCCTGCCACCGGTATTGGAATCGATATATACGAGCCAGTCGATTCGCCTCGTTCACGAGCAGCCACTCTTTTAGACCCATAAATCCACCATAGCGCCACGTCGTCCCGTCTTCGCTGCACATCGCTTGCCATAGGTACGTACGTAGGTACCTGCCCCACACTATCCACGGTCTCTCAAGCACGTAGATGACCGTCGTCCATTGTTGCGCAATATAAGTTATTATATCGTGCCCGACCGGCTCCGCGCGACCTCGCGATCGATTTTTTTTTCGTCCGTACGTGTATCGGAAAGTTTTCTCATTTTTTATCGGGAAAACTAAACTGGAACTGAAAATAGGAAACAGCGGAAATTTCGCAACGAATACTTTTCAGCCGCGCCGCATGCCAAATATTACATGATATTTGTGACACGTCGAATTATATTCAGCCCACATGGAAATATTTATATGTGAAATATGTATGTCGACGAAAAGTTCTACATTTCGCATATATGTTGCATATATTTTTATATACAACGTATATGTTGCATATACAACTTTTTGGTGACATATATTTTACATATAAATATTTCCATGTGGGGGTTGCCAACGACGGTCCGAGAGCCGAACCAACTAAATTTTTTTCGACGCAATTTTTCATCGTGCCAGCTCGGCATACAGAAATTCGCACGTCGGGTATTTGGGGCATTGAGTAAGAATTCATTTGACGCTGCGTCACGATATGGATATATAAACGTATAACTGGATCAGATACAGGGTTACGGCACTTGAGGGAATTTCCATGGAGTCGCCGATGGAGCCGCCGGAGACAAGTGACACGGGGAGAATTTTACAGCTTGAGTTTGTCGTTTTGAAATTTATCGCGCCGTATTTCGCGCGCGACGGGTGAAGCTAAGATACGCGCGTTGGCAAGAAGCAAGGGCTGGGTTTATAGACACTGTAAGGAATATGCAGCTCCGAATGTACAGTTGACAAACGAACGGACGTAAAACTTGGATCGATCGTCGCAACGACAGTCTTGATCTGACTGTCGTGGCATACGGTTCATACGGTTGACGATTTTACGATTTTATGCTTGACGAGGCTACACAGGTGAACAACATTTTGAAAATAAAGAAGTCCCTCTATTAAAAAGTTCATGAATAACCGGGAAAGTCCGTTGTAAAGAAAATCAGGTTGATGTCAAATTTGACATCAACCTGATTTTTTTGTCAAATTTTTTGTCAAATTTGACATCAACCAGCAGCGCAAAATTAATTAGCCTATTACAGATGATATCTTGAAAAGAAAAATTCTGAGGTCGATACTCTAGTTTCCTATAATTTAAATGAAACAAATTGCTCGCTTTTTAGAGGTTTTCAATGTTTATATTCATTTACCCATCGATAATACCTTGACAGTCACGTGCGGCGGACGAGAATCCAGTTAAAAGATTGTACATTGGCCTACTTCATGTTGTAGCGGACGAATGTCGAACTCTCGGAAGTAGGATCGAAAGTTCGGGTGACCGAATCTTCTTCTTCCTCCGACGCGAGAGTGTTGGTCCGATAGGGCGGTGGAACGTCGTGTCGCTCGTCGGATCCTTCGGTGTCGCTGTCGCTGCTGTCGTTGCCGCCGCCACTGCTGCTATATTTCCCTAGGGCCATGTCTATGAGAGAAAAACTGCATCCGGGAAACATGGCCGGACAATTTCGGCCCTCGTGGCCGGCTCGATGGGCGTCGGTGTACGTGCGATGTTCCTCCGGCTCGTAGGAGAGCACCCTCTTCAACGGTAGCCTGTAACGATCAACGACGAATCCTCGTAATCGAATATCCAGACGATACATCTACCTATAGGTGAGGTATAGGTTACCTACATAAGGTAAACGGCTCAGTTTCGGTCATCGAAATTACATTAAAGTTCACTGTTACGTACTGGCCATTTTTCCGTGTTTATATTTTTATTATTTTAATATTAATAATTTGTCCTTGTATTATTCCCACATTGCAATCCCATTCAATGTTCACCTGCACTCGTCAGCATTTTTGGGCTTGACGACAACCGCCTGTTACTCCCCCACCTTACGCCCACCTAAGCCTACCTGACCACCTCCATCGAACCAATTAATTATTCTTTAATCAACCTCCAACCAATAATGTCTTGAATATATTTAAATTGCTTAAATTGAGAGTGTAAGTATAAGTTAAATATTAGAATTGTTACTTGTCATAACTGGTGACATATAAAAAGTTTTACCCTGTTATTGTGTTTTCACCATTGCTAAGTCCGATCATTTAATTAATATAAATAATTCGCTTGCGAGGTGACCGAAACCCCAGTAGCTTGTTCATGGTCGTCAAGTTGGGTAACGCGAGCCAGTCGTCCAGAACGTCGTCCGGATATTCATGAGGGTATTACAAACAATACGCTAACAAGCTCTAGTTAGTTACGTGCAGCTAAGGAATGGTACGAAAAGAAAAGACAGCGCGGAAAACTGAGTTACAAGGAAAGAATGATTTGAAATGTTTCTTTGGCTCAGGTCGTTGGGTAAAATCCGAGTGATTACTCCCACGACTCGGGGGATTACTTTTGGAATCGATTCTCGATCGGGAAGCAGCTCCGCTTGGCAGCCCTCGCTTCTTCCTGAATAAGTCAAGTCCCTCGGAATCGTAGCAATTTTTAACGGTTCGCCGCGTACCACGACTTTCCACCCCCCCCCCCCCCCCTCGAGTACCGTACATCCCAGGGCGCAGCCCAGCCCCATCCACCCCGTTGCCCCCCGCTGTACCCCGGTAACCAGGATCGTAGTTTCCCCGCATCCAATAGCAATCGCTCCCACACCCCAATGCAGTTTGTCTCTATGCGAGGCCTTACGTGAAAGCTATCCTCATCATTTCCTCGACTAGAGTGTTCCCTTTGGGCATCAGCCGCTGCGAAGCCTCGCATAGCGCTCTCAGCACGCAGGTACGTCCCTCGAATCCCATTCTGAAATCAGAAATACCCAACAACGTGATCCGTTTAATCGTATACACACGAGCGGAGCTTGAATGATTCGTTGCTCAATCAATTTCACAAACGTCTTCTGACAACCGAAACTTAAAAGCATAGAATTAAGTTATTCCGGACGTATGAAGGAAATGGGGTTTTCGTCGTACCCTGATAACACCGGATGGACATCAAGGTGAAGGTCTCATGTAGGAATCAAAAAGTACACTCAGACAAATCGTGTATGTTCTGGTAACTATAAAGTGACAACTATTATTTTTCTAGTTCACGGTAATGCATTAATAGTTATGATAACTGCATCATAGTTACCATAACTAGAAAAATAGTTGCTGTACCTATAAAAAATAATTGTCATTTTTTGGTTGTCACTTTATAGTTGCCAATACTTGATTTTTCTCTCAGTGTACGTTTTTGAATGGGCGGTCCAACTTTTGCAGGCGCAATACTAAGATTAGGACACAACAACGAATGCTTCTTTGGTCATCATGAGCCTAAAAATGGAAACCCAGTTAGTGGACTTTAGTGTACCAAATGCTGACAAATGGACCCTTTGGTGTTGTCAAGGGTGGGTATTCAATGTAGGTACTAGGTCTACTTATCAGCGGTAGTACCTACGACCTACTGGCCCTTGCGAACATCCATTCAAAGTAGTTGCTGACCACGCTGTTCGCGTTGACGAGGAACGGATTCCGCCCTTTCCGCAACCCTTCGAAGCGTACACTGGCCGTTTGCTCTGGCCAGTAGAGTGGAGTAGAGTCCCTTTTCCTTCTGTTTGAATAACGAAACCACCCGCGAAAGCTTGGAAAACCTCTGGCAACATTTCTTCCTGAAATTACTCGAAACACCGACTTTGGCTCAGCTCCGGCTGTTATACCCACCGAACCGCGTGTACACATATCAAAGAGAAAGAGAGAGAACGAGAGAAGAAAGAAAAAAAAAAAGGCACGAGGAAGAACTCTGTTTTCGTCCGCGCCACTCGTACTCATCTCGCCGGGTTTCCGAGATGCGAACCGCTCGTCTACTTTTCCAAACTTCACGTTTCGCGTTTCGTTCACGCTGCTAAATTTCTCCTCTGTTTATTGTCTCGTCGTTGAATCAAAGTTTCTCGTCACATTCGCCCCTCTCCCCCCCGAAAATTATATAAAAGTTGTCCGCAATCTGATAAGGCGAATTCCGATATTGCAAACACGTTGGAAATGTAACGCACGGCGTTATATCTATACGAGCACCGGTATGCATGGCAGCGCTATTGATCCCCCACCGCCACTCCCTTTCGCTCGTTCGTTACTCCCTCGAAATGTGTTTCATTGTCTTGCGTCACGTGTACGAGAAGGTCTGCCTTACACCAGACAATCCGTCAACAGGAACAAGTATCTTGTATATATTTTGAAAAATTGTTTGTCTGTTTGTCTGTCCCAACCACCTTAATTAATGTCTGCCCTAAATGATAAAGCCTTGGTCCCCTTAATTTAAGTCTGTCCCAAAATTGGAAATTTTGAATTTGATTGAAATTTTGATTCGAATTTGATTTGAATCGAAAATCCCAGCCCCCTTAATTAATGTCTGCCCTAAATAATAAAGCCTTGGTCCCCTTAATTTAAGTCCGTCCCAAAATTGGAAATTTTGAATTTGTTTGAAATTTTGATTGGAATTTGATATGAAAAAAATATATATATTCTCGATTTCGTAAGTCTGAACGTTAATTTCACTTTAATTTACTTAACGTTCTATTTTTTATTCCAGTATGAAGCAAGTGCGCGAGTCATTATAACCAGCTAGTTATTTACACAGATGCCTACTAAAGGGTTTCTTACTGCTCGAAAAGAGGATAGTGGGAGAGGAATTTTTTTAAAAGGAGGATTCTTCAATTCCTACATCCGACTCCCAGAAACAATCGAACTAGCGTGCAGTGTAATTCCAAGTACCCTCCACGCTCAACCGTATTTTTTTTTTTTTTTTTTTTTTTTTTTTTTTCAGCTACCCTCGTACATCCGCGCACTGACTCTCGACGACTATTTTGCATCTGGCCCTCGTCAAATTCAATCACTCGTAAATCCGAGCTCGATGAAGCCAATTTCTGTTTTTCGTTATTTTGTTTTTGTCCTCTCATCTGGTTCGATTTCGTTGGTTCGGAGTCGCGGGGGTAGAAACAAAGGGAATCAGAGGAGCGACGCGGACGAAGGAGTGGTTGAGGGGGAGGGGGGGGGGGGGAGGGCGAGGGGATGCGGCAAGGGTATGGCAAAAGGGGGATGGGAAGGGCGTTACACGTGACCGTGGTCAATACTGTCAGGTCCGGTTCTTTATCTCCCGCTTTTTTTTATTCCTTTTTCTATCCCCCGCCCCTCTTGTTTTTTACACAGGGGATGAAACTACCGGCGATGACAGCGGTCGGTTGTTATCCGGCCGTCTGGGTAATTGAAACCGCGCATGAAAATCGACCAAAAAGTCGATAACGCGCGCGTCTTCGTGAACGCGGCTTGCGGGGTGGTTCAGTCGGGTTGCGGTGCGGTGCTGGCGAAAAGCGATCTTTCCCCCATCCCCTCCCGAACGAGGACGGGAAGCGAGAATCGAGAACCGAGGAGGGGCAAATATAGCGAGCTATGGCAGGCCGCGAGGATGATGCGCCAGCGGCAGGCCGATCGCGCTCGGCGATCTTCCTAAATGCGGGACCATTATACACTATTTGACTATGAAACGCGGACGATCGTGCTCGTTGTCCACTCGCGTCAAACAGTATCGCGGTATCCAACCGGATTACCTACTTACACCATAGCAGCACACACTGAGAGAAAAACATATGGTTGAAACAACAATACTATATTTTTACTGTACAGTAGGGTGGGTGCGGGCAAAACGGGACAGCGATTTTCACAGTTCCAACTATTTTTGCGGGCAAAATGGGATTTCGTGAAAATCGCGTCTATTCGATGTAATTCAACGCAAGTAAGCGGAACATAAAGATTTTTAACAATTTTGAGTGTTTTAAGCAATCTGGCTTTGGAAAAATCACTTAAAAAAAAAAAATTTACAATTTTTTTTTTTTGCGAAATAACTATTATTAATTATATTATTATATTTATAATATTAGTAGTTATTTATATACTACTATTATTATTATATTAACTATTATTGTTTTAACTACTATTATTATTATAAATAACTAGAAAGAATAATTGCGAATAAAATAAACACGAATTTCCGAATTTGGGGATCTGTCCCATTTTGCCCGCACATGTTTTTTTTTTTTGCCGACGCTCAAAATTGATGGTTGGAATCGAATTTCGCGGGTAAGCAAAAGATGGATCGAATCAACTTACGCATTCATTATAATCTCGAGCTTATTATAAAGTTCACGCCGATGTCGTCTGCGGATGTAGTTGTAGTTTGGCTTGTAATACTTGTTTCCACCGCCGAGGACGGCAGCCTGAGGGTACCGAGGGTACTTGTCGTTTTTCCAGTTCCAGCCGCCAGGACGCTGCTTCGTGTATTTCGTGTACTCGTAGCTCTGATCGTATTTTCCAGGCCGGGCGGGATCCTTTCTCAGCTCCAAGAAAGGCTCCAAGGCTGGTTTGCTCTCGTTCGGTAGGTCGTACGATATTCCCCAATTGAGACCCTCGGTGAATATGTTGTCGGGGGTCAAAGTGTGGACCGTCATGCAGAGAGCAATCTGTCAGAGTGTAACGCGTTACGTGTTAAAGAAACGACAAAAAAAACGATTCTCACTCTGTTATTGAGGATTTAATTTTTTTTCAGAAAAAAAGAGTCGTTTAAAAAAAAAACGTCTTTTTTTTTTTTTAAACGACTCTCACTCTGTTATTGAGGATTTAATTTTTGTCAGTATGATATGAGTATTTTCAAGAGTATTTTTTTTATTTAAATTTTTTTTTTTTTTTTTATATGAGTGCGACATACTTTGAATACTTCGGCGGTTCATACTACAGAAATACTCTTTCCATATTCCTTTTTTTTGCGCGGGATTTAATTCATGATATTTGTATTACGCAGTCAAAGCTCAACTGAAAAAGCATTTTCCCATTTGAATCTACAATTTCAGCGCAAAGACAAAGTATCGATGAAAGTTATTGTCAGCGATGTCGCGCTGACACAATAACTTTCGAACAATGCAATAGTTATCTTCCGATGCAGTACCTACGTACCTCGAAAAAAAAAACGAATCACCTTGATTGACTAGAATATCTACAACGTAGACGAGCGTTGAGCTCGTCGAGAGAAAAACTGCTCGGTCGATCGATCACACCGGCATGATTGATCGGTGTCGCTTGCTTCTTGACTTGGCGACACTCTATCATTTTTTGTCCTTTGTCACAGCTCGTGTCGAGAGAGAAACACGCGACGTTTGTTACGAGGAAAATATTACATCGGAATTTGAGTATTCCAATTTTCAATAAAGCTGTGAAATATTTTTTTGCGAGAAAAAACGTATTGTCGTACTATACGAGGAAAAATCGCATAAAAACCGAACAGTTTTACCGTTTTCGTTCAAATTCAATACCAAAAGTCGAACCGTTTTGTTAAAATTCAGTACGAAGTTTCAACCCAACAGCTAAAAATTCGTTCCAGCTGCAGCGTTTACGTACACTTTTCAAAATTTCAAAAATCTTATAAAAGTGAAATCCGTGAACCGATTTGTATAAAATTTATACCAATTGAAGATCAGCTGATACTGTATATGTTGTTTAAATTTGTGCCGATTCGGTCGAATAGTTTACGAGTTATGAAAATATAAAAATAAAAATAAAAATAAAAAAAAATAATAAAAAAATAAAAATTAAAAAAATATAATAACAGATATAATAATAATATATAAAAATAAATAAAATATGAATTTTAGGCCTTTCGTCACACATCATACATACATCCGGATAATTTTTCTAATCCACATTTCTCGACGTTTCAGACTTTATTCTGAGTGTTCCCACATGAAAATCTCGAGAAAAAAAATGTTTTCACGAAAACAAAGCTTCCTCTATGTGGAAGCAAAGAACAAACAAATACTTACCGAAAAACTTGAGCCTTCGGGAAAGACGACGTAACGCTTTCTCCTAGACAAACTTCTCTCCGAGCCAATAGCCGTGTTCCCAAAAGATTCGCACAGAATGTAGGAGAAGATAAAGAGCACCGAGGCTCGACGAAAGTGGCTCATTTTTGTAGAGGCTTCGCTCGAGTGCGGCGGCGTCCGCCCTTTGCCGCTGTTAGACGACAAAGCAGCTTGCCCGTAGATATACAGATTAAGTGGCGACACACTTGATGAATAATTGCTGCGTACCTACGATAGAACGGTCAAACTCTTAGTATATGATGGGTACTGGTCCTAGGGTAAAATGAATGGTAATATGAAAAATAGTGCCCACGGTATCGAAACTATCCATGTGGAAATAAAGTATATGCGATATATATAAAAGATGTGCCGTAGATATAAAAATATATCTTTCCCGAAAATGCTGATACGTCGGATATATTTTAGGATATGTACGAAATATATCGATGCGATAAATATATCTGAGATACCTCCGAAATGTATTGAAAATTTATTTTTATTGTATTATCGGACCAAAAGTACGATATGTCAGATATATTTTCGTATATATTTCATTTCCATGCGGATATCGCGCAGCTGTACCTATATAGGGGAGACCGGGGTAAAACGGCACCCCTAAGAAAAAAATGGCTCTATGACAAAATCCAAAGTGTTTTTTTATTGCTTTAGGGACGGGAGCCTGTTTTACCCTATTTTTTTTTTTTTTTTTTTTTTCGATGATAAAAAAGGGGGGCCGTTTTACCCCGGAGGCCCATTTTACCCCGGCTTCCCCTATATATATTCGAAATGTCAACGAGAACGGAAAATGAAATGAAAAGGAATTTGAGGTTGACGCCGTCTCGTCCTCGCTTTCTTTCTCTCTTTCATCCTTTCTTTCTCATTCTCAACGAGGCACTCGGGTCTTTCCCGTCGGCGTCTCATCGCGCCGATGTAACGTTCCGCGGGCGGGAGATCGATCGAGATCGATCCCCTTGGCTCGGCGGCGGCGGCGGCGGCGCGACTTACCCGGGCCCCGAGTTCGACAACACCGTCGGTGGAAATATCTCGTAACTCCTTTCGATAAGCTCTTTAGGAAACAGGAAATTGTTAGTTCCCGTGTCGAGACGGGCGAGAGCGGAGCGGCGAGGCCGAGAGTGCCGCGAGAGTAGCCTGTGAGAAATAAGTTTGCCTCGAAGAAATAAGATGATCGATAATAGACTCGGATACTCTCGGACTGCCGCTGCTGCTGCTGCTGCTGTCGTTGTTGTTGTTGCTTTTGCTGACGCTGATGTCGACTCACTGCGACGGATCGTCGAGCTTCGAGAAGTATTATTACAATTTTCTCCCGCCAGCTTTCCCCGAGGCATCGAGGGAATATATTAATATATAATAGTATATTGTGCAACAAGTGCGTAAAATTGATCATTTCCGCACGAGTTACACACACTATTTTTTGTAACTGCGTGCGAAAAACTTGACTTTTCGAGAGGGTTTTGCGTTCGAGGGGTTTACGCACTAGTGCGGAAAACGAGCACTTTACGCACGCAGTTACGAAAGCAAAATTTTCAACTGCCTAATAAATTTGACCGCGCGCTCATTGGGTCAATATGCGGCACAAGTGATCACGGCCGATGGGGTTTCGCGACGTTTGCACCAAGTACACAGCCGAGAGGATGGAAAAAACTTGCGAGTGGAAGGACCGGACGCGCGGTAAACGAGTCCGGATGAAAAAAAAACGCGTGAACCACGTAATGAATATGCATTGGAATTAAACGGCGATGTTATGCGAAATGGAATGCAAAGAGCTTTGAAATAAACGCGCGGCGGTTTTCCGTTGCCCGTGTATAGGCATACAAAGGTACACCTGTCTTGTTTGCTCCCCTCGATCGCTTTACATATTTCACGGTAATTTATTTATTTATTTATTTATGAGAAGACTGACCTGCGAATATACGTATTTTTCAGCGCCACCTGGATAAACGAGAAAACGCGGACGAACGAACGAGACCGCGGCGAGCGCACGGAGATCACGTTATGACCGAGGCGCTCCGGAGAAAAGCGAGCGAGATTTTTCGAGCGCATTAACGTCTTCCCACAGCGCTTCTTCGCCCCGGTGTTTGCTCGATGATTAGCGAGCGAGACGTGTACCTCAAGTTGCTCGAAACCACCGCGTGCACAGCACTCTTCTGTTAATTGTAAGCCGCTCGCACGAACACACAGAGTCCGTTACAGTCACGACACTCGATGACCACTCATCTCTCCGTCCACCGCTACGTATTGTTACGTATTGTTACGGGTCGATGATAACACGATTTGTTGTAAAAAGGCACGAAACGTTTATTAAGGTGGTCCTGTCGTATAGAATTCGTTTCGCATAAATTCGAGAATATTGAGAGAGAATTGTAGACACTTCTCGATGGTATAAAAATCTGAAAAAATGCATGCTCGTTAAAGGTACTGGAAATATTAATTTGGCGTAATAATAAATGTCAAATGTTATTAAGAAACTAATGAAAAAAAAAAAGTTTAACAAATATCCCGGTGACACCATTTTTTTTTTTTAATGAAAATGATTCATTAATTTTTCTGAACACGTACGAATTTTTTCAGATTTTTAAGTTAACTTTGAAATTTGTGTTTTTTCATCCTATAAAAAAACACAAATTTCAAAGTTAACTTGAAAATCTGAAAAAATGAACACAGCAACAACTCTTGTGTCACGATACCCTCCACCCATTACGATATTAAAATAATGAAAGAAAAAAAAAATGTGCGAAAATGTGTAAATTATGAAAAATAAAATATTTGCAGACTCGAATAACAATGAGAATTGTGGCGATTTGGCTGGCGACGACCCAACCATCCGAATATTGATAATATTCCGTGGATACCGACGTATATACGTGCATTGTGGGTAATCGCGGAGGCAGAGTGTACCTGGAGCATAGGTAGGTGGTACCTATAGAATCCACAGAGAGGAAAGTTGTCCAACTGCAAATATCTTTGCATTATGTATTCGTATGGCGGAGCGGTAGGGTGCGGCGAGGGAAACGGGGGGGGGGAACAAGCCACGTGTTGTAACCGAGAGTCCCATTGTCTCGACTGTTGGTTAACCGTAAATCCCCGGGGTGACTTGCAAACTCCGCGCGACCCGACCTAATTTCCCCGCGAACCTTTCGTTTTGGATTCTCGCTCAAATCCCATATCGACAACTCGTGTCACGCGCTTGTGCGGCGGTGCGGGTATTATAGGAGAGACCGGGGTAAAACGGGCCACCTAAGCAAAAAATGGCTCTATGACAAAACCCAAAGTATTTTTTTTATCGCTTTTCACTAAAAAATTCGATATCAATCATCAATTTTGAGCGTTGGCAAAAAAAACATTTCCGGGGTAAAACGGACCCCCTAAACAAAAAATGGCTCTATAACAAAACCCTAAGTGCTTTTTTTAATTGCATTTCACTAAAAAAATTCGATATCAATGATCAATTTTGAGCGTCGGCAAAAAAAACATTTCCGGGGTAAAACGGGCCCCCCTCAGAATCCGGGACAAATATGAGTTAGTACACAAAACGCGACCGATCGGCATAAGTGCTAATTATTTGGGTCTGTTATTAAAATGTGACACAAAAGTGCATTTTAGTCGTGACGAATTCGCCGTACAGGCAAGAAATAATGGAGAAAAAAATGGTTGCCGAAGAAGCCCGCGAATAAAAAAAAATCACGGAGGACGGCGGAAAAAAAAGTTCTGACGAAGAAAAAAGTCTCGAAACTTACGACGGAGACGGGAGTCCATTTTACCTTAATTTTTTTTTTTTTTTTTTTTTTTTTTTTTCAATGTAAAAAAATGAGGGCCCGTTTTACCCCGGAGGCCCGTTTTACCCCGGTCTCCCCTATACGCCTGCCTGGCTGCCTGCCTCCCTACGTGCGGCGCGTTACATTTGCAGAAACTCGCGTCGACGTACAGCAGGACAAATGGGTATAGACGCGGCGGAAGGTAAATTACAATGAAAAAGTTCGTTTTATTACGGAATATCTACAGATGCGGCTGATAAGCCAATAGCAAGTCGAGCAGGGAAATGGGACACGTGTATTCGAGGGCGCAGTCCTTCGTTTTCTTGCGGTACGCGATGTCGTAACGATCCAATTCGTGTGCCTCGAGATCGTCGTGACTGAAAAATTCAGTTAAATCGAACGTCAACTCATCGACAGTCGTCGCTAATTCGACGAAGAAAAAAAAAATGTCGAAGACGAACCTGAGAACAAGGCGCAAAATATCGTCGAGGAACGACACACCGGGAGGATTTAAATAAGTGTTTGCTTCGCAAATGGCTCTGAGCAGACATTCCTGGCCCGGCAATCCCTGACTGAAACGAGTCGGAAATATCCGTTAAGGGGCGCCCGGTTATTTACCAAAAGTCTAGACAAATTGGAGCCTCGCGGCCGGTTGCGGCCGCAGGCCACGAGGATCGGGATGATTGCGCTTGCGATTACCTCATGAGCGCGAGTTCGATATTGGTGTACAAGTCGCGCCGGTGACGCCGGGTTCGATGGAAGCTCTTGACGCGCTTGTGCGGCCTCCTGTAGAGCTTTTCTTCGTTCGGAATTGGCCAAATCATGTCGAACTCGAGATCGAGATTCCAATTGGTCGGTTCCTTCACCTGAATAGCCTTCAACAACGTGAGTGTAGCCTGAAAAACATTTGAAAAATATTTCTCATTATACGAAAAAAAAAAAAAAATGCAATCTGATTATTTCATCAATCTGATTATTTCATAAATCTGATTATTTCATAAATCTGATTATTTCATAAATCTGATTATTTCATAAATCTGATTATTTCATAAATCTGATTATTTCATCAATCTGATTATTTCATCAATCTGATTATTTCATCAATCTGATTATTTCATAAATCTGATTATTTCATCAATCTGATAATAAAAAATAATCAGATTGATGATAAATTATTGCGATTTAGATAAATTTATTTATTTATTTATATACTTACGTCATATAAAATATATATATACTTACGACAAAGGCGCTTCCGGACGGAAAAGCGAGGTATCTCTTCCTCCGTGACAAAATTCCGCTCGACCGCAGGGACGACGTCGTCGTTGCATTGACCGAACAGTCGAGCTCCTGGCCGACGGTGGACTCGAGTAGCGCGACAATAAAATATACCGCAAAAACGTAGAGACGAATGATGAATGACATGTTCATGATATGACAGTTGCGGTCGTTCGTTAATTCGCGACGGGGAAAATTTAACTCGTCGACGGGGCAAAGACGCGTCGCGGAAAAGGAGGAAGAAAAAGGCCGTAATAAACTGTAATGCGCGTCTATCTTCGGAAAGCGTAGGACGGTGGCTGCGAGAACGAAAATCGTCGCTTGCCAGGACAAGCGACGATGTGTATGTGTTTGAGTTGGCAGTTATCGGGAGCATCGAAACACTACTGACAAAGGCACATAAGACGCGTCTGCCCAAGTGCGTCAGCGTAACCAGCTGTGCGTGCAGCTCCCTCGTAACGTGTCATCACCTATTTACGAGCGCGAGCGACGAGAACGCGTGGATAAATCTCGTGACTCGGTTGTCGACAATTAGGCGGGTTATTTCTCGGTATATATATAGGTACAAATTTCCATGAGACGCGGTAAAGTAAAACGTTCGCAGTGAGAAAACTATTGAACTATTGAACGTCATATTTTACACCATGTGACACACGTTACACAGGAATTAAATATTTTATTTTATTTTATTAAAAATTTTGTTTTATTTTATTAAAAATTTTATTTTATTTTATTAAATATTTTATTTTAGTTTATTAAAAATTTTATTTTATTTTATTAAAAATTTTATTTTAGTTTATTAAAAATTTTATTTTATTTTATTTTATTTTATTAAAAATTTTATTTTATTTTATTTTATTTTATTAAAAATTTTATTTTATTTTATTTTATTTGAATATATCGCGAACTTTAGTGATGCAGAATTAACGACAGTTGATATTTCTATAAAAGTGTTAAAATATAACACCGCACAGACCGCCTTCGATTTTTCTTTTTTTCGATTTTCCATAAATAAACAGCGAACATAAATAAATTGGTTTTGAAAAAATCGGGAAAAAAACATCGATTTTTCGAGAAAAAAAAGTCGGTGTTCGATTAATCGACAAACGTCGCTCATCCCTATATGCAACCGCATTGCGCAAATTTATCATTACTCCTTGATAGCTTCTGGTAGCAGTGGCTGAGCTACTCCGGATATACCGAGAGATAGGAGGCTGCTTACGAACCATTCAGGCCCATCGGTGATAAATTATCACAGTGTCGTTTATGGATCTTCGTGGAAAGAAACACGGTGAATATAGCTGTCGCGGGAAAGCCACCGTCTTTTCATTCCATCTCGTTTTTGTCATCCTTACTACCTATGGAACGATGTCGAGTCTCGGGATGCAGCGAACGAGACAAATAGGTAGGTATGAAATTGATGATCAAGAGAGTCGTCCAATTGCATTGATTTCGCTGGATCAATATCTCTTGCGGAGAGTCAGATGCACGAGACACGACAGGTGCTGCTCGAAAGGTTTTCCAACAGTCTTGCTGGATACGAGAGACAAGTGGACAATACGTACCATCCAATTGCTACCATTACTCGTGTAAGCTCAATAAGCTCGGTCGCGCATTCAGCGCTGTTTATTTTTTCAACTTTATCTTCGTTCCTTGTTTTCTTTACAATTTTGCTTCCTCGTAGAGGAAGCTTTATTTTCGTGCATTTTTTTTTTCGAGATTTTCATGTTAACATACTCAGAATCACCTAAAACGTCGAGAAAAATGGTCTAGAAAATATCGGTCGTTCTATTTGTTTTCTCATAAGGATGCCGGATTTTTGGGAATAGCGTAAAGAGAAGAAAAAAAATTCCATCAGAGGTGGCTTTGATTTAAAAAAAAAAAATTTTATTTAAAATATGTCTGGGCATGTTGGATACATTTCGTCGCAATCGTCCCCGGGCTCGACCTCGTGAACCTTTTCGTATTCGGTTCGTGGATCCTCGTTGTACGAGCCGCTTGGCAATCTGTCGAAGCGAGAGAAGAGGAAATAACGAAAGAGGCAATACGTACGTAGCTTCGTACAGTCTTAAGGTTCACACATGGTGTTAATTTCTTTGGTGAGACTTACGTGAATATCGAGTGCAGAATCTCTTGAACGAAAGTTCCCTTGCCAACCAGGCTGCCGTTTCGTTTTCCCGCTTGACACAGCGCTTTGTGGACACACGCTTTGCCGTCCCGGCCCCGCCTAAATTGTAACAATCAAACGTGCACTTTTTTTCAAGCGGGTACAATTAAATAATGGTTTAGTGAAAATAATGAAGTACATAACTTCTCTAACATTAGGCAACAATCTGAACGATAAACAAGAAAAAATAAAAAAAGAGAAAAAAAATAAAAATCTTTTCATAATAATAATAATTAGTTAACGAGGATAATAATTAAATAATATAACTATCTAAATAGAATTTTAATTAATAAAACAAGTACAGTATTTCCAAATCACTATGGGTAGAGACCCCCCGCAAAATTCTTTCCCCATTCGTTTTAATCCACTGTGTGATTTTTATTTTATTAATGGTAGAAACATTTTTTTTTTTTTTTAACGATCATCGCACCGAAGGACTCGATCAGTTTTTCAATAACGATATCTCCCGGGTAGCCGGCCGATATCGACGAGGCAGGCAGAGTAGATATAGTCGAAGCAAAGTCCTTCTTAACTAAAACGGGCCATTCGTATCGTCGCCGGGAGCGTTCGGGGCGAGCGGCCGAGTAGGGAGAGAAGCTTGACACCGCAAAAGCCTCAAGTCCTCGGTGGCTGCTGCAGCAGCAGCAGCAGCAGCAACAGCAGCAGAAGCAGCGTTATCCTGGCGCGCGCGGTAAGCGCTGGCCTTTATCGATTTCATGCGCTATAAAAATTCTCCACGACGATATCCCCTGGCCAGCGCCGTTATTCGCCTCAACCGCCGTCGCGCCCCGTGTGTGCCTTTCCCACCGTAAGAGGAACGTTACGACGTTCTCCTCGCGGAAAATGCCTCAACCGCGTGAATCACTCATGACCGCGTTTTTATACACCACGCTTGACACGGGGTAAAATGGACGGGGGTAAAATGGGCCCCCTAAGCAAAAAAAATGGCTCTATGACAAAACCCAAAATGTTTTTTTTTATTGCTTTTCACTATAAAAAATTCGATATCAATCATTAATTTTGTTGCCATCCAGCCTCGTTTTTTATTTCTATTTTTTATTTATTTTTATTTTTTATTTATTTTTATTTTTATTTTTTATTTATTTTTATTTCTTTTCAAATTATTTGTTTTATTTTATTTTTTTTTCGACTTGCGTTTACTGATTTTTTTCGAATCAGAAAACAAGACGACTTTTTTTTATTTCTTCAACAGTTTCCAAAGCAATCGCTGTACGATTCTTTCTTCTAAGCTGGGTTTCAATTGAACCGATCGCTGCAAATCGAGCGATAAAAAGCATCAAGGAGTAAATTCGGTTCTATCGAAGGCAACGCGACCACACGGAGCGTGAAATAAGGAGAAAGATAGACGCGAAATTCAGGGGGGGGGGGGGTCTCGGGCGTGAACTTACGTGCTCAACATTAGCTCGAGTTTACGGTACAGCTCCCTCCTGCTTCTACGATGATAAACCTCCGCTGGCTTTCTATGAGGCACCGTATTTCTGTGCGGCAATTCCCACGCAAGACCCGCGGTCACACCCATCGTAAAGAATCCCGAGGGCTTCGCGTAAGTCCCGATCGTCATGCAGTATATCAACTGTACAACCGACAAGCGAGCCAAACAAAAGAGATCGTTAGGAATTTCTATATAAATATGTGAAACAAAATTAATTAATACAGTACGAAAGATTCCTGCACTGAGAGAAAAAGTTTCCTTGATTGCAGACAAATGGGTGGATTTAATTTTTTAAACTTAGTATTTTTGAAAAGATTTTTTTTTTAATTTAATATTTTTGACAATATTTATTTTTGAGATTTAATATTTTTGAAAATATTTATTTTTGAAATTTAATATTTTTGAAAATATTTGTTTCTGAAATTTAATATTTTTGAAAATATTTATTTTTGAAATTTAATATTTTTGAAAATATTTATTTTTGAAATTTAATATTTTTGAAAATATTTATTTTCGAAATTTAATATTTTTGAAAACATTTTTTTTTTTTTTGTAAGTAATTTTTTGTTTAGAAAGAATTTTTATCAAATGGGATAACTTCGATTTTTATACTTGGCGTAACAAATTTGTTTGAAAATTGAATTTTTTGTAATATTTCTGGCGTCACCTATAATTTTTAGTTGATGAGATTTCAAAGAAATTTGCATCGAATCAATGAAACTTTTCTCTCGTTGCGCAGTCGGGTAATTTTACAAATACCTGAACGTTACTTCCTTGGGGAAAGACGAGATATCGTTTAGGTCCTTCCGGCGTCTCTCGTTTCGAACGACCAGCTGCACTCGTATTGCGACAATCTAACGATTCCGACGGAATTCCGATAACCTGAATTGCAATGAAGACGATAACGAGATTCGTGAACTTCCCAGACACCATATTTTACCGAGTAATCGTTTATTATCGGCGTGTTACGATAAATCGGAATATTGGATTGGTATGTATCGGCTCGTTCGAAGAAAGATTATCGACTGAACGGGTCCACGTTGCTTCACAGTTATCCGTAACGGTTTGAGCTCCAACACATTTGTGGGACCGCAAACACACACACAGAGGTGTCTTTCGCGAATCCCACAGTGTTAAACGAACGATTCTCGCGCGGCGT
Organism: Pimpla rufipes; assembly: GCA_963932165.1. Classification (NCBI taxonomy): domain Eukaryota; kingdom Metazoa; phylum Arthropoda; class Insecta; order Hymenoptera; family Ichneumonidae; genus Pimpla; species Pimpla rufipes. Next base: position 24,910,752 of record OZ010633.1, on the reverse strand, counting down.
TAAATACTCTTGGGAGAATTTCAGCGTTGGTATAACTTCGCTATACGCGCGGTTGGTACCTCGGTATCGTCGTAATTCTTCCAGCTTACACAAAATCCCCAGAGCACTCCATAGTGATTGAAAGCGAAGTAAACCGCGCACTGTCCAATCCTACATACCAGCGACCAAGTTTTTCAATTGAAAAATGCGGAAGTAAAAAAAATTATATGAGGCTTATATGAAAGGCTTTATATGCAAGGTATATGCGAAAGTGAACAAATAGAATTTTCATATATTTAATATAATTAAAATTATAGGCAGCATTTAACCATATAATATCGGTATATTTAATTTTTATTTAATTTTAAATAAATAAATAAATAAATAAATAAATAAATAAATAAAAATAAATAAAAAAAATATAATTTTTATACTTGGGCCGAGGAGGGACAGGTAAATAAAATCATCTATTCGGGCGTTTTCCTTTTTTTTGTATTATTTTATTTATTCACTAGGGAGATCAAAATGTAGATTTGCCATTGACACGGCAGTCGAAGACGCCAAGGTGGAAAACCCTGGTGGAGATTTTCCGACGCGAGTACCAGCGGCACATTCGATGCGTTTGACGGGCGAGTTGCGAGTCGAGAGGCGCGATGAAAGCCACGCGAGCGATGCCAGAGGCTCGGTCCGTTGTTTTTTCGACCGTCAGAATCCGACGTCGTAGATGGAGTGCCGGCAAGTCGGATATAGGCTGGCGCAGTCTTGTTCCGCCCGGTGAGCATAATCGTATTCCTGATGGGCCGCCAGCTCGAAACTCGTTCCGTCTCGTTGTAGTCTTGAAGGGAGAGAGAAGAAACGGTCGGCGTGTATAAGCCGCTCGAATATAGGTAGGTACAACCTACATACAAGTAGGTACGGAAAGTACGGGAGGTGATGGAAAAATCTTGAGGAGAATTCGTGGAAAGGAAGCTCGTGAAGGAAACGAAAAAAAAAAAAAAAAAAAAAAAAAAGACGAAACAGAAGAAAAAAGGTAAAGGAAGAAAATAAAACGGCAGAGCCGCGCGGACGTAAGACGGCTGGTCTAATTGAAAAGCTTTGGGAATCCGCGGTGAGCACCAAAGAAATAGGAAAAAAAAAAAAAAAAAAAGGTATAAAGAGACGCGCGCGCGGAACGGGTGATTTACGAAGAAAAGCTAATGAATGTGAGATGCTGCGGGAAGCGAGAGCGAGCGAGCGAGTAACGAGGCGGGGCTTACTTGAAAATTGCGTGCAACAGCTCCTGGACGAAGGTACCACTTCCAATTTTCGAAGAGTCCCTTTGGCCGGCCTCGCAAAGGGCCCTCATCACGCAGGACCTTCCGTCAATACCTGCGCTGTCGGGGCAAACAAGTACATAAGACATCCGTACACCTCTGTGTAGGTAGATAGGTGGGTGCGGGCAAAACGGGACAGCGATTTTTTCAGTTTTAACTATTTTTGCGGGCAAAATGGGACGGACTCACATTTCGTGAAAATCGCGTCTGTACGACATAATTCAACGCATGTAAGCGGAATATAAAGATTTTTAACAATTTTGAGTGCTTTAAGCAATCTGGCTTTTGAAAAGTCACTTTGAAAAAAAAATCCCGAGTAGAAAATCTGCAGCGTTACATCCGGCTCGAATCAGGCCCTGATCAGGCCTTGGCAATGCTAATAGGGCCTGATCAGGGCCAGATGTAACGCTACAGATTTTCTACTCGGGATTATTATTATTATTATTATTATTATTATTAATTTTTTTTTTTTTTTTTCAAAATAAGCATTAAGGAGTATCACCGGTTAAAAAAAAACACGAATTTCGGAATTTGGGGGTGCTACAGATTTACTACTGGGGATTATTATTATTATTATTATTATTTTTTTTTTTTTTTTTTTTTTTTTTTTTCAAAATAAGCATTAAGGAGTATCACCGGTAAAAAAAAACACGAATTTCCGAATTTGGGGGTCTGTCCAATTGTGACCGCACTTTTTTTTTGCCGACGCTCAAAATTGATGGTTGGAATCGAATTTTTGGATCAAAAGCAATCAAGCTACATTTTTATTATCGTCATGAAACGATTTTTCGCTTATGCGTCCCATTTTGCCCGCACCTCCCCTGCCCTACAGGCTATATATGAATTTCTAAGCGACGAGTCAGATGTGCGAGTGAGAGGACGCAAAGTTTTAATTAAAGTCTTAATTTAGTAGAGCCCGCTCGGGCCTGGGCCAGGGCCACTGCGTTCTCTATCCTCTTGGTATCTTCCATCCCATCCCTACTACAGTCATCTCGCCATCTCTTATCCTACCAGCAGCAGCAGCAGCGCCCACTGCCACCGGGATTTCAACTTGACAAGCGGAATGCAATGTAAATGTATTATCGGTTAAATTAACTACGAGTAAACAATTCGTCTTCAATTATGCGCTCGAGTCTGGTAAACTGCGGACGGAACGACGGCCGCGTTCCAAGTGCGCGAGAGAGAGAGAGAGTGAGAAAGAGAGTTTCACCCTCTCTAAGTCGCGCGAAAGAGGCAGTGCGACATTATTTGCCACTGCAGCGTGGAGCGCGCGTCGAATCCCCGAAGGAACCGAAGAAACGTTCCGCATCTGGAAACTACGCCGTCGAAATAACTCGAGAGCAATTTCTCTTGTCTCTCCGGATCGAGGCGAGCGAGCGGACGGGGGCAATGGGAGTCAATAGAAATTTCGAATGGAATCTCATCCCGCACGCGGAATGTTGTGCCAACTTTCGAGTCACTGCGGGATGTTACACCCGGGATTTTTGTACTTTTCTTTTTTTTTTCTTTTTTTTGTCTCCATCCCAAGTAATAAAAAATAATATCGTTTATGTATAGATTATGTACAGCGCTCATGTATGGAATTGGGCATATAATATTCCATATAAAATGTGTATATAATAAACATACAGATAATTAATTTATGTCTAGAAGATATAAGAACTTTATAAATTATATTATAATAAAATAAAATAAATATAAATAAATTATAAATAAATAAATATATATGGAATTAATGATGAATTATGCGCGGACTATATACAGACCGCATACAAAATTGTGAGTCTGTTTATTTATATGTTTATTGTATACAAATTTAATATGGAGTACAATATGATTTACTATCAATTCCATATATGAGCGCTGTATGTAAACCATATATTTTTTTTCACCTGGGCATAACTCGCAGTGTCAAAAGGACGGCGAATAAGAGAAGTTATTCCGTCGGGCGGCAACTCGCGGAATAACTCGACCCGGTAGCGGTGGAAGCGGCGTCAGCTCCACCCCCGACCTCGCCAAGTAACCGCGCCAAGGTCCAACGCACGCAGCGGTGTAAGAAAATATAGCGGGAGGTACATGCAAAGGACCCTGGAACTCGCTGCTATTTTCCCAAGCACGCGCGCTCTCTCTCTCTCTCTCTCTTCGAGATTCGGCCCTCCGGCCGTGAGCTTTTCCGTTACTCCGCCAGCGCATTCCGCATAAAAAATGTGCAGTCTATTTGCGTATGCCGGAGGGCGAATGCGCGTTAGCCGGACGCGGCGCGGTAGGCGGTAAACGGTGAGCGGTAAGCGGCCTGGAATGTCTTGGTCTAATTTTCCGTTTTTTTTTTTCTCTTGTTAGGGGAGGGGCGGGCAAAACGGGACGTACAAGCGAAAAATTGTTTTAGAAAGAAAAGAAAATACTTCGATTGCTTTTGATCCAAAAATTCGATTACAATAATCGATTTTGGGCGTCGGCAAAAAAAAAGTGCGGGCAAAATGGGACAGACGCCCAAATTCGGAAATTCGTGTTTTTTTTACTCGGTGATGCTCCTTAATGGTTATATTGAAGAAAAAAAAATTTGTATTTTTTTTTTTTTTTTTTTTCTTTCAAAGTGACTTTTTAAAAGATTGCTTAAAACACTCAAAATTCCGCTTACATGCGTTGAATTGTGTCATATTGACGCGATTTTCACGAAATGGGGGTCTGTCCCATTTTGCCCGCAAAAATAGTTGGAACTGAATAAAACGCTGTCCCATTTTGCCCGCACCTCCCCTATCTTATTTTTTATTTTTATTTCATTGGCATGGGCATGTCGCAGGAATGCGACATGCGCTCGGGTGCCTCGGCGACGCACCCGAGGCGAATTGTTATAGCTTCTCAAAAGCAGAATTCCCACAATCCAGCCAGCCAGCGAATCTGGGATATTTAGACGCTGTAAACGGCGTAAAATGCAAATAACCGATTTTTGCTGCGTCGAAAAAGACAGTTTTTCACGGATAGTCGCGAATTAACGGAACTCACGATTGTAAAAATGCCTCGATCTTTGGATACACGACGCTCCGGCTTCGACGATGCAACAAATTGGCCAACTTCCTGTCAACTTTGCTCGGCAATTCCCAGGCCAAGGCGGCTGTCAGTCCCACCACGAGTTCGCCGACTCTCGCGTGTGCGCCGATTGTCAGACAGTAAACCAACTGAAAGTCAATGTCAACGACGATGACGACGGTGAATTAGAATTTCACAAAAATAAAAATAAAAATTAACATTTATTTTTTAAATTAAAATGTATTTTTTAAATTAAATTTTTTTATTATCATTTATTTTTTAAATTAATTTTTTTATTATCATTTATTTTTTAAATTAATTTTTTTTATTATCATTTATTTTTTTAATTAATTTTTTTTATTATCATTTATTTTTTAAATTAATTTTTTTAATAAAAATTTAAATTTAATTTGAGTTTAATTTTTTTCACAATTAAATACTTTAATAATGAATTACCGTTAAAACGGGGATCACTGATAACTTTACGACTTTACAACCGACAATGGAACAATATTTATTTATTACCTGAACGTTGCTTCCCTCGGGAAATATCAGGTATCTCTTCTGCCTGGACAATACTTTACTCTCGGCAGGTTCAACGGCTGTTTCATTCGGTGCTAAAACTTGCCGAGAATTTTCCGTTGCCATTGCAAAGCCGGTGACACAAGTCGTAACGAGAAAATATAAAGCACCGCCGCTACCATCGAACTGCATTTCACTGCGCGTTTTCTTATCCACTCCGAGCGATTGATTTGTCGCGGAAAAGTCGAGAGAAAAGCGAATACCGAGAGAGTGATAGTTTTGTGACTGTGGTAGCCACGACCGAATGGTAGCATTCTGCGCTTTTTCATCATCAATGTGGCAACCGCACCGGAGCTACAGTAAACTGCGACGCCGTCAACCTGATAATTCGTTGATACAACCCATGGTGGAGGGTCACCACCTCGTAGGCACCGTTATGTTTACTCGTTAAGAATGGTCCGCGCACCTAAATTGTGGCGTCTAGGCCATCGTTGCTAACACATAGGGGATGTGCGGGCTAAACGGAACAGCGTTTTTTTTTTACCATTTTGAGTGTTTCAAGCAATCTGGTTTTTAAAAAATCACTTTAAAAAAATGTTTAAAGTGATTTTATAATTTAAAAAATTTTAAAGTGATTTTATAATTTTAAAAATTTTAAAGTGATTTTATAATTTTAAAAATTTTAAAGTGCTTTTATAATTTTTAAATTTTTAAAGTGATTTTATAATTTTTAAATTTTTAAAGTGATTTTATAATTTTTTTATTTTTAAAGTGATTTTATAATTTTTTTATTTTTAAAGTGATTTTATAATTTTTTAATTTTTAAAGTGATTTTATAATATTTTAATTCTTAAAGGGATTTTATAATTTTTTAATTTTTAAAGTGATTTTATAATTTTTTAAGTGATTTTATAATTTTCTTATTTTTTAAGCGATTTTATAATTTTTTTTATTTTTTAAGTGATTTTATAATTTTTTTTTTTATATAATAAAAATTAACGATTGGAATCGAATTTTTGGGTAAAAAGCAACAGAAATACATTTTGGTCATCGTCATAAAATCATTTTTCGCTTACGCGACCCAAAAAAGTCAGACTTTTTTTTACGACGTGATTTTCACACCTATCGACATCCCCCTCCCGCGGCACCACGTCGACCATCTACCCAATAACCACTGCACTCTACCATAGTCTTTTGTATCGCGATAATCCCATTAAAGCGAGGCTTTTTCTTCTTCAATTGCCAAGCTTGAGTACTATTTCGTAATTTTTTTCCCTCTTTCTCTCTCTCTTGTGCAATAAATCAAAATCTAAATCTAAATCGAATAATGCAATATGCCCTGTAGATGAACGAACGCGATTATCCATAACTTTCCGAAATCGGTATGCGTTGCCATAAAAATGCATACGAATCGTGCGTTCGTTGATCCACGAGACGAAGGATGCCTCGTGGAAAATGCAATTACGAGGGCGGCATACACAGGGTAGCGAAAACTACCCAGCGAAAAAGAGTGGACGTAATGTATGACTGGGACAAATATTTTTTTCATACTGGCCATTACGTTGCTAAATTGATGAGAGTAGTTGGAGGTCCGCAGGTGCAGGGTGGGTGGGTGGGGCCCGGTGAAGGGTTTCAGCAGGGCAAAGTGTGTCGGTTGGGGGATGCCCGAGGGGGGAGTGAAGAGCAGCAGTAGCAGCAGCAGCATCAGCATCATACCTACCTTCATAGGGTAAGTGCGGGCAAAACGGGACGCGCGGGCAAAATGGGACACCTATTTTTTCAGTTCCAACTATTTGTGCGGGCAAAATGCGACGGACCCCCATTTCGTGAAAATCGCGTCTATACGACGCAATTCAACGCATGTAAGCGGAATATGAAGATTTTTAACAATTTTGAGTGTTTCAAGCAATCTGGCCTTTGGAAAGTCACTTTGAAAAAAAAAAATATTTTTTTTCACTAATTTTTTTTTTTTCTTCAATATAACCATTAAGAAGTATCACCGAGTAAAAAAAAACACGAATTTACGATTTTGGGGGTCTGTCCCATTTTGCCCCCACTGTTTTTCTTTTTTGCCGACGCCCAAAATTGATGGTTGGAATCGAATTTTTTGATCAAAAGCAATCGAAGTACACTTTTGTTTTCGTCGTAAAAACCATTTTTTGCTTGCGCGTCCCATTTTGCCCGCACCTCCCCCACCTACCGGCTTGCCGAGGAAAAGCTAGGTCAGGGGTGGAGCAGGTCCCGCAAACACGAGCACGAAGACGCGAGGAGCGAGCCCACGTAGCAGCACCGCCGCATGTTAAATTTCTCATCGTTATTTCTCGCAGTCACGACGAGTAACGGGTGAGGGAGGGGGGGGGGGGAGGCGAGGTAAAGTATCGATAAATTATTTTACAACGTAGGTATGTATAGTTTATTGCGTTGAACCTTGTGCAACGCGGCCATCGTCTCGCTCCGCGTTGACACGTACCAAAGTTTAACGATATAATCTTGGCAGTAGAGCTGCAGCGGCTTACAAAGTCGGTATCAGCGTCAATTATCGATACTCAACGAAGCTATCGATGCCCACGAGTTCCAGTGGACAACGAAGCGAGTGTTCCGCGCAGCCGAGCGGGGTCGTCCCGTTGACGTTGCTTTTCCTGTAAATTATTGAGACACGCTCCGGGGTAGGAAGTCCATGCGAGACCAAGGACACGTTTTTTTTTTTTTTTTTTTTTTTTTTTTTTTTTTTTAACGACAATGTAAACTTACTTGGAAAGCAATTTTAATATTTTCGCCATCGCACCGTCCCTTCCGTTGGCGTACTCCAGTGCCTGGCATACGTGTTTGGCTAGGCAGGACTTTCCGTCGAATCCGTGGCTGAAAAGAAAAATACACACGTGGCACCGGAGGAATGATATTTTGGGTTAGAAATTAAAATTTATTTGAATGAAATAAATTTTATTTGATCCAAATAAATCCTAGTAGGCCGGTCATTAAGTAAATGATTTATTTAAGTAAATTAAATTGAATTAATTAATTAAGTAAATTATCATTTACGTAAATGCTAGTAGGCCGGTCATTAAATAAATAATTGATTTAATGGCCGGCCTACTAGGATTTATTTGGATAAAATAAAATTGATTTCATTCAAATAAATTTTAATTTCATTCAAATAAATTTTAATTTCATTCAAATAAATTTTAATTTCATTCAAATAAATTTTAATTTCATTCAAATAAATTTTAATTTCATTCAAATAAATTTTAATTTCATTCAAATAAATTTTTATTTCATTCAAATAAATTTTTATTTCATTCAAATAAATTTTAAATTCACGCAAATAAATTTTGATTTGATTCAAATAAATGTTATTTGTTTCGAATAGATCCCATCAGAACGATTTCTCTGGGTGTACGATTACGATTAGGTGGCGTCGAAGAGGCGAAAGAGCTTGCGCGAAAATTGACTGATTCGAGGACTCGGGAATCTCCCAGCCCGAGAGGTGAAGCTCCTCTGTGACTCTTATGGCATCCCAGAAAAGCCCTTTTACCCAGTCTCGGAATGCACCGGAATGAGTATATAGGTACGTTATACCTGCACCGGGCCCCAAAGCCATGCAGCGGCAACGCGCGACGCTCCCCAGCATCCCCTGCATTATTCACGGACTATTAAACTATTTATTACCTCTCGTACAGGAGCTCGGCGCTCTCGTGGATATCGTCGACGTTCCTGCGATATCGTCTTCCCATGTTTCTCGTAGGCAGTTGCCACGCGACTTTGAAACCCGTTGCCTGGGCGAAAATTGTCGTTGTCGGGATCGCGTTTATTTTGTAGTTCAATCTGTACTGCATGACATACAAAATACAATACATTCTAACATCCAGCTTGAACGCGGTGCGAGAGAAAATTCTGGCATCGATGTATGACCGATTTACCGGTTTATCTGTGCAAAATTTCGTACGAGGAAATTACTCGTATGAAATTTTACTCGTACGAGAAATCGTTCTGATGGGATCTATTCGAAACAAACAAAATTTGTTTGAATGAAATAAAAATTAATTTGAATAAAATAAAAATTAGTTTGAATAAAATAAAAATTTATTTGAATAAAATAAAAATTAGTTTGAATAAAATAAAAATTTATTTGAATAAAATAAAAATTAGTTTGAATAAAATAAAAATTTATTTGAATAAAATAAAAATGTATTTGAATAAAATAAAAATGTATTTGAATAAAATAAAAATTTATTTGAATAATATAAAAATTTATTTGAATGAAATAAAAATTTATTTGAATAAAATAAAAATTTATTTGAATTACATAAATTTTATTAGGCCGGCCATAAAATAAATTAATCTATTTGTTTCGAGTAGATCCCATCTGATGACTTTTTTTTTTTATTCGAACTTTGGCTCACGGATCTCTTTGGTTTGCATGTTTTTAGCCGCATTTTTGCTACGGCTATACTTTCCTATTCTCAAGATTTTTATCGCTCGCGCGTCTGAATCTCTGCCCGATCGAGCCGATATCGAAGCACACGTGTAGGTCGGCTATGTCGAGTCGCGAGGAATGCGGCCGTGCACCACGCCATTCGCCAGTCATTCGTATACCGGCCAAGTGCGACCGCCATCGAAATACCCACCGTCCGGCCGGTGCTCAATGCTGCCTACTCGCTGTGCCTGCTCTTGGCAAGCCATTTGTCACGGAAAAAACATATCGCCCGATGGGCCACCGATTCTTGGCACTCTGGTATTTTTGCCTCATGCGGATTTTATTTTAAAAAAAATCATATGTATATTAAAGTTTGCCAGCACTTTAATGTAGACATCTATAATAAGTGAGTCGCGCTTTGTGCTATACCTAAAAAATACCAGACGTGTAAATCCCGAAATTTTTTAGAAATAAAGTTGACCGTACGATTGGTTTTGTAATTATTAATTAATAATATAATAACAGGGAGTAATTATAATAAATATAAAAAATAATAATAAATATAATAAAATTTAATAATATAATAAATAATATAATAACAGGGAGTATCTATAAATTTATTAACGACTGCAAAAAATATTTCTTCTCAATGAAATGTCATGGTAATTTTTAATTGATTCAAATTCTATTGAAAAGTCCACACACCATTTAATAATCGCTGCAGACGATTATTATTAAATGACGCCTACAAAACAAACCGTGTTAGCATTTATTTCTCAAACTAATGAGGATTTACTCTGCCTAATACCCGTAGGTAAACCTGCTTATGTAGATCGATGAGTACCTGTATTACAGCTAATTATGCATTCAAGTTTTCGCACGATATAATCTCGAACGCAATCGATGGCGTCGCAGCTGTCAGCCGCATCGTCAGCCGCCGGCAATACGTGTCAGAAAATGCGTGAAATATATGTAAATCGTGTTAAGCGTTTATCGGTGCAGACACCGCCGGTGATATGATCGATTACTTACGAAAAATGTGCTGCCCTTCTGAAAAGCAATGACCCTCTTGGCTCTGCCACCGGCTGCGCTTGCGCATTGATCTCGCTGCAGGATCAACATTGCCAATGCGATGTGCACCACGCTCCAGAGCAAAAGCCGCATAATTTCCGCAAACCTCGAAGATTTTCCGATATTCACGTTCGGCAACTGAAAAGTGGTTCAAGTGTATCGGACGTCTCGATCTTCGTACGCTCGGCGATACTGGCCGACGATCCTATTACATTTGAAAGCAACCGAAAAAGGTCCGACTTCGGGTAAATAAGAGTAGCGTCTTGGTAGCGTCTTTTCCGAGAGGCCACGTTTCAGTATATTTTTACGTAACTGCGTGCGTAAAACTCAACTTTTCGAGGCAGTTTTGCGGGCGTAAAACTCAACTTTTCGAGGCAGTTTTGCGTGCGTACAGTACTCGTTTTCTGGCACGCGTGCGTAAAGTAACCAAGAGTGCGTAAAGTGGAACTAAAGAGCCACTTTACGCACCAGTGGCAAAAATGGCCACTTTACGCATTAGTGGCAAAAAATTCCACTTTACGCACTAGTGGCAAAAAATTCCACTTTGCGCACTAGTGGCAAAAAATGCCACTTTACGCACTAGTGGCAAAAAAGGGCAAAAAATGCGTTATCCGATAGGTATAACGGACTAAGAAATTAACCGCGAAATGTTGCAGGAATATCGGGACTGATTCGTGCCTTATTTCCTCGCTCGAAATCACGCCCGAATCGCCCGGTAATTTCTACATCGAATCAAGGGTCATCCCCTCCAGCGTGGCGTATCGGAAACTTGCCGCCCGAGTGCACCGATTGGACAGCCGCATCGGCGCGGTTAGAGTCATCATTCCGCGAGATAGACTGGCTGCTTAATTTAATTGGGAAGCTTACTAAAAGCTCGTTCGACGAGTTTACACGTACGCGCGACTTGCGACGCTTCAGCCAACCGGCCAGCCGGTGCGAAATGTGCGACACTATACCGCCGGTTAAACCGCGCGCGATTTTCCTACATCGCGAGGGAATTACGCGAGTCAAACGCATCGAGGATTTGTATCGGCGCACTCTTCACCGATTAACACCCCACGTACGGACGGATGGATCGGAAACTCATGCCTTCGGTATTCGAATATTCTATTATTTTTTCTCATTGTCGTAACAATCACATATAAAAATATAAATTATAAAAAATAAAAATAAAAATTATATAAAAAATAAAATTATCACATATAAAATATAAACAAACATATAAAATTATAAAATATAAACGTTCCCCCTGGGAATTATTCTGTATAGTAAAAATATAGTATTGCTGTTTCTACCATATGTTTTTCTCTCAGTAAAAATTCAATTGTTTATGTGTTGCTTTGCTTCGTATTGTTGTTGTTTTTTTTTCTTTTTTTTTTAACAATGAATTCTCGATTGACAGAACGCGTCCGATCGGTCAAGCCCGCGACGTAATAACTGACGACCCTCCCTAGAGCCCTTTCCACGTTCTTTCGGTTGGCATTCTCTCGTCACTCCGTTTAGCGTGACACAACGACGCGTCGATTGTTTGCACGGCAGCCGAATGAGTACCCAACGTTTTAGCACCTCGACGCGTTCACCGCGATCTCCTTCCTTTTTACCCGGGAAATTAACAGTTTCGAAGGATACGCGTTGCTTCTGGCAAGTGCGGCGATGGTGCTGGGTACGCCTCGCGAAGGTCGATAACCCGAACATGGGCAACTCCGTCAACTGGGAATAGGAACCCGACGCGCGGTATTTAATCACTCGCGATCTCGAGCCTCTCTAATGATGTGTGCATTTTGAATAAGCGTGATGGAGAAATACGCATAAATTAACAAGAACAGCTCCGCACCACCTCCGCCTCGTCCGCCATTTAAATCCACGGACGAACGGTACACAGCCAAGGAAATAACGAGATATACGTGGAAATCGAGCGTGTCGATTGTGCCTATATTGCTGGTTAATGCATATTTGCCTAAGGAATCTACGCTGCGTATACGAAATATTATTCAGTTTAGTATTATTCGGAATATTATTCTCTTTAATGACCCACAGCGCTCACTGATGCCGCGAGCCCTATGGAAATGAAGTATATTTAAGATATATACATATCTTATTGTGTATTTTGGAAAGTTGTTTGCCTGTTTCTCTGTTTGTCTGTCCCAGACCCCTCAATTAAATTCTGCCCTAAATAATAAAACGTTATAACCCCCCCTCCGCCCCCTCCCTTAATTCAAGTCTGTACCATAATTAAAAATTGTAATTTATTGGGTTTCCAGAATGTATTTTTTTGGGATTTTTGGGGATGTGACTTTAAAATTCTGTAAAAAATTAAAAAATCAAGACATCGCATTCCGTCTTGCGGTATTCTCTTCATTACAGAGTTTGCGGAATAATGAGAAAACTATGGTCAACAAGTGCAACGAAGGTTGTAATCGTAAAAGATACTTTATTGGAGCGAGAGAAAATAAAACATAAGTTATCGAGAGGTTTGAGCGAAACTCTATGTAGGATAACGAAGCAGCGAGATTCTGTCGAGTAGTCCGGCACCCTCGGGACATCCGGGATAGATTAGCGAACAGTTGTCCTCGCTTCTTCCAGCTCGTGCAGCACGGAGATAATCGTCCTCGTCGTCCGGCGTGTCGAGACCTCTTGCCCTGCCGTAGTTGGGCCTACGAGTAAATTAATCGATTAGTTCTTATACCTAGCTACACATAAGATACTTGAATGATTAGCGAGTTAATAGACCGGGGCATTCCGTATCGATTCAATCCGGCTTTGATCGCGGGATTTTTTTTACGAGTTTTTCACCTTTTTTGATTTTCTTTATCGAAAAAAAATCCGAAAAAAAATAGAAAAAAATCTTAGCTCACTCTGGATTCAGGCTTCACATTTTTTAAGTCTCACGGAATTTCTGAGAATTTTTCCAAACTTTCCAAATTTCCAGATTTCCAAATTCAAATTTTCTAAACAAAAAAAAAATTCAAATTTGGAAATTTCGAATCTCCACATTAAAAAAAAAAAAAAAATTGGAAACAAATTTCCATATTTGGAAAATTCCAGTTTCCAATCTTTTGATCGGCTGTCAAATCAGTTTTGCTAGGCTGAAAATTCTTTCTGCTGGGCTGAACAATAATTTTGTTAGCCCAACAAAACGATTTTTGTTGTCACAACAGAGAAATTTCTCTCTGTTTGCACGTAGTGATGATGACGATCTTACGTGAGCACGAGATGAAGCAACTCGCCGACGAGGCCCTCGCCCTCCAGAGGTGCAGCCGCGGCGTCGCAAATGCTTCTCAACACGCAGATCTTGCCATTTCCGCCCCATCTGCGGAGAAAAGGAAAAAGAATTAAAAAAAACAACAACAACGTCACTGGATGTAGCTCTCGATGTAACTCGCGATCTAGATTGCCTGGCTGAGACAAGAGGCACGGAATAAAATGACTAAATGCATTTACGGAACCGCCGCGATAGACGCAGGTGGCCATAGGATGGGACCTTACTCATCCATATAGATTAACGGCACGATGAATTATTACGACGAATACAGATAGAATACAGGATAGGCTTTGGAGGCTCTCGCTCGCAATCAATCCACCACCACCCCCTCTCGAAACGATAATGGACTCCCGCGGACTTGTCATTAATCCCCCACTGTATAGGGGAGGTGCGGGGCAAAACGAGCCCCCTAAGCAAAAAATGGATCTATGACAAAACCCAGTGATTTTTTTAAATGCTTTTTACTAAAAAAAAAATCGATATCAATCATTAATTTTTAGCGTCGGCAAAAAAAAAATTCCGTGGTAAAACGGGCCCCCCTCAGAATCCGGCACAAATATGAGTTATTAGTACACGTCTTTTACTAAAATGTGACACGAAAGCACATTTAAAAAAAAAATACTGTTGTCGAAGAAGCCCGCGAATGGAAAAAAATCACGCAAGACGGCAGAAAAAAAAGGTTTACCCTAATTGGTAAAAATGGTAAAAATGGTAAAAAAAAGTTTTACCATTTTACCCTAATTTTTTTTTTTTTTTTTTTTTTTTCGATGATAAAGAAAAGGGGAGGCCCGTTTTACCCCAGAGACCCGTTTTGCCCCGGCTTCCCGTATCTATCTGCAGGCAGAGGGAAGATTCGAATGTCCGAATATGCAGCTCCCGTCGGCGAGTCCCGTGCAATTTTAATCATTAGGATATCCTACGAATTTTTATTTTTATTTTTATTCTCTCCCCAATCGACGAACGTGCGACAATGGACGACGAATCTATAGACGCGCGCGTGTTAACGAGGGGACGCAGTCAGCAACACCGATCCGGAAGGACAATTAAAGTCTTCCGTATTTCTCGTCATCATTTGCTCGTCAACGCAATCGATATCCCGATGAAATATACCGATAGACGGATGAAGACGTGTTGCGTACATAAAAACGGGAAAAATCGAAAAGGCACAAAGGGCGAGAGAGAGAAAGAAAAATCGTCTTGCCTGTCGTAGGCGAGCTCCAGCGATCGATAGAAAATCGATCTCGTGTCGTCCGGTTCGACGCCTCGATTCCTTCGCCGCCGTCGCAACCGCTGCGGAGTCCCCGAATATGTCTGCATCTCTCGACCCTCGGAATCGTCCAAGAAGTTTGTGAAAAACGTGGCGTTCTGCGGCAGCGCGTATTGAAATTGAAAGTTTTGGCCAAAACTCACGATTCTCCCGGACGTCATCGAGATCGGCACGGCGATGCCCACCAAAAACTTGGGTTGGGAAGAGAAACGGGAGCCACGCGTTCACACAATGAAAATGATAAAGAATGCCGGTAAACAAAAAAAAATGTTCTGGCAAAATGGGACAGATTCCCAAATTCGGAAAATCGTGTTTTTTTACCCCTTAATGATTATATTAAAATTTTTTTTTTTTTTTTTTTTTTTTCCAAAGTAGCTTTTCAAAAAAGCCAGAAAAAAACGCTGTCCTGTTTTGCCCGCACATCCCTTACATTGAGTCAATGCTATAATACTTCGACGGAATGGAAGCGCATAACATTATTTCATTTCAATTTTTACAATAACAATTCGACCTTTCCTTTCAATTTTTATCTCAGCAACTGTGCGTTGATAAACGAGCCTCGAACTCGGCGAAAAGAAACGATTTGCTTTACGCTCGAACACGAGAAGCGTGCGCGATTAGCGTGAGCCAGAACCGCCGCAACTTGAAGATTTCTCAACTGACAAATACCGCGTCTCGGGGCGCGAAGAAAGTCCGCGCGAGAAAAAAGAAAAAAAAAAGCAAAAAAATTCGTCAAGAGTGCTCCGGTTGCTTTTTCCATTCCGCCGTTGGCTCTGCGTCTCTGCCTTTGCGAGGAGGGACGACGGAAAAATTCATTCGCTAAAGTACGCGGAACGATAAACCTTCCGGATCTCTTGTAGAGTCGCGCGAAAGCTGGCGTGTATATAAGACACGAGTTTGACGAAGGAGGATCTTCCGGGAGAAGAAGCCAGCGGGCAATGGGCCACACAGCCACGACGAGGTGCGGCGACGGGGATGCTGGGAACGGGGAGTCGGAGGTGGGCTGGACGTGTATGAAATACCATATTTTTTGTACCTGCGTGCGCAAAACTCGACTTTTCGAGGGGGTTTTGCGTGCGTAAAGTCCTCATTTTCCGGCACGCGTGCGTAAAGTAACCCACGAGTGCGGAAAACGAGCACTTTATGTACTAGTGCGGAAAACGAGCACTTTACGCACTAGTGCGAAAACCGAGCACTTTACGCACTAGTGCGAAAACCGAGCACCGCGAGATAGACTGGCTGCTTAATTTAATTGGAAAGCTTACTAAAAGCTCGTTCGACGAGAAGAAGCCAGCGGGCAATGGGCCACACAGCCACGACGAGGTGCGGCGACGGGGATGCTGGGAACGGAGAGTCGGAGGTGGGCCGGACGGATGAGGAGCTGACAATGCGCTAATGAGATAAGAGAATATGACAATTGAAGCGAGGAAAAAGAGACTTAACGTGTGTAATAAGTCTGGTACGTGGATAGATAATCCACTCGCTATTGTCTCGCTAATTTCTCGGCAAACTCAATTGTTTCACGTCGCTCGCAATCCCAGCGCGGCAAATATCGTAATCGTGTCTCATCCAATGGAAGAGATGAAAAAAAGCCGAGAATAAGCAAAATTGCATCAAATCGTTGCAGGCACTGATCGTCCATTCGCTGAGGTACGAGAGGTCAAGTTAAAATTGTGCAATTAACTCGAGCGAAATGAGATCAGCTCGCTGGTAACAGATCCGTCGGTTATTTTTTTTTTAGTTTCTTTTTTTTTAGCCGGCTGGACGAAACAACCTCACGACTAAAAAAAAAAACTAAAAAAAATGTGACGATTCGGTGACAAAAAAAACCAATCAACTTTTTTCGTTGAATCGATACTTTAAGTTCAAAACGTCACCGAATCGTCAACATTTTTTAATTTTTTTTTCTTCCCTTCATCAAACGATAACTACATGTGATAGCTACATGTGGCCGCAACGCTTTTTGAGGACATTTGGTAAAAATTTTTTTTTCCCGAATGGCCGTAACGCTTTTTGAGGACATTTTTCCGGAAAACCGTCGCTCAAGACGTTTTCACGTGAAAAGAGGGAAAGGAAAGGAAAGGCAAGGCCTCGAGGACTCGCTGGAGCCTCGCCGAGGCCTCAAAAAGCATATGAAACGTGGAGTATCAACGTATGCGCCGAGTACACGTACCTTTATAGTTCCTCCGAAGGGCGAAACGAGAGGTGGAGGATACAAGTGGCCCGCTTTGTCCCACCTCGCCGTCTCGACTTTTTCCTCGTGTTTTTCCTCCCTCGATAGGCGCATCCTCGGCGAGGCTGTCATCCCGCTGCTCTCGATTTGCCAAACGCAGTGCAGACAGACGAGCGCGAAAATACCGAGCCTCATCTCGACTCGATTCTTTCTCCGCACAATTCGATAATCCGCAACCAGTGCGCGGCGCACGCCCTCTCGTTTCCGGCGCGATAAATTCACGAGGGTGGTTGCAGCCGCCTGTATCCACCTATCTATTCGCCAGAGAGAGAGAGACACGCGTGCTTCAACGAGAAAAACAATTTTCCACGAGAGCAACGCAAACCCCGAGCGAGTTAAGGAAATAACGCGTGGCGGATTTGTAAATAGGCGAATGTCCGCCGTCGTTACTTATTATGGTCGTGTCTCGTTGTGCTTTGCGCACTAGTGCGCAAAAAACAAAATTCCATTCTGATGACGAGACAGGAATTGCCAGCCTCGAGAAATCCGCATCGGTCGTGCCACCATCAACTATACTCTGCAAAAATGAAAATATGTAAAATGGAGAATTAAGGTAGTCCTTGCGACCAATATTTATTTCGCATAAATTCGAGAAATATGAGTGAGAATTGCAAACACTTCTCAGTGGTATAAAAATCAGAAAAAAATCATGCACATTAAAGGTACTGAAAAGATTAATTTTGCATAAGAATAATACGAAAATTTTATTAACAAACACATGAAAAAAAAATGGTTTCACAAATATTTCGATAACCCAAGTTTTTTTTCATATAAATGATTCCTTCGTTTTTCTAAATACGTATGAATTTTTTCAGATTTTAGAGTTCACTTTGAATTTTGTGCGTTTTTTATAGGGAAAATATGTGAAAATTCAAAGTGAACTCTAAAATCTGAAAAAATCCATACGTATTCGGAGAAACGAAGGAATCATTTTCATGAAAAAAAAACTGGGGTCATCGAAATATTTCTTAAACAATTATTTTTTTCATGAATTTGTTAATAAAATTTCAGAATTATTATTATGCAAAATTAATCTTCTCAGTACCTTCAATGCGCATGAAGTTTTTCCAAATTTTTATACCATCGAGAAGTGTTTGCAATTCTCTCTCACACTCAACCCAGTTTCTTCTTTCATTTAATTCCGGATTTTTTTTTTTTCGGTTAACATCGTTTTAAATTGGAAATGGTCGTAGCCCAAAGGGGAGGGTAATAAGGGGGAAGGGGGGGTGGTTGACGAATTCCCGGGAAATTAATTACACCCTGCGAGAAAGCGCCTAACATATTTTGAATAATTAAGTCATTACTCGTGGGGATTGGTTTGGTGCAAGCACTAGAAAACCACCGAGGTAATTACGCGGGGATTGCCCATGGCTTATAAGCTGAAATAGTTTGCGTACCTGTGTGGCGAAGGTGCGGGGGCGAGTGGGGGGCGATTTCGGTCGACGGCAGCAACGCTCGTGCGTTAACCATTAACCATTAACCCTCAGGCCCGCCGATCCGGCGGCTATCGCGCCACCTACTATTTCTAAGGAAATGCGATCTCGGTGAATGATTCCAGCGGTGATTCAATGCAATCGGGATAAGTCACGATGCAGTCACCGCCAGAGCTCCCCAATCGTTCCGCTTCCTGATACAATTTGTCGGCGCTCCGGTGACTCGAATTAACCGCCTCCGGTAAATCTTGGCTCGGCCTGCACAGACGAATAACCGATCGAATCGTTTATACCCCGTCGATATAGGTATCGATGCCGATGACGCGGCCGCTGCCGATTGCAGCGTCATTGATATTATAGCCTCCAAGCTCCCGAGTTATAATTAGGTAAGGGAGGTGCGGGCAAAATGGGACGCATAAGCGAAAAATGATTTCATGACGATATCAAAAATGTACTTCGATTGCTTTTGATCCAAAAATTCGATTTCAACCATCAATTTTGAGCGTCGGCAAAAAAAAGTGCGGGCAAAATGGGACAAACCCCAAAAATCGGAAATTCTTTTTTTTCTCCTTAACGGTTATTTCGGGAAAAAAAATTGTAGAAAAAAAAATTCAAAGTGACTTTTCAAAAGCCATAAAAAATCAGAAATCGCGTTGAAAATGTGAAATTAATTGGACTCACGTGAGAAGCAAATGAATTATCTCCTCAAGAATGTCCGGTTGACGCTGAGCCGATGCTGTTTCCGGGGAAATAATCGGCGTCTCCGCGAGCTCGCAAATGGTCCTCAAGAGACAAGATCCACCGCCACGCCAGCCGTGTCTAAAAGTGCATAATACATAATTATCAGACATCTGAATGCCTCGTGTCGGTGAAAAAGTCACCCGGATCAAACACCAGTCCGGAAAGTTGTATATTCCAGATACATTTTCGTATATACTGATTGTATGATTTTTATGTATGTTGTGCCATTATTTATTTTTATATATGTTTATGTTCCATTTTTTTTATTTTTATATATGTTTATGTACCATTTTTTTAATTTTTATATTTTTTTATATTCCATTTTTATATTTTTATATATGTTTATGTTCCATTTTTTAAAATGTTTATATTTATTTATGTTCCATTTTTTTTATTTTTATATATGTTTATGTACCATTTTTTTTATTTTTATATATGTCTATGTTCCATTTTTTTTAATATAGATTTATGCGGCCTTATTTTTTGCCATCGTTGCTTTTTCTATGTATTTTCAAGGGCATGTCCCGTCCACTGTCTAACAAATAAAATAAATAAATAAATAAATAAATAAATAAATACGTTTTTTTTTGTCACGGGGGTGGCACACGGAGTCCGCATTCAATCAGGGTGCGGAGAAAGAAAATTTGTATCTCACGTCGCTCTGATTACGCGTATGATTCGTTGTAATTGATAATGAACGAGTTTTTGATTGCCTCATTGACGGTAACGCGATAAGAGTTTGAGAAAATCTTTAATCGCATCCTCCCGACTACTTGGTCCGGGGGGGGGGGCTACCTCGTTTCTTCGTCCTCTAATTTTCAGTTTCCTCGAGAAGCAGTCGCGCTTCCCTCTGCCGCTCCGTTGATCCTACGAGGGTGCACTTGCCGCGCTGCCGCTCTCATTTTGTGCCCGCGCGCGCGTCGCCAACCCTTGCACTCTCCTTCTCCACCCGTAATTGCCTTATGTCCCAATTAATTTACGTCCCAGTTTTAACGTCCTCACCCTGACTGTCGCCCCCTGCCCACCCCCATCTCTCCTTTGATCCCTTATTCCCCACCTCTCCCTCCCCCCAGCCCCCCTCTCTCCCACCGTGTACACGCGACTATGTATTAACGTTCCGTATTTACCTTTACGGCCACCGCGCTGCCTGCAATCGTCCTACGTGTCAACGCTCTTCGATTACCGCCGTGTAACCCGGTATTTACGACACGTGTACATCAACCGACAGCAGCGAGGATTATAATTTTTATAATCTGAATTTCTTTGAGCAAAATGAGGGGCGAATACGGCGATTTTCTAAAATTAGACAACATTTCTTTTTAAATCCATACGTATTGAGAAAAATGAATAAATAATTTTCATCAGCAATAAATGTTGGGTTGCCGGATAAATAATTGATTAATTCATTTCTTCATTAATTTCATGAATTTCTTCATTTTCTTAATTTCCTTCATTACTTTCTTCATTTTCTTAATTTCCTTCATTAATTTCTTCATTTTCTCAATTTCCTTCATTAATTTCTTTATTTTCTTCATTAATTGAATTAATTATTTAATTTTCTTAATTAATTTCAGAGCCATGCACTGATTTCCGCCTCAAGCATTGAGCGGGAGTCAATTATTTCGAGTTTCCGAAAAAACTGTTTCCGGTGGTGCAATTTTGTATATCCAACATACGGTGTCTATATCGAAAATTGCCGCGCCTTGACGTTCCGCGAAGTAAAAGACAGGAGACAGGCAAAAAGGTATATAAACTTGGGCGGCAAATGATGCAAGTGACGTTTGAGTCTCCTCCTCTGCGACGCGGTGGTTGAATATTCGATCGTCGTTGGACCCGGCCATCGTGCGGGTGCCGCGCGCGCCAAGTGCGCGACGGCTGAACGCTCGGCTCTCGTGCATTTCCACCGGTGCGAGCCGTCGCCCCGCTCGCTGGCGCGAGCGGGGCGGCCGCGTGTCCTCCGAAATCCGCGCGGATGAAAATTCGATAAGCGGTCCTCCGCGCACCCTCCGCACCCTCCGCGCACCCTCCGCGCACCCCCCGACAGCCCGACCGCCAGACCACCCGCAAGACCACGCCCATCGCGTCCTTTAAACCTAGACACGAAAACCCGCGCGTTGCTCGGATAATACCCATAAACTCCGGCCCCCCCGCGCGTCCACGTGTGTACCAGTGCTACGTGCTGCACTGTACAAACCTACTTTTGGCACTTAAACGCCTGTTGTTAAATTACCGCATTACCGCACCGCCGAGTCCGAGTCGTATTTACGACCCTCGCGACCTCTCTCTCGCGAACTTTCAAACGACAAATCGACGTTTTAACTTCTCTTCTTCTTTCCTTAATTTAAGGTAATTTTTGGGGTGGGGGTCGAAATAGCCAATGACCAAAATAGCGAATGGCTAAAATAGAAAATTTCAAAATAATGACCACAGTAGCGAATGGCTAAAATAGAAAATTTCAAAATAATGACCAGAGTAGCGAATGGCTAAAATAGCGAATTTGAAAATAATGACCAAAATAGCGAATGGCTAAAATAGCAAATTTCAAAATAATGACCAAAATAACGAATGGCTAAAATAGAACATTTCAAAATAATTACTAAAATAGCGAATGGCTAAAATAGAAAATTTCAAAATAATTACTAAAATAGCGAATGGCTAAAATAGTGAATGGCTAAAATAGCGAATGGCTAAAATAGAAAATTTCAAAATAATTACTAAAATAGCGAATGGCTAAAATAGCAAATTTCATAATAATGACCAAAATAGCGAATGGCTAAAATAGCAAATTTCAAAACAATGACCAAAATTCAAAATAATGACGTAGAGGGGAGAAAACAACTTACTTGTCGAGAAGATCTTCCAGCGCTGTGTAAAAGTCCTGCAGGTCGAAGGAAGCGATCTCGCGGGCGGGCAGAATGCTCGGTTCGAACTGCGAGAGATTCCACGGTAGAGCGTAGTTGAATTGAAAGCCGTAGTTGAAGGCAATGCCACCACGTTTGCCCGTGACCACGGGCAGCGACACACCGATCGTAAACTGCGTTGCCAACCGAATAAGCTTTCTTTAAACAGGCACTTCGTACAAACGTCAGACGCAAAGAGATTTCAGGGAGACAAGAAGGGTTGATTGAAAATGAATGTGACTGGTGTCACGTTAAGAGCAGCCCTCGTGGAAAAGAAATATATGAAAAAATATAACTGGCATATTTAACTTTTCGGACGATAATATAATAAAAATATATATTTTGTATGTATTTGGAATTTATTAATAAAAATAATATAAAAAAATATAAAAATAATATAAAAAATATAAAAATAATATAAAAATAATATAAAAATAATATAAAAATAATATAAAAAATATTTGTCACTTTATAGTTGCCAATACTGGATTTTTCTTTCAGTGTATCGTGACTCGGGGGTTTATTTCTCTGTCCCGCGAAATAATATAAAAGGCGCTGATGTAGGTAGCACCTATATACAACTTAACAGGTGCCATATCTGTGGATCTTTCGAATTACCCACCGCGACTGTACGTTATAGTAGCAGTTGACGGTTTACTGGCGGCTGGTTAACGCGCGCGGGCCGCACGTGGGATACTCGCACGTCGTCGCCGAAGCTCGACTGTTTAATTGCAATTAAGTTGAGCGGCTTTCCCGACGCCATACCTGCCCCTTTTAAAGCTACTCCGCTCTCCACTCGATGCGCTCAGTTTCGTTAAAATATTTCCACGCCCGCATTTCCGACCGATTGGAAAATGTGAAATTTACAGTCGAATCAACTGGTACAGTGGATGATAAATAATCGACTTCCATCAACAAAAATATAATGCGGTGTATGTAAATAATTTTTTTTTTTTAACCGTACACAATATTTTCGAGATTCGCAATCTCATCTAATTTTCCCTACTCTTCTATTCCCTCTCAGGCTGCAAATGATGATGAAGCTTGCATCATTGGAATGCAACGAAATTCAGAGAAAAAAATTAATTCTACTTAACCCAAATGACAAAATTAAGTATAAAAAATCGTCATAGGCACTAATTGATATCATGACTCTTTATACCTAATTTCATCATTTGGGTTAACTAGAATTATTTTTATTTAATTATTTAGACAATTGTTAACTCATCGATAAGGCTATAGAATCCCGTTGAGGAAAATCTGGGTTCAAACGATCGGTAATTCGATCAATTTAACGAAGACCCAAGTGGTGATAACAGCGTCGCTGTGATAACAAATAGGTGTTCGAGGAAGGGAAAGCGGTCAAGACTTAGCGAAGAGAATGCGAAGTAAAAAAAAAGAGGAAGATACGAGAATGGCTAACCTGGAAAACTGTGTTTTTCGGGTAAAGAAGAACTGCGGTATTTCCGGTAGATATGGTCCAGACGGTGGTGAAATATAGAAACAGCGACGCGATATGTAACATTCCAAACGAGTGGTGTTCTCTCGAGTGTTGCGAGTCGGCAGCGGCGGCAGTCTATAGTTTCGTTGGTTGGCTGGCTGGCTGGCTGGCTGGTTGCGGAGGGACTCTCGTACTACTGGCTGGACGGCTGGATGGCTGGATGGCTGGCACCAAAGCTACCACGAAATCTTGACTCTTTACTCAAGTAATTGGAGGCGAGTATCGGGCCGCTGGTCAAAGACCTCGAGAACTCGGCGGTGCTATGCGCCATCGACGCAGTGACCAGTGGCCAGAGGCAAACGTAACTTATACCTATAGGTAGCTAACGTACTAACAAGGCTTATTCAAGCTCGATTAACGCCAATCCGTATAGGTTTCGAGTAAACGAATAAACCTCGTATATGCGCACCTTATGCCCTGATAACACCGGATGGAAGTCAATGTGTGGGTCTCATGTAGGATAATAAAAGTAAGGGAGGTGCGGGCAAAATGAGACGCCGATTTTTTCAGTTCCAACTATTTTTGCGGGCAAAATGGGACGGACCCCCATTTAGTGAAAATCGCGTCTACATCGCGTTTTGCGCAATCTGACTTTTAAAAAGTCACTTTGAAAAAAAAAAAATTTAATAAAATTAAAAAAAAAATTTCAATAAAATTTAATACATTTTTTTAAATTTACAATTTTTTTTTGTATGTGAAATAACTATTAAGGAGTATCACCGAGTACAAAAACACGAATTTCTTATCATAAGTTTCCAGGAAAAGGGAACAGGCGCGGGTCGAATACAAATCAGCACATTCGTATGTGGTGTGTATTTACAGAGATAAAAAGCATCCGGCGGCACGCTCTAACGACCGAGTCGAACGGCGACGTAGGTGCAGCGTGTTCGTATCGAAAGATAATTTTTCGGCGAAGGTTTGAAAATCGAAATAGGGTCGTGAAAGTTTCTCCTCCACAGATGGGCGACAACCTGGTCGGACTTGTCGGGGAAGAAAAGGAAAAAGTTCGGCATTGCGATGCATATGCGGAGATATAGATTTTCCGTTGGCAATGACGACGAAAGGAATGTCAAAAAGGCGAAGGTAAGAAGTTTGTGTTCGTTTGGGTTCGCTCGTGTTCGTTCGTGTTGATTCGTGCTCGTTCATATTCGTTCGCGTTCGTTCGTATTCGTTCGTATTAGTTCGTTCGTGTTCATTAGTGTTCGTCCGTACTCGTTCGTGTTCGTTCGTGTTCGTTCGTATTCGTTCGCGTTCGTTCGTATTCGTTCGTATTAGTTCGTATTAGTTCGTTCGTATTCGTTCTTATTAGTTCGTTCGTGTTCGCTTGTCATCGTTCGTGTTCATTCGTGTTCATCCGTGTTCGTCCGTGCTCGTTCGTGTTCGTTCGTGTTCGTTCGTATTCGTTCGTGTTCGTTCATGTTCGTTCGTGTTCGTTCATGTTCGTTCGTATTCGTTCGTGTTCGCTTGTCTTCGATCGTATCCGTTCGTGTTCGTCCGCATTCGTTCGTGTTCGTTCGTATTAGTTCGCGTTCGTTCGTATTAGTTCGTTCGTTTTCCCCAGAGCAAGACATCGAACCCGACTCCGCAGCGGCGAGGGGAGCGAGCGAGTTTCTCGTTTCCCTATAAATTTCCGGCGAGCGCTCGAAGCGGCGGAAGCGGATCGGGATGCTTGTTATTCGCGACCAATCGCTTCCCAGCGCCGGCCACCAGCCACCATCCACCGGCTCGATCCTGCTCCGACACTTTGGGCGTCTATATTGTGGACGCAGCTCCACACGCCACTGCCGCGAGTGAATAGAGCGAGCACAAGTGGCGCGCGCGCGCGGCAAGACCAGGGCCTAAAATTCGTACGTGTCGATTCCACAGGGGCTCGTAACGCGCGGCGTACGTAGCGCGGAACCCGCCGCCCCCCAACCAACTTCCCGCACCAAAGTGACATGACGTACGGTCGATTCGCAATTTTACACCAACTTTCTCACGTTCCTCACCGTCGCCTCCCGCAGATGCCTCTTGGATTTCCTGACTCAGAAATTACGCGTCAAATTACCATTCATTTAGCTACCTATTTTTAATCCTATTTTTAATCCAATTGATTTCGGATAATTAAAAAAACACGATTCTTTTTTCTTCACTATGATCCGTTGACATTTCTCCGGATATTCTTTTAAATCGCGCAATTTGACTTAGTGTAATTGACTTAGTCCACACGGCGCGAAATTCATTAGTCTATTATAGATGAAATTTGAAAAAAAAAAAAAAAAAAAAAAAAAAAAATCTGAGAACAAAATAATTTTCGATTTTGGCGAAAAGTTGTTCGCGCACGCGTAAGATTCATTTTTAGAAGTATATATCTCCTACTTCTAAAGATGAAAAAGGCCATAAAATTTCAGTAGTCCATATTTCCCGGAATTACACTATAGAGTTGAATTTACATGGATAGTCTCGGCCACCGAATTCACTAGTTAAAAGTCATTTAAACAGACGAGCACGATATTGAACAGTGCCGCAAAAGTATTTGCAAAGTTTCCGAACACGTCCCAATTCACGCGATTAATTTTCATAGTTCTCGCGAATTTTTTTTTTTTTTTTTTTCATCTCCAACCCAGGCAGTTTCATTTCAGTCCTTCGAACGATAGTGGTTGAAAGGCAAAGAGCGATGAAAAATAGAAGCGAAAAGGGGTAGGTGGGTATAGAGTAACTGAGATCGGCCGATAAAAGCGTGGAATAATTCTGGCATAGGCATTCCAATGGAAAGCTCGTTCTCTGCGCTAGAAAGGTACCTGCCCGCATCCAACCCCCCCCCCCCCCCTTTCTGCGCGACTCGTTCGATTAGTTGGAATATTCATTAAGCCCGAACGAACGCGCGGATTCACTATATATTCTCCAAGATCTCCTGAGCGTGCCTCTCTCCTCTCTCCTCTCTCCTCGCTGCCTTTGTCTCTCTCTCTGTCCGTTTCTGTCCCTCCCTGCTTCTCTCAGTCTCTCTAAGTGTCTCTCAGTATCTCACCCTTTCTCCCTCCATCTCCCTCTCCGTTCATCTGCGTTACACGCTACACCTACCAAGAAAATTCCAACCAAACTTAGTTTTATCCCCAGCACCGATGGAACGCTTAATTCTATAGCGAAACTCAGATGCGTCGTTGTGCCCTGAAACCGGTTGATTTATTCCATATTCGCCCACTTTGTCGACTTGGCATTCATTTATTTGTTTAGGTACTTCCAATTCGAGCCAAAACATCACTCGAAGCGTCTAAGTAAAACAACGTCTGTTAATTTTTTTTAATGGATTTTATTGATAAATAAATAATAATAATAATAATAATAATAATAATAATAATATAACGCACGTGTCCTGATTGTCCAACAGATGGATTGAGTCTTTATATGGACATGACTGGAATAATAACTCGTTGAAAGAGGAGAAATATGTAGATTTGCGGTGAGTTGATGTTGACGAGTGATTGATCGAGGCATCCACTTGATAATAGTTTTATCCGTTGAAGTTCATCGTTGCGTCGTTGTCGTCGTTGTCGTGGGTGTCGTCGGTCTCTCGAACGCTGCCGCCGTGGTGGAAAATACGTCCAGCACGCTCCTCTCGCATTCCGGATAAAGGGCGTGGCAGTTTTCACCCACGTGCTTGCCGAGACTTTCGGCAGCGTGGTATTCCCGATCCGTGTACTCGTCGTAAGGCTCCCTCGTGCTGGAAGGACTGAAATTCCGCAATTTCGTCTCCATGAGTGCCTCGAAACACGTTCTCCCTTCGCCATATAGTTAGTTATCTGTCTATAACACTCCAGCGGCTACGCGCACAAAAAATGCTGTTACCTACCTACAGGGACAGATGGATGGATAAAGGGATGGAGTGAAAACCGAGCTGAGTCGACTTTTCAGCAGTCACATTGTTAAAAACGTCTGCGAATTTACAGAAACTGCAATTTAATTAGTCAGCTAATATGTTAAATTAATTACACAAGTGTAGTCAAGGTACACGTTTTTATATTAAACTTCGTGAATTTCACAGAATTTACTCAAAATTGCTTTAATTCTGTGCCTCAATTGTGTGTTAAATTTAGAACACCAGTTTCCGTAAAAGCGCATCCTTTGCCGATAATGGAAGCTTGTACTAAACTTTTTAAACTCATCCAATCAGCTACCATCTATAACGGGAATAGAAGACTCACGAGAGGAACGCCTGGGCCATCTGACCGAAGATTCCATGTCGAAGGTCGAACGGTGCGGCGGCGACTTCGCATATGGCTCGGAGCAGGCAACCCTTGCCGGCTCCAAAACCATAGCGCTCGGCGGCGTTCTCCAGCAGTTTGTAGATACTCCAGCGGCTCTTGGTGCGAGCAAAGTAAACCCCGGGCTCGGTGAAGTCCGTCGAGTTGTCCGGAAGGGCGTAGATTATTTTAGCAAACGCCCCGACGATGACGCTCTCGCGATCCAACTGCAACGGTGTGCCCAGTCCGAAGATCAACTGCCAAGAAAAAAAAACAGCTTTTTTTAATTTACTGCCAAGGACAAAACACTTTTTTGTAATTTACGCTCAAATCAACGCGACGGCCTCCGCGTTTATTCTTCGCCCTCGCTGCTTCCCAATCGAAATTCAATTATCCCGTCGTATGATCGCCGCGACGACCGAAGGAATCCTATAATCATTACGAAAATGGATAACGGATATCCGCCGCTCGACGGCGTCGTCTGTCACTGTGATATAGTGTGATGGTTGGGTAGGTAGGTAGAGCTACGTCAGGAACAGAACCCAGCGTAATTATACCCACCGACGTCGAAGGGTCAAGACTCAAAGAAGAATGCACTGAAAATAGCTACTCTTGTGGATTTGGAAAATCAGCTCTGTCCGATGAATAGCATATAGAGCCTGTAGGGGGGAAGGCAGACGCCCGGGCAGCGGCGGCAGACAGACATATAACGTATGTACCTACTGTATATACAGGGTGATCCAGAATCCCAGCACCAAACGGGCCCCGAAAGTCCGAAATGGTTCCGGGAACGCGTGTGCAAAATTTGAGATTTTTATTCCCAATACGTTTTTTAATGGGAACCGATTTACGACAGTCGATTTACAATCACAACTTTCCCTTAATTTGCCCTTAACTTAATCTCAATTTTCTCTTAATTCGTACTCAAGTTGAGGATAAGTTGAGTGCGAATTAAGAGCAAGTTGAGAGTAACTTCATCCGCAATTTATTCTCAACTTGCTCCTAATTCGTCCTCAACTTACTCTCAACTTGAGAACAAAATGAGAGAAAAATGAGAGCAAGTTAAGGGCGAATTAAGGGAAAGTTGAGACTGGCTGTCGTAAATGGGCTTCATTAAAAAAAGTACTGGGAACAAAAATCTCAAATTTTGCACACGCGTTCCTGGCACCATTTCGGACCATTTCAGCGGAGTTTCTGGATGACCCTGTATACATGGGTATGCGAGAAGCGAGGCGAAGTGTAGCTCTCCGTGCGCGCCACGGTAATGGAGGGAGGAGCAGGAGATTCGATTACGAACGAACGATGTTTGCCCAGACGGGATAAAAACACACAGCCGCGCTCTTCTTAATTGCCAGGGAATACCCGGAACTCGAGTCTACGAGAACATTTCCGAAATCCCATGATATTTCAGGTACACCGGTCGAGAGAGCGCGTGAAAGAGAAGGAACAGCGAGCGTAATTCGAACGGACGAGAAAGCAGTGAAACAATAGCAGCTTTTCCGGCGTTTGCCCGACGGCGGTGCGCGGCGATAAAAGTTATATTGATATCGATGTACCGATGATTTCTTTATTTTACCACAATCGTTAATCGACTCTGATTTTTTTTTTTTTTTTTTTTTCTTTTTCAATGTTTTTTGCGTTCTAACGCAACAATCTTGTTACACTCACCAGAAGCGTCGAAGGTGGGAGAAAAGTCAGTGTTCTTCGCTCCCGCGACAATAACGCCGTGTCGTCATGGCCCTCACGAGCATCGACGGCATTCGCAACCATCGAACGATGCCTCGTCAATGCGACGTCGTTGTAGCTCAAATAACGACCCGGCTGATCGTTTTTTCTTCCTCGCTCGTCCGTCTCGGTCGCGACAATGTCCAGAATTAGCCACGCTATACTTCCGGCGATGATCATTTCAGCGGTCCTCGAAACGTCTGGGTCTCTCGATACTTCCTGCAGGTACAGCTTAAAAAATAAAAAAATATAAGGAAAGAGAAAAGAAAAAAAATATAAGGAAAGAGAAAAGAAAAAAAATATAAGGAAAGAGAAAAGAAAAAAAATATAAGGAAAGAGAAAAGAAAAAACAAGAATTTACTGCGGAGGGTGCGAAAGGCCCGGAAGAGGTGCCTACCTATTTCCGGTGATGCTCGCGGTGAGCGAGGAGCAACGAGACGACGCTTCGACGGACAGACGTGGGTCGGTCAACCGTTGGAGAAGCAGGAACCCCGGGAACCCAGTGGTAATGAGAGAGTGCCAACCACAGTTCAAGACCCTCTTGCCCAAACTAGTCGGACCAAAGTGAATTATCTCGGGCCGTTAGATCGTTCTCGCGCGTCGTCTTGAGCAAATAGGTATTCGAATTAGCGCGCGACGAGCATGGAAAAAAAATCCTCACGGCGTCTTGCGCTGTAGGATTTTTCTTGCGTTATGCTGCACCGAGAAAACGGTTTTGCTATGCCAGCAAATCTTTTGTTAAAATAGTGACAACATTGCGTTATCTGCTAGGCTAACCATTTTTTTTTTGCTCGACTAACATTTTTTTTTTATAGACAAACAAATTTTTTTTTTCTCGACTAACATATTTTTTTGATAGACAAACAAATTTTTTTGCTAGTACAAAAAAATTGTTTGCTCGTTAAAATGTCACTATTTTAACAAAAGATTTGCTGGCATAGCAAAACCGTTTTCTCAGTGGGTGCTGCAGCAGCAGCAGCAGCGACGACAATTGAGAAGCCCGCCCTGCAGATGATCACGACTTTCAGATCCAGAAGCCTTCGTCTTCCGCACCGCAATGATTTCTTTTTTTTTTCTTTTTTTTTCGTACACGTGAAAATGTCGTCCGAATGATCCATAAAACGTCAGACTCAAATATTTTCCCCGTCATTTCTATTCTTTTCCTCCGTCTTATTATTCCGCCGCGAGTTAACGCGATCATTCCTGGACACGTTTCCGCGCTTCCGTCGCTACGAATTTATACGGAATTTCTTATTCGCCGCGCCATAAAACGAGGCACGAAGCTATACCTGGGATTCGTGTGTCATTCCGCGGTACTTCGGAAAATCCATCCGGGAACTAGGAACGACAGTGAAGGGCGAAGAAGGTGCGTGGACGAGGATAAATCGCAATAGAATGGGGAGTGCGCGAGTGCGCGGTACTAAAAATAACAGTAAGCTTCGATCGCGTATCGCGCCACACCCTACGACCTATCGAATCACTTTTTCAATCCATCGGATTTTCATCAAAATACATCAGGGGTTATTCCACTTGAAGTTATTATTTGCCCAAGTGTTTTTGCAGGTATGTCGAAACGAAGGGAAAAACAATTTCCGTAAAAGTCAATTCTCGAAAATCACTTCCCTGCACTGAGAGAAAAATCTAGTATTGGCAACTATAAAGTGAAAACCAAAAAAGTGGCAATTATTTTTTATAGGTACAGCAACTATTTTTCTGGTTATTCTATTTATTAATTACTGTGAACTACAAAAATAATAGCATGAACAAAAATTTGATAGTTGTCGCTTTATAGTTACCAAAACTTACACGATTTTTCTGAGAGTGGTTAAAAGATCCAATTAGAACCAATAAAACGGTAAAAAATCCAATTGAAACCTGTTCGAATCGATTATGCTTCAATCGGAATTTTGTCCATTTGATCGGTTTCTATCGGTTTCAATGGGAATTCCTACTTCAGGGTTGTGTTATCCGCATGCATTTTTCACGACGTCAATTGTCACTTATCTCGGTGAAGTATCGAAGAAGATCGTGGCCGCATTCGGGAAAGAGACTCTCGCAATCTCCGCGATTATTTCTACCGGCGTCTTCGGCGGCGCGATACTCCTGATCGCCAGTGCATTGATATTTTTCCCAAGTGGTCGATGGCCTTGAAAAGAAACAATTGAGTGAAACACGTGGATCTCTATTGACGATCGATGGAAGAGGGAAGAATTCTCGACTGTTACGTGAGCAAAACGCGAATAAGTTGAGTCACGAGGCCTGCGCGAGAGTCGTCGAAGGGCACTCGGGCGAGTTGGCAAACTGTTTTTAAGAGGCAGCCCTTGCCCGAGAGCTGGAAACTATCGAGAGCCGACTCGATGATCCTGTAAATCTCCCAGCGCGAGTTTGATCCTCTGGTCGTTCGTTCTGCTATTGGTATTTCTGCAACAATGAATAATGTACGGAGAAAACTAAAACGGTACAAAATATGATGATGAAGTTTGCATCGTTGGAATGCAACGAAATAAAAAAATACAAAATTCTAATGAACCCAAATGATGAATGTAGGTATAAAAAATCATCATAAGAACCAATTGCTATGATTACTTTTTACACCTAATCTCATCATTTGGGTTAATTAGAATTAATTCTTTTTTTCCAAATTTCGTTGCATTCCAACGATGCAAACTTCAACATCATAAAATATCTCATGGCGTGCGGAAAAAAGTCGCGATTGCTGATTTATCACGAGGAAAATTTAATTGACGTCCAAACAATCAACTTGCGGGGTGCTGCTCAGGCTTACCTTGTCTTTTAGCTTCTTCTTCTTCTTCTTCCACATCTTTCTCCTGCTTTGCTCCGTTGTCGAAGATACTACGAGGATCAATCGATCTTTGGTAGCGTAAGCCATATGGGTAACTCAAGTAAGATGCGTTGTACGGCAAAACATAATTGTATTTCATCACGTAACCGATAATCATACTGACGTCGGCTTCCATCGGAAGACCGAGACCGACAATCAGCTGTGAAAATGCAATAAAACATTATGTCACTCGATTAATACAAAAGTATTCCTATATTTTAAATCACCTTCGTACAATCGACCGATTTTATGTCGCTGATTTTTCCACTCACCTGAACTTTTGTACCGGCCGGTGCTCCAGGCGTCGGATATACCAAATATCTTCCGTTTTCCATTCGTGATTCATTTTCACCAGCAGCGTCAATTAGGACATGTACGAGGTGGAACGTAACGATTAGATAAATGGATTTTGATGCGCGGAATGAGAAAATCAACACGGCCATTTCGTTCGACACTCCCGGCTCCGACGTAAGCGAAGAAAACAATGCCGCAAACAATTCTCGACTACAGAACCAGCGGCATCATCTGTGGTCAACTCATCGACACTAATTAGCGTTCTAAGGCGAAAAACATTGCGTTACTTGAACTTGGTTTGTGTGCATTAACGTCCTATTATCGGAGCAGTCACACGAGACCCAAACCCTCCGGCATCTCCAAACGCTGAAGAATACTCTTCAGCTAGACATAAAAAATCTCTCTCACTCATCCTCGGCATCTATGGATACAGAAGTATGGAATAAGTATAGAAATGATGGCCTTGCAAAGTGCGATATTGTATCAAGATTATTTATTTCCTTATTTTCACGCAATCATCTATTGTAATGTTTCATTGAGTGGATAATCATGATGATCAGTTGGCAAGAATAGGTATGAAGACGATGATGTTGAAGTTTGCATCGTTGGAATGCAACGAAATGGGGAAAAAATTAATTCTAATTAACGCAAATGATTAAATGATAAATATGAACTAATTAATATGATGACTTTTTATACCGAATTTTATCACTTGGATTAATTATAATCAATGTTTTTTTTTACATTTCGTTGCATTCCAACGATGCAAATTTCAACATCATTCAAGACGAGTATCGAACAACGTGAACGACGCGAAAGCGATGAGAAAAAACAGTTTTTAACAAGTTCGCTGTTAGGACAAAAACGTTGCACTTTTGGTGGTAAAGTAATCCAAAGGGCTGTATGGACATTCCGGATAGGTGGAGCGGCAAGCACGGCCGTTGGAATTCCGTCCCAAGAGTTCGGCAACGGTGTACTCGCGATCCGAGTAGAGTTCGTATTGTTCGTTGGTCGTCGAGGGCGTGAAAAACACATGGAAAAGTTGGCTCGCCAGGCCGGGGGTGCCATCGTCGTGGAAAGGAGTTTCCGCGGCTTCGCAGATTGCGCGGAGAAGGCAAGCCTTGCCGATAGTTGCTGTGACCGAGCTGCCCATGGATCCTCTCGAGTCCATTGAATCCAGCGCCATCTCCAGTATCCTGTACAAGCTCCAACGTGAAATTCCGCTTCCTTCTGCGCAAAAACAACAAGAAAATCTACAATGTTAAAGTTTGCATCGTTGGAATGCAACGAAATTCAGCAAAAAAAAACATTAATTCTACTTAACCCAAATGATGAAATTAAGTGTAAAAAATCATCTTACGAACTAATTGACATCATGACTTTTCACACCTAATTTCATCACTTGGGTTAATTATAATTAATTTTTTTTCTGAATTGCGTTGCATTCCAACGATGCAAACTTCAGCATCATGAAAATCTAGTAACACAATGTACCGTCGTTGCCCATTGTGTTCCTCTATATATTACCCGTTTTCCTCGATCGAAAACTCATATTTTCCGGGGTCTCGTTGCGCTCCTCATCCGCTCTAACATATCGAACGTACGGGCCGTCGCTCAAGGTGGATGCATTGTAGGGAAGCTTGTAATTGCACTTGAGAACGTAGCCCAACGTCATGGAGACTTCTCCCTCCATCGGCAGTCCCAGGCCAAACAATACCTGAATGAACAAAAATCGCCCGTTGCATCGCGTAATAAGACATATTGCAAAGAATGTGTCTTATTTTTATCCATCTTACCTGGACTTTCGTTTCACTTCCCAACGGATCTGGGAAGAGCAGTGACCTCTTCCTTCGCAGAAGATCACGAATCTCGTAATCCTTGGAGGCGAACGAATACACGAGATCGAAGCGAGGTATCGACGTCAGCATAATTGCGATAAACAGAAAAGTTTCCATCGTGGTGGACGTGGCCCGTTGACCAGCAGCGGGTGCACCGGAAACGCGTGGTGCAGCATATATCGCGCGGCCGTCACTCGGCGGCTAAACGCGACATTCCGTGTTCGGAGGAGAAACGAATGAAAAGTATTCTCGGGTTTGCGCTCCTCGCGCGCGGGGCACAAAAATTTACGAGCCAATGATTTTTGTGTGCGCACCATTTAACGCCGACGGTAGTCAGCCTCTCTTCTAACTGTAGGTATAGTCGTCCGATGTTGTTGCCCCGGTGGTACCGGCTACGAGGTACCGAGATTTCTATATATGCACACAGTTCAACGTCTCCATCATCGCCGCGCGATCATCGGCATCCGTCGGCCGCGTCACGTGCGTCGCTGTGTCACATTTTTCGTCTCTTCCGCGATATTCCAACGTGAATCGCGAGGAAAATAATTAACGCAACGGGTGATGAAACCATCGACTTTGGATTTTTGAAATATATATAACTCGTCTCCCTCACATTATGCCATCAAGAAAAATAATAACGTGAGTGCTTTGAACGCTAATTTTTATGATGGTGAAGTTTGCATCGTTGGAATGCAATGAAATTAAAATTAAAATAAAACAATTAATTCTAATTAACCCAAATCATGAATTTAGGTATAAAAAAATAATCATAGGGATCAATTGCTATGATGATTTTTTTTTATATACGTAATTTCATCACTTGGGTTAATTAGAATTAATTTTCTTTCTGAAAACTTAAAATTTTCTAAAATTAAAATTAACTTTCGTAATGTGAGATTAATTGTCATTTTCACGCAGATATTTGCAATTAGCGCTGTTGGCGCTGAGTCCGA
The DNA here is from genome assembly GCA_963932165.1 of Pimpla rufipes. Taxonomy (NCBI): domain Eukaryota; kingdom Metazoa; phylum Arthropoda; class Insecta; order Hymenoptera; family Ichneumonidae; genus Pimpla; species Pimpla rufipes. The sequence goes on along the minus strand of OZ010633.1, from coordinate 24,875,217 downwards.
GCGCAGCCTCGTTGGATTCGAAAAATTCGGAAATAGCGAGGCTACTTCACCGACCTATACGAGCGCTAACTTTTCCCGAAACGAGCACAATGGGCGTGAGTGAGATCGATTAACCCTTCGTGGTCACTCTGGGTCGTTTCGACCCGACGATCGATCTTTCGGCGCGAAAACGAAATAGTTGCCTGTGGTCAAAGGAACTTTGTCCAGAATAAATACCTTCTTTGTGGCGGGCACTAGGATAATATTTTTTTTATCAAAAGTACTATATTTATAGAGTATCAGGTTAAAATTTGAGTTAAATCGATCTTTTAATTACGGAGTTATGATTTTTTCAGTGAAAAAACGTATTTTTTTCGATCTTTTACCTGCATTAATTTTTTAAAATATGTTGCAATTTAATATCGGAAATATATTTTTTTGTACATTATCCACAAAGTTTAAAGTATATTCTGTAATTTTTTGATATTTTTCAAGCCGGTAGTTTGGTCGCGATACGCGGTCAAAGATGCTCCGGGTGAAATCGATCCAGAGTGATCACGAACGGTTAATTCTAGTTGTAAAACGATCGCCCTCGTCGCAGATTTTCTTCGCGCTCGCGGTGCCCCTCGAGGCTCCGAGAAACTCCGTCTCGCTGTCCTATTTCTTCGAGGCGTCGTACGACTTGCCGATCAACGCCACGTCCTTCGAGCCGTGGATCCAGCGAGAGACGAGAAAAAGACGCGGCATCGACAGAGCGACCGTCTACCGAACTGTGGAGAGTAAATTCGAGAGGTGAGTTGTGAGTTAACAAAGCGACGATAAAGACGAGAAGAAAAAAAAAAAGAAAAAAGAAGAAAAATAAGAGAAGGAAAAAGAGAGGCCGGAGAGAATGTAAAACCAGCTGCATCGGGACAGCGTGAGTTTGCCCTCGGAAATTTTTTCAGCAAATTCACGGACGCGCCGGGTCGACGAGAGAGATCTGATTATAGTATAAATAGACCGGTCGGAAAATTGAACGCGTACGCGTTTGTCGTTACGGTGTACTCACGGGGCTGGTGTGTCGGTCGAAAATATACCTGTCTGCTGCTGCCCGCCGCCTCCGCGCCCGAAATGCCGTTTGTGTTAACGCTTCGTGAATTTCGTGGGCAAACATCGCATCGCTGCCGCATTACGTCGGCAGAGTGCGCGGGCGCGTCGAGCGCCGGCGCAGCCATCGCGGACGCGCCATCAACCGGCTCTTTCCACAACGACGGGGATAAATCGAGGTCGCCTCGATTTATCCCCCGGTTAACGCACACGCTCGCGATCAACGCGATACATCGAAGGCTCTTTGATACTTCCGCCCGCCCTCGTTTTACGTTTTACATCCGACTCTGATATTCCCTTTTCGCAGCTCCGGACTGCCCGGCCGGCAGTGCCTCCGACGGTCAATTTGCGAAACATCCGAGTTTCCACTCGGCCACAACGGCCTCTTGGGCGATATCGTCCACGTCATCTTCACGTAAGTCGACACTTTCATGACTCTAACCCCCAGCCCCCCCCCTTCTTCACTCTCACTCGCTCGTCGTTTTGGCGATTTTTCGTCCGGAGCCGGATCTATGATATCTGACAAAAAGATCGTCGCCAAAAAATGTTTTTTTCAAAATCGATTAAAATGGGTTGTTAACCAGTGTTTTCGGGGGTAGAATATGCGACTTGAGAATTATGGTATAGGTTAAAAGTCGATATTTTGAAAAGAAAAAAAATTGGGGTCGATTTTGGCGATTTTCGGTCGGGAGCCGTATCTACGATTTCTGGCAGAAAAAATATTTTTTTCGTCGCCAAAAAAATATTTTTTTCAAAATCTATTAAAAAAGGTTAATAACCAGTGTTTTCGGGGGTAGAATATGCGACTTGAGAATGATGGTATAGGTTAAAAGTCGATATTTTGAAAAGAAAAATTTCTAAGGTCGATTTTGGCGATTTTTGGTCCGGAGCCGGATCTACGATTTCTGACAAAAAGATCGTCGTTTCAGGCCATCGACTTCGAGGGACGAGGATCTACCGGAGGATATCATGGAGGCCGAACGCATCGGACAACGCGACAACTGTTCCAAGTATCATTCAGACTGTCCCGTGGGCCTCTTCGACCTCATCGGAATTCTAGTGTCGGATTAAAACACCGGAATGCCGCGTTACAGCTGATGATCCGTTGAAGATAATCGACGAGCGCCCTTTATTTCATAATTCTATTCGGCAGATGTCGTCATAAGCAATTGTTCTATGTATAACTGCTGCGGCCGTAGTCACAAAATGCGTCAAAACGCAAATTCGACGAATCGGAAATACAATATTGTTTTTGTAACACATCGAGGAACGGGTTGATTGTAATTAAGAGCGATTCCTGGGATTGAGCGACGTGTTTTCGTGGTATTCGGAATCCCGGGCGACGAGTGAACAATCGGGAACGAGGACGCGGAGCGTCGCGCGTCAACACGACGCCGGCTTATTCGTACTCGGCGGCGGTTATGTAGTCGTAAATCCCGTAGGGACAAAGGGAGTAAGTTGTCCGACAATCGTGGAGCGACGTGTCCACTTGGTTCTCGGCGTTCGTGTACTCGTCCGGTAGTCTCTCGTCGGCGGACGAAGATGGCCTGCAATCACACACGCACATCCAACACCGATGTACACAATGGCTGAGCGTCGATAATACGTAGAGTGCGACAAAAGCGCGTTAAGGGGGACTTCTCCTTAGGAGCTGCATTTTTCAGGTGCTCACGTTTTATTTTTTTTTAGGGAAACGAACAAATGTAGACGACTGCGGTTTTTTTCTACTTGTTTTCGATTTTTTATTCATGTTTTTAAACGAAAAACATAGGAGAAAAATCTTTCAAACGCCGTCATTTTCTTAATTTTGCAGTAATCGAAAAAAAAACCTCCGTCATTCACACAATTTCAGGCCGATCGCATAATTACAGTGGTCAGGAGAGTGGTAGTCATTTATTTTGAATAATCGTGTTTGAGGACCTGAGACGCCGACAATTTATAACTTAAAAAAAAATCCTTTGTATGCTTTAAAATGTAGGTAACAAGTAGAAAAAAACCGCAGTCGTCTACATTTATTCGTTGCCCGATAAAAAAAAATAATAAATTATAAAAAAATATAATAAATATAATAAAAAAATATAATTAATATAAATAAAAAATATAATAAATTCGCTACTTACGTAAATATTATTCGAACGAGATCACCGACAAGACCACTGTGGGCATGAAGAGAGGAGCGTCGGCGCGCCGTTTCGCAGATTGATCTGAGAAGGCAGGACCTTCCCGGGAAGCCCATACTACAACGAGGACAACGAGCGATCATGGGTTTCGCGTTAAGTTTTTTTTTCATACGGGTTTGGAAAGAGAGGCATAAAAATGCGAGGCCCCGATAGAGACTCAATCGGGTCTATAACGATCTTTCCGTGTGTCGTTGCCGAGTACTAACGATTGGAATTTCGATTCTATCATAGAGTAGACCGTGCGCCGATCGATCGGCCGTCTCTTCGAATTCCCCGATCGTTTCCTTCGCGATTCCTCGTCTCGACGTTCCCGTTGCTCCGTTTCCGTCTCCGTCTCCTCGTCCTCAAAGGACAACTGGTAATTCGCCTCGAAGAAAAAGGCCACCGAGACGGCTTTCGTCGAGACCGGATCGTCCAGTGGAATGGCCAGGGCAAAAAAAACCTGCGAAAAATCGGTACAATTGTTAGTTTCGTTTTGAGTTTCCTCAGTCAGCGAAACGCTCGGTGATTTTGCACCGTTGTTAAAAATTGTTGGCGTCACGCGAAACGAACAGTTTTATCGCCGCGCACCGTTTGCGACCGAACCAACGTCGAGTCGAATAAATTGAAAACGAATAAAAACAATCTCACTGGCCGTGAGATTGAAACAGCATCGCGATAATAGTGCGACTGTCGATTCGGTTTTACGAATGTTACGCTCGAAGCTGGTTCGGTATTATGTACATTGAAAAAGTTATGACTTCCGCAGCCGCGACGATCACACGATATTTTACATTCGACAAACACACAGAGCGGTGGAAAAAAAAAGAAGAAGCTTGTTTCGAAGCTTTCGAGCGACGATTCGTTTGACACTGTTTCACCGATAATACTCTATTGCTTGTGTAACTTGCGTATCTCTTTTTACACGCTTCAACGATCACGGAAAAGCTTAGACACGGCTCGAAGCTTTTTCACTATTCGATCGAACGATCGTGCTCGCTGTGTCACTAAGCCGGCCAACACCTCCGAGCTTTTCTACTCCCCTTTCTGTCTGTCATTCTTTCTTTCATTCTGTTCCATGCTTCGCTTCGTTGCGTTTTTCATAGCGGGTACCACGAGCGTGAAGAAGGATCAACACTTACCCCCATTTCACTGTCGTCCGGGTACGAAAGTTGCCGCATTTGACGATGTATCAGAGACGTAATTGGCTCTTGGATCTCCGATGTTTCCCGTATTCGCGTGCCCGACACGGTTTCAACGAGCCAGTAAAAAATCCATCCTGACCACCAGTATCTGACAAACCAATCATAAATGGATGAGACGTATAAGAAAATTAGGTAAATATCACTGTTAAGGTAGTTCTGTCGCTAGAGTTCAATTTCGCATAAATTCGAGAAAATTGCAAGCACTTCTCGGTGGTCTAAAAATCTGAAAAAAATTATGCACATTGAAGGTACTGAAAAGATTAATTTGGGATAATAATAATTCTAAAATGCTATTAACAAATTGGTGGAAAAAAATGACCCAGGTTTTTTTTTTCGATGAAAATGATTCTTTCGTTATCCTGAATACGTATGAATTTTTTTCAGATTTTTGAGTTAACTTCGAATTTTTGACACGCACGCAAATACAGAGTGTGGAGAATGTAACAATAGATACCTACGCCGATTCACCGCAGAGTTTCATTCTGACTAATTGCAAGAAATTACGATGTCCCTCGTTTCTCCACTGTGCGGCACTCGACTCGCCCGAGAAAAATATGTAATCTCCGTACGAAGCGGCTATAACGAATTGCACGATTGGATCTCATCACTTGGGCAACGCTCCGCAACTACCCGCCAACATGCTGTGGAGTCCCGCTAGCTATGTCCACAACGTGTCGCTGTTAATTAATCGGGACTACACGAGCACGCGCGCGGCCGATTATCGGCCAAAAAATCAACAATCGGTTATAAATAGGTATCGATATAGTTACGCGAATGTGTCATGAAAGTAAAATAGTCTCAAGAATCGGAGGAAATAATCAACGTTAACTTGGCAAATTCGAAATGTACATACAGGGTTGAAAATGTTTGCAACACTTGAAAATGTGGCTCGAATTAAAATTAGATCGTTAAGGAAATTAACGTGAAATTAACGTCAAAACTTTACGAAATCGAGAGAAAAAAATGTTCGATTTCATAAAGTTTGGACGTTAATTTCACGTTAATTTCCTTAACGATCTAATTTTTCTTCGAGCAAATAACGAGCGCGCTAGCCACTACAACCTGCTGGTACTAAATATTTTCAACAGCATATTTGCCACGCATTCTTGAGAGAACAAAAGCCGTAGAAAAAAGAATTTAAAAAATAATGTAATTACTACAGTAGCAAGGCAATTAAGATAATTAACAGTGCTTTACATCCCAATGGAGTTTTATTCGTCGACCACGTGCGATCTTTCTCGAGCACGTGCGAATAATTTCCGATTACTCGAAACACTTTGGCACAAGAAAACGCGTCGTACTCTTCGAGCAAGCGATGGCCAGGTGAGTTCCTACCGGCTGCGAAAATTCAAACGATATCCAGGTATTATATTGCAAAACGTTGCAGCACCGAACTTTCCTTGTCACTGATTTTGTGGCTCTTGATGTTGCTGCTCGTCGTCGATGGATCCAGGGTGAAAAACGTCACTTCGGTGGTCACAAGGCAAATACGTTCCCTCGGATTTCCCGATGGAACCGGAATGGGGGTACTGGATAAATCACTTTCAAATTCCACGCACAAGTTCCAATAAGTGAGGAAAGGGAAAGAAAAAAAAATAAAAATTTTCGAATAAAAAGTGGAAATTTCAATTTCAGATATTCTTCGCTCTCAGCATTCCGTTGGACATACCCAACAAGGCTGTTTCCGTGTCTCTCTACTTTGAAGCCAATTACTGGCTTCCGCCTTTTCGAAACTGGACGAGCTATCATGAAGACTTTGCCAGTCGAGGTTTCGACAGGCAATTGGCTTACGAAATTATTGAAAACAAGCTGGAAAGGTGAGCAAGGAAAGAGCCACAGCCGATGCATCGTTAACATTATATTCTCGCTGATTATTTAGGGCAGGTTATCCGGGACGGGTTTGCCTGATGCGCGCCATATGCGATGTTGCGAAAAATCCCATCTCGGACAACGGTCTCGTTGGTGACTTGATGCACATTTTTTTAACGCAAGTTGACGCATTTCCATTGATATCGCCTAATGTCCATCGTTGTATGTGTTTTCACAGACTCTGCTCTTGTCTTTACAGGCCATCGTCGTCGAGTAACGAAAAAGACAACAGGGTCGCTGAAGAGATACGAAGAGCCGAGTATGAAAAGGACTGCGACAATGTTTACGGCGAGTGCCCCGTCAACGTATTGGATCTTATAAGCTACTACATCTAACAATTATTTAAGGTAGTTCTAGCGCCAAATATTAATTTCGCATGAATTCGAGAAAAATGAGAGAGAATTGCAAAGACTTCTCGATGGTCAAAAAATCTGAAAAAATGCATGCACATTGGAGGTACTGAAAAGATTAATTTTGCGTAATAATATTTCTAAAATGTTATTAACAAATTCATGGAAAAAAAATTGTTCAACAAATATTTCGATGATCCAAGTTTTTTTTATGAAAATGATTTCTTTGTTTTTCTGAATACGTATGAATTTTTTCAGATTTTTAAGTACTCTTTGAAATTTGTGTTTTTTTATGTGGAAAATATGTACAAATTTCAAATCCGGATTCTATCGGATATTTATATTTATTTGCAATGTTAAGTAATAATTCATACAAATCGATACGTTAATTATCCGGTGCTGAACCAATCCGATCCCATCGCGCCGAAGAATGCCGCCGCTCCCGATTTAATCGCGGCTCCACTGAAGTCATTCTTCTGAGACTCTTTCACCGGTGTCGTCTTCTTCCGCTGTTACGACAAAAAGTATTATTAATTCGTGCCCGTTAAAAATTCGTTCACCTTTCAAACTCCACCTACACTCTAAAACAAACGAATTATCGCAATCGACAAGTCATAATCAAGTTTCACAGTTAAGTAACGTTTGTTATAATCATCGACGAAATCTGGCTCTGTTAGCTCGGTCTTCATTTTTATTATCTCATTGTTATTGTCAAAAAGCCGAAATCTCGCGGCCGAACGAAAGTTCGCGGTCAAAGCATGCATTCGCTTGGAAGAAAAAAAGAAAACAAAACAAAATAAATAAATCGAAGCACAACCATTTGATCTTACCACATCTAACATGTAACCCGGCTTATCTCAAGCAAGCTCCAATCTAAGAATATACATCGAAATATAAGAACCTGGCGTAACGATTTTAATCCGGTAGCAATATAACTCAACCGTTACAGAGAAAAAATTATATAACCGATACGTTGCGCGTGTGTCTCGCGTAAAAAAGTATAAAGCTAACTAATAATAAAAAAGATGATAATTATTAATATCGTTACCTGGGCTTTGTCGGGTATCGCGACAGGCATGAGAGGCAAATTTTTCGTGGGTGCCGTAACCGCGAGAGGAGGGAACCATGGAGCTCCTGTGCACACGGCGAGTCCTCCGGGAGGCTCGCTCGAAGCATAATCGCTACGTGAACCCAGCACCGAGTGCAGTTGCTCGATATGCGGCACCAAGTTTCCGAAAATAAGCTGGAACATTTGAATAACGATAATTCATGCAATGTGTGTTCAAGATACCACGTTTTGTTTTCGTTATCTTTTTTTTCTGCGCAACTTACCAATGATCTTTGAACGCTTTTCTTAACGTTCGTATGAATGAACGGATAAAACACATCAGAATCGAACGGATCGATCTTCGCCAGAACGTTATTGCAGACCTCCGTCGATCTGCCGATGAGGTTCTTGTTTTCTCGTGGAACCATCAGCAACGTTATATACTTGACGTCGAATAAAATTTGGAACGCCTGTTTCTGCCTGAGACTCGAATCTTTCGCGGCTTTTTCGTAATAACCGAACAATTGCGCGGAAAGAAAGTCAACGATGTCGTGAATAATTTTTCTGAAAAAGATGACGAATACAAAAGATTAAAAACGAAAATGACGTCGTGATACAAGTCGATTTAGCAAATCGGTAAACGAACTACGAGACGTACTTTGGTATCGTGTGAGGAATAACTTTATTCAAATCTCTCGCAACTGTGGCTAAGAATTGCTGGATCTGCACCGACGGCTGATAGGGAACGGTGATTTCCGATTTAATGCGCTTTCCCTCCTCGGCCTCCTCCTCGATCGTCACTCTCTCCCAATCGGAAATAATACAGCTAACGCGATATCCGTCCCGAACATCACGAGGGAAATATCGGTCTTTGTGCTCCTGCACTTTGCTCTTGTAATATTCCGCCCAGACCGACCAAACGAAAATACTGTCTTCTTTCGCGCGATCGCAGATCGATTGCCATTTGACGTTGGTTATCACGAGTCCGGATATCTTCGAGAGAGTGAAACACTTGTTCAGACTGGGACACAAAGCGGTGAGAGCCTGAAGAAAGCGCGCCATCACAATCGCGTTGTACTCCCGCCGTCCGCATTTCGGTTTCACCGCGATATACTCGGTTTTAATCGACACGACGAGCTCCTCGATGTGCGACGCGCTGATCGTCTGAAGATTTTCCTGAATCTCCGAGCGATCGGTGAATTTCTCCAAAACCGACGACAGACTTATCGCGAGCAAATTTTCCTTCACCGACGACTGCGTTCTCTCGCTGTCGTACAAATACTGCTCGAGATCCAGCAGAAGAAGACTCAGATTTTTGTCAAATTCCTGGCAGAGTTTCACCAAATTCGGCGAGTAACCCCGAGCCTTCATGAGCAAAAATTTCTTCGCGTCGACGCCACCGGCTTTCGACAATTTTTGCGGAATGTCCGCCGGCGAGTCCTTCCAGACGAACCAGCGCAAATCGTGCTCCGGGTATTCGTATTTCTCGTTGTCGACTTTGGCGAGCAACTCGGCGATGTTTGCCTTCAGAGTCGCGAGGGCTTCCGACCATTTTTCCGAGATAATCGTTTTCACGCGTTTCGTCAACAGAGGCTGATAAAACGCGCCCCAGAAATTCGTCGTGGGTAAGGACAAATCTTTCCATATTCTCTCCCAGTTCTCCGGAAGATCGAGAGCCAACGATTCCTCGCGAATGTTGTAGATTCCCTTTATCGACGTCACGAGATTGAGCAATTTCGAAATTTCGCGGCTGGTAAACTCACCGATCCACGTCAGCCAATTCTGCACGATTGTCTTGAGATCCGACGACGGGAGATTTACGAATTGCGCGTTCGCGCCTTTTGCGAATGGTTTGTAATTCTTCGTCACCGAGGGAAGAAACTTGTCCAACAGGTCGTTGTCCAAGTCGAGCTTGCACAGGATTTCGGAGGCTCGATCGTCCGACAGATTTTTTATCTTCGCGGCAACGAGGCCGGAACAACCGTCGTTGACTTCTGAAAACGGATATTTGTGTGAGTTAACAAATCGAGTGAAGAAACGTCGGCTATTAAAAGTTGGTTATTAAATAAATAAATAATATTAGTTCGATGTACTTACCGATGAAACACGAATGAATGAGCTTCACCGTGTCGGTTAACAATTTAACGCTAAACTTGACCCTATGACGAACGCTGTGCGGACTCGAATCTTTGATGATGGATTCTATGGCCCTGCTTCTGAGGCTCATTAATTTCTCGAGCAAATCCTTGGACGTCGTTCCGTCCATCGACACGAGAGCGGCCAAACAGTTCGCCGCTGCCTGCACATATATTTCTAAATTACCATCACCACCACCGACAACACGAAAATTCCTATCTCTAGGTAATTAACTATAACTTTTTTTTGTAAAATCGATATACCAGCGTAAACGCTTTATACCTTTACTAACAAAAAAAATTTACATTCGCGTGTGCCGCCGTAGGCCTTAGTTCTTTTCTTTCTCATTTTAGTTTTAATAGTGTTTATTCTATTTTTAGTTTCCTCGAACCAATACGTATCGCCTTCTCTAAATAAATAGTTAAAAGAAAAAGAAAAAAAGCGTGTACCTCTGTAGACAGATCCAAGGATCCCAGCGTGTCGTTGCATTCGTTGATTATCACATTTTTAAAATGAGCCACTACGCTCCACTGTTTAGCGACGATTGGGTATTTATGGTTCAACACAGCGTTGCCAACTTGGAATGTCAAACAGTAGTTGATGTGCTGCGCCAGAACGAAGAGACGTGAGGCGAGCAAAAAATCTCTGTTATCAGTGGCAGACCAGATGTGCTCGGGGATATCCATCAGAATCTTTATCTGCATCACCACCGAATCCGATATATCCTGAGTATCTCTGCAACATTTTTTTCTTGCTTTCCTTACATTCAACGAAACATCTATCGACAAAAAATTGTTTTTTTTTGCTCATTCACCTGTCCTCAGATTTCTCCGGCGTGTCTATCTTAAAACCGATGAGGTACTTTTGCTGCAACTGACGAAAAGTCTTTTCGATATTGACGATCCGCAAACTCACAGTTTCCGAGGTCCTTTTCATCTCGGCGATGGTGTCCGCCGCCTGAATCAAATCTCTGTACCTTTCTCTGCGGGAACGCAAGATAATGATATTAAAATAAGAAGAAATAACGACATTTAACGACAAATTAATGTATTTAAACAACAACAAAGTGGAGTAACCATGACTAACCCAACCAGAGTGCGCAATTCCATTTTCTTCCTGTCGCTCTCATACTGAATTTTCTTTTGAATTTGCTCGATATCCTTGACAGTGTGCTCTTCAAAAAGCTTATTTATGTCCAAATCCAGCAACTGTTTAGTCGGCATCTTGAAACAATGTTTTTAAAAAATATTTTTCTTCTCTCTTTCTCACACTCAGCGGAGCCGGACTCCGCTGATCAGCTGATGACACTGACAGATCGCGCGCGCGACCACGTTCGACGAAATAAAAAAGATGAACCGCTTCTCGGCGGCGATGCGCCGCCGCCACGTTCTCACCTTTACACCTTTGCAACGAGAAGCATTTCTTTCAAACCTCTCAAACGTTCATACCGCTTGACACAAGCGACATAAGCGCGATCAACGTAACATGTGCGTAATCGCGAAAAAAACGTAATAACAACCCTGGTTAAAAGATCCGATTAGAGGCAATATAAAACGGACAGAAATCCGATTGAAACCTGTTTGAACCGATTATTTTTCAATCGGGATTTTGCCCTTTTCATATTCATATTTCATATTTTATATTTATTTTATATTTATTTTATATATATGATTTATTATTATTATTATCATTATTATTATTATTATTATTATTATTTTTTTTTTTTTTTTTTTATTTTTTTTTTTATGCATTTTGGCCGGTTATCCATTCGCCATTATATTACACTGTATTTTCAAGGGCTTGTCCCGTTGACTGTCAAATAAATAAATAAATAAATAAATTCGTTCGGTTTCTATCAGTGTCAATCGGGAATAAGCAGGGAAGTTACCACAAGTCGATAAGTCAGCGAATCGTGATTACATTCCGCGCCGCGAATCGCGACAGTCGTACCAAAGAATATGGATAGCATAGAAGAACAGTTCCAATGGGGCCGTTGAAGCAAAACTTTCTGCGACGCTAGCTGCCGCAGGATGGCAGCACGGTAGAGCGATCGATACGCTCCGCCCACCCGCTTTTGGCGGGAAGCATGGCCCCGCCCTCCTCCTTTGAACTACCGAGAGTTCACGGATTCGCATCCTACAATTACACGTTCTTAAACGTAAAATATAACTTGCACCTTATACCGATCTATCTGTTGTTGTGATTAGATGCGGCACGAATGTATCCTCTATTAAAAAGTGCATGAGCCACCATTGTTGTCGATATAACTCGGCCTCTCTTTGGTCGAGGGCCGACAGTTCGTTGTTTAACAGCGCGAAATTTGACAGTTTGTCGCAATTTGACATAAGCACTGCAGCGCGACTAACCCGTCTGCGCGCGTTACTGTTCCCCTATATTATTAAAAAAAAACAAGTGGGATTACACAATTCATATACAATTTACATTTCTTTGACATTGTAATTGTAGCTTTGGTGCTGTGGCCAAAGTGCTTGCTTCAAGAGCGCAACGTCGTGCGTTCAAATCCCGCGTCTCAATTTTTTTTTCTCTTAATTTTTCTCCTTAATTTTTTTTTTTATGTTAATATCGTTTGCCAATATTATTTATGAATTTAAGAACCCGGAAATAGAATTGACAAATAATAAAAAATAAAAAAAAATCCTCTCTCAAGGGCTCAACAATATTAACATGTAGAAGAAAAAGAATTTTTTATTGTTTGTCAATCTTATTTTCGGGTTCTTAATCGAAAATAATATTGGCAGATGATATTAACATAAAAAAAAAAGTTTGAGGGGAAAAAAAAATTAAGGTGTGGGGTTTGAACAAAAGACATTGCGCTCGTGGAGCTGGCGCTCTATCCACTGCACCAAAGCTATTCTTATGACAGATAAAGCGTGAAATTAGTATATAAATTGTATAAATTGTGGTTAACCCACCTGTTTGTTTTTCATAGAATCCGGTTAATGAACTGGACGAAAACAGACAATACTGCTGTAAAAAATTATAAAGCATGCCCACTCTTAGCTAATCAATGAGAATCCGAGCGAAAGAGACGGCATCCCCAACTCGACTTCGAGAGTGCGAGAGAGACGGCATTCCCCAACTTTTCAGCGCAATCCGAGCGAGAGTGCGAGAGAGACGGCATATCCCCAACTTTTCAACCAATCGCTGCGTCGATGGAACGGCGCGGGGCGTGGCCTGCCACGCATGCTTGTGTAGCTCTGTACGTGAGCCACACGCACAGCACACAGCTAAACAACGCCACCAGCGACATCTGTGCAGTTGGGGATGTAGCTCGTCCTACATCCCCAACTTTTCTTGCTTCAACGAAAGTACAGGAACTGTCCTTCTATCCTATACATATTCTTTGGTCGTACCACCAAAATCTCACTGGCTCTTCCTCCTCGCTGCGCCTTCTAGTCGGCGATTTCGCGTGCGCACAGTCGATGGAATAACGAGAATCGAACGCTCGAACAAGTGTGTTGTCCTCTTGTCTGTCACATGAAGGAACAACAACGTGACCGCGTTGGTTGAGTCCGGAGAGAGCCGCCGCGAGAGACACACGGAGATGCCCGTTTGAGATCGCTCGCCGCGCTTCGAAAAAAAAAAAAAAAAAAACGCAGCATTCGGTACTGGGATCGTCAGAGAGAGAGAGCGCGAATGTGCTGGTGAATTACCGTGCGTGCGTGTGCGTGCGTGCGTGCGTGCCGCGTGCGTGCGTGCCTGAGAGTGGCTGAGTGAGTGAGTGAGATCGACGAGTCGGCGGGGGGCGGTCGGTATGCGTGCGTCGGTATCCCGTGTGTGTGTGTTTACACGTCGAAATGATTAACGATTATGATTACATTATACCGTTATAAAACAGTAGTCGTGAGTGCGTTCCCCACGCGGCGGCGCTAGTCATCCGCGGAAAGCTCGCTCGTCAACGTTTTCGGTGTGTTTGGTGTTGAGCCAAGATGGCGGCCGTTCTAACCGTCGAACAGGAACAAGTAAGTGATTGTCAATTGTCGTGCCAAGTTGAGACCGCTCGCTGGTCGTGCGGGCGGCAAATTTTGCCGCCACGTCGCGGGGCTTTGAGGCTCGACGTCACCCCGGTGATGATATCGACTCGGGTTGCCGATTTTCCCGGGGACAGAGATTTTCACGCGCGTTATTTTATTTACGCCGCTCGTCGTCGTTGATGGGACGAGTAAACACCGCGCGGCATCTAAGGACACGAGACTCGCGTGTCTCGAAGGAATGTTGATTGAGGATCGTTCCCAGGGGGTTTTTGGTGATCCTCGATCGGACTCGAAGATTCGGAGATCGTTGGCGTTTTAAGACCGACGATCCTGCGATTACAGCGACTACATTGACACACAGGCGCTCTCGTCTCAAACGATGTTGAAGTTTGCATCGTTGGAATGCAACGAAATTCAGGAAAAAAACATCTATTCTGATTAATAGATTATTATAAAATTAGGTATAAAAAGTAATTATAGCAATTGGTTCCTATGATGTTTTTTATACCTAAATTCATCGTTTGGGTTAATTAGAATTTTTTTTTTTTTTCTTCTGAATTTCGTTGCGTTGAAACGATGCAAACTTCAACATCATCGTCTCAATGACTAATCCCTGGAACGTGTTTGTCCGGTAGTAACGCGGTTACATCGCGAATAACCGTCGGACCCTGGTTTATTCACTCGTGAGTAATGCGATCGTCGGAAGCGGAGGTCTTTCGACGTCACGTTGAATAAACGATTCGAGAATCGTATTCTCGCGATCGTTATGTGTTTTCTCACGGAGAAAGTTTTTCTTCGTGATTTTAATGTCGGTACACTGTAAATCCGGATGTGTGTAAAATGTGCGTGCAGGTTTTCAAGCTCGAGCACACAATAAGATCGCGGAAGATCCAAACCGTTTTTATCCCGAGAAAAAGCAGGAGCTGTGGATACGAAAAACGTAGCCCTCTCTGATATGACGTTGAAGTTTGCATCGTTGCAATGCAACGAAATTAAAAAGAAAATACCTATTAATGAACCCAAATTATTTGTACCAGCTGTAATAAATTATTGTAACAACTAAGAAGAATGACAAAGAATATTATTTCACTCCCTAATAGGCGTGAATTGATTCAATTTTTATGGAATTAATATTTTGTTTTTAATTTCGTTGCATTGCAACGATGCAAACGGGTGTCGAGATTTTGGTGAATTCATAAAAAAGAGACACGAAAGAAACACATGAATGGGTGAATAAACGGTGTGAACAGAGCACGTTTTTATCCCAAGAAAAACTGGAGCAATCACAAAAAAAAATGTAGACCTCTGTGATTGTCATGACGAACGTCGAAAAACGAGTATCGAGATTTTAGCGAATTAATAAATGTAGTCCACGCGTTGAACGCCGGAGAGAAAAAAAAGAAAGCCGAAGGAAAATCACGCGTGGGTGAATAAACGGTGTGAACGAAGCAGGCTTATTTTTGTTCCTCCTCTTCGATAGTCAGTCCGTCGCGAGTCGTCCCTGGCAGCATCCTCCGCCCGCCACCGCTGCCGCCGCATTTACAGTGCTGTCTATCCTGCCGCGCGAGGGTGGGGTACCGGAAGTAACGGCGGTAGGGGGGGGGGGGACAGCGGGAGGCGGACAGCGGAAGTAATGTCGGTATCCCTGGCATGTGTAATAAAAAACATCTTGGTCGAAGAAGCCATTTAACCGGAAACGCTCGTTTGGCACTGAAACTATAAAACCCCGAGAGTTGCAAAATTGTCTATGTCGCATTTGGCCAACGATGCATGCATAATGCCAGGGTATCGCCGGCATGACCTGCAATACGTAATAATAATATGCACCTGCACGGTTATAGCCTCATCGATCGCTCGTAGCAGGAAAAACATTGTCGCGACAGCGCGTTTCATGGCTAATTATTATGATGTCGAAGTTTGCATCGTTGGAATGCAACGAAATTGAGAGAAAAAAAAATTCCAATTAACCCAAATGATGAAATTAGGTATGAAAAGTCATCACAGCAATTGGTACTTATGATGATTTTTTTACACCTAAATTCATTATTTGGCTTAATTAGAATTAATTTATTTTCTGAATTTCGTTGCGTTCCAATGATGCAATTTCATACAACATCACTAAATTATTCGAACGCCACGTGCTCGTGTAGAGATTTTTTACGGCGTCGACGACGAAGCGAACCTACCTTCGGATTCAATAGCATCGTCTAATATGTATATGAATAAGTAAAGACTTTGATGAATATGTATCGTATAGTGTAGGCAGCGTACGTGATATCGGAGAGAGTGTCACCAGCGGATTACCGGCGTTGAAACATTTAAAGCTCGACCGACTGATTGCTTATGCGTCTCTGTAAATTCGCCGTACACACCTGTCGCCGTATACACATATTATATTGCCCGCAAAATTTTAAACAATGTCGCGACGCGACGTTGAAATTTGCAGCGCATAGAAAATTGTAGCTGACTGTGAAACGATATGTACACCACCGACGTATAACTCTATCCACTCGTGTTTGCGAGTGCAACTCGTCGGACGGGCCTGGATTGACCCTTGACGATGTGTACGGGAAGCTGGCGCGCGCAACGAATACTCTGACAAATCCTCGATAATATGTAGACCCTGTACGTCAAGCGGTCAACAAAATATATCCATTGCACACAATGTTGCGGGATGAAATTAGCAAAAAAAAATACTTGTGTGAATATTCATACATTTTTCCTGTACTAAAAATGCTGAATGAGAGAAAGACATGATGTTGAAGTTTGCATCGTTGGAATGCAACGAAATTCAGAAAAAAAATTCTAATTAAAATAAATCATGAAAATAGGTATAAAAAGTCATCATAGCGACTAATCACTTTGATGAATTTTTATACCTAATTTAATGATTTATTTTAATTAGAATTATTTTTTTCCTGGTATTTTCGTTGCATTCCAACGATGCAAACTTCAACGTCATATTTTGCATCTAATGTGTTCAATCGATTTAACGGTTAATTTGAACTTTAACAATGTTTTATGAATAGGCCACGAAGGAGTTCATAGAGGCGGTTAATAAGTGTCGCGCCGGGAGAAGGGCAGGCCCCGTGTCATGGAGTACAGCGGTAAAGTTCCTAACAGCGCGTAAATTCGAGGTATCGAGGGCCTTGGCGCTGTACGAACAACACGAGGCGACGAGAAGACGCGAGGGTCTCGCGCTGCTCTATCCCACTCAGGAACCTCTGCTCAGCGAACTGCGCACCGGGAAATTTACCGTTTTGGTATAGTCGTTTTTTATTTATTTTATTTTTTCTACATCTCCATTTTTCAATCATTCGAAGCAATGAATATTTTTCTTAACGTGAAAAACGTCTCCCTATCGTTGCAGCCCTCTCGGGACGCCACAGGCGCAGCCATAGCAATTTTCACAGCCCACTTGCATCTACCACAAAATACGACACATCAAACAACCTTGCAGGTCGGTACACGTGGCACAGCACAGCGTGAGCGGCTCACTGTCATTCCCGCAAACGTAAACAATTAAGGATGTGGGAGCGCGAAGTGTTCAATTCGCAAGTGTTCAATTCACATATTTTTCATACAAAAAAACACAAATTTCAAAGATTAGATAAAAATTTGCAAAAATTCGTATACAAAAAATAAAGGAATCATTTTCATGCAAATAAAATCTTGGGTCAATTAATATTTATTAAACAATTTTTAATTAATAAATTTAAAATTAAAAAATTAAATATTTGTTAAACGATTTTTTTTTACCAATTTGTTATTAACATTTTGGAATTATTATTACGCAAAATTAATCTTTTCAGTATCTTTAGTTTGCATGAATTTTTTCAGATTTTCGGACCATCGAACAGTGTTTGCAATTCTCTACCACTTCTCTCGAATTTATGCGAATTGAATACTTCGCGCTCCTACATCCTTGACGCACACAGACGTGTATATATATGGTTTTCTTTTTGTCGAGCAGGGTGTCGTGTACCAACTGGACGCAGCGTTGGAAAGTGCGGATACACAGAAGCACGGATTAGTCTTCATTTATGACATGTCCGACAGTAAATATCAAAACTTCGATTACGACCTGTCGCAAAAAATCCTTACTCTCCTGAAGGTAAATAGCTTGGATTATTTAACGAATCTGTGTGGTAAATATTGCAAAATTTTTATTATATTGACGCTATTGGCGCGTTATTTAGCAGGTAAGTTCCTGACTATCTTGAATACAGATTTTAACCCCCTTGCGTTGGCACCGTGAATTCGATTGAAAATACTCAAAATTCGTATTTTCAGTATTTTTAATCTGAATATTTTATTTTTAATTTTTTAAAAGCAAGTTTTGACGAAAAAAAAAAATACAATCTCCACACTATTCCTAATGCCAACGAGGGGGGTTAATACGGTTAATATATTTTCAATACATATACAACATAATATTGGGAAACATTTCATTTCAACCTAACCACTCCTTTCTCTATCTTTGCGAACTTTATCCCCCTTCGCAAAAACTTCCTGTCCACGATTATTTTAATCTCAAGTCTCGATGATATTCATTGTTATAATTTTATTCGTGCTGCGATCGGCCGAGGGACTGGAGACCGGGGAGCAGGCTCGAAAACGGAAACCATGACAAATACCCGAGTTAAGAACAATAGCAAAGGACAAAAATTTAGCATCTCTTGGGAATAATTTTAAGAGGAAATCCTAATATTCCAAAAACACCGAACGAAGTTAGATCTCGTAGAGTAGAATAGAAAACACCACTTGGACCTCGCAAAAATGCATTACAGAGTACCTGCGTGACTGGAGGGTCGCCCGTAACAATTAAACTTGTCAGTGGAGGAATAAAAGTGAACTAAATAAAAAAAGAAAAAAATATATATATATATTTCCGGATGCACAGAAGATAAGTGAACCGATAGTATCGATTAGGTTAAATAATTGTAAAAAAAAAGAAAGAATGCTCGACAAACGCGATTTACCATCGCAATGGTTCTCATTCCGGGATCCGCACCCTCGACTGAACATCCGAGTTCTTTGATACATCTTTTCGTCACGGTTGAGCGCGCCACGCGAGGTTCGCCTTTGCGTTTGTCAGGGTGAAGGAAAACGCTGGAGCTCTCGGTTCGCAAAGAGAAAGCGTCGGGGGCGGCGGCACCGGCGGCAGCAGCAGAAGCAGCAGCAGCAGCAACACCACCATCGTCATCGTCAGCAGCAGCAGCAGCAGCGACCGTGGCAACGGTTGCAGCAGACGCGCGCGCGGGGGTTGCAAACCGAGAGAGAGAGAGAGCCCCCCGAGAGAGGGGTTGATTCTCTCTGGCGCGCATGCGCGAACGCTTCGGAAGCGTAACAGCGCTCTTAGTCAGTAATCGTTGGTAGACCTTTGCGTCACGTTGCTGTCCCGGATTTTGCACGATATAATTTAAGACCGAAAAAAAAACTCGCGCTCACTGCGGCTGAGCCGAGGTGGTTTGGGTCGCCGTTCGCAATTTGCGCTCATGTTACCGCCGAGGCATTCCGGGAGCAAATATATCCGGTAATAATAATAGTCGAACGTTCGAGTTCGGAGTTTTGTTTTATGCGTGGCTGTGCTGGTTGCTGCGGGGTTGCATATAGAAGAATATTCGGGGCAGTCGAGCTTACCGCGCGCGTCCCAGCTGTTTCCCTTCTTTTGCACCTCCCAGCTCTCTCTCTCTCTCTCTCTCTCTCTCTCTCTCTCTCTCTCTCTCTCTCTCTCTCTCTCTCTTTCTCTCTCTCTTCTGCTTATTTTGTTTCGACAGCCTTCATTTACTTTTATTTTTATTTTTAGTTAGTTTGTATTATTTTTCTGTAAGTGCGGTTTTTCTTTGTACGTTGCGTGTTTTTTTTTGGTATTTTTTGGCCCCCAGGGTACGGAATAAACACCTCTCTCTCTCTCTCTCTCTCTCTCTCTCTTGCGTTCTTTATTTTTCTTCTACTTATTTTGTCTCGACAGCGTTCATTTACTTTTATTTTTATTTTTACTTATTTTGTATTATTTTTCTGTAAGTGCGGTTTTTCTTTGTACGTTGCGTGTTTTTTTTTGTATTTTTTTGCTCCCAGGATACGGAATAAACACCTCTCTCTCTCTCTCTCTCTCTCTCTCTCTCACACACACACACACACACACACACACACACACACACACACACACACACACACACACACACACACACACACACACACACACACCGCACGTTCTCTGCGGACGGTCTGCTGCTGCTGCTACTGACTACACACAGTGTCGAGAGTGTTATCGATTGGCCAACCGACTGTAATAACGCGCGGGCTCCTAGCAGTAGTGTCATGTACGTTTCACACACCACTCTGGCCTCTCGAGCTCGGCAGATAACAAATACACATAGTTTTTTTCATTGATATTTCGTCAATTGGAAATACAGAAGCCGCGATGAATCCGCCCGTATTATATCTATGAATTAAAATGTCGGTGAAACGAATCAATGAGTGTGATATTCCCCGCAGTGTTGCTGCGAGCAATTCCCGTGATCCGAATAGACGTGTTTTTTTTTTCTCTAGTCGTTGGTAGAACATCGCGACCGACGGGTGGTTCGCTCGCGGTGTAAAATATAGCGATATACACATGTATGTACTGCCGGGGTATAGAATACGTTCGCTGCGGTACTTCCGGCCTCCGACCGAAAGGCGGCGCGAGGAAGGGTAGTTTTTTTCTTCCGGGGTCTCTATCGACGGGAGTTGACATTGCCTGAAAAATGTCGAGGTGAGAAATGCGGTGAGAAATGCGTCCGAGTATATCGTGTGAAAAAAATGCAGTAGTCGGTGATGAAATAGTTTGAGCGGCGACACCGGCAACACACTTTTTTCAAGGTCACATTTTTTCGAAATTTAGACTCACGTATGTCGGATTAACCAAACGTCAGAAACGTCACTCTGATTACTGATTAATTTTTTTGTTTTTTTTATTTTTTCCTTCTCTCAAATTTTCCTCTCCCGCAAGTCATTTTTTTACTCTCATTCTGTGTCGGATAATATTTGGGTCCTCCGACCGAAGGCTGTGGATTCAATGCAAAAAGATTTATACATATTTTGTTGTGTGGCGAAAAGTGGGAAGCGGAGGGAGAAATAAAGAATGTGGAAAAAAAATTGAACGGGCTGTGTGATTTCAGGGTGGATACCCGGCAAAATTGAAAAAAGTCTTGATCGTAACGGCACCCCTGTGGTTCAAAGCTCCGTTCAAGATACTGAGACTGTTCGTTCGGGAGAAACTGCGAGACAGGGTGTTCACAGTGTCGATTCCCCAATTGACGCTTCATATACCCAGAGAGTCGTTGCCACGTCGTTTGGGAGGCACCTTGGAGGTACAGCATGAAGCGTGGCTGTTACATTGCCTCAAGTCCATGACGAATCGAAGCGGGGGCGAACTGTGCGAGGTAACAAATCCAACCAAATATTAGCAAACCCTGATGATTACGCTGACTATAAAAATGTATTATAAGGACTAAGAGAGTGTGAAAAAAATATTATTTTACCCCCTAACAGGGATGATTTATTTGAATTTTTATGGAATTCATATTTTGATTTATTTCACAGGGATGATTTATTTGAATTTTTATGGAATTAATATTTTGATTTATTTCATGGACATGATTTATTTGAATTCTTATGGAATGAATATTTTTATTTATTTCACAGATATGATTTATTTGAATTTTTATGGAATCAATATTTTTATTTATTTCACAGAGATGATTTATTTGAATTTTTATGGAGTTAATATTTTTATTTATTTCACGGGGATGATTTATTTGAATTTTTATGGAATTAATATTCTGCCGTTTAGTTCCATTGCATTGCAAATTTAACACGATTTGTTTTGTCGCAGGTTACCCCTAGAGTGGGTAGTCCTCTATCGCCCACATCGAAGAGCAACCACAACGCGGTCAACGAGAACCCCAACGAGTCGTCCGTGAGTAATCCGACTAGTCCCGCGAGCGACAAGCGCAAGGTGAAAAATGGCGTTGTCAATATCGGCGAGATCGAGATAACCAACGGGGATATCTGGATCGGAAGCGACGAGGCACCCTCACCGGTGCAGCCGCCGTCATCCGCGAGTTCCGGCTTCAGCGACGATGACAGCCTCCACGGAGACGTTGGCCTTCAGGCCGTCAGTATGGAGCAACTTATCGAGGCCATACACTCGAGAGGACGCGCCGGTCTCGTAGCCGAGTACGTCGAGATAAAGCAGAGGCCGCCCGA
The DNA here is from genome assembly GCA_963932165.1 of Pimpla rufipes. Classification (NCBI taxonomy): domain Eukaryota; kingdom Metazoa; phylum Arthropoda; class Insecta; order Hymenoptera; family Ichneumonidae; genus Pimpla; species Pimpla rufipes. Next base: position 24,853,137 of record OZ010633.1, on the reverse strand, counting down.
TGGTTCCTTCAACAATGCCAAGTACGTAGCGCCCCAAGTATCTAGTTGCTTATTACGCCGTTTTTCTCTCTCTTTTTCTCTGTCTATTAATTGCCCAATTAATTAATTAGTGCTTCAATTTGGCTTTCCTTATTTTTTGCTTATTTTCGTTTCGACAGCGTTCATTTATTTTTATTTTTTAGTTATTTTGTATGACTTTATCTATAAGTGTGGCATTTTTTTGTACGTTGCGTTTTCTTTTGTATATTTTTTTATTTCTTTTTTTTTGCACGGTAAAAAAAACCAGCTAACAAAAAGATCCAACCAAATTCACGCGTTGTTTCCGTTCCGTTGCAGACTAAGAGCGAATCAATCCAAGAACCGGTACACAGATGTCCTCTGTTACGACCACACGAGAGTCTGCCTGTCGCAGATCGACGGGGACCCGACTTCCGACTACATCAACGCCAATTTCGTCGATGGTTACAAGCAGAAGAACGCGTTCATCAGCACGCAGGGACCTTTACCGAAAACTTGCGGTGACTTCTGGAGAATGATCTGGGAACAACAGACGCTCGTGATCGTAATGACCACCAGGTAATCCAATCCCGTCTCCATCCGTCCATCGCGTAAACGCAAAACTGTGCGTTCGATCGCGAGCTTATTATACGAGCCGCCGCCGCTCTTGTCTTCGCTTGTTTCTCTTCAGAGTCGTGGAACGAGGACGCACGAAATGTGCACAGTATTGGGGTCCCGAGCCGAGGGACGAAGTTCCCGCGGGTAACTTTACCGTTAATACCCTCCAAGTCGAAACAAATCCAGACTTCACGATATCCATGCTACTCCTCACGAATAAAAAGGTTCGTAATTTTTGTCGTTTTTTTCTTTTTATTTTTTGTTCGTTTTTTATTTATTTATTTACTTTATTATTATTATTATTATTATTAAACAATTTTTTAAATATTATTATTATTATTTATTTTTTTTCGCCTGTTCACCTCACTCACGGCGAATATTTCGTTGTCCTCACTAGACTGAAGAGACTAGAGAAGTTTGCCACATGTTGTACACCGCCTGGCCGGATTACGGTGTGCCACAATCTGCCAAGGCTCTATTGCAGTTCCTGTCTCTAGTCAGGCAACAACAGAACAAATTGCTGGCCAGCAGGGGCGACACCTGGGCGGGTCATCCTCGAGGGCCGCCGATCGTTGTGCACTGCAGCGCCGGCATCGGAAGGACAGGTAACGAATAAATCGCGTTTTCTCGTCGTAATTAAGCAGCTCTCGTGTCCATCACGAATACGTTTTTTTGTGTACGCGTCGTTTGACTTTTCTCCTCAGGCACCTTTTGCACTCTGGACATTTGCATATCCCGGCTCGAAGACACCGGAACTGTAGATATTCGTGGCACAGTCGAGCGAATAAGAGCACAGCGCGCCCACAGTATTCAAATGCCCGATCAGTATGTTTTTTGCCATCGTGCCCTCGCCGAATACGCCCTATCCAGAGGGATGCTGAGCCCCCAGCATCTTGCCATGTTGCCACCGACGGTCGAAGAGGACTCCGATTAGGTTACCAAATTCCACGTACAAATGTACCAACAGATTTACCCCACGACGCACCCGTCGCGAGCCTTAGTTTTTTTTAATACCCCCTTTTTTTCCACAGTTCACTCGACTAACCGGACGATCCTGCGATCCCGCGTTCCTCTATAATCATCCTTCTCTCGTTCTGATCGATCGAGAAATTAACGCGGGATCGTCGATGGGATCTGCAATGATTTCACTGTAGCCCACCGTAATCTTCTTCCTGACCGCCTTTCTCTCCCATCCCGATAGATATTTCTTCCTGACCGCCTTTCTCTCCCGTCCCAATAGATATTTTATTTCCCCCATATTTAAACGATTCAATCTTATTTCGTCCCTTTAATCGCAAGTGATTCGTTTTCAATCACAAATTACGGGCAAAACACTTTTATATTGAATGTGTGCGTGTGTGTGTGTAAGTGTGTATGTAAGTGTGCATGCGTAAGTGTCACGCGTTCGACGACACCGAGGGAAGAAGCAAAATAGTCACTATACGAGAATTCAAGAAAACGAAAGGAAGAGAAAAAAAAATAAGGAAACGGAAATAAAGAATGCTTGGGACAGAGATAATAACGTAAACGTGATCCTCTTTCAAATTTCTAGTCTCGTTATCAAGTATTCCGGATGCTCGGGACAGTTGGGAAAAAAAACGCAAAAGATCCGCAAAGTGTATAACATAAAAGATTAACTATAGTTGTAATAAATATTCCGCGCCAGAAGCTGGTATCCTCGATTGGGCTCCGACGAAAGAATAAATCTATCAGAGTAAAGATAATTAAACAAACAAACAAAACAAAAAATAGAAATCTTAGAATTGTATTATATTATAATTTATGAATGGCTTGCGGTCAATCTGTAATATATATATATATCGATAGGTTTCTTCGGTGACCAAAGACTATCCGCTGCCCTGGCGACGAAAGGGTGACGAGGATCCTATCGATGAGGAAACTCTTCGATTATATATTTAAAAAAAAAAACGAAAAAGTTACGGGTAACGAATTCGACATCTCGACCACGACCAGAAGCTTCGGATTCATTGCTATCGGAGCCCGTGATTTTCGCGCGATAAGCCGCGCGAACCTTTGGAGAACGATGAACCGTTGAAAAAGAGGATTGTACGATAAACTAGAGGAAGAAGAATTGGGGAGGAAGAGTAATTGTATTTCCTTAGATTTTGCAACTTTAGAAACTTCGATATCGAGCATCGTCATCTACCTAGCTCTCTATGCTTATCGAGCCTCGAGGCAAACGTTAGGTATCGATTCTATTGAAAACGCCACGGGGCGCTATCTTTTTTTTTTTTTTTTTCTTTTCTTTCCCAACAAGTCCGCCCGACGGTTTATTTAAAAACGAAGGAAACTCATCGGGAAGAATTCTTCGCGCGCACCTTGTCACGGATACGCGAAGAGCATTCGAGCGTAAACAGAATTAAAACGATCGCCGATGTGAAACTTAGACGCAGAAATTCTATTGATTTTTGCGAGTCACACGTTTTCCTACGACGTTACTGCGTATTTGTTATTTTAGGAAATCGGGCGACTCTCCATCGTCCGACCAACATCCGCGCAACGTCGTGGCGATATTTTTCAAATTGCATTCGTCTGCGTACGATGAGTTTCGCGATGTCTCTGAAGTAATGAATGTAAAGTATCATTGTAATCTATAAGTTATGTTCAATGTGACGAGTATATGAGAAAAATGGAACTCTGGAATATCATCAAACGGGTGTGTTACTCTCATACTTCTGTTTGCAGTACAAACGCACATAGGCTCATGGATTTTTCGTTTCATCTTCAGTCGCGTTGCGTGTCCAATCGGACATATTCGAAAAATTCGATGTAACTTGAACCGAACGTGATTTATCTCACGGAAAGATAATTCAAAGGCATCTTATTATTATTATTACTATTATTATTATTATTATTAATATTATTAATATCATTATTATTATTATTCCCATCATTAATATTATTGCTATTATTATTATTAAACCACTCGTGCGAGTACGAATATCATCATAATTTTATAATATACGTTGACTATTTATTACCGTTTTGCCTTGAACGTTCCCAATGGTCGCAATGGTTTTTAAAACTCCGACGTCGCCTTCTTATTCGTAGCAGTATCTCTAAAGCCCATTATCAGTATTGTTTTTTTCTTTTCTTTTTTATCACAGGGCTGCTTAGTGAAATATTGCGATTTCCCCGTAAACTTGTTTCAACCTACGTGTAACAAGAATTTTACGTTAGTACGACTATTACCATCCTGTTATACATCCCACGCTTACTTAAGGAGGCCTTCGGGTGGTATAACGTAGAAAAATGTGTTGCGAAAAAACCGCAGCAATATTGTAAACAATTTGATTTGACCTAATCCGTCTTACTGTAACGTTATGATTTTTTTCGAAATTGATAATTGAGAATTATTTATTCACACCATCATCAGCGATTATCCAACAATTTCTTTGCTCTTACTGTTATTATTGTAATACCGTACTATGCCGCTGGTGCTACCGACTTTCTTAATGTGCGAAAAAAAAACAACAACCGTCAATAGGACATACAAAAAAAAACCATCTCTTTTGACTTTCGAACTTGCCTCCCGGTTGTATAATTAATTATCGTAAAAAAAAGTATCGACTCCCCGTAGTTATTACGGAAACGATGCAAATGGAAAAGAAAAAGAAAAAGTTTTGTTAGAATGATTGACGCGACGTTGACGACGACGACGACTACAATGATAATTATTACCGCAATTAATGTCAAGTCGTTGGATGTCAGGAAGGTGTATCGCATCGATAAACCCTTTTGACGTTCACGCCCTCCGATATATCATTACTTTACTGTAATACTTGTAATGCATTGTATTATTATTATTATTATTATTATTATTATTATTATTATTATTATTAATATTAATATTATTATTATTGTAGGTATCGAGTGTCTTAAGTTTTACCGATGCCCACAGAGTTAAGAATGCTCACGAGCTGTGTTTTCTCTACCAAAAAGTATCGATTAACTACACTAGCGCTCGCTATAATTAATAAGCGATTTGAATTACAAGCAGACAAAGTAACGAGACGTCGAACGAACGTTTTTTTTTTTTTTTTTTTTTTTTTTCGTTTACACGCTACAATAAAATAAAATGATGAACATCCGACGCGTACTACGGACAAAAATCAATTGGAATCGAGAGAAGAACGCAAAAAAAAAAACATGCATAAATTTTCTGTGAGCGCGTTTAGTGCATACAGACTGTGTTCCTGAACTGCAAGCCTGACATTTTTGTTGTTGTTTGTGAAACGGTAGGGAAAATGAAGAGATAAAAACGAAGAGACAGCGGTCGGCGATTGAAACGTCAAGCGAACGAGTTTCAAGCAGAATATAATACAGAAAATTGTATATACCATGACCTCGAATTACTATCGCACATTGTATCTAATTGATAATTATTTAATATATTGCAGATATAAATTGCACCGATGTTTCGTTTTCGTCTTCTTACCTTTCCTTATGCAATGGCAATTTCTTCACCAACCTTCGACGCTTTTTAAACTTGCATATAGGTGATCGTAGTTGGCAGTTCCGATTTTCTACGATCAGAGTCGTTGTCTCTGTCTCTCACCCCTCTCGCTTCTCGCTCTTTCTCTCTTGACATGTCCCGTTTGAGGCACAACCATCGCTCTCGGTGGCTAAAAAAAAACAAGTCCTAAATCTTGTTTTTCGCTTTAAACGGCGAAACATTTCGAAGTAAAAATGGACCACTACAGTGCCCAATTAATGGACGATTATTGTGTCGAAGTTAAACGTGAAAAGAACACAAATTCGTAAGTTGAAACATCCACCTAACCTAATTCTTCGCCCGGACCGTCTGTCTCTCGATTATATCGAGTCTTCTCATGCGTCAAGTTTATCGTTGCTCTTGAAAATATTATCGCTATTGTTTATTCTACGTCATTACTTTTTTTATTTTTATTTGTGAAAATTAACAAGAGAGAAAGTAATTGAAAAATATTTAAGCGTACCAAAAAGTATAACAGAAAAAAGAATGGACAATTTTTTTTTTATTACGAAGGAAATGTATTATTATCATTATTAACAAAATTATGATTTATTAATTTATTAATTATTAAATTTATTAATTATTGTTTTATTTATTTATTATTTAATTATTTATTTAAATAATTTTGAAAAAATTATTTACAATTATTTATTTAAATAACAAATGTTTAACTAAGATATTTTGTGTATTTGCAACTTTCAGTGTAACTTCAAAACCCGTTAAGACGTCAAAGGCACAAGAGAGCGGTAAAGCCGATCGTCCTCCGCCGCGTCAAAACTATGGCAATCTTAAGGTGGAAATGCAAACGCTTAGAATAGCAGATGAATCAGAGAAGCAACTTTACGAAACTCTGAAGCATGTCTACGGATCGGTAAGAACGGAAGCTGCAATATTTTTTGCCTGATAATCTATAAAAAAAAAAAAACCACTGGACGTTATGAATATTATTGTTGTGTATTTTTTTAAGAACTTTAAACTCAGCGACGCATCCGAGTTTCAAAATAAACGATCGAACTTGGGAAGGCAATACTGGCTGGAAAGGGGCAATTTGGTGATCAAAGGGGTGGTCGACTATTCTTGCAAAGATACTACTCCCAAATCGCAGGATCGACTGACAAAACAATTTGCCACTTCGAAGCTGGAAAGTTACAGGTTTGATATTTGTGTTACTATAGTTTATGGCACAAATTAATTATTATTATCATACCAATAATTACTAGTCATACTAATAACAATAATAATAATTATAGTTTTCACACGACGCACTGTAACGAAGCGTTGACACGGACAAACGGTCATGTCGGAAAAGCATTGGAAATATTATTCGAAAAGTATTACCGAGTCACGGATTACGAGGAGATCAGTGGTTCGGAGAATGTGGACTCGAACGAGTTATCGGAGCGTCGTACCGACGAGAAACTCGCTCTGGAATCGATCTACGGGGATATGTTTGTGGAAAAAATAAAGAATCGAATTTGGCTGGTGAAATTGAAACTGGATTATTTGGTGGCAAAAAGTACGGAGAAACCTGTGGAAAAGGCAAAATTCGACAACAAAGATATCTGTAGATTATTCCTGCATGGTAAATGCAAATATGGAATAAAATGCAGATTTATTCACCAGCAACCGCGACAACAGCCGAAATCGAGGAGTCAAAGTGGTTGTGCGGCGGCTGAGGATCCTTCCTTCACATTGGAGATACGTTTTCCAGAAGGTATGCCCCGTTAATTTTAACAGTGAAGAGAAATTGTTCTGATGGGATTTATTCGAAACAAATACATTTTTTTATAATTTTTTATCATTTTTATAATTTAAAAAATAATTTTTTATAATTTTTTAACATTTTTATTTATAATTTTTTTTAAATAGATGAATTTATTTAATGACCGGCGTAACAGGATTTATTTGGATCAAATAAAATGTATTTCATTCAAATAAATCGTTATTTCGTTGAAATAAATTTTATTTGTTTCGGATAGATCCCATCAGAACGATTTCTCTGGGTGTAACGTGAAATTGAATTTAGACAGCAAGTACCCGTACGAGGCGCCGTACCTGTACCTGTACAAGAACGAAATGGTCAACCCGAGTTTGGACTATCTGATGATCGTCAAGAGGCTATACAACGAGGCTTTGGATCTATGTTCCGGTGGAACGCCCTGCTTGTTCTCGATTATCTCATTGCTCGAGAATGCACACGAGATAAAGGGTTACTTGGACGAAAGTAAGCCGGATTTCCCGGACAGAAACGAGGCTCTGTTCGACGAAGGATCGGGCGGTCCGCTCTCAAATGCGGCGTTGTCTTCGCACAACAGCATGGGCTCGACGAATCGAGGCAACAGAGACGCGCAAACGCGCGAGGAGATCATCAAGCAGGACAACAGAATACGAGAGAAATTCCTGGAGAAGCAGAGAGTTCCGGCGTACAAGAGAATGAAGGAAATCAGACGAAAACTTCCGGCGTGGAGTATGATGACGGAGATACTGGAGACGATCGAGAATAATCGGATAACGATAATCTCGGGTGAAACGGGATGCGGAAAAAGTACCCAAGTGCCGCAATTTTTGTTGGACAATTGGCTGGTGAATCGGACGGGCGAGGCGAGCGAGGAACACGTGGAGATAATTTGCACGCAGCCGCGAAGAATAAGCGCGATAGGAGTGGCGGAAAGGGTGGCCGCGGAGAGAGACGAGCGAATAGGCAACACCGTTGGTTATCAAATTCGCCTCGAGAGCAAAATGTCCAGTTGGACCAGGTTGACCTTCTGCACAACGGGAATTCTGCTTCAGAGATTATCGGCCGATCCGCGCCTCAAGTCCGTGACTCACATCATCGTCGACGAGGTCCACGAAAGAAGCGCCGAGAGGTAAAGGCGTTATTAATTAATGATTATCAACGATAAATTTCCGATTCCGCCGACTTAATTCTTCACTATTTTTTTTAGCGATTTTCTGTTGATGCTGCTCAAACAATTGCTGCCGAAACGACCCGATTTGAAAGTCGTACTGATGAGCGCGACTTTAAAGGCCGAGGCTTTTTCGGCCTATTTCATGGATTCACCGGTTCTCGATATACCCGGCCGAACGTTTCCGGTTCGACAAATATTCCTGGAGGATATTCTAGAAGAAACCAACTACGTTCTCGAGGAGAACTCGCGATACACCCGGAGAATCAAAGGCGGCTGGGAAAAGTTGCAGATCGAGTTGGAAGCCGCGGATGCCGAGAGTTCGGCGACTGTGAAACCCAAAGACACGATCCTCGATGAAAATTTGACTCTCGCGCAAATAATCGGAAGATACGACGGATACTCGAGGCAAACGTACAAAAATTTGTACGTCATGGATCACGAGAGGATCAACAACGAGTTGATCGAAAAAGTATTGGAATGGATTGTCGACGGCGATCATGATTATCCGAGGGAAGGTTCCATTCTGGTAGGTAACTCGAAGATCAAGATCAAGTCAGTCGAGAGATTGCTGACGTTATAATTGTTGCGTTATAATCGTTGGTTGACGATTATCAGCGATTATTAATTAGTTGGTTGATGATTAGTAGCGATTATTAATTAGTTGGTTGACGATTATTAGCGATTATTAATTAGTTGGTTGACGATTATAAGCGATTATTAATTAGTTGGTTGGCGATTATTAGCGATTATTAATTAGTTGGTTTGCGATTATGAGCGATTATTAATTAGTTGGTTGACGATTATTAGCGAGTATTAATTAGTTGGCTGACGTTATAATCGTTTTCCAGGTGTTTCTACCAGGTCTGGCTGAAATAACTGCTCTGCGAGATGCTCTGAACGACAACAAGACGCTCAGCCCGAGAACGGGCAACTTTCTCGTTATTCCGTTGCACTCGACGTTATCGAGCGAGGAGCAGAATCTCATCTTCCAAAGGACCAAAGAGGGCGTGCGAAAAATAATACTGAGCACGAATATCGCGGAAACGTCCGTGACGATTGACGACTGTGTGTTCGTCGTTGATACGGGAAAAATGAAGGAAACGCGTTTTCACTCGAATCAAAACATGGCGAGTCTGGAAACGTGTTGGGTGTCGCGGGCAAACGCTATGCAAAGAAAAGGCAGAGCCGGTCGTGTGATGCCCGGCGTTTCGATTCATCTGTACACGTCCCACAGGTATTCAATACATTCGCCTCTCTCTCTGTTCGTCACACGTCGATCGCTTCTTCTCACAGATGATTATTTATCCTCCAGGTTCAAGCATCATTTCTTGGCCCAGCCGATTCCTGAGATACTCAGAATACCCCTCGAGCCTCTGCTGCTCCGTATTCAAATAATGCACGCGAACAAAAAAGCCGATCTCCACGGTGTGCTTGGTGTGTGCAAACCGTCCGAAAATTCAACTCCCAAAGACAACAACAAATGTAATTGTTATCGACATGTTTTTTTTTTTTTTTTTTTTTTTTTTCAGAACGAGTTCTCGAGCCACCACCGAGAGAAAACATATCGGACGCATTGAAGCGTCTGCAAGACGTCGGAGCCTTCGACTCGGATTACAACCTGACGCCGCTCGGCCATCACCTGGGTTCCTTGCCCGTTGACGTACGAATCGGCAAACTCATACTCTACGGAGCTATTTTTTGTTGCGTCGACTCGGCTCTCACTATAGCCGCCTGTCTCTCGCACAAAAGCCCGTTCGCTTCACCGTTCGATAAGCGTCACGAGGTCGATCTCAAACGAAAAGAATTTACAATCGCGCATTCGGACCAACTGACGATCCTCAAGGCTTACAAGGTATCCACGTGGTACATATGTATAACGAAGAGATGTCGGAATTTTTGACTATTTATTCGAAAAAAGTCATTCCATGAGCTAAAATTCCCAGGTGCTGAATTTTTAGCTCATGGAATGACTATTTTAAAAAAAAATTATTTTTGCGAAAAAAGTCATTCCATGAGCTAAAATTCCCAGGTGCAGAATTTTTAGCTCATGGAATGACTATTTAAAAATAAAAAAATAAAAATTCCGAAAAAAGTCATTCCATGAGCTAAAATTCCCAGGTGCTGAATTTTTAGCTCATGGAATGACTTTTTTCGCAAAAATAATTTTTTTTAAAAATAGTCATTCCATGAGCTAAAAATTCAGCACCTGGGAATTTTAGCTTATGGAATGACTTTTTCCGAAAAAAAAGTCATTCCATGACTATTTTTCAATAAAATAAGTCAATTAAAGTAAAAAAAATAGTCAATTTGATTCTGTCGATACATATGGCAAAATTTGGTGGTTTCTAGAAATGGTTGGAGGCCTGTTCGAGAAGTTCATACGCCGGCCAAGTGTTCGCCAACGAGAATTTCCTCTCGAAGCGAACGCTGCACACTCTGGCGGACATCAAACATCAGTTACTGGAACTGCTGGTGTCGATAGGATTTGTACCGGTGAATATGCCAAGGCGACAAATGGGCGTCGACAAGGTACTCGAGATCACCGGGCCCGAGCTCAATGGAAACAACGAAAATTACAAATTACTCCAAGGTCTACTGTGCGCGGCATTGTATCCCAATGTCGTCAAGATTTTCACGCCGGAAAAATCGTTTCAAGTACAATCGGGCGGTGCCATACCGCGGCAACCGAAAGCCATGGAACTCAAGTTCCAGACCAAAGAGGACGGTTACGTTAATCTACATCCGTCTTCCATTAACTTTACCGTTGGACACTTCCCGAGTCCGTATCTCGTCTATCAAGAAAAAGTGAAAACGAGCAAAATCTTCATTCGAGAAATATCGATGGTTTCGATGCTGCCGTTGGTCCTGTTTTCGGGTTACGGGCTCAACGTTGAACAGCACAACGGAACCTTCATACTGTCTCTGGCTGATGGCTGGATTATGTTTGCCGTTGAGTCTCACACGGTAAGCCGAGTCTCGTCCTGTTTTCTCAACCTCTTTTTCTTTTGTTTCGTTGTTTCTCTTTACTTAAAAAAAATATATATTACAAAAAACCCTCTTTTACAGGTCGCCCAGCTATTGCAGCACACGCGGATAGAGTTGGTCAAGATACTGGAGCAAAAGATGCAAGATCCATTGTTGAATCTTCTGCATCATCAAAACGGCCGAAAAATTATAAAAACGATCGTCGATGTATTGGAAAGAGATTAGACAAATTGTTAGTACGAATTTATCGCTAATGTTAAGTAGACTCTTTGTTATTTACTCGTAACCCGTTGCATCGACTTCATTTTCTTCACGTTTTAACGGGCTAACTTTTCTCTCTCTCTCTCTCTCTCTCTCTCTCGTGTGTATTATAGTAAAAATCAAATAACGCAACACTGCCAGTTGTGTGAAACGTTTAGAGCGCAAGTCTGCGGGGAAATTTGAGGCAAACTTCAGTCAGTCGTTGCATATCAATAATCCTAGTCCGATTTTACGTCCTCTTGGAATGTGAGTGGTAAAAGAAAAAAAAACGAATATAAATATTGTTATCTTCCGCGGAGAAACGCGGGAGATGTACGACGGCTTCGCGTTGCATGCGTGCGCGATATAAATACGAGAGAAACGTCAAATGTCGGTTGAAACTTGAAAGTTGTTCAGTTTGCGCTGTAAAAGGATGATTACGAGATGAAATATATTTTTACGTCTATTTCTCTAACAAATTATCTGTTATTTCAACTATTTACAAAACCTGCACGAGATTCTAATCTGCTGCAATGCATTGGATAGCCTCATCCATCGCCATTTTTTTTTTTTTTTAAATAGTCATTCCATGAGCTAAAAATTCAGCATCTGGGAATTTTAGCTCATGGAATGACTTTTTTCGGAAAAATAATTTTTTTTTTTTTTAAATAGTCATTCCATGAGCTAAAAATTCAGCACCTGGGAATTTTAGCTCATGGAATGACTTTTTTCGGAAAAATAATTTTTTTTTTAAATAGTCATTCCATGAGCTAAAAATTCAGCACCTGGGAATTTTAGCTCATGGAATGACTTTTTTCGGAAAAATAATTTTTTTTTTTTTTAAATAGTCATTCCATGAGCTAAAAATTCAGCACCTGGGAATTTTAGCTCATGGAATGACTTTTTTCGGAAAAATAATTTTTTTTTTTTTTAAATAGTCATTCCATGAGCTAAAAATTCAGCACCTGGGAATTTTAGCTCATGGAGTGACTTTTTTCGGAAAAACAATTTTTTTTTTTAAATAGTCATTCCATGAGCTAAAAATTCAGCACCTGGGAATTTTAGCTCATGGAATAACTTTTTTCGGAAAAATAATATTTTTTTTTTTAAATAGTCATTCCATGAGCTAAAAATTCAGCACCTGGGAATTTTAGCTCATGGAATGACTTTTATCGGAAAAATAATTTTTTTTTTAAATAGTCATTCCATGAGCTAAAAATTCAGCACCTGGGAATTTTAGCTCATGGAATGACTTTTTTCGGAAAAATATTTTTTTTTTTTAAATAGTTATTCCATGAGCTAAAAATTCAGCACCTGGGAATTTTAGCTCATGGAATGACTTTTTTCGGAAAAATAATTTTTTTTTTTAAATAGTCATTCCATGAGCTAAAAATTCAGCACCTGGAAATTTTAGCTCATGGAATGACTTTTTTCGGAAAAACAATTTTTTTTTTAAATAGTCATTCCATGAGCTAAAAATTCAGCACCTGGGAATTTTAGCTCATGGAATGACTTTTTTCGGAAAAATATTTTTTTTTTTTAAATAGTTATTCCATGAGCTAAAAATTCAGCACCTGGGAATTTTAGCTCATGGAATGACTTTTTTCGGAAAAATAATTTTTTTTTTTTAAATAGTCATTCCATGAGCTAAAAATTCAGCACCTGGAAATTTTAGCTCATGGAATGACTTTTTTCGGAAAAACAATTTTTTTTTAAAATAGTCATTCCATGAGCTAAAAATTCAGCACCTGGGAATTTTAGCTCATGGAATGACTTTTTTCGAAAAAATAATTTTTTTTTTAAATAGTCATTCCATGAGCTAAAAATTCAGCACCTGGGAATTTTAGCTCATGGAATGACTTTTTTCGAAAAAATAATTTTTTTTTTAAATAGTCATTCCATGAGCTAAAAATTCAGCACCTGGGAATTTTAGCTCATGGAATGACTTTTTTCGGAAAAATAATTTTTTTTTTTTAGATAGTCATTCCATGAGCTAAAAATTCAGCACCTGGGAATTTTAGCTCATGGAATACGAGTGGTGCGCCGGTGGCTGTCGCGTTACAACGGTGACCAGTTGCGATAATAACGCGCGCACATGGTGGTCCCGTCATCACGAGGAATAATCCGCTGCTATAAATATATACATACGTATAGTTCGATCGTGCCTTTATAACCAATTATCGGTACAATCTGAAGTGTGACAATAATTAACTACTCTGGTTTAAACTATTATTGTTTTATTAAACCAAAGAGAAAGCGACGTTTTGGTTATGTTGTGATCGATGAAAACACGTGCGCCGCGCGAATGCCCGAATTTCCATTACCGGAGTGCGTTGGATAAATAGTAAAACGGCAAGCAAAATTTGTTGTAAATAATGGATAGCAAAGAGATAACTAAGGATTGCGAAACTAAGGATTTCGTAAGTGAAACTGGAAGAGCATCATTACCGGAAAGCATCGTTGACGAGCTCGCGAATGCCTCGAAAGCCACTCGCATCGACGGGTCGATGCAAGAATTTATCCACTCGCAACCGATCGTTACCGAAAGTCCAAGTTTACCGGTTGAAATGCCTGTGGTTGAAAAGGAACATCTTGAGAAAATAGAAGCTGTTTCTTCCTTGACTTTGGAACAGCAGTCCCTATCAGGAGGCAATGAAATACCCATGGAAGAAGTCAGTGATTTGCACTCAACGGTTACCGAAAGTCCAAGTTTACCAGTTGAAATGCCTGTGGTTGAAAAGGAACATCTTGATAAAATAGAAGCTGTTTCTTCCTTGACTTTGGAACAGCCATCCATATCGAGTGGCAATGAAATACCTATGGAAGAAGTCAGTGACTCGCACTTGATTGATACCGAAAGTCCAAACTTGCCAATTGAAACGCCTGCGGTTGAAAAGGAAGATCTTAATAAAATAGAAGCTGTTTCTTCCTTGATTTTGGAACAGCAGTCCCTATCGAGCGGCAACGAAATAACCATGGAAGAAGTCAGTAACTCGCACTCAATTGTTACTGAAAGTCCAAGTTTACCAGTTGAAACGCCTGCGGTTGAAAAGGAACATCTTGATAAAATAGAAGCTGTTTCTTCCTTGACATTGGAACAGCAGTCCTTATCAGGAGGCAATGAAATACACATGGAAGAAGTCAGCGACTCACAATCGATTGTTACCGAAAGTTCGAGCTTGCCAATTGAAACGCCTGTAGTTGAAAAGGATCATCTTGATAAAATAGAAGCTGTGGCTTCCTTAAATTTGGAACAGCAGTCCAAATTGAGCAGCAATGAAGTATCCATGGAAAAGACTACACAAAAAGAGCCAGTAACTTCTCTGTCCGTTATAGCATTGGCTTATGATAATTCTGACTCTGAAAGTGAACAATCTGAATGTGTAAGTTTGGAAAAACAGTCTAACGATCTTTCCAATCAGATGGAAGTACAGATCACAAAAGAATACAGAACCGCAAGAGTTACTTCTGACGAAGAAAACGACAGCGACGATTCGAGCAGCGACAGCAGTAGCGACGATTCGCCATCTGATGCGGAAAGCGATCAAAGTGATTGCGCTGGGAAGAATTCTAAAAAGAGTTCGGACACAGATCAAAGGTGCTTTTTGTACCACTTTTTTTCTTCTATCACGTAATTTTTAATTTTTCTGGGAACATTCATTGTATTTCTATTATTTTTGCAGAAATGAGAGAAACAATGGAAGACGACGTGCAGTGCCTACAGAAAAAGAGTCAAAGAGTGAATTTGACGATTTGCCACCTATAGAAGACTTAAAAATATCTGTGCCCGAAGTTCTTTGCGATCCACTAGGAGAGGTACATTGTCTATACATTTCAATCAATTATAGTCAAATGTAGTCAATTATACATTTGAGTTTTTTTTTTTAAAGAGAAACATTTTTTAATTTTTTACCATTTGCCTGGATGGTTTATACAATTATATATTTGAGTCGTTAATAAAAAAAAATAAAAGACAATTTTTTTAAGGTTGCCTGGATGGTCGAGCAAATGGTTGTGGTACGACCCAAGCCCGGTAAACCAACTTTGAATCTCGACACAATTTTGTTCGTCGAACGTGGCCGACGAGTTCTCGGCCGAATTTTCGATGTTTTCGGTCAGGTGTCGGATCCACATTATTGCGTCCGTTTCAACAGTATGGAGCACATCAAAGAATCCGAAATCAAAGTCGGAATGACCGCGTACTTCTGTCCAAACACCGAGTACACGTCCGTTGTATTCTTACAAGATTTGTTAAAGTACGTTTTTCTCTTCCTTCGTTAATTCGCGGGAAAAAAAAGAAAAAGTTTGTACGATAATTTAACACGCTTGATGCCCATACAGAATGAAAGCTACGGACGAATTGGGCGACGACGAGCATCCGGAGTTTTCCGACGATGAAGAAGAACGGGCCTATTACGCGGCACTGAAGCAAAAGCAGAAAGGCGAAAAGGCGAAGAATGCCGAAGAAGTTCCGCAAAAAAGGCAACGAACGGGTGAGTTTTATTTTTTATTTGATTTTTTATTTTACTTTTTATTTATTTTTTATTTTTTACTTATCTTTATTTTTTATTTATTTATTTATTTATTTATTTATTTGTTTTTAATTTTATTTATTTATTTTTTTTTTATTTTTTTTTTTTTTTTTTTCACTTCGATATAAACTCAGTCGCCATGTTTTTCTCATTAGGTCAAGACGCCGGCTGGAAGTCAAATCATCCGTGGAGCAGCGGCCGAAAGCAGGATCAAAGCAGAAAGCTCGAGAAAAATTACAACGCGTCAGGCCGAGGCGGTGGTGGTGCGCATGAAAATAATCGCAACCCAGGAGCCTCGTGGCCGCAACATTATCCTCCGGCTTATCCGGGCGTTCCGTGGTCACCCGCGACGGACCCTCAGCGCTACGGAACCCCTCCTCAAGGTTGGCACCCGGCGTGTCCGTCTCCCCAAAATGCTTACAATTATCCACCGAGGAATTCTCGTCCCGCGTTCAGGCCGCCACCTCATTCTTTTCACTCCGGGCCGGGGATTCCTTGCAGTCCTTACTCCCAGCAATCGAATCCCCGTCCTTTCGGCCCGCCGGCCGCCGGCGGCGTCAATTTCCCCTGGCAGCCGAGACCCGCCGCTCCGTTGTCCTGGCGTTTTCCTCCGCCACCTCCGCCTCCGCCACCACCGGGAATGTAAAAGTAATACAGCTACGAATTTTTTTCCGCAATTTCCATTCGGTATTTTTTACTCACGACAACCACCAGACCTCCTCGCAATTTCGATATACACAAGTTATTTAATTCACGGATAAAATTCAAAGTTTCAAACTCGTTGTTTATCACGCGCGCTGCGTGCAAAAATATCATATCTATATCATCCACTGGTGTTAAAGCGAGCAGCTCTGAGTCTCGGGTTCCCTGAGGAACGGGTGTTCCTTGTGCCGCGCCATCGTGGATTCGTCGAGACTCCGATCGGCGATCGCGATGTCGTTCTTTATTTCCTTGATCAAATCTTCTGCAAAATTTCATCAAATTTTCAAAATTTCTTCAAATTTCGGGAGTAACGAAGAGAAGAGAGGAGGGAGAAAAGTGAATGATCGATCGAACGAGGATCGGAGCGATTTTTTTTTCTTACCCACGGACGTAAAATCTTTTTCCGGTCGAATGTATCCCGTGATGACCACTCGAAGGTGTTTGCCGTGCAAATCTCCGGGAAATTCGTTGAGAATGTGAGTCTCCTGAGAAACAAACGAGTCAGTGTGTAAAAAGTCCAGCTGGATAATAAATCCTCATTTTCGGCGGACTATCGGATGCCCGAATGCATTTTAGTTCCCGAAGAACTAAAATTAGAAATTTTAGAAATTTCTAATTTTAGAAATTAGAATTTAGACATTTTAGAAATTTCTAATTTTAGAATTTAGAAACTTTAGAAAGTAGAAATTTTAGAAATTTCTAATTTTAGAAACGCTACACATTTTTTTATTTCTTATTCTTTTTTATTCTTATTTTTTTTTTCGCTAGGAATTTTTTTAAATTTAATTCTTAGTGCTGAACTTCATTCTTTAGACCCCAAACACGACAAGCATCGCGTTAACCACTTCAGCCATTCGAGCACCTGGTAGTCCGCTCCGATTTGCGACGAACCTTTCGTCGCAAATATATCTACACTATAGTTAAAAAAAATCGAACCCGCGCCAGACGTCTTACCATAGTTTTCCTTTTGTTCTTAAAAAACGGATTCCATCCGATACTCATGACCATCTTATAAATATTCCCGTCGAGGGCCGCCCATCCGTAATAAATTCCGGCGGGAAAATCTTCTGGCAACCGGTCGACGACATCCTCGGGAAAGTTCGCTGCAAATAACAACACGAGAGACTCCGCGAGCGGTGAGTATATCGTGACAGCGATCGCGATACGTCTAGCGCGCCTCGCGCAGCTCGCCGAGCTGCGCGCGAGTGATTCGCAATCCCACACGCGGACGGCCAGTGCACGAGTCACATGCGTCCCGTCTCTTATGCAACTAACTTATCGTTAAAAGTCGTGACGTTCGTTCGCCCGTCCGTCCGTCTGATCGGCACAATGGAGAGCATGCATATTCATCGGTTGATTGACGGTTAATTGAACGCCACACCGGGATCGAATGTCTCCCGTGGCGTAAATACAACCGCGATCTATCGTAAATCTTAAAAGGCAGCGATAGGGTAAATGAACAATTAAGCAGAATGATTTGTTTATCATGGGTTTCTATGAAATTTAATAGTTTCAGACTGTTTGCGAAAATTTTAACGATTTACTCTAGAATGTTGAATCACGCGATGCAGCAGAAAAAATCTCGTATTTTTATCGCGGTGTATAAAAATAAATACTAAAAGCCAAAAATCCAAAAGCACCGGTGAATGAACGGGCCAACCTAACCTACACTTTTAGCAGAAAAAAAGCTTCTGCGACAAAATAATCGCAGCAGGTAGCTAAAAAATAGACAAATTAAGAATCTTATGTTCATCCAAGTCGTTGTAATTCCTCATGAATTCCCAAAAAGCTGTTGTTCATTCACTGGTGAATGTTCATTTACTGGTGCATTCACCCCACTCACTTCGAAATTTTGAAAGTTACTTTCTCCCAAAATACTCGACAGATAGAGCTCAGATTTTGACAGAATGTGCGGAAGAATGGCAGAATTGGTCTGATCTTCTGGCTCCTCGATTCTCAAAGCCGTTTGTTTAGGAGAATCGAACAAAGGAAGGTGCGAGAGAAATAGCCCTACAGGCGTTTAGCATTGGCGAAGAAGTTCCGAGCGAAATATCACTGCCTCATAAATCTTAAACAAGAATACAATGTACCTGTGGGTATACCGAGGGCCTGAGATCCTCTGCCGAAGCCTTTGACTATCGGGCCAGCTGCAAAGTACGGCAACAACGCCGCGATGCTCTTGGCGGCCATTCTTCCCGCCCGGCCGTCCGCCGATCAGCTGTACGCTCGAGATTTCGCCTGACGTCTCCGTTACTGACAAACCAAAAGTACCATCCTCGGTTTTACTCCGCCACGCGTCAACGAATAATCGCACACACTCGTTTGACATTTGTAATTCTCGTCTTTTCATATAGCGCAGCCCTGTTTACCGACGGTGGTTATATATGCGCAAATTCTACGTGGCCGACCAGATCGCAGTTTTCAGTCTCTGGCTCTGATTCTTTCTCTCTCTCTCTTTCTTCCACCGCGTCAAGTACAACGTCCAGCAGCTTCTTTAAACACTCTTTACTGGGGCCGTTTGAAACGCGTGTCGAACGGAACGCTGCTCGCTTTTTTTTTTTTTTTTCTAACTCGATATCCAGAAAGAGTTGAATATATTTTCAACAGCAAATTGAATAATTCAAACTGATATATGTTGCCATCATAACCATATTTGATGTTCTATCGGTAATAAATACAAACTGTCATATCAATAAAATTAGAGGGGGAAGCACAGGTAGTCTCAAAGTTAGAATATTATAATCGAGTTCCCGCGAGACGATATTATTTCCAAGTTAGTCGCGAGTAACAAGCGTGTGCCTACAGTTATATATATATACAGCCGAATACATTTTCCCTACAACTAAAGTTGTTTCTACACACTGGGGTTATATGTACAGTTACTCACTTCCTCCGAGTGAAACACCGCGTTCATTGATCGTGCAGCGCGATATCGAACAATCGTCTTCCCAAGGACCGCAGCTCCGTGCTCGGTCAATTGGCCTCTACGAGCGATCGCGACAAACTGATAACGCGCGAAATGTATTGATAAGGCTGGATGCCACGTTGTCTCCGCACGATGCGTTTAAATCATCGTCGCGTTGTTGGGAGCAAAAAAAGAAACGAGAGGAGGAAAAAAAGCCGCCCGGTACATGACTAGTGTGTCTCGCGGTTGAGACACACCTGCGTCGTGCAGGCGTCGATGAATCCCTGCTACATTTGCAATTTCAAGGAAACGCACGATGCAACTTTGCCTGTACAATTATTTCGGATAAATCGAAGGAGTGGAATGAGTTCCGCCTCGCGGAATTTCCGTTAAATTGCCTTTTCTCAAGTGAAACAGTTAAATGAAGTTTATATGAAATGCTTTGTATACAAGCTGTATACAAAACTGGACATATAGAATTTTCATATATTTTATATAATCTATATGAAATATATCGATATTATATTTATTTATTTATTTATTTGACAGTGAACGGGACAAGTCCTTGAAAATACAGTGTAATATAATGGCGAATGAATAATCGGCCAAAATGCATACAAAAAAAAAAAAAAAAATAATAATAATAATAATAAATCATACATATAAAATATGATTGAATGGTGTCTATAATTTTGCAGAATTTTTTGATCGTATGTACAAAGTATACACAATACGTTTGTTTCTATAGTATAATTTCATACAGATTATACTAAATATATGAAAATTCTATAAGTCCAATTTCGCATATAGCTTGCATACAAAGCCTTTCATACGAACCTCATATACCTTTTTTACTTGGGTTCAATTTAAATAACACAAAGGATTTTTCGCGTTTGCCCGATATACGTACAATGTATATTTATACATGTACGATATACGACATGTCTTGAGCCCCCAAAGTTTATTGGATTTCGTGGAGTCTTTCGTGGAGAAGGACAGCCGACGTAGCGCGCGCGGCGCGTTCTCGCGTTGACACGAGACAGAAGCGGGCGTAACGTAAGGGCGAGGGAGGGGCGGGCAGGGAGGGCGGGGGGGGGGGGGGCGTAGATCTGGAGGGGTCCGGGATTGACGTCATTCGATGACGTCAAGCAGGACCGAGCGAGCGAGTGTGCTGTACCCGGGCTAGCTGCGAGCCGCCGCCGCCGCCGCCGCCGCCGCCACCCTTGCCCCTCGAGTTTTCCATCTCGCTCGCAAACCCGAAAAGGCCGTCTGCTACTTACGTTCCGCGTCACTCCGGAGCTTTACAAACAGGCTTTCCTCGCTCTATCGCACGGCATGCCCTTTTCTCTCGCACAAAGACGTTTATTGGCTGAAAAACATCAACGGCTGGAACTTAACGTTCGTCGCGTATTTTTCTCTTCCTTTTTTATTTCGTTTTTCGGACGAGAAACGAAATTTTGCGTTATTTTTCTCCAGCGACAATGTTCGCGTGTAAACAGCGAGAAACGGATAGAATGATGGTAAACATGGCTGTATTATTGAAACAACGATTATTGGTCGTTGTGCAATGTGCGATGTTGAGGTAGATCGCTAATTACTCATGTAATATTTCGAAAACTTCTCGATGGGATAATAATTTGAAAACAATTAAACGCGTTGAAGGCACTGAAAAGATTTATTTTGCATAATAAAATTTCAAAATGTCATTAACGAATTAATGAGAAAATGAATTGTTCAACAATTTACCCGGTAACCTAACTTTTTTTTCTGATGAAAATGATTCATTCATTTATTCAGAAGACGTATGAATTTTGTCTACAATTTTTAAAAATGCGTTTTTCGCCGCTCTTTTTGCTTGAAAAAAAAAAACGCAATTTTGAAAAATTAAACAAGATTAGAAAAAAATATACAAATGACAAAATGCCATATTATCCATTTGCGAAATACAGAGTGCGCTGAGCACTTGTATTGTTTCAAGGTAATGACGCGCCAGAGAAGATAAAAAAAAAAAGAAGAAAAACGTCCGGTGAAGGTTGGCCGCGCGTTAGAGACGTCGACATTGACGAAGATCGGCGGCGCAAGTCATTCTTCTCGACGAGCGAGAATTCCCGATAGCCGTGCGTCGTTCGCGTGTCGCGCGCGCGTGTGTGCGTGCTAATGTGCACGTAGTACGTGCGTCGATCGGCATGGGAAATTTGATCTGATCCGCGTTTGCCGGTGTACACGTCCGGGGGCTAGCTCTCCTTTAATTATGACGCACGTCCAACGTGGGTACCTACATACATATATTATAGCCGGAGGATCACGTGTGCGCGAGAGCCGAAAATATACATCGAAGTTGGAGATTCGCGGGACATAACGATTCCTGAGATAGAACTCGTGCCCACTGTGCCCGCGAGTGAGCGTCCGACGCGCGACGACCGCGCTTTTTAAAGACTCCCGCTGCCCGCGCCCTCTACGCTTCCACATTTTTTTTATTTTTTTTTTATTAGACAATGGATGGGACATGCCCTTGAAAATACGTAGAAAAGCAACGATGGCAAAAGATAAGGCTGCATAAATATATATATAAAAATGGAACATAAACATAGATAAAAATAAATAATGGCACAACATACATAACAATCATACAATCAATTCACTCAAAATCACATCAAATCCGTGAGCGCAACATACTCGTTGACCGAGCGAAAAAAAAACCTGAAAACGGCAATAATAATATTCGTTGAATATTATTAATAATAATACCAATAATAATAATATTCGATGAATATTATTAATAATGAATGTTATTGATGAATATTATTAACAATAATAACAATAATAATAATATTTGATGAATATTATTATTGTAACGGAAAAACGTGCGAGGCCTGAACAGGACATGCGATGAATTCGGTCTACGACGAAGCGCACCGTATTCGACAATCTCAGTGGGTCGTCGAGCCGTAAACAAAGAGAAAATAATCAAGAAAAAGTATATCCACTATAGCCCAAAGACTGGGGGGAAACGGAGGAAAAAAGAAAATTCGCAAACCGATAGCCACGTTTATTTAAAATAATCGCTGTAAAGATAACAACGACCGGACTCCCGGCGCGATTGAGTCTCGACGGAGCGATTCGAGCGAAAAAAAGATCGAGGCGAGGATAGTCGCGTGTGTCAAAGCTATCGAACCGCCAACCTCTTCTCGTGTGTGAGCGAGCGGCGCGGCGTGCGTCCCGCCGCGCCGCGCTGCATCGTGTTGCTTGACGTCAATTGCCCGAGAGATAAATACAGGGCCGGTTGACTCGAGGGCTATCGTGATGGAGCATCTGTCATCTCGAAATACGCCTAGATGAATCTCGGGAAAGGATATATCGCCGCCGAGCGGGGAAACAGCCGATGTATCCACTGAATTATCTACCACGGCGAACGTTTCAGGGCCGTAAGACGCATCGAGATCCCATTGCGAATATCGCTGTCTGAGGACGCGACTATAGGGAGACATAATCGCGCTTGATCGTCGTAAAATACAGAGATCGGTCGAAAACTAATTAATTCTACGTGCTCGTCGAGTATTCGACACTAGTACATTCGATCCAACGGTAATTTTGTGGTAAGCTGGTATAGTACGTTTTGTACATTTTGTTCGTAAATACCTAAGCGGGGTACGCAAAGGAGGTGCGGGCAAAACGGGACGCATAAGCGAAAAATTGTTTTATGACGAAAACAAAAGTGTACTTCGATTGCTTTTGCGCCAAAAATTCAATTCCAACCATCAAATTCAGAAATTCGTGTTTTTTTACTCGGTGATACCTATTCCTTAATGGTTATTTCACCAAAAAAAAAATTGTAATTTTTTTTTTTTTTTTTTTTTTTTTTTTTTTTTTTTTTTTTTTCAGAGTGACTTTTTAAAAGCCAAATTGTTAAAAACCTTTATATTCCGATTACATGCATTGAAATGGAGTTCTGTCCCATTTTGCCCGGAAAAATAGTCGAAACTAAAAAAATCGGTGTCCCGTTTTGCCGGCACCTCCCTTACTAGTCGCAAACAGTATACTCAATAAATATACGCCCGGGCATAAGAAGTCAATCAGGGCCGTTGAATCACCTGGGCGCATTATTGTGTCGACACTCGGAGCGGAATTGATTCTCCGAACGTAGAGCGAGCCGGAATACCTACGCGTTTCGCTGGTACAATGGAGAGGCAATCGTGAAAAAGAAAAAAAAAAAAAAAAAAAAAAAAACGAACTCAGAGAACGACGAAAAGCTGCGAGGGAGAACGGCAGCGAGACCGGCTGCTATCTGTACAATATCTCTGTGGCAATTAAGCCGGGTAGAAGAGAGAGACGGAGAGATACGACGGCTGTGCGAGTGGATTACGAGCGACGTTGTTCGGGGAGAACGTTGACGTCAATTGTCGAAGATAATATGCGCGTAGCTGGTTGTCTCGCGGGCGTCTTGGCCGGATGATCGGGTAGTTGGAAGTTGGTGTAGGAGGGAGGGGGGAGGGGGAGGCTCCACGCGAGGTGGGGTAGGGACGAAAATGACGCGAAGAGGGGGCAAGAGGCTTCGGAGGAAGGAGTGGGTATTCCGTACGCGCGTAGTTGTGTACCAGTACAGTGGACTCTCCGATAAGTTAACTTCCGAAAAGTCAAGGCACTCCTATAGGTTAAGAGGCAGTGGCGCTTCCCCCACTCCACCTCGAATTTTTGAAAGCTATTTTCTCGTAAACTATTCCACAGATAGAGCTCAGATTTTGCTAGAATGTGCGGGAGAATTGCACAATCGTGCTGATCTTCGGGCTCCTCGATGGATCAAGCCGTTTGGTCAGGAGACTCGATAAACAAAAAGGTGCGACAGAGACTCATGGGAATGGCCCAATCGGCTTTCGGTCCCGCGACCTTAACTTATCGGAGAGTCCACTGTACGCTCGATGTAAGTTAGCGAGTATCAAGGAAGGAATGGGGCAGGGAGCTAGGCTCGCTCGGTAGATGGGCAGTGGATGGTCCGAGGGGCAAGGAACGGCGGCGTCGGCGGCGTCGGCGGCGGCGGCAGCAGCAGCGACACCAGCAGCAGCAGCACCAGTAGCAGCAGCAGCGAGGCAGGCAGGGTTGAGGGTAGGAACATGGCCGACGTTTAGTCGGTATCGAACCGCGATGGAAGCCGGGCATCGTCATGACGACTGAGGCGAAGGGAATATTCGAAATCTCGTGAACGCGGAGGAGACCGAGGGATATAATATTCGACGTGAAAAAATCGCTCGTGCAAAAAAAAAAAAATCGGTCTCGCCGATGGCAGCAACGCGTCGCTCGAGCGACTCGGCACAGCATCTCCTGGTGAGCGGGACTGAACGGCCGCGATTGCCGAATTAGCGAATAAAACCGGTGCGCGCAAAAGCTGCACGCGCAAAATCCATCGATGACAATGTAAATTTAGTGTTGCACGGTGGGCGTCGATGCGTGTCGACGGAGCTTCGTGAGCTTCGCTCGTTCGACGATTTCACGAGCGTATCACGGTCGACGAGTATATCGGAGTGTTTGCTGCGAACGCCGTCGGCTTGTCGGCTTTTTTGTCCCATACGATTTTCGCTCGTCCAGCTTCTGTGATGATGCAGGTGGCACCTTTGTTCTCTCGCATCGTTTCACGGCTGTCTCGATTGTTTCCTCGCCGAAATACCGCGAGACTCTTGAACTCTCAATGAATTTCGCAGCTTCGCCGGAGTCCTCGCTGTGCATGTGACGACAGATTGTGACGCTACTGATTTTCGCTGTAACGTCGAGCGAAAGATTTCACGATGCTGAAGTTTGCATCGTTGGAATGCAACGAGATTCAGAGAAAAATAATTAATTCTAATTACCCCAAACCATGAAATTACGTATAAAAAATCGTCATAGGAACTAATTGATATGACTTTTTATACCTAATTTCATTATTATTATTATTTATTAGTAATAATAATAATATGTGGGTTAATAATAATAATAATAATAATATTAATCATATTAATATTATTAGTAATAATATTAATATTATAATATTATTAGTAATAATAATAATATTATGTGGGTTAATTAGAATTTGTTTTTTTTTTCGCAAACTTCAACATCATAAGATTTCGATCCCGGTGTCGATGAATCTCCCGAGAGAGATATCGTGACGTCACTCTCACGCCAACTGTACTTGTTGCAGCTTTGCAGGGCGCTGCTTGATCTCGTTCGTGGCGAGGAACTTGGACAGCGAAATCGTTCGTACCGCGCGGCCGCTCTTGCCGAAGTATAGTGCTGCGGTTTCCTTACACGGAAATTTATTTATTTACGCGCACTTGGCGCTCGTTTCTCCGCCGCAGCGCTCGGAAAAGCTGCACTGTTGACAATTCGCCCGACTGTATTTTCGCCTGGTACGTAACTGTCAACGTTGTTTATCATCAGAGTTATTTTCTTTCTCGCAATCACGAATCACTGATGCTCGACGATCGGTCGGTTTTTCGAATGAAGATAAAAATGCGAGGGACGAGGTCGAAGAATAAAAGAAAACGACGTTGAAGTTTGCATCGTTGCAATGCAACGAAATTAAAAACAAAATGTTAATTCCATAAAAATTCAAATAATTCACACCCCCATTAATGGTGTGAAATAATGTTTATTTGTCATGCTCATTGTCGTTGTATTCATTTTTTATAGTCGGTGTAATCATTTGGGTTCATTAATATTTTGTTGTTTTTAATTTCGTTGCGCTGCAACGATGCAAACTTCAACATCATAAAAGAAAGGCGAGCGAATATAAAAACACAGGAAGGAAGAAATATATTATTGACACACGTTCGATGCCAAGAATTACGCCCGACGACGCGACAAGTCCAACGTGTGTTTCGCGGAACGGAAAATGCATTTAACGCGAGGTCCTTTGCCCCTTTTATCGACCCGGCCGCGATGACGCGTCGCTGCTCTCAAGTGCTGAAAACAATTGCTACCGAAAAAAAAAAAAAAAAAAAAAAACGTCAAGCCGGGTTCAAGCTGAACCGAACATATATTGCGGTTGACGGAAAAATGATAAACACGATGCTGAAGTTTGCATCGTTGGAGTGCAACGAAAATGAGAAAAAAAAAATTAATTCTAATTAACCGAAATGATAAAAATAGGTATAAAAAATCATCATAGCAATAAATCGCTGTGATGATTTTTCATACCTAATTTCATAATTTCGGTAAATTAGAATCAATTTTTTTTCTGAATTTCGTTGCACTCCAACGATGCAAACTTCAACATTACTGATAAACGGGAATATACATACGTATACATTTTCATTTTCCGTTTCACATTTATCAATTCTCCGTCGTTAACATATTGATTATCGCGGCGAAAAATAGAGAGCTTCGAAATCAAAGACCTTCCGACACGTTTCGCTGGCAATCGTTCTGTATATTAATTTACCAATTTACATTTCTTACGGGGGAAAAAAAATACACGAAGAAAAGCTTGGCAATCATGTAGATTTACGCGCGAGTTGTCTCCGATAGAGGTTAGAGTTTCGGCGTCGAAGCTCCCGCTGCGTGAGTCACGTATAAATACCAATACATATATATCGTGAAGAATGGATGAATGAAAGACGACGCGATTCTCTTGTTAAGTGGCGGCGAAAAATGGTCAATGCCGTGAACAATGGCACGCTCCACGCGGGTCGCGGCGGAGCCGTATGAGAAGATATAGAGAGCCAACAGAGCGAATGCGGGGAAAGAGCGCGGAGGAAAAAGGCGGCACGCGGCAGGCGAAGAGATACTCTCCGCGACCTGCGTAAGCAGTGACGCACGCCGGTCGAGAGAACTTTTTCTTTTTTTTTTTCTTAATTCGCATCCATTAAACTCGTGCCCTATTAGTCTCTAAAAATAAAAAAGCGCACACAATGTCAGAGAAATCATTGCGTCGTCAAGACGATCGCGGAAACTCGACGACATGGAATTTTCACATTTTCTCATATCTTCTGGAAAATAGTGTATTACGATATACGAGGGAGGAAAAACTTCTTCTCTGATTGTGTTGCAGTCGCGCGAGCTGAGAAAAAAAATTTCCGTCGTGTATTGTACGAATTTTTTTTATTGTGCGCAACTTCAGTCAGCTTAACGTTCTTCTTTTTTTTTAGTTTTTGTATATTGTTATTTGATTTTTTATTACCTGGTTTGTTACTCCGCCATCTATATTTGGTGTTTTTCAAGGGCTTGACCCGTCCAATGAACAAAAAAATAAAAATAAAATAAAATAAAATAAATTTGACTTTACAAGGTGTGAAAATTGGGGTTTTACGCACGCGAAGTTTGTCGAGTGAAGTAAACGATATTTCGATTACCGATCGACGATGGATTCGTTTTGTGATTATTTTAATGGGTGTTATTGTACAATTTCAGATCATCATGAGACGGGCTGTGAAGGTTAATTGATGCTCGAGGATTGGGATAAAGACGAGAAAATTTTGGAAGATACCGGAAAGCACATCAACGCCGCGAGCTCCGCTCGATTTATGACGAAAATGGATACCGGTGCCGGTGGGAAGAAACAAATCCGCGTGGGTTTCTACGACATCGAAGGTACGATTGGCAAAGGTAATTTTGCCGTCGTCAAACTGGCAAGGCATCGCATTACGAAGACCGAGGTAAAATACCAATAGGATAGTAGAAATGACAAATATTATTAAAGATATAATTTATCCTATATTACGTTGATTGGATATCACGATGCGAAAACAAAAGGGGTGACGACAGAGAGGGAGAAAGATGAAAGTTAACTCGGGATTGTCTTTTATTCGACAGGTGGCCATAAAAATAATCGACAAGACCCAATTGGATTCGACGAATTTGGAAAAAGTTTATCGCGAGGTCGAAATCATGAAGCAATTGGAACATCCGCATATTGTCAAGTTGTATCAAGTAATGGAAACAAAAAACATGATTTACATGGTACGTGGCTGTCAACAAATAAAATTTATTTGAATTAAATAAACATTTATTTGTATGAAATAAAATGTATTTATATGAAATAAATATTATTTGATCCAAATAAATCCTATTAGACCGGCCATTATGTAAATTAATCTATTTAATGGCCGGCCTAACAGGATTTATTTGAATAAAATAAAATTTATTTCATTCAAAGGAATTTTTATTTCGTTCAAATAAATTTTATTTGTTTCGAATAGATCTCATCAGAACGATTTCTCTGAGTGTAGGCGTAAGGATCAATAGTCAATAATTGCATTGGTATAATTTCAATCAACAGGTATGCGAGTACGCGAGCAAAGGTGAAATATTCGATTACATAGCTCGATTCGGACGAATGGGCGAATCTCGAGCGCGGTCGACGTTCGCGCAAATACTCTCGGCGGTTGAATATTGCCACGGCACGGGAGTGGCTCATCGGGATTTGAAGGCCGAGAATCTGTTGCTCGACGCGCAGATGAACGTGAAAATCGCGGATTTTGGCTTCAGCAACAGATTCGTGCCCGGCGAGAGATTGAGCACCTGGTGCGGCAGTCCACCCTACGCGGCGCCCGAAGTTTTTCGAGGAAAACATTACGCCGGTCCCGAGATCGACGTATGGGTAAGAACACAACGGTTACCAATTTGTCCCCTAGCTTCTAATCGCTACTGTCACTTGTCGCTCATTCGCCGCTATAATTACTTATCGTATAATTGTTACGATTGCAGAGTCTCGGTGTCGTTCTTTACGTGCTGGTTTGCGGTGCTTTACCCTTCGACGGATCCACCTTACAATCACTTCGGGATCGCGTTCTCAGCGGCCGATTTCGCATTCCATATTTCATGAGCACGGGTAATTATTACATTATTTCTTTCTTCGTTGCGTAGCGACGACGACGACGACGATTGTAAAACCCGACGTGACGCTCGTTTGCAGATTGCGAAAGTCTGATACGTAAAATGTTGGTTCTCGAGCCCGGCAAGAGGTACACCATTCCACAAATAAAGAGACATCGCTGGATGATCGGATCCGGCGATGTCTTTCCAACGATAATACCGAGCCCACCGTCCGCACTGCAGGAGCCTAACGAACAAATTCTCCGGCTGATGCACAGTTTAGGAATAGATGTAACACGCACCAAAGACGTGAGTGGCGAACCTCAATTGAATTGTATCGTTTACGATAAATTTTATTATTATCAATTAATTTAATAATTAATTAAATTAATCATTAATTAATTTATAACGATCATTAATTAATTAATAATTAATTTTAATTAATTATTTTATCGTTTACGTTACGAAATCACGAATTTCTCAACGCGACAAACATCCTCACTTTCTCCCGTTTATTCGTTGCAGTCGTTAAAAAACAATAGTTACGATCATCACGCTGCCATATATTTCCTATTGCTCGAGAGGTTGAAGCAACATCGGAGCGCGGGGAACGCCACGAGCAACAGTTGTTGGCCTCCCGTTGGTCGCGCCAAGGACGACAAATTCAAGTCGAGGTAAGGAGCGCATTTTTTTTCCGTGTGGGTGCGCCGAGTATTTACTTTTCTCGCTGTTTGAAACTTCCAATCCTGCCTCGAAAACGCCAAAACACACACGACTCACCACCGCCACCACCTCCGCCGCGTGACACTGCCCTCAAAAAACTTTAATTCATTTGCTTTTCATTTCCAGCGATAGCTTAGTTGGACGTTGATGATTATTGAGACGGTCGTCGGTGCGGAAAATTCAGGATTTTATTCGGGATAGGTTGGATTGGAAGAGCGAGGAAGTTCCTTTCAGTTTTTGGTAACTCTTCTTTTCAAACGAACCCGCTTTTAATTCTCTACGTTCCTCTTTCGATCTCGCCGCTTCTGTTCTCGCCGCTTGTTCTCTTAGCGCAAAAGCAAATGAAAAAAAAAAAAAAAAAAAAAAAAAAAAAAAACGAAAGCTCTCTCTCTCGCATATATTTACGCCCGTATTTTCTCTTTCGTTCTGGGACTATCGATAGCAGTAGATACTAAACTCATGAGATAACATTGTGCGCGCGCCTCCTTAGCTTGTACTTTCCAAAAAATGACATTGAACATAGTCGGAATTAAAAATCCAGACAGAACTGGG
This sequence comes from Pimpla rufipes, assembly GCA_963932165.1. Taxonomy (NCBI): domain Eukaryota; kingdom Metazoa; phylum Arthropoda; class Insecta; order Hymenoptera; family Ichneumonidae; genus Pimpla; species Pimpla rufipes. The sequence continues at coordinate 24,822,672 of OZ010633.1, read as the reverse complement.
TCGGAAAGTTGGATGACAAACGCTCGGATTAGCGAAGAATGTGCTGATTAATTAACGGGAGGCGGGCGGGCCGAAGTCCGTGTTGATGCTGATCGAACGTCCGCGTGTGTTTGAATATATTTCAGAGGGAGAGACGAGACCGGCAGGGCGGGAAAACGCTTCAGCTCGACGAGCTCATCGACCGATGAAGGTTGTTGCAGCGCGGAGGGCGACTTCGAGGAGGGCCCGAGCGGCGACGAGTTGCGCGAGGCTCAGATCAAGCTGCAGGAGCACAGATTGGGCTTGGATCGCGACATCAGCCAGCGAATCGACAGTCAGATAGTCAATCGGCGACTGAGCGACTATCAGCAGCACCACTTCGACAGTCCGATCTTGGATCCTCCGATCGATCCGCCGAGCAGAGCCAGCCAGCTCTTCGGCGCCGGTGGAAGCGGCAGCTCCTCGTCCGAGATATTCGAGTCGAGTTTCGACTCCGGCTGCCCGCCGGACTTCACGATAACCGGATGCTTCACGAGTAGTTTACCCTCGTGTACGCCGCCACCACCGCCGAAGAGTCCGTCGCCCATTGCCGCGAGGATATCCCGAGCCAGCCAGGGCCGCCGGGCCTCCGACGGAGGATCGCGGTTGATGTTTTGTCAACAGGCCGCAGCCGCCGCCGCCGCGGCTGCCGGGGACAGGCCGGCCAAACAGCGCAGTATTCAGGGTTCGTTGATGATGCTGTTGATTGTGCAGTTGATGCTGTTGATGATACAGAGAAATCGTTCTGATGGGATCTATTCGAAACAAATAACATTTATTTCAACGAAATAAACATTTATTTGAATGAAATACATTTTATTTGGATCAAATAACATTTATTTCATTCAAATAAAAATAAAAATAAATAAAAAATAAAAATAATAATAATAATAATAAATTATTTTTATTTCGTTAATAAATTAATCTATTTAATGGCCGGCCTAATAGGATTTATTTGGACCAAATAAAATTTATTTCATACAAATAAATGTTTATTTCATACAAATAAATTTTTATTTCATACAAATAAATTTCTATTTCATACAAATAAATTTTTATTTCATACAAATAAATTTTCATTTCGGTCAAATAAATGTTATTTGTTTCGAATAGTTGCCATCAGAACGATTTCTCAGAGTGCGCCTTATCCTCCCAATCTTCGCCTCTGTAAAATGTATTCACCTTGAATTCCATGTCACTTCAGATTCGGGAAAAGCGCGAGGCCACCTGGATCTTGTACACCTGCGCCCGAGTTCCGCGTCCCCGAGTCAGCAGCAGTTCAAGATCCGCGGTGATTCGGGTATGCAGCTGCAGCTGATGGTGCAGCAGCGAATGTTGCAACAGAAGCGAAACCTCTATCACAGACACCGAGGCGGCGGAAGCCCGACCCCGATGCCGCCCTCGGGCCTCTCGAGCAGCAGTTCAACGGTGAGACGAGGGGGCGGCGGCGGCGGCGGCGGCGGCGGAGCGGATCACGTGCCGCGCCAGGACAGTTACAAATTGGCCCAACGAACGCAGATTCTCCCGCCTCTGTCCCGAGATCAACACGGGGATCTCGATTTCGATCGAGATCGCGAGCGCGACGAGGAACGATGGAAAAGTCTACCGTCGCGATTGGCGGCCGATTGTCAATTGGCGGAGCGAACACTCCTATGGAGTCAGCAGGTAATCTCGTGAGTGAGATAGATTAGAATTTAGATGGGATCTTCGGGTTCTAGTGAAAACTCATGGAAATAATAACAGTGAAGAAAAAAAAAAAAAAAAATCCGGTGTCCTCTGCATGGGCTGATATAACGAAAGACGACAAAAATACCAATAGAAAAACACGCGCGCTGCTGCTGCTGCTGCTGCTGCTGCACTTGGCGGGTTATTCGAGTTGTCCAGTTTTTCGCTGCTCCAAATTTATCGTTAGGCCAAACTGGATATTTACGATTCGCGGGACACACTTTTTCCTGTTTCGTCAATGTCGCAATCTCTCGTATTTCGATTATACGTTGAAAAAAAAAAAAAAAAAAAAAAACATTCGTGTGACACGAAACATTCGAGCTTAATTACCATGAGGCTGGAACTCTATCGTCCGCTGTATTATCTGTAAATGTAGAACGACGCGCAAACGATATATTTTTTTTCGCTTTATTTTGTTACGTCATATTGGTTGACGCAAAAAAAAATGAATGTTAGTCCTGTTATCGCAAGCAACAAGCAGCAACAGTGAATATTATAATTTCTCATAGTTTTAATATCGATACATACGTAGCCTGTACCTGCGATTTGTTCCTACTATTATTTATTTATTTGACCTAATATCTAATAAATGATTATTTTTCGTTAATTCTTCGCCTTCATTGTTTAACCGCCGTGACAATGTTATTTGCCACCCCCGCCCCCCCTTGTAAGCTCTTTCTCGACGAGGATATATATTTATATGTACATAAAGCCAACTTAGCGATCCGCAACAACATGGAATAGCATTAGGCTCCGTGGTGGGATCTTTTGTTTCTTCATCCTCTGTATTTTTCTTCTTTTGTTTCACGCTCATTTTGCTTCAAATCGCGATAGCCGCGATACCGAGTGACGCGACACAGCTTCGCCTTATCCCGCACATCCGGCATGCCAATTATTAGCTCGTCACGTGAATATAGATGAATTTAGTTTTGAATGAAAAAAAAAAAACAAAAAAAACAAAAAAAACAAAAAATTAGAAAATAAAGTGTAATAAATATATATCGATAAAAAATGACTGATGTAATATATGCCAGGTTGGGCTGGGTGGAGGGGCATCATATCTACCGCCTGGTAGTGTGGGGGGCTTCCTGTGGCCGACCGGAAGTAACCCTCACGCAACAATATTCGAAAATGCCGGGGACCCGATGGAATAAAACGTCTCGCGAGAGATCGTCGGTGCTGGCCACGTCTCGCGCGAATACATAGTTTAAACGACGTCTCAGCATCAGAGAGCCTTGAACCGAATAACACAGCAAACAGCAAGAGTGACGTTCGCGCGCTTCTACCGCCGCGTCACATCCGCAACAGCGAAGATTTTTCTTTAACATTATCGCTACGGGTAAATGACGTTGAAGTTTGCATCGTTGGAACGCAACGAAATTCAGAAAATAAATTAATTCTAATTAACCCAAATAATGAATTTAGGTATAAAAAATCATAAGAACCAATTGTTGTGATGACTTTTTATACCTAATTTCATCGTTTGGGTTAATTGGAATTTTTTTTTTTCTCAATTTCGTTGCATTCCAACGATGCAAACATCAAAATCATGCGGGTAAAACGAAGCGTTTTTTTTCGTTTTATCGTTTTTTTCTGATTTCTTTCTTTTTTATATATACAAATGTGTATTACAATTGGAGGTGTCGAGAGGAGTCGTGCGGCTTAGACGTTAGATTTCTGTATGCGTAGAGAGCGAGACACGCGCATATCTCTTCATCATCGTCATCCAACATGTAATCATCATGAGTTTACTCGATGCACACTACTCTGAATTTTCATCGACATCACTTTGAAATGGGTTAGCGCACTTCCACAGCACTTAAAAAAAATGAACAGCGCAACGTCGGCCACTTTTCCCCCGTTTTCTTTACGGCAGGAACGATGGAAAGAATTTAGGATCGCTTGTATTTCGACTGGTATTGGTTGTCAATTCGAGGCACTGGTTTATTACACTTCCGGAGAAATGTAATCCAGTTTGTTTTTACTTTGATATTGAACCGGATTCGGGGGCGCGATTGAAAAAAAAAAAAAAAAAACGGCAACAAATACCTATAATATCTTGTTGAAATTGTAATCTCATAGTAAGCGAGCCAAGAACAATTGCTGCTCTCGTGAAGCGCGGAATCAACGAAAAAAAAAGTAATCGGCTTTGCATCGACAATTAGAAGGTCCAATGTCTGTGGAAATCCTCTCAGCGAGAATTGCATGCGGTGAATTGATATATTGGAATATAATGTTCGATACCGGAAGACGTAGTTTTTATTCACATCTGTCTAGTTACTCGACTGAATTCCGAACCTAAAAAGAAACTCCAGTTTCATTATAGACTGACGATTAAGACAAATTGAAACAACCAACTGCTATGAGTATTCCATAGAATGAGCGGCGTATGCGTTGCTCTTGAGAATAAAATAAATTTTGATATTTGTCCGCGATCGGGGAAAAAACGATAAATTTACGAGTGCGTTACTCGACGTATACATAATTATTAAGTTCAGATAAAAATTTGAAAAAAAAAAGAAAAACACCCAGCAGTGATTTCTGGTCGCTAGCCCACGTATTATACAGTCCTCATTTTTATACGGTAATTTATACCTCGGATGAGAGAGAGCGAGAGAGCGAGAGAGAGAGAGAGAGCGAGAGAAAGAGCGAGAGAAACTATCACTATCAAGCGCAGCATATATATTGGTTCTACGATGTCATCTATAAGGGAATATTATTCTGTACTGCCAACGAGTTAATTCAGGACACGTGTGCTCAAATTAGAAATGATGACGAAACGATTTTATATAGAAACTGATATTAAGTATATAAGACTTAGGAGCATACAATTGTTAGTTTGTCAATAAAGAATTAATAAATTAGCGTAAGACTGTAGGAACAATTTGACATTGAAATAGGGAACATTTTTAGAGACGCGCAGGATGGACCTACGCTATCTGTGCTTAATCGCGTCGAACAAATGTAATCCAAGAGGGAAAAGAGAAGAATATCGAGAGGTATCATTTTCATCGAGTGATTCGGCTAAGTGAATCCATTTTTTTGTCTTGAGCTCGGTGATATTTCCGAAATGTACCGTCGATTCGGAAATAATACGCGGCCAGCGCGTTGAAGAATGTTAGAAAAATAGAGCTGTTTCACTCTTCCAGACACAATGTCATCGACAAACAGCTTGTTAATAATGTTTGAATAACGAGAAAAAAAGCAGCCGTTAGATGAGAACGCGAGGCGGCTATATTGGGCAAATGCTTCGTTGCATCGTCGGACCAGTTTGTTTAATAAGGCGTCACACGATTATTTAACAAATACTAAACAAATCGGGTTGTCTTCGATTGAGGATCGAAGTTGGAATCTTAGGTTTCATCGCGACCCAGATATATTTATTTCCCGCGGTTGGACGGTGAACACCCTACGCACACCTTGCACAGACTGCGTAAAGCAATCATCTATGAAGAAGCAACTTAAACTTTTATATGAAGCTATGCAGTCGCGACATTCAGGGACGCGCCGCATTTCAAACGTGCGATTGTATATTGCGAAATATGTCTTAAAACAGTGAATACGGTCTGTACCCAACTCTCTTTTTGTCTCATTGTTTTTCCCCCGTTTTTTTTTACGCAAAACACAAAGAAACTCGAGCGTTTTTGTGGATTGCGCCGACCGCACGCTCGTCCCTCGTTTAAATAGATACCCACTCTCTGTGTCTGGTTTTACATGTCGAACTGCTCGCTTAACGCGCGAAGCGGGTGAAAATGCTATTGATAAAGGAAAATGATACAGAAAAAGAAGAAAAAAAAAAACAATCAAACCTCGGTCGAGAGAAAACAAATTTTCTAAAGTGAAATAGGAATTATAAGGTAGCCACGGAGGAAGGTGAAACGATGATTCTCAATGGTAAATACGTTGTATTATTTTTTACGAAAGTACGCAAAAAATAATACCGTTGATAATCCGCTCGAAGAAAAACCTATTTGTCCTTTTGAGAATTACGTATACACGCGACGTGATTAGAGATCGTTTTTCGAAATCGTTCGTCCACCAGCAATAATCGAATTCATTTTAATATAACAGGAATGAAAAAGAACACATGTCCGATACGTCGACGATCGATCATAACTATTTCGTAAAATAATTGTATATGTGATAATGTAACCGTTTCGCAATGTGCAAGGTCTAACGTATAGTCAATAGTTGCAGATATTTTTTAGGGCTCATTATTTGCTATCGAGACAAAATGAAGAAGAGACGCAAAAAACGAAACGAATGAAGAGAAAGAGGATGAAAAAAGACTTTCGCATATCAAGAATTGAGAGTATGGTGTCTTGTTGTAAGCGCGCCGGGCAAAGTAGATACGTGATATACGAGGAAATAACGAAAACGATCGCGGATTATCCGAGAATTCGGGGGCGATCACAATGAATAGTGATGAGCACTCAATAGCTTACGAAAAATCAATAGAAACTTGAAAAATTGTACACAAGTGCACGTAGAGATTATTATACCCAATAAAAAAAATATACAGGCAAAAGATACACAAACTTTTACGATTGTTCGCATTATTTTTCGGTGATTTGTTATTTAAACATTCACGGCGTCCTTTCGCTTAATTGACTGTTTGAAGAAAAAAGCAATCTCGTCGACGAGTCGAAAACTATCACGCCAAATTTTTTTTTTGTTTTTTTTTTCGTCCGTACTAAAAAGAGGATTTGTAAATAAATGTTTGACAAGAAAAATATTCAAACTCACACGTTTGTTTGCGTATTTGCGATATTTTTATACAAACGGCATGTACAATAATGCGGTAATTATTACTTGAGAAACGGATATATCGACAGACCTGTTACGAACTGCGTATCGGCGCTTAATTCAAAAAATATCCGTGCCCGTCTGGCCAGCCAGGTCTTTGGCCTCTTGAGGCGTCATTTTCTCAAAACTACTCGGCTCCGTAGATTCGCCGTCCGGTCCCAGCTTATTCTCATTAAAATCCTTGATTATCTTTTTGGAGTAAACCTCATCGAAAAGATCTTTGGCTGTGAATTTGCCCTGTACAACGTCCAACGAGCGGTAAGACACGTACGGCTTCAGTTTGAATCCTTTGAGATCGGGAACTATGATCTCCGGTACCATTTCAGGGATAAGCGTAAATTTTCCATCGATCATTAATCCAGGGTCTCTGACGCCTCGTTCTGTAATTTCAATTCTTGTGTAAATAAATACATCGCGCAGGTCAAGCGTTCCCTTTTTTGCTCGAGTCGAGTCGGCTTCATAGACACCGTTAGAAAAAGATCCGGAGTCGGACGCAAAATAAGTAGCTTACTGTCGATCGGAATATCGGGATGCGGATTTTTCGCTTGCCGCTCTTTAAATTCCCTCGGCCCTCTCTTGTTGTACAGCAGAAACTTGCGAAAATTTCGTTTCCCATGACAAACGCTGGATGTGGAGATACCTCGTTGGATTATTTTTGTCGCCAGTGTCATGTTATCTGCAAGAAATTCACACGTCAGTCGATATATCTATCGATATAAGTGAAAAAAAAATTGGTTTGACCGGTAAAACGTAAAAATATGAACCATCAATTCTAATCCACGGTACGAAGATTAAAAGATTGAGGTTAGGAAATTCGCTAGACAATTACGAGGTTAACTCGACGAAAATAAAATAACTGACTGATGAAACAATTATTTATATATTTAGTTTTTTACCGGTTTTCTCGGTAACCGCTTGCCCGTCGATGTCCTTCTATATCTGGAAACTCAACCTCGCCGTCGCTTCTGCTACGAATTTTTGGCATCAAAGGACACAAATATTACCGCGACGGTGACTCCACTTCCGGTTGCCGCTAGTACTTCGGTCTTCCTCTTCTTCTGATTGGCTGCTGACTCTCGGTTCGTTCGCACACACACGTTAATTGCTACGCGATTACGAAAAATTCGTAAATCAAAAGTTTCGACAAATAACTTTATTATTATTTCTTTTTGCGTCACGCTAAAAATGTTTGCCCGTAGTGTTGTTATAGTTGAGAATATACGAATCCCGAGCAATGGTGCAAATAACAAAATTTAATTTAATTTAATTTAATTTAATTTATTTACGGATTTTTTATTTTCTCTTTTATTTTTATTTATTTAATTTATTTTCTCCTTTTCAAGTATTTTACAATATGTGATTCGAAAACACGAGATCATAAATTCTTCGTTCAAAAGTCGACGATTTTCTAAAAAAATAGTTTTCATATCACGACTAAACCCAGCTGTTCGATTTCGTCCCTGAAAAGAAAAAAAGGAAAGTTAAAAAAAAAAAAGAAACACTGGGTGGGGCGCATGCGCGAAAGCGCGTCACGTTGACGCGCCAGAAGTGGAGGGGATGAGGAGCAAGGAGAGAAGAACACACAGCGACGACTACAGAGCGAGGGGACGCTACGGCTGTGGCCAATAACTAACAGTGGTGAGCCAGCCGATCCTGTTGGCTGTCGCTGCCGCTCGAGGTGCCCGCCGACACGCTACCCGCTGAAATTTTCCCACGAGTTTTTCGGAGCTGTTTTGGCGAAAGAAATACGGGAAGATGACGACTCTACCGCACAGCAGGAAGCGCGTCTGTTATTATTACGACAGTGAGTAGAAATTTTGGTGAAAGTATAATGTGAGATGGAATTGGTGAGATCCCGCGGGAAGCGTTGTTACCGATACACAGCAGCAGCAGCACCAGGCTTGTCAAACGTGCTTACTCCGAACGAAGATAGGATGCCGAAATTTCGCTTTCACACATTTCCAGTTTTTGTTGAGAAATGAGAATTTACGCGTTATGGGACAGGAATACAACTCGGGCTATCGTGAAATGGACCCGAGTGTGAAATCGGAAATCGGAGCTCGTGCTCCGGAGGCTGATACGATTTTCACGACGTTAAGTCGAGAGACTCTCGGGTGGCGGATTCGCGCGACCGTAGCGCGCGGCATAAAGGGAGCGTCGGCCATGCTTACGGACGAGCGTGTTTCACACGAGAATCTCTCGCGTTATCCGTCGAAATTCGCTAAAAAGCAAAAAACTATCAGCCAATGTTTTCGTGATGCTGAAGTTTGCATAGTTGGAATGTAACGAAATTCAGGAAAAAAATAATTCTAATTAAAAATAAATCATGAAATGAGGTATAAAAAGTCATAGCAACTAATCACTTTGATGACTTTTTATAACTCATTTTGTGATTTATTTTAATTAGAATTAATTTTTTTTCTGAATTTCACCAAAAATTCCCAGTGGGATCTTTTTGTTAGATTAGACAAATTCATGGTACTTTGGAAATTTGACTAATTAACAAATGTTTTGGGGAATGCGTTATCCAGGTGACATAGGCAACTATTACTATGGCCAGGGACATCCGATGAAGCCTCATCGCATAAGGATGACGCACAACCTGCTGCTCAATTATGGCTTATACAGAAAAATGGAGATCTATGTAAGGAATAACGCAAAAAGTGTATATATATTGGCGCTCCAATTATGTCAATCTTGTCTATGCTAATCCGGTGGAATTTGCTATTTTAGCGACCACACAAAGCCACCGCGGATGAAATGACAAAATTTCACAGCGACGAGTACATCAGATTCTTGAGATCCATCAGACCCGACAATATGTCGGAATACAACAAGCAGATGCAGAGATGTGAGAATTACTTATTTGAATATTTATTGTGTATTAATAAGGAAATTGGACACAAATGGCGGTATAAAACAAGTAAATTTTTTTTTTAAATACAAAAAAAAAGCAGTATAAAATAAAATACATACAATAAAATAAGTAAATAATAAAATAAAGAAGAACTGAAGAAAACAATGTAGAACATCTATACAAAGTAATAGAGTTAGTAAGATGTAGAAATTTAATTCTGTAACAGAAATTTAATAATGAAATTCAGTAACAAAAATTTAATCATGATGGTATAAGGAAGCAAATACTTAATTTTCTTTATAGCAAATACTTAATTACTATTCTCAATCAATCTCATTGGCTTTTTGCAGTCAATGTGGGCGAAGATTGTCCCGTCTTTGATGGACTGTACGAATTCTGTCAATTATCGGCGGGTGGTTCGGTCGCCGCGGCGGTCAAGCTGAACAAGCAAGCGTCGGAAATTTGCATCAATTGGGGCGGCGGTTTGCACCACGCCAAGAAGAGCGAGGCGTCCGGCTTCTGTTACGTCAACGACATTGTACTGGGAATTCTGGAATTACTGAAATATCATCAGAGAGTATTGTACATAGATATAGACGTTCATCACGGGGACGGCGTTGAGGAAGCATTCTACACGACGGACAGGGTGATGACCGTGTCTTTCCACAAATACGGGGAATACTTCCCAGGCACCGGTGATCTCCGAGACATAGGAGCTGGAAAAGTATGATATCGAAAACGCGAAAAAGTACTCTCGTTTCACGTTTCTCCTTTCTCACGCTTCGCCTCTGCCGTGTGTGTTTTTTCAATAGGGAAAATACTACGCCGTTAACATTCCTCTGAGAGACGGTATGGACGACGAGAGTTACGAGTCCATATTCGTGCCGATTATCTCAAAGGTAATGGAGACATTTCAACCGTCGGCTGTGGTCCTTCAGTGCGGTGCCGATTCTCTGACCGGTGAGTAGTTCGAGCTCAAACGACGACAACGTTCTCTCGTTGCTCATTTATTTATTTATTTATTTATTTATTTATTTATTTGACAGTGAACATGACAAGCCCTTGAAAAATGCATAAAAAAATAAAAAATAAAAAATAAAATAATAATAAATCATACGTATAAAATAAATATAAAATATAAAAATTTGATATCGCTCACACATTATTATCAATGCCGATTGTTGCGCAGGTGATCGATTGGGTTGTTTCAATCTAACCGTGAGGGGCCACGGAAAGTGCGTTGAATTCGTGAAGAAATACAATCTACCGTTCCTGATGGTCGGCGGGGGTGGTTACACCATCAGAAACGTCTCGAGGTGTTGGACCTACGAGACATCCGTGGCTCTCGGCTCCGAGATCGCCAACGAGCTTCCCTACAACGATTACTTCGAGTATTTCGGGCCGGATTTCAAGCTTCACATAAGCCCCTCGAACATGGCCAATCAAAACACCGTCGAGTATTTGGAGAAAATCAAGTGAGTGCTTTCGCGCGTTCGTCTCGCGTGTCTCTCGAAAAAGCGCTCGATTTTTTATCTTCGCGTCTTCTGTGCTCCATTAGAACGCGATTGTTCGAGAATTTGAGAATGCTGCCGCACGCCCCTGGCGTCCAAGTTCAGGCGATCCCGGAGGACGGAGCGACGATCGAGGACTCGGAAGCCGAGGAGAAGGTGAATCCGGACGAGAGATTACCGCAACGCGACCTCGACAAGAGGATACAGCACGAGAACGAATACAGCGACAGCGAGGACGAGGGCGAAGGTGGTCGACGGGACAATCGCTCGTTCAAGGTTCTTTTTTTTTCTCTCAATTAACTATTTCTTTTCCATCCTCCGTCACTATTTTTATTTTTTATTTTTTGTCTTTATATCTGTATTTGGTCACTATTTTTTTTTTTTTTTTAATCTTTATATCTGTATTTGATCACTATTTTTTATTTATATTTTTTTTATCTTTATATCTGTATTTGGTTTATTTTGTTTGTATACTTATTTGGATAAGAATAGATTAGTTTTCTTAGTTCGTAAGCTTTGTTTTTCGATGGGATCTTTTTTTTACACGCTCTTAAACGTGTTTTAGGGTTCTCGAAAGAGGCCGAGGCTGGAGAAGGGTCAGCAGGACGGCATCGAGGGTGATTTGAAGAAAGAGGATGACATCAAGTCCGAGATAAAGGGTAAGGTTGAGGAAACGTGTGGTTGAAGGTAACGCCGTGATAGACTGTCTTAACGCCGTTCTTGTTTCAGAAAACGAGAAAGACGACAAGTCAAACATAATTAACGACGAAACGAAGAAGGACGCCAGTGGAAATCCTTGATAGGCGTTGCGTTGTGTTCTTCTACGAGCATCAAAAGTATCGATAAAAATCTGATTTAACTAAGAAAATAATGTAACAAGCGTAAGTGGGCTAACATTAGATTCGAGGGAGCAGCGCGATGCTGTTTGGTTATTATCGATATTCCGACAACTCCACAAATACTTCTCGTTCTCGTTTAACTAATCGGCAATTCGATGATGACAATTTCCGTTGTTTGCGACGCCACCTTCCGTGCGCCGTGTCTGTCTGTCTGTGTGTTTGCGTGTGTGTATGCGAGTGCGTATGATGTTGAAGTTTGCATCGTTGGAATGCAACGAAAATCAGAAAAAAAAAAAATTCTAATTAACCCAAATGATGAAAATAGCTATAAAAAATCGTCATAGGAACTAATTGATATCATGACTTTTTATACCTAATTTCATCATTTGGGTTAATTAGAATTAATTTTTTTTTCTGAATTTCGTTGCATTCCAACGATGCAAACTTCAACATTACGAGTGCGTCTGGTTGGTCATCGGGACGGGTTACCACCCAAAATTATAACCGCTAAATGAAATTGCACTTGGCCCAGTTTTAGCTGGTACGACCGAATCATTGTCAAATAGGCGATACTTTCGTTCTTCTCCCCAAACTTGCCTGTACATAAAATCACTGATAATCACATCTCGATTTCCCGATTTCCAAGACACGCTGGACGAGCGACAGTCGTACACGTTTCATTCGACAAGCAACGTTTTTTCTTCTTCTTTTCCTTCATAAAACTCGAGTAACCCCATAATATTGGATTGACGATGTCGATTGTGCTGCAATATCCCCAAACGACGGAAATTCCTCTGCCCATTCTCCATATCGACGATATTCACACTTTCCGCGCTTTAGCAGGTACAACGGACAACGATGTCAATTCGGTGAATAAAAAATTTTCCTCGATTAACCGAAATTCCTCGGTTAATCGAGGAAACGGTCCAGGCGTGAGAAAACGTGGTCGTGTATATGTCGATAGAAGAGTGATTATCAGCGTTTTCCGACAAGAATTTTTTTTCCTATCGCGTAATTACCACTGTGACTCAGATCAAGCATTATATTGTGTTTGTAAACAAATATAAAACACCACGGATGTTTTTAAATATTTATAATAAAATGAAAAAAAGACTGTGCAGTCCAAGTGTGTAAATTTCAATACCGTGTATATTAATCGACAGACTCAAAGGGAAACTGTGCAAAGTATTTTCTTTTTCAATTTTTTGTTTTTCTTTTTTCTTTTCCAGTGTCTCAGGGAAACTGAAAAAAAAAAAAAAAAAAAGAAATTGACGAAAACAATGCTTTGTTGTTTTCGTCAATTGTCATAGCGAAATGTATTCGAATTGTTGAAAAATGATTGTTGACCGCTGTTGTTTATTGACGTTTATGAGTTTCTTTTGCCGAAACTCATAAACATAAAAAAAATGTATTCGAACGCATTTCAGTTCGAGTTGGTTGGGTCGGAGCGGGAATTCTTTCCCGCGTTTGCACCGAATGACAATTGTCAGCGCTCCGCAAAATATTCCGCTTTCCCCATTGGTCCTCGCGCTCAACTCTGTCAACCAAACAGAGAACAAGCCCTACGTCGTCGGTATTGCACTCCTCGATGGCGGCGGCCGGTCTGCCGGTGGCGCAGTTAGCTCGCACAACCTCACGTTAGATGTCACAACAAAATATATATTTCTTGTGACAAAAAAAAACGTACTTATTGTGTACCTACCGTTTGAGTTGGTGCCGCGAAGCGTTTGCCGGAACGAAATTATCTCCGAGTGGCCAGGCAGGCCGAACCGCCTCCAGTGTTTTTCGGGTTCAAACCGGGAGCGAGAGGAAGAAAAACACGAGTTTCATTAGCTCCCGTCGCAGAGTCGATTAGAATAAAACGTCATGAAAACGTGATGAAAAAAAATAATGTAAACCTCGGAATATGAACGGTGGTGGTGCCGCCGGTGGAAAGCAACACGTGGGCCCCGCATTCGTATTTTTTCTCGGTACGCGAGTAGCGGCGACGAAGGAATCCCTGTGATAACCTCGTTGAGCGGCATCGGCTGCGGTGGCAGGACGACCGCATGACAGCTTGTTAGAATAATTAACAAGCGGCTACGCGAAGATGATCGAGCGGAGATAATGAGAAATGTGTTGTATAGAAAGAAAAATGTGACCGTTGTCGATGTATTAATACGGGTAAAGTAGTCGAAAAAAGGACAAAAAATTCGAAAAAATAGTCGAAAAAAGGACAAAAAAATCGAAAAAATAGTCGAAAAAAGGGCAAAAAATTCGAAAAAATAGTCGAAAAAAGGACAAAACATTCGAAAAAATAGTCGAAAAAAGGATAAAAAATTCGAAAAAATAGTCGAAAAAAGGATAAAAAATTCGAAAAAATAGTCGAAAAAAGGACAAAAAATTCGAAAAAATAGTCCAAAAAATTCGAGAAAATAGTCGAAAAAATTCATAGTCAGAGAGCGAATTACGCGTGATTTTAATTAATCGCAATTGTTTTGCCAGCGTTGCAATTTAGTTTGTTAATAAGGATAAAGTCGCGGGAGGCTTTTGACAAGAGCGAAGATGATTGGGAATCTTTCGCACGTGATGACGCTGGCCAACAGTATAATAGGCGTCAGTGTGCTGGCGATGCCGTTCTGCTTCAAACAGTGCGGAATCGTCCTGGCGACGCTGGTGCTACTCGTCAGCAGCGTTCTGTCCAGACTGGCGTGTCACTTTCTAATCAAGTCGGCGGTGATGTCGCGCAGAAGAAACTTTGAGTTTCTGGCTTTCCACGCTTTCGGGCGTACCGGAAAATTCCTGGTGGAATTGTTTATAATCGGCTTTCTAGTCGGCACTTGCATAGCTTTTTTCGTGGTTGTCGGAGACCTCGGGCCTCAGATTGTGGGGAAGATGCTGAAGAAGAAGCCGGAGGACATAAGAACGAGTCTTCTAGTCACAACGGGAACTTTCATAGTTTTGCCTCTGGGGCTTCTCAGAAACATCGACAGTCTCTCCAGCGTTTGCACCGCGACTATAGGATTTTATCTCTGTTTGGTGGTAAAAGTCAGTATAATATTTGTTTAAATATGAAAAAAAAAAAAAAAAAAAAAAAATTGTCGAAGAAATATAAAAAATTGTAGCCGTTGCCACTGTTAATGAATTTTTTTTTCCACAGGTAATCGCAGAGTCGGCCCGCCACATATTTCTCGGCGATTGGTACGATCACGTTGCCTACTGGAGACCAGCGGGAATTCTCCAGTGTCTGCCAATTTTTGCCATGGCTCTCTTCTGTCAGACGCAACTGTTTGAGATCTACGACGCGATACCCAATGTCTGCCTGGAGAAGATGAATCGAGTTGTGAGAGGGGCTCTCAATATCTGCACGATTGTTTATCTGTGCGTCGGATTTTTCGGATACGTCGCGTTTTGCACGCAACCGTTCACAGGTAGCGAATCGTGTTGTCTTCGCATTGAGCCACGATTCAACGATTTTCCGGGCTTTCTTCAATGAGAAAAAATCTCTATTTCAGGAAACATTTTGCTAAGCTTCGAGCCCAGCCTCACTTCGGAGCTCATAAAAATGGGCTTCGTGTTTTCCGTGGCGTTCAGCTTCCCGCTCGTGATTTTTCCGTGTCGCGCGAGTCTGAATTCTCTCTTATTTCGCAGGGTACGTGGCTAGTATTTCGCAATGCGTTACATTTGATCGACCACTACATTTCTGTACATTCTCAATTTTATCTCAATTTTAGGCT
Organism: Pimpla rufipes; assembly: GCA_963932165.1. Classification (NCBI taxonomy): domain Eukaryota; kingdom Metazoa; phylum Arthropoda; class Insecta; order Hymenoptera; family Ichneumonidae; genus Pimpla; species Pimpla rufipes. Next base: position 24,807,200 of record OZ010633.1, on the reverse strand, counting down.
CACACTCACGAGCCCTCCAATTATTATATACCAGAAATGAGATTCCGATGCTTGACACTGACGATCGTGGCGATGTCACTGGGAACCGGGATCTTAATGCCGAACATCGAATTCGTTCTGGGTATCGTCGGATCGACGATCGGAGTGATGATTTGTCTCATATTTCCCGCGGCGTTTTTCATCGCTATCAGTACGAAAAATACGAACGAAAGATTGATAGCTCAGGTGATTGATCGAGCGATATTCGTGGATCGCAGAATTTCATTTAAAAAAAAACAAAAAAAAGATTTAAAAAAATTCCTCGCCAGGCTATACTCTTTGTCGGAATGTGGATCATGGTCCTTGGTACTTATGCCAATCTCTACGCGATGGAAGAGTCATCGAGCGCGGCGAGACTTTTGGTCACGACGGGAAAGCCTCTTCATCGGTTAAACGATAGAGACAATATTCAAGGTTTCAATCAAATACCGGTAGAAGAAGGATTACCATTTATTCGGCTACTTCCCAAAGATGTTGATGTCATTCAAGAGCAGCGGAGCAAAGGTATACAACACTCAGGAAAATAGAGAGAGAGAGAGAAAGACATAGATAAAGAAAGAGATAAGCAGACATTATATCCCTGCTTAGTAATTTATTTATTTATTTATTTGTTTATTTATTTATTTATTTATTTATTTATTTATTTATTTATTCGTTTAACGATGATGGTCGTTTCTGTTTTATGTAGAAATGCCTCCACTGCAACAACAACAACAACAAGAACAACAAGTACACAAGGATTCCGAGGATTCCAAGAAGCAGGCCGACACGATAGATGTGAGGCGCGAGCCTCCGATTCCAGTTGAGCGTTCGATCGTCATCACCGAAAGATCCGCCATCGACGTCTCTTCAAGGCCAACGATAGACGAGACCGTTGGCGGGGAAATGAAGAAACTTGAGAATAACGTGAAGAAGAAGAAGAAGAAGAAGAAAATTGGCGTTGAGCTAGCGGCCGACGAGGTTGACAAAGTAGTCATGGATGCCGAGGCTGCGAAAATAATTCCGCCATCGGGAGACGAAACGGTGCGGAAAATTGACGACGAGACGATCCAGGAACGAGCGGCCGAGCAGAGAAACGAAAATCTCATCGATTCCGAGGCAATAAAGAAAGAAGAATCGGAACTAGCGGCTGCCGGAGACCTGGCGGAAATCGAGAGCGACGCGGCGAGGCACGAGAAACTTCGTCGCACGCTCGAGAAACACAAGCTCGAGCAATTGGAGATGATGCAGGAGCAGAAGGAAATTCTCAAGGATATAAAGGAGGAGAAGAAAGATTGGGAGATGGAGAAGAAACGCTTGGCGACGGAGCAGAGAAAAAAACAGCTCAAGAGCAGCGGCGACAATAATATCGTCGAGGGATCGTCGAACGTGCCGTCGATTAAAGCCGCCGTTGTCGACCAACCAAATCGACGGTCGGTCGTGGAAACGAATCAGAGGGAAGAAAAACCAAAAGAAAAATCGGCAAACGACACGATTAACAGGGAAGAAACAGGGAATTCAATTAATCTCGATAATCTGGGAATGTCGTCGATCGTCGAGTCGAATAAATCCCGAGGCCCGATTCTCAACGCGTTGACCAATTGGACGTCGAAGAGGAACGCGACCTCGAATGGAAAGCCTCTGATGTTTAACGAGGACGAAGCCCGCGAGAGCGATCGGCAAGTTATCGACAGCGTGAAGAAAAAATCGCAATTGGAATACGCGCTGCCGATCGCTCTGCAGATGCAAAATCAAACGAAGGAGAATTCCGAGCATAGACGGAGGGAAAATCCGGTGAGCGGAGATCCGGCTGCCGAGCGTGCCGATCGTGAGAAGCGCGAGGCGATCGAAGATCCGAGTGACGTCGTCGTCGTCAACGATATTCGAGAATTTGCCTCGGAAATAGGAGAGGATTTTCATTTGCAAAAAGACGGCGGTGTCGTCGAAGCCGATCGCGATCGCGAGCAGTGCCAGCAAAAAGAGGGGAAATCGGAGAGTTTTATCTCGAGAGACGCGACGACGGGAAACGCGAGAGAAAAAACCACAGGTGTGGTAAAATCGTCAACGATACCCGTAAAAACCACCGCGTATTTGGCGGAACAACCGTTCGTCGATAAAGTTTTATCCCTCGATTCGAGTAACGTTAATGACGGTGGTGGTCACGCCGATTTATCAATGTTGAACGAGGGAGTTTTGAAAGCGCTCAGTCAAGAGAAATAGTCCAAGTACGCAAATCATTCTCTCTCTCGGTGATATATTTTTATTTCTATTACTTCCTGTTTCTCATTCCTTCGAACTCGTGACTCTCGATCTTCCCACCTGGACGTTTTCAGCATCGTCAAACACGTTCAACGATGCTTGGCTGTTTAATGTTGTCAATATGACAAAAAGACTGGACACAATTGAGCATTGAATCCTCGTTGAACTATGAAGCTATACATAATACGAGAATGCATTTTTCTGTAAGATAGATATATATATATATTTCTGTGAATATAATTGATATTTTTATCTCGACACCGTCGGACTCGACGTTTATCCCCTTCTGCGATTTCGGTAATTAGCCACAATTTCTTTGCCTAAAATATGACTCAAAAAATAAAATATTTACAATTACAATAAAATATGACTCAAAAAATAAAATATTTACAATTGCAATAAAATATGACTCAAAAAATAAAATATTTACAATTGCAATAAAATATGACTCAAAAAATAAAATATTTACAATTACAATAAAATATGACTCAAAAAATAAAATATTTACAATTGCAATAAAATATGACTCAAAAAATAAAATATTTACAATTGCAATAAAATATGACTCAAAAAATAAAATATTTACAATTACAATAAAATATTACTCAAAAAATAAAATATTTACAATTACAATAAAATATTACTCAAAAAATGAAATATTTACAATAACAATAAAAAATTACTCAAAAAATAAAATATTTACAATTACAATAAAATATTACTCAAAAAATAAAATATTTACAATTACAATAAAATATTACTCAAAAAATGAAATATTTACAATAACAATAAAATATTACTCAAAAAATAAAATATTTACAATTACAATAAAATATTACTCGCCATCAGCGATTTCTTTGTCCTAAAATATTACTCAATTAAATTTTGTACGTCGATTCTATGACTACCGCCCGATGTCTTGTTTCACAAATTAACCCGATAGTGTGAGTAAGAGACGTCACGTTGTTTAAGAAATTCTACATAGACCGTGCACTTGTGGAGATGATGCGGCGGCGGCGGCGCGGCATGAGCACGACTCCGCTGCCTGCACAAGAGCCGCAGCGTACGCGGCGGCCACAATAATCGCAAGTAGATTGAATCAACGAGTTAAGTTTTCATCAGAAGGGCTATGACGTCCAGCCAGCCAGCCGGCGGTGAGTCGTGCGGCTGATTGTCACAGCCTCACGGCCTACACCCATTATATATGTCTCATCACATATAAGGGCCTTACAATTCTTACAAAACTGTTTCGAAATTGATAAACGAAGCCCGGATTTCTTTTCTTTCTTTATTATACACAATTCTCCCGTCGTGTTTCGGCTTTCTCGCAGAGCCGAAGAATCAGTCGACTTATCGAACTGCACGCAATTAAGTATTTTTCGATTAAATATCAACGGTAAAAAAATAAAATCGTTGTCGCAAATCCGAGGCTAGTGGAATAATGAAGCATTATTGATTCGAGTCGCGACATCCTTCGCGCTACGTCGTGTCGGGCGTTACGATCTTGCATCGACCCGCTCGCGACTCTTCCGTCTTTTTGTATCCGAGGGCTTTATTTTTCACTCTCCCGGTCGAGTTTCGGCCGTCCGTTGATATTCCAGTTCTAGCTCGCTCGCGCTCAAGCCGACTATATAGGGTGAATGCACCAGTAAATGAACAACAGCTTTTTGAGAATTAAAGAGAAATTTCAACGACTTGGATGAACATTAGATTCTTAATTTGTTTATTTTTTAGCTACCCGCTGCGATTATTTTGTCGCAGAAGCCGAAACTAAAAGTGTAATTCGACTAAAATTCGACTAAAAGTGTAGGTTGGATTGGCCCGTTCATTTACCGGTGTTTTTGAATTTTTGGCTTTTAGTATTTATTTTTACACAACGACTCTGCTGGTGACTCTACACCATATAGGTAATACCGAGTGGCGCGACGCGACGTGTTGGTTGTTTATTTTGGCCCGTTCAATTAGTTTAGTTTGGCCCGTTCATTTACTGGTGTTTTTGAATTTTTGGCTTTTAGTATTTATTTTTACACAACGACTCTGCTGGTGACTCTACACCATATAGGTAATACCGAGTGGCGCGACGCGACGTGTTGGTTGTTTATTTTGGCCCGTTCAGTTTAGTTTAGTATGGGCCGTTCATTTACCGGTGTTTTTGAATTTTTGGCTCTTAGTATTTATTTTTATACGACTCTGCTGGTGACTTTACACCATATAGGTAATACCGAGTGGCACGACGCGACGTGTCGGTTGTTCCTCGCAGCTCTCGGCTCGTCGTCGGGCCACGCGGCGCCGTGGCGCGCAGCTCCCGCGTGGACCGCCGCCGAGCCAACCGCCGCTGGTGCGATATACGTCCAGCAGCTCAGAAGCGTAGAGTGTAGAGAACGGGGTAGGATGGAAGAGACGAGAAGAGCGCGGAGGACAGCCGAGCGGAGCGCAGCGAACGCTGATCAGTAAAGTGTCGAGTGTGGAGAGCGCGGGAGAATCACACTGTCGACGAGGTTTACGGAGGGACGAACGTCGTTCATAGGGACGACGACGACGACGACGACGATGACAACGCGCAGCTCCCAACCAACGGGACTGAGTGGCCGATTAATTTAACATAAACACGGAAGGACACGTTTCGTGTTTTAAGCTGTTCGAAACGGTTCGACGTGACAATATCGGTGGTAAAACTGCATCGCAAAAAGTGAAGTGTCAATCGAAGCGATCGATTCGCGTTTGTGGAGAAAGACGCTCACATAGCGCGACAGAGGAAAAGAATATTGTCTTTTTTTTCTTTTTACTTTTTCGTGATTTGTTTTCAAATGCTGCACCGCGTCGTCCCGCGCAATCGTCGTTAAGATCAGAACGATGGACGCACTTCGGACGGCTATAAGCTGATAAATTGGCGAGGCCGAGGCGAGGAGAGATGAAACGCAAACGAGAATTCGGATCGACGTATTCACGAGTGTCGCTGCTGATACTGTGGTGAGATTGGATTTTTGGGTCGGTACCCAAAGCTCGATTTTTCGTGATTTTCGAATTCTTAGCGAATTCGTTGGAATTAGAAAGAAAGAAAAAAACGTAAAGAAATACAACGAGAAGAGATTGAGTTTTGTCGTTGAAGAAGTGTGGGAAAAAAATCGAAAAGCTCGAAGTGAAGTCTAAAAAAAAACGGAGATTCTGAAGAGGCGAGTCGAATTCTTAGCGATTTCGCTGGAATTAGAAAGAAAAGAAAAACAGAAAGAAATACAACGAGAAGCGATCAAGCTTTGTCGTTGAAGCGTGGGGAAAAAATCGAAAAGCTCGAAGTGAAGTGTAAAAAAAACGGAGATTCTGATTCGCCTTTCGAGCGTCATCGATAGGAAGGGAGAAGGAGAGGCGAGTTTTTCGTTGAACCGTGCGATCGGCCTCATCGGTCTCTCGACGGCCTTCGGCAAACCGGAGCGCGCACAGGCGTGCTCGTTACGCGCCGGATAAAACGATCGTCGCATAATGGTGACGGTCAAGTGGTGGACCGTCGTGCTGTTGATTTTCGTCGGTAGCACGTGGGCTGGCGACCCCACGGGAATCAACTACTCCTTGTTCAATTGTCCGCAGCTCAAGTCCCAGGAGTCCCTCGACCTTGACGGGGTGAGTTTCGCGGTTTCGCGATCGGAGACACGATAATCGTTATCGCGTAACCTTTAGCGAGGAACCGTCCCCATATCGAGAAGAAATATGCACAATAATATATGAGAAAAAATTAGGTATAAAAAGTAATTATAGCAATTGGTGCTTATGATGATTTTTTATAGGAGCCTTCCCCATATCGAGAAGAAATATACACAATAATATATGAGAAATAATTAGGTGTAAAAAGTAATTATAGCTATTGGTGCTTATGATGATTTTTTATAGGAGCCTTCCCCATATCGAGAAGAAATATACACAATAATATATGAGAAATCATTAGGTATAAAAAGTAATTATAGCAATTGGTGCTTATGATGATTTTTTATAGGAGCCTTCCCCATATCGAGAAGAAATATACACAATAATATTTGAGAAATAATTAGGTATAAAAAGTAATTATAGCAATTGGCGCTTATGATGATTTTTTATAACTAAACTCATCATTTGGGTTCATTAGAATTAATTTTTTTTTTTTTGTGACTTTCGTTGCATTCCAACGATGCAAACTTCAACATCATTTTTATCGCGCGTCTCTCGCGCCGAGTTGGAACTTGTGTCCAGCAAGGAGGTGGGCATAGGGTCGAATTGCTGTGTGGAACGGTGGTCCGTATTACCACACGTCGGGTGGTCCGTAATTTTCAAATTGTTTTGACTCAACTTTGAGCTACTTTACGGTTGAATATGCGCACTACGTGATGTGAATCGCAGCCATCCCAAGAAACGAGTTAATAGCCAAATGAGTGCACGTTATAATTGAAAAACGGGGAAACTCGTGTTACGTTGTTAAATTTTATAATGACACCCGAGTCAGGTTTCACACTTGAGTAAATTATCTTACTGACATCGACACAAGTTGGCGCACGCGGTTGCACATTTTTTGGTTTCCCGTGTGGTCAGATACGCACTGGTCCATGATACGCCTCCGGTCCATATTCCCCGCAATTGGGCTGTTACGTTCTGGCCATTTTTTCTGCGTTATCAAATTAATTATCAAAATAAATAAAAAATAAATAAAATTAATTATCAAAATAAATAAAAAATAAATATAATTAATTATCAAAATACATCAAAAATAAATCAAATTAATTATCAAAATAAATCAAAAATAAATAAAATTAATTATCAAAATAAATCAAAAATAAATTTATTTATTTTATTTTATTTATTTTATTCAGTGAACGGGGCAAGCCCCTTGACAAAAATATTACAAAAAAATGGCAAAAGAGTAAACCAGCCGGCCAGAAAATATACAAAAATAATACAGAAATAAAGAAAATACAAAAATAATGCAAAAATAAAGAAAATATCAGTATGAAAAAAAAAAAAATATATATATATATAGATATAATTATAACTCAATCATAAAGTACAAACTATGCAGGCTCAACGCTCGATACATAAGAATTTACGGCCCTTTCAAACGCCGAAAATGGACAGCCAAAAAAATCCACAAACGCAGACGCAAGGTTGCCATTGCGGAACATCCGGGTGAGCGACTCATTAAGGCCGTAACGAGTCCTATGGCCCCGCACGAAAAAAATAACATGATTCCGGACATTCCGCAATGGCACTGACACTGTAACCGACGCCAAAAGCTCAGGGCAGTCAACAAAACTGTGTATAATTTTATACAAAAAAATCAGCTCCGCCCTCAGTCGGCGAGACGCGAGCGTTTGCATCCCCAGCTCGGAGTGCAAATAGGACAGGTACGCCCCGTCGGTCACCCCATATTTGTACCACAAAAAACGAACAAATCTACGCTGGACACGCTCCACAGCATCAATATAACACAAATAATAGGGTGACCAGATGATAGACGCATACTCCAAGATGGGGCGAACCAACGCACAAAATAAGGCCCTAATCGAGCGCGGATTTCGAAAATCCACAGTTGCACGCCTAATGAACCCGAGCAACCGCAATGCCCGATTGCACGCATCCGATATGTGGTACCTGTAGCACAAAGTTGGGGTCAGGTAAACACCTAGGTCCTTCACGAGCGACCGACGGTGAAGCATACTGCCGTTAAGCGCATAGTCAACAAACAATGGACGCTTGGTCCGATAAAAAGAAATGACAAGGCATTTGGATAAATTGAGTGAGAGCTTATTGCGCACACACCACTCGGAGACCCTATCAAGGTCACTCCGAAGCAAGTATGAGTCCTCCGGCCGTGAAATCTCCCTAAAGATTTTAAGATCATCAGCATACAACAGAAATCGAGAGTGCACAAAGCATCTTTTAATATCATTAATAAACAACGTGAAAAGCAAGGGCCCCAAGTGCGAGCCCTGCGGCACACCCGAAAGAGCCATAAATGCTTCAGAGTGATAACCTCGAACTCTCGCAACGTATCGTCTCTCCGCCAGATACGAGGCGATCCACTGTAACAAAACCCCACTGATACCAAAGTTCTCGAGTTTATTAATAAGAATTGCATGGTCCACAGTGTCAAACGCCTTCGCCAAATCAGTATAAACGCTGTCCACCTGAAGACCGCCTTCAATCTCCCGCGTAATAAACTGTGTATAAACCAGCAGATTTGTAACAGTGGATCGCCCCTTACAAAAACCATGCTGCTCCTCAATAACATGCCGCACAGACGCACTCGCAAGGGCATCAGCAACCAAGGCGTCCATAACCTTCGGAATGCACGACTGAATCGCAATCGGTCGATAATTGCGCACATCTTCCACATCGCCCTGTTTGTGTATAGGCGTGACGAAGGAGACAAGCCAGGCAGACGGAAAAATACCCGAAGACAGCGACCAGTTAAACAACCGCGTTAATGGACCGGCCAAGACACTCGCGCACTCCTTGACGAGCACAGGAGGTACTCCATCCGGCCCCATACCCTTATTCACCGCAATACCGGCGAGTCTCCTTCGCACCACCGACTCAGAGAACGCCAGCTCGGAGACGTCAATCGCCCCAGAAACCGATACACTATTTTCCGCAGAGAGACTCGGCTCACCCGACGGCTTTACGAAAACGCTGCCAAAAAAATTCGCAAACATGCCAGCAATTACCGAGGACGCGCTAGACCGAACATCGTCAAGGAACATGCTGGTTGGAAGGCCAGCACACTTCCTGACCTGCGTAACATGATTCCAAAAAGGCTTAACGCTATCCGACGAGCACAAACTGTCCTCGACCCCCTCAATATATCTAGCATAATCCGAATCAAGGCGAGCTTTACACTGAGACCGGAGAGTTTGAAATTCCCGATAACAGGCCTCCGCGACAATCGAAGAATCAGCACGCTTATAACACATGTGCGCAATTTTTTTCTTACCTATCAATCTCCGAGTTTCAAAAGCTACCCACTTAGGATAACTGGAGGGGCGAATCTCCACCACGGGAACGAAACTACTGACCGCATAATTCATTTTCTCGTAAAACAGATCAACCGCATGATCAACCCCCCGCGCGCCGCCGAAAAGCTCATCCCAATCGACCGACGCGAGAAACTCGTTAATAGCCACAAAATCAGCCTTTGCAAAATTACAAAAACGCGCCTCCACATCATCCGTAACAAAAGAGGACGGCAGAGATAAATAAAGGCTGAGAGGCGGGTGGGGCGGATCAACCGGGGAAACATATTCATCGGCAAGGGCAGCAACGCATTTTAAATCAGTGAATGCAAGATCCAGCAGCCTATTCCGATCATTAAGCACAGAATTCATTTGGGTTAAATTAAGCGAAGCCGTCAGCCCAAGAACGACCTCCAACACAGACCCCGAGCTCAATACTTCCACAGAGACCAACGGATCATAGTCCGAAAATCGAGGAATATTGAAGTCACCCAAAAGCAAAGTATATGTGTCCCCGGCTGCAGCCACCACCCGCTCCACCGCCTCACAGTAATCGCAATATAACCCAAGCTGAGACGCAGGGGGAAAATATACAGCACCCAATAAGAGCCGACAATTCGGAAGCTGCACGGAAACAAACACCTGCTCGAGGGAAGATACAAAACACGGCAAACCCGAGGCAGCAATTGTACGACGCACCGCAATAAGCACCCCGCCCCCCCGCGACTTAGCACTCGAAGACGCCGATCGGTCGCACCTGAAAACTTGAAAATCGCGCAAACCCAACTCAGCATTCGAAACTTCCGGCGAAAGCCAAGTCTCGACCAGGACAATAATATGATACCCCCCATGCACAATAACGTGACGCAACTCGCGAACTTTAGATTTAATACTCCTCACATTCTGATAAAAAATCGACAAGCCCCATTCACACTCTAGTTTTTTGCCTGACGCGCCGAACTCCCCCCGGCGGAGCGCTGTGCACCCGCACCATCCACGATTTGAGGAACGCCTCTGACATATTTTATAGTCTATAGTAAATAAAATTAATTATCAAAATAAATAAAAAATAAATAAAATTAATTATCAAAATAAATAAAAAATAAATAAAATTCATTATCAAAATAAATAAAAAATAAATAAAATTCATTATCAAAATAAATAAAAAGTAAATAAAATTCGTTATCAAAATAAATAAAAAGTAAATAAAATTCGTTATCAAAATAAATAAAAAATAAATGAAATGATTGATAAAAAAATAATGAAAAACGAAAGCTCGGGTGATGTTTTCGTCCGCCGTGTGCGTACCTACGTATTCCACAGCGCCATGCAGCCGTGGCGGTGGTCGCGTTAGTGGATGATCGACGGATCCCTGGTTGTCGCGAGGTCAGGGACAAGGACGAGGTCGGAACTCGACGGTGGAACAAATTGAGGCGAGGGCCAATCAACGGACGTTCCGGTAGCCCCTCCGCTCGCTTTCCACTCACGCGCGCATCTTTCGACGTAATCCGACGTGTTTGGCGATTTTTCGGAAGTCCAGCGGCACAGCAGTCGCTCCAAGTGATCTTGCCGTATTTTTAGGGTAGAAGTACCATTTGGGGCCACTGTACCGTTTGTGACTATTTTCACTGTAATTAATTTCGAAATATTTGTTTTTCCATATTTAAATATTTCAAGAAAAACAAATATTTCGAAATTAATTACAGTGAAAATGGCCACAAACGGTACAGTGGCCACAAATGGTACTTCTACCCTAATCCATATCTTCATCGTGGATATTTACGTTCTAACGCTAGGAATACCTGTATATGCGTCAACGCACGCTCGTAACTTGGTCTATCGCAGGAATATAATTATTAAGCCACCACCACCACCACCATCACCGCCACCGCCGCCGCCGCGCAGCCTTCATCCCGCACTAGAAAATCGATACTCGAACGTGTTTATCGTATCGTCGACTCCGTAGTCACGAAAAGGTAGCTACCGCTGCTACTCCCGATGCTGATGATGATGATGATGAAGATGAAGATGACGATGACAGCAACGACCCGGCTACAGGTGCCAAAGTGGCGAACATCGAGAGTCCCGCTGTCGTAGCTGCGTATCAGCCGCTCGCACTTTCATATAGTGCAAATCCGGGGGAATACGGACCGCACTAAAATGTTATCGCCCGTATCTCGGACGCCGGGAGATGAATCTTACTACGGTGGCGGAAATAGATTCCCGGGAAATTACTCCATAAAGATCCGGCGGTGAAATATTTTTAATATTCTTTTTCACGATCAACCCCCACGTGGATCGATAATGCAGAGATCCATCGCAGCGCGCCGGTCCGTATTCATGATGTTGAAGTTTGCATCGCTGGAACGCAACGAAATTCATTAAAAAAAATGAAATCTAATTAACCCAAATGATGAATTTAAGTATAAAAAAAAAATTGTTACGCCAAGTATAAAAATCGAAGTTATCCCATTTGATAAAAATTCTTTCTAAACAAAAAATTACTTATAAAAAAATCTTTTCAAAAATGTCAGATTTCAAAAATAAATCTTATCAAAAATATCAAATTGAAAGCATAAATCTTTTCAAAAATTTATAAAAATCATCACAAGAACCAATTGCTATGATTACTTTTTATACCTAATTTCATCATTTGGGTTGATTGAAATGTTTTTTTTCTCTATTTCGTTGCATTCCAACGATGCAAGCTTCAGCATCATCCATATTCCCCACTGTCACATCATCATTTATCGTCCCTCGACGGGCAAAGTAGCCAACCGCACGCGACCAGAGAAAACCACACATCGAATATTTAATATCGTGGTTGTGTTCTTTCGACGGAACCGCACAAAGCGAGACAATGGGGAAAAGCGTATGCCAGGTCGCCGCGACGAGGGTAAAAATGCGAGAAGAAGGCAGAGCGGAGCAGGACGCGAAGCTGGCTCTGCGGAGAGCAGGTGACGCGCCGGATCGTAATTCATCGCGACGGCGTCCCATGCTGTCCCAGCACGTATAGTCTTGGGGGGAGATGGAGGAGACCGACCTCGCCGTGCTCTGCGTCGACAGTGCGCGGCGTGAACGCTTTGTCGGAAGAACGCTTTGGGCCTCTGACGAAAGTAGCTCGTCCTCACGAACTAACTTGACCAACAACCATCAAACTTCGCTTTAATACAATAATGTTTCTTCCGCACTACTCTCTGCATCTCTCTCTCTCTCTCTCTCTCTCTCTATCTCTTCTCAGCCTCTCTATCTCTCTCTCTCACACTCTAGCTTCCTTTTAATTTGAACCCTACGTTAAACCCACAGGCGCACTCGTACACGGCGAGCTTTCAGGTTGTCCCGGGCTAACTCCTTCCACCGTGTCACTCGTGTACTGCGAACTTTCCGCAAACTTGTCACTGCCGCTGTAGTTTGGCGGAGTTTCAAATGCAAATTCTCGTTGTTACATTGCCCGGGGACACGGGGAAACTGCAACCAAGTGCCTTTCTGTTTTACCAAATTATACCGCGAAACGCGGCTGAGACACCGACCTCTTAACATTATATTTTTCGAGATATTTGCTTTTGTTCCAAAGTCGTATATGATGTTTCTGAAAATATTGGTTTCAAACCCTTTTTGGGTGATGAAAAAAAAAAAAAAAAAAAAAAAAAAAAAAAGGAACGGCTCTCGGTCGTTTTTGATGTTAGAAATTATAGACCCGACTTCCGGTCGAGAAATAATGGAGGTGCGGACAAAAATGGGACGCATATGCGAAAACTGGTTTCATGACGATAAAAAAAGTGTATTTTGATTGCTTTTGAACCAAAAATTCGATTCCAACCATCAATTTTGGGCGTTGGCAAAAAAAGTGCAGGCAAAATGGGATAGACCCCCACATTTGGAAATTCGTATTTTTTTTTACTCCGTGATACTCCTTAATGGTTGTATTGAAAAAAAAAAAAAAAAAAAAAAAAAAAAAAAAAAAAAAAATGTAATTTTTTTTTTACGAAAATTCGAAACTGAAAAATTGGAATTGAAATTGGAAAAATCGCTGTCCCGTTTTGCCCGCACCTCCCCTATATCGTATTTCTGAAAATACTGGTTCCAAACCCTTTTTTGGGTGATGAAAAAAAAAAAAAAAGGTTCTCGGTCGTTTCTGACGTTAGAAATTACAGACCCGACTTCCGGTCGAGAAATACCGACATCAAGATTCGCGGAGTTTGAGCGCCGTAAATATACCAGCCGTATAACCTGTCGTTGATATAGGTACACCTCCTACCTATATATGGATGATATTTACCTAAGGGAAAATACGTGAGTGTCGATATTAGGGATGTGCACGAACCGGATCGAACATGTTTGAGCTATGCCCCGGTCGTTCGATATCTGCTCCAAGTTATTTCGGTCATTCGCGTGCCGGTGTGCGAATCTCGGATGTTCCGCAACAGTTGGAGCATTCGAGCGTTCGAACGTGGCAACTCAACTTTGACATAATTTTCAACGCCCCCCCTATGAAAGCCTCGAGTTGCCGCTGGAACGTTTCCAACGTTTGAAATGGGAGACGCTAGAAGTGATTTCGAGTGGCCGGTTTCGACGCCAAAGTTTCGCATTGAGCATTTCTCGGGAGAAGATTTCTTTCGCGCACGTACCGAGTCGACAGATGCACCTGGGGGAGACCGGGGCACGCTGGAACAAATTTATTTAGCATTTTTCAATTTTGGCATTTTTTTAAAAATATTCTGTTCAATTTTGAACATCCTACACGACTTCGGCTGTTGCTGGTGTCGAATAGTTGAAATAACTTAAAAATGCATAAAAAAACTTTGATGGGATCTATTCGAAACAAATAAAATTTATTTGAATTAAATAAAAATTTATTTGATTGAAATAAACATTTAGTTGAATGAAATAAAAATTTATTTGAATGAAATAAAAATGTATTTGAATGAAATAAAAATTTATTTCTATGAAATAAAAATTTACTTCTATGAAATAAAAATTTATTTGAATGAAATAAAAATTTATTTGCATGAAATAAAAATTTATTTGCATGAAATAAAAATTTATTTGAATGAAATAAACATTTTTTTCATTCAAATAAATCCTAGTAGGCCGGCCATAAAATAAATTATTTACTTAATGGCCGGCTTAATAGGATTTTTATTATGGTCAAATACATTTTATTTCATCCAAATAAATTTTACTTGATTTAAACAAAATTTTATTTGTATCGAATGATCCCATCAGAACGATTTTTCTGATTGTGGAGCGTCCCAAGATGCCCCAGTCTCGTGTACAGCATAAAACACCATAAACACCGTTACGATGTTACACAAGCTGTCTATGCGGATGCCTATGTTTAAGAAACAGGTAGACAGACAGGTACATACTGTACCTATACCTATGTGTTGGGCGATAACAAGCCACAAGCAAAGGGTAAATGTAGCCTGGCTTCCGTTTGATCGAGCATGAATAGTCGTTTTTCTCGCTTCCCGGCTTTCGCGCGCGCTCACTCTTACAACCACGGAGAAGCCATTTTCGGATTTTCCCAGGAAGGTAGCGGAGTTTCGAGGGTGTGGCGTACGTACGGGCTGGGTACCTACCTATCTATAGATTCCTCCGTGCCGCACTCCCAAACGACGTTCTTTTCACAGCTTTTCGCTGCGCATTCTCGCGGTACAATATGTTGATTGTCGTCGATGTCGACAGGAAAATCGCTACAACTGGCTACTTTGTAGTGAGGGAGGTGCGGGCAAAACGGGACAGCGATTTTTTCACTTCCAACTATTTTTGCGGGCAAAATTGGGACAAATCCCCATTTTGTGAAAATCGCGTCTATACGACACAATTCAACGCATGTAAGCGGAATATAAAGATTTTTTACAATTTTGAGTGTTTTAAGCAATCTGGCTTTGGAAAAGTCACTTTGACATTTTTTTTTACAATTTTTTTTTTTTTTTCAATACAACCATTAAGGATTTTTTTATCACCGATAAAAAAAACTCGAATTTCTGAATTTGGGGGTGTGTCCCATTTTGCCCGCACTTTTTTTTTTGCCGACTCACTTTTTGACTCGCTTTTGAAAACTCACTTTGAAATTAAATTTTTTTTTTAATTTTTTTTTTTTTTTCAATATAACCATTAACGAGTATCACCGATAAAAAAAAAACTCGAATTTCCGAATTTGGGGGTCTGTCCCATTTTGCACTTTTTTTTGCTGACGCTCAAAATTGATGGTTGGACACGAATTTTTATCGGAAAATTTGTGGTTTTTACTGTCGGGTGCCCGGATGCATTTTAGTTCCCGAAGATGCAGCTACGAATTTACGTAAGTATCTGCATTCCTCTCGGAGAAAATGATTTCGTGCGTGTTATCTACCATAGAGGGAGAACAACGCGAAAAATGCGCACGCTCAATAGCCTCAAAGGTGTGCTGATGCTGTTCGTTGAACCGTCTGACCGTTTTATCCGGCCCGTTTGCTCGTCGTAATTTTTCACGTTTCGCAACCATCAGTGAGCCGCCATAGTCGCCGTATGCACGAGATTTTATGCAAATGCGTTTGTTTACGTCAAGTTCAGCCGTCATACGGAATGCCTTTGTGTTTCACGAGAGCGCGACAAATTTTTAAAAATTCGCGCGACGTAACAATTCAGGCAAAAATCGCAAAAAAAAACGAAAGTGGTACCCTTTCTAAAAAATTTGCAATTTTTGACGGTTTGATTTTAACATTCGAGTTTTCTCTGTAATGCAAAAAGAAAATCCAGGTTTGGTCGATCGAAAAAAAAGTAACCTCGATTTTACTGAAGTGACGAAATTTCGAAAAAATTGAAAAATCGTTTTTTACATTTTTCTCATAGAATTTTATGTTTTTCGGGCAAACAACGGTGCTTTTCGGAATCAGCGGGCAATTTGCCATCGGATAGGGTCTTCAAACTTTACGAAATCGAAAAAAAAAAAGTTTCTCGATTTCGATCTCGAAATAATTTTTTTCTCGGAAAAAAAAAAAGTCTCGAAAATGTTTTCTCGAAATCGAAAAAAAAAAGATTGGTCGATTTTATAACAACCTGCTGGTACTATATATCTCTCGTTATGTCGTTACGTGAAAATCCATTGAAACTACTCGGTTGGCAAATTTAAGCGAAACAAAGTGAAATTACCTCGATTGATCGAATCCTCTGTTGGTCGAACGACCGCGTCGTCCACGAATGCCAGATTGGCTGTACAAATTTAAAAACCGAACGTGCCGCACGTTTTACGCTTCGACGAGTAATCTCTGCGGCGCGTCAAGCCAACCTCCGAGCCGCATCAATTACCGTGATGCGCCACTACTATATGTGGAGAGAGCAAACGGGAGTTGCAAAAAGAGAGAGAGAGAGAGAAAAATCCCGATCGTCAAGAGAATTAATTACGTAATTTGAGTGCAGAGGATACACATATTGTCGACGCACGGGCGTGGACGGAGCGTGTGGTTGGCGTAGCCGTTGGCACGCGAGAACTAATCGAAATAATCATTTCCGGGACACCGGCTGGTCGCGAACTGACGCCCCGTAGGCGCAGCGCACATCAATGAATCGTTTGGTATCCGGCAATTGGTATTAGGGGGTGCATCGTACTTGGAAAAAAAAAAAAAAATCAACCACGTTGTAGGTACCGAAAAGATTGATTTTGCATAATAATAATTCCAAAATGTTATCAACAAATAAATGAAAAATGAATTGTTCGACAATTTGCCTGGTAACCCAACTTTTTTTCTGATGAAAATTATTCAGTCATTTTTCTGAATACGTATGAATTTTTTCAGAATTTTCCCTAATTTTTCAAAATTGCGTTTTTTTTCAAGAAAAATGAGGGGCGATAACCGCATTTAAAAAAATGTAGACAAAATTCTGAAAAAATTCATGCGTATTCAAAAAAATGAATGAATCATTTTCATCAGAAAAAAAAGTTGGGTAACCAGGTAAATTGTCGAACAATTAATTTTTCATTTATTTGTTAATAACATTTTGGAATTATTATTATGCAAAATCAATCTTTTCGGTACCTACAACGTGCTTGATTTTTTTCAGATTTCTATCCCATTGAGAAGTGTTCGAAGTATTCTCTGAAACTCACGTCTGGCGGGACTGTACCAATCATATTACCTTAATTAGTTCACATGATGATTTTTTATCGGTAATTTCATCATTTGGGTTAATTAGAATTTTTTTTCTGAATTCCATTGCATTCCAACGATGCAAACCTCAACATCATCCTTTCGATCGGTAATAAAATCGATAACGATCCTCATCGTGGTGATTTTTCTCTGAAGGATGAAAAGCGGGTGACTCGAACGATCGTTCTCGACACGTTTCATATCCCTTCAGATTCTTTCAGTCGTCAGCGTCGAGAGAGAAACAAACGGGAGTTACCAACACTCAGGTATCGGTATCGATTTAAATGTAAAGAAGTCTGAGGAAGCGAAGAGAAATAAAAATGGTAACAAAGTGAAAAAAAAAAAAAAAAAAAAATAAGGAAGACTCGCGCAGAAATCGACCTGTCGGCTTGTTGAGATATCACGAGCATTTGTAGCTTGCTATTGGCCATTGGTATTAAATTGTTCCGAGGCTGAGGAAAAAAAAAAAAAAAAAAAAATTCCGGTATCAACTCGGTGTGGAGACTTTTCATTCAACCGTACCAACCACTATATCTGTGGCGTTGAGTCATTCGGCGTGACAGCTCCGACCGAGCTCGATCCACTACAGCGTCAGACGACCCGACTGCACACAATTTCCTCCGGGGCTAGACGTCTGCGCGGCCACATCCTACAATTTCTCACGGAGCGGCCAATTAACACCGGGATTCCGCTGTAATAAAACAAGAGCAATGTCTCTTGCTTGAAATTAAAGGAGCAATTGAGCTAGTCGCGCGTTCACTCCGATCTATATAGAGGTACCAACGTATGGTTACACTCGATCAGCGTTACGTTGAGGTTTGCATCGTTCCAGAGTCGTGTTTCTGTAAAAACCCTCATTTTTACAGAAATATAATTGATGGTACGATTGGCTTTGTAATTAGATTTTTATAATAATAATTCATAATGATTATAATAATTAATTTTTAATAAAACTTGATGGTAATTTTATTGAAAAAACGGAGAAAAAATGGAGAATGTGGAAAATAATCATCATATGAACTAATTGATGTGATGGCTTTTTATACCTAATTAATCATTTAGGATATTATTTTGAATCATTTAATTAATCATTTTCCTAATTAATAATTTAGGAAATATAATTGATGGTACGATTGGCTTTGTAATTACATTTTTATAATAATAACTCATAATCATTATAATCATTAATTTCTAATAAAACTTGATGGTAATCTTATTGAAAAAATGGAGAAAAAATGAAGAATGGAGAAAAAAATCATCATATGAACTAATTGATATGATGACTTTTTATACCTAATTTCATAATTTAGGTTAAGTAGAGTTAATTTTTTATTCTGAATTTCGTTGCATTCCAACGATGCAAACTTCAACATCATTATTATAACGACTAAGAGCACGAAAAAATCAAAATTATTTCACCCCCCAATGAGGCTGAATTATTTAAATCTTTATGGGATTAATATTTTATTCTTAATTTCGTTGCGTCGCAACGATGCAAACTTGAACGTCATCGATCAGCCGCGTTGGTGGATATGCGATTGCCGTTTGAAAAACAACGGCGCACCAGCGGCAGCAGGAATTTATGTATGAATATTACATTCGCGTTTCGGCAACATGCGGAAATTGCGATTCGACGCAGCTGGTCCTTCGTCTTTCCGCGTGACACTGCATATATCGGACCTACGTGTACATACCTACATTATTTCGGCGGATCATAAGGTCACGTTCAATTTCTCCGACGTGAAAAATTACCGCGAGTTTCCGCTACGCGTGTAATTGCATTTGTAATATAGGTGCGCAAAGCGCAATGTCAAAGCTATTTTTCACCGGTTCCCAGACAGAGCTCCGCGCCACCCGCGGCCGCTGTTAATACTTGCTTGTCAACTGCACAACATCATTTTTTGTTTTGCAGTTTTCGAGCCCGATGTAAGGGAGGTGCGGGCAAAATGGGACGCACAAGCGAAAAATGGTTTCACGATAACAAAAGTGTAGTTTGATTGCTTTTGATACAAAAAATTCGATTCCAATTTCCAACCATCAATTTTGAGCATCAGCAAAAAAAAAGTGCAGGCAAAATGGGACAGTCCCCCAAATTCGGAGATTCGTGTTTTTTTACTCGGTGATATTCCTTAATAGTTATTTCACAAAAAAAAAATTGTAAAAAAAAATTCAAAGTGACTTTTCCAAAGCTAGATTTCTTAAAACACTCAAAATTGTTAAAAATCTTTATTATTTTTAGAAATTTACTAATTTATTATATTTATTATTTATTTATTATATTTATTTATTTATTATATTTATTTATTTATTATATTTATTTATTTATTATATTTATTTATTTATTATATTTATTTACTGAAAAAAAAAAAAAAAAAAAAATCGCTGTCCCGTTTTGCCCGCGCGTCCCATTTTACCCGCACCTACCCTATGTGCATACTATATTCACCTGTCTACTGTACAGCGCAGTGACGATGCGCCGCGAATGTTGGATAGGCGGAAATGGGGGAGCAGGGAGAATTATAGTTACATATGCGCGCGGAATATTGTGCGGAATATTGTACGCTACTTATCACCATTTATCTTCTTCTCTCTTTCTTTCTTTCTCCCCAATTAAGTAGGCAGACGACCCGGACTGCAAACGCGGATAATTGAATCGAGTTTATTTTCCAGATAATGGGCAAGTGGTACGTCGTCGAGGTTCTGGATCACAAGATCGAGTCGACCAGGCAAATGACCACCGCTCGGGTGGTAATCGACTCGTGTCCGATAATCAAGTTGAGGCCCGACGACAGGGCCGTCCTGAAGCTACTGTGGAGCGAGGAAGCCGGGGATCTCGAGTACACCTTTCGATTTCCAGATTCCGTGAGAGGACCTGGATATTGGATCACGACTGGACCCCAAAACGGTATGAATTATTCTTCTTCTGATAGCGAAGGATATGAAAGGATAGCGAAGATTTTTTGTATTTTATACGCGATAATGAAGGTTCAAAAGGGTTTGCGACGTGTAGGAAAAAAAATGTTGTCAGTACAGAAACCCTTTTTACTTCACTCGGTGTGGTAATGGACGTGTTACGCACGCTTCGCGTAATATGTCCATTTGCACACCTTGTGAAGAAAAATTTCGTGCGTTACTCGACGGAAAAGCTTTTTCTCAACTCGTCTCATTGCAAATTCACACGAGCTGAGAGAAGGTTTTTCCGCCCTCGTAGTAATTAGTCATTATATGCTGCTATATATTTAGTCCTTGTTCTCAAATAATGCTTCACGAATTCACCACCGAAGTATTTAATAGATTTTACCCCTTTAAGAAAAAATGAATTAATCATAGCAAACGTACCATTTCATCATTCGTTCAATTTCCGTATGTTCGCAATTTTTTAACGAAAATAGTGTAATTCTTTGAAAAGATAAAAAAAAAAAAAAAAAAAAAAAATCCGAAATCTGTAAAAAATTGAGAAAAAATCCGAAAAAAGCGTCCACTCCACGTCCTTTGGGTGTTTCGTACTGGATGTTCCAATTCCGTTATATTTCCCCCTACCCACCGAATTCTATAAATTCCTATGTGACTGATCGATATGTTTTCGTTCGACAGGTTCCCTGGCCGAAAAATCGTACTCGCAATTCGCGGGCACCGTTCACGTGATGAAGGCCGTCGGCAATCACATGGTATTGACATTCTGCGCCGGTAATCCGGACAGCCAGCTCTACTCGGTGCTCATGTCGCGAGAGCACATTCTACAGAAGAGCAACATCAAGGGAGTTCACAACTTGTTGAGCCGACGCAATTTGCATATAGTGAGCATTCGCGAGACCTGCGCGAAAGGCGCCGCGTTCGCTCCGAGCACGACGGTCAACCTCTTTGTTCTAGGAGCCTGCTCGCTAGTTTTATCGAGGCTTCTCGTCGCTCTGTCTATGTCGCAATAACTACTATTTATATTTTTATTTCCAAAACACAACTGTTTTCCGTGTTAGGTACTAAGATATTGAAGTTTGCATCCTTGGAATCCAACAAAATTCCTAAAAGAAATTAATTCTAATTAACCCAAACGATGAAATTACGTATAAAAAATCATCACAGGATCTAATTGATACGATGACTTTATATACCTAATTTCATCATTTGCGTTAATTAGAATTAATTCTTTTTCTGAATTTCGTTGCATTCCAACAACGCAAACTTCAACATCATTAGGTACTGAAATTCTCGAATTTTCTTCCCTCGGGTGCGACTTCAGAGATTTCAATCTAATTCCGTGTCAAATTGTTGCTAGTTCGATAGTTTAGCGAGCCCACTATGATAAACAATTAGAGATTGTTCCATTACCAAAGAAAGAAGCGAGAGAAAAAAATGAAACCAAAGAAAAAATAGAAAGAGTCACCAGTCAGTAGTAGACCAGCGGTAGAAACTTAACGCTAGTGATATACCGTATCGATAATAATACGATGACTGATATGATACATTATGCGGACAACGGAATATTTTTCGATATTTACGTCCAAAAATCGTGCGACATCCATCCAGCCGCATTCGTTATCTCTCAATAGTTCCAAACTCTGTGTTTAGCGTAATTCCGGGTAATATGGGCAACTGAAATGTGATCGCGCCGGTCGATGTTCTCCGGAATGAAACTATATCAAGAGAACGCGGTAGCGTCTCGACGCCATGTGCGAATTATCTGTACTACATAATTATAGTACCACTGTTATATTGTTACATATCGCTCCAAAGAATCAAACATATTATAATATATAATATATAATATATAACAATAACAATGATAACGTGTCACTGCGACTTGTTTATTTCAAAGCCCAACAACCGGTGGTAGGTATCAGTGTTGTAAGTCCCTGTTACTTTAAAAATTAAATAAAAATAAATAACAGTTTATTTTCTAGTTACGATTATACAAAGATGACCTGTAGCGATTATGAAATTATATGTGAAAATTTGAGTAGCCGTAAGAAAACACGAATTTTTCATTAAATTTTCGAAAAAATTGTGGGAAAAATGGACAAGCACAGCGCTCCATTATTTTCGCAATGAATTAACAATATTTCTCCAATTTTTTTCAACGATGTTACCATGAAGTTTTATGGGAAATTAATATATTTCTTGCCTCTATCCAAAAGTTTCCACATCAAATTATAATCATTACGAGTTATTATCGTAAAAACATAATTACAAATCCAATGGTACCGTCAATTTTATTTCTATAAAAACGAGGGATTTACAACTCTGGTAGCTTATGTGTTGAAGCGTGTAAATATGTACAGTAACTACCTACCAAGCACGCGCGGGAGTTACGGTTGTCAGGGGGAAGAACTCGAAGAAGCAGGAGAACGTAGTAGCCGCGATAATTAAGGTTAATCGTCCGAGATTAATTCCGCCCTATTGGCGGTTGCGTCACGTGTGACAAGGGCCGCGAGTTTCTTACTTCCCAAGCGAAATTACCTTCTCCCATTATCATCGTTATATCATCCTTTTCCTGCTGCTTATTGATCGCGTTCGCAACCCGCGCGTCACTCGCGTTTCACGCGTTTCCCATCTCATCCAATTCTTCGGCGTCTTTTTCGGTGTCTCTCTCCCGGTCGGGGGGATTCATCGAGTCGAGTGGTCTTTGTAACCCGGAGGATATAACCCAACGTCGTTCAAAAGGAAACGAGCACAATGCGAGGGTTTTGTCGGTGGAGTCTTCGTGGTCTAGCTTGGTTTTCGTAAAACGTCCGCCTCGCGGATATATTTTCTTCGGCTTTTACGCTTTTACATTGTGTCGACTCGCAACTCGGATGTCAGTCGAGACAGACAGACAGACAGACGGCTGGACAGATAGACGAGTACGCACAATGACTGAACAGAAAGCGCTCCAGGAACTCGGCGGACCGGATGCTGGAAGATTATTAAATTCGTAAAGCGGCGAAGAAGAAATGTTGAACCCTCGTCGATCTAGATTCTCGAGAACAATTATTCGTCGCTACTGTAATGACAATCAAATGATGATCTTGACCGCGGCGAGGACCGAGAAATGTCAATTTCACATGACGACTCCCTAAGTGCCGCCTCTCCGTGGGTGTCTATTTTATACGCAGCGGCTGAAGCCTATGGAGGAAATAGCTTGCTACCGGAACAACAGTTGACCGTTTAGCCCATTTAATTAATTGACATTTTAATTATCGCGTGGGTGTCGTTTCCCATTTGATCATCGGGCCATTTGTGACCTCAATGCAGCGTCTCGTTTGTTTCTAAGCAATAGAAGCACGAGCTCAAGTGGGCGCTGACTGTCAGGTGCTTCGATGCACTTTTGTTCTTGAAGATTTTACTGTAAATTTACGAAAGAATCACATCGAGTAATTTGGCTGAAGTGCTCGGGATGGTTTTGCCATTAAAAAAATCACCATTTAAAAAAATACGTTTTTTTCTGATTAAAAGATTCGAATAGAAACAATACAACGGACGAAAATCCGATTGAAACCTCTTTGAACCGATTAGAACCAATGAAACGGACAAAAATCCGATTAAAACCTGTGTGAACCGATTAGAACCAATAAAACGGGCAAAAATCCGATTGAAACCTGTTTGAACCGATTAGAACCAATAAAACGGACAAAAAATCCGATTGAAACCTGTTTGAACCGATTAGAACCAATAAAACGGACAAAAATCCGATTGAAACCTGTTTGAACCGATTAGAACCAATAAAACGGATAAAAATCCGATCGATACCGGGGTTGACTAGCAATGTCCCGAAAATGCAAAAACCTGAAAACTGTTTTACCCCATGAGATTCAGTTGTTGACTAGCCACGCTCGACGACTTGTTTTCTTACCGGCGCCAGCCTATCAAGATTCCTATGGTAATTTTACTCAAACGAAGGTCCTTTCTCTTTGTATACTGTGAAAAAAAAAATTGCAATTGTTTTTTGTTTATATTATTTAGTATATATTTTTTAATATATTATTATTACATAAGATATTCCTAATGATATAGCAATATATTAAATTGGGCATTGATCTCACCTTAAATTGTTTTCATTTTCGTTCTTCCCCTTAGAATCATCTTTTTTCTCGTCTCTCAACTACAGGTATGGGAGGCAATATGGGAGGGTGACATCGATACTTCGGATATTTACAAAAATACAAAAGATTACAAAACATCGACACCTACACACCGATCATCTCAATTTCTAACTTCTCGCTCGTTACACATTCAACTATTTGTTCTCGACTACTCGCGATTATGCAGGGTGTACGATTATTGTTTGCAACTCTCACTAAAGATTATAACACGCTCTTGTTTCCTCTCGTTTTTTTTTCGATAGATAGATAGATAATAAAAAATCAGACTTTACGTAATTAGCGAGAGCTTCGCTTGTGCCGAGCTTCTCGTAGGCCTTATTATTTCTTTTAATCTGCTTAAAAGAATTAAATCACGAGCGACATTCGTTCATTTCTCTCTCTCTCTCTTTTTTTCAACGTATATAAAAAAATAATAAACATAGCAATTTAAGATACCTATATAATCTTTTGATTCGATGTGTCGAACCTCGGTTGGTCCGATCGCCGCTACAAAATACACACACGATGTCGCTCGCGGTCGGTCAGTGTGTGTGTTTTTTTGCTGGTTCTTAAAATTAATATGACTGTGATTCGTAACATAAGCGTTTGGATGGCATAATGCCATTGCGAACGTAAAATAAAATGACTTTATGTACAACGTAAAATTGACGTATATACCACTTTTTTCGTGTATTCGGGATTGCAGTATTATAATATTATCTTTAATCGTTATACTCAACGAGATTTCTCTCCCTTTTATCCCTGTTTTCCATACTCCCCGTCGATCGGACTATACATATATATTGAATATATTTATTTGCTCTCAGCCGAGAAATCGAATTTTTTTTAACTTGTATTGCACTGCAACTTGACTGAAATTCTATATATGACTATATTTCCATCTCATTATATACCGCAATCCCGTGTCTACCATTGATACACCAACCTCTCGGTATAATTATTATACTTCTCTCTCGTATCCCATACGCTCCTTCAATCATACGGAAGATAAAGATTCGTTCGTTTCTCGATACACACGCGATGAATGTGAGATATGTGGTGGTGGTGATGCTGCTGCTGCTGCTGTTTCTGCCGCCTTCGCCGCCGCCGTCGCTGTTGATGCTGTTGCTGTGTATGCGAATAAAATAAAACTATGACAATTCCTCGCGCTTTGTATGCACCTTATGTGTGATTTCGGTCCAGTCAACCAGCGTGTTCTCTCCGTCTCTCTCTCACTCTCTTTCTCTCTGTATCACCGTACAAAAATCCGATTGAAACCTGTTTGAACCGATTAGAACCAATAAAACGGACAAAAAACCGATTGAAACCTGTTTGAACCGATCAGAACCAATAAAACGGACAAAAATGCGATTTAAACCTGTTTGAACCGATTATTTTTCAATCGGAATTTCGTCCAATTTGATCGGTTTCCATCAGTGTCAATGGGAATCATTAATCAGGGGTTCCATCGCTTAGGTCCCAAATTCGACAATCTGATACCCTACCCTAAATCGCGCGCTACTTATATCACGGGAGAGAAGAACACGCGCTTTATAATATTTTATCTTGGCACTCGATGACGACTTCCATTTTCGACGAAAAAAAAATTAAAAAAAATGGAAATAATTCTAATAAACGTCTCGGCGACCCGTCAAGTTTGTCTTCGCGATGGGTGATGGTCAGTCGACCATGATTGCGACAATCGGAGCATGGAGGAGAGGGTGAGTCAGGCGCGAAACGAGCCTAATGCCTCTCGCGGGAATCCTCTCGATGGGCGCTGTGTCTTCGGGTCTCCTGTCCACTCGGTGTCACCGGACGGCGCTTTGATCTCTTGAACTTGGCGATATCCTCGCCGAAGACATCGCCGGTTCTGAGGGCCGATATCAGGTCGTCGAATTCACCCTTGTTGTCGCCCTGACCGTTGCTGTTCGCTTCGTTCTTCTTGTTCAGTGTAATACTGTTTAGGATACCCTCTCGCGAGTTCTTCCTCTCCATCGTTCGTTTCTTCAGCTGGAAGGAAAGAAAAACCAAGAGCTATCGATATCTGACACTACGATTGGATTAGTTTCGATTGAGGATGTAGAAGCTCCAAGTGTTCAATTCGCATAAATTCGAGACAAGTGCGAGAGAATTGCAAAGGCATCTCGATGGTCCGAAAATCTGAACAAATTTATGCACACTAAAGGTTCTGAAAAGATTAATTTTGTGTAATAATAATTCCAAAATGTTAATAACAAATTGATTGAGAAAAAATTGTGTAACGAATATTTCGCTGATCCAAGTTTTTTTTGCATGAAAATGATTCCTTTATTTTTTCTGTGTACGTATGCATTTTTTCAGATTTTTATCTAATCTTTGAAATTTGTACATACTTTCCATAAAAAAACCACAAATTTCAAAGATTAGATAAACATATCAAAAAAATTCATATGTATACAGAAAAACAAATAAATCATTTTCATGCAAAAAAAAAAGATTTGGGTCAACGAAATATTTGTTAAACAATTCTTTTTTAATCAATTTGTTATTGACATTTTGGAATTATTATTATGCAAAATTAGTCTTTTCGGTGCCTTTAGTGCGCATGAATTTTTTTCAGATTTTCAGACCATCGGGAAGTGTTTGCAATTCTCTCGCACTTTTCTCGAATTTATGCGAATCGAACACTCGGTGCTTCTACGTCCTTAATCGGATCGCGGTAGATCGAATTACGATATGCGTACTTCCTGCTCCTGCTTCGCCCGTCGTTCCTCCTCCTCGACCTTTCTCCTCATATTTTCCACGTCCTGCCTCGCCTCGGCGAGAGCCTGCAGAAAATTCTCAAAGATACCGAAGAACTCGTCGGGCTGAACACCCGCGGAATCCTCCCCGAAGAGTCGCACCGCCCTGTCGAATCTCGTCTTCATGTCCTGGAAGAGATCCTCCGCCTCGGCGAGACGACAGGTCGCCTGAGCCTGGAAATCTCGCATCGCTGGAATGAACATGTCTCCCTGAAGGACCTGCGACTGACCACGGTGGAATTCTGGAAAACCAATGTCACGAAGCGTGTGTAATTAAATCCATTGTAATTAAATCCATCGTAATTAACTCCATCGTAATTAAATCCATCGTAATTAAATCCATCGTAATTAAATCCATCGTAATTAAATCCATCGTAATTAAATCCATCGTAATTAAATCCATCGTAATTAAATCCATCGTAATTAAATCCATCGTAATTAAATCCATCGTAATTAAATCCATCGTAATTAAATCCATCGTAATTAAATCCATCGCAATTAAATCCATCGTAATTAAATCTATCGTAATTAAAGCCATCGTAATTAAATCCATCAACGTTAAAGACGCGATAAACGAGGAGCAAAAGTCTCGCACCGATTTCTCGTTGCACGTCCTGCAAACCGTTCTTCAGGTTGGCGACTTCCCTCTGAAGATCGGCCATGCTGACTCTCGCGGCGGTCCTCACGTGAGGCATGTCTTCCTCGATTTCCAGGACGTCCCTGAACCGCGATTCCAATATCTGCACGAGATAGTGAAGAAGCGTCGTTCCCTTGGAGCACGAGGATTTCGTGTCAACGAGACGATTCAACGAGGCCAATCGGAAACCACCGGCGTTTCCCCGTGCGTTGCCTCGGTTCACGTAATTCCCAAGCGCCAGAACGAGTTCCAACAGCTTCCGGAGTTTTCGCGATCTCGCGACCTGACGACTCGCCTCGAGAACGGCTCGCATCCTCGGCGTCAGTTCGGCGATGCTTGCCGAGAATTTTTTCTTGTAGTGCAGGGATCTCAATCGTTGCTCGTAGTGCGGCACTCTGAAAGACAGTCCGATGTGTAGGTAAAGTACTCATTTAAAAATAAATAAATAAATAAATAAAATAAATAAAAATAAATAAAAATAAATAAAAATAAATAAATAAATAAATAAAAATAAATAAAAATAAATAAAAATAAATAAAAATAAATAAAAATAAAATCTTCATGGCTATGAATATTTTGTCAAAAATCGCGACATTGAAATTACGCAAAAAAAAGCGTGAAAAAGAATACGTACTTGGATATTTGATAGAGGAAACAGTCGGCTCTGCTCTGCAATTCCTTCTGATTCATATCAAGAAGCGCTGCCTCTTCGGCAGACGGAATATACTTGAGCAATTGCTCGACCATATCAATGTGAAGAATATTCTGCTGATCCATCGACAGGATCGCTCGGGTGATATCGTGATCCGACATCTTCAGCTTCGACAGGAGAATCGTACAATTCTGAGCTCTCCTCGAGTCGATGACCGACATGGTGCTCTTGTTCTTTCCCAATTTACGAAGATCCTCGATCGAACCCTCGGTGGAGACGCCGTTCTTCTGATAAGCGCAAAAAATCTTGTCTATCGACTCGAGATCCATGACGTTGTATAGCTTCGAGTCGTCCAGCTCGGACCAAATGGTTCCCTGCAACTTCTGCTCGGGTATCTTCGACCAATTGAAGGATTTCAGAGGATTGCTCGGCTGCGGAACGTTCTTGACGATTTCCACTTTCATCGGGGGTGGAGCGGCCGGCATGAGACAAGGAGGAGGCGGTGGAGGAGCGAGCGGAGGTGGCGGAGGTGGAGCCGGCGGGCTCGCCTGTTTCGCCTCGACTTTCTCGACGACCTCGTCCTCGACCATTTTGATCGTCGCCTTCGCGTCGTCCGGCAGACTGCCCGACGCCACGAGCTGCTCCAGCCGCTTTCTCTCCGACTTCTCGTTGTTCACCTGCCGCGAAAGAGCCTCCATGTTGTCCCGCAGCTCCGATATTCTCTGCTTCGTCTCGATGTGCATGGAAGTTTCTTTTTCCAAACGTTCCTTCGTTCTCGCCAGGCTCGCCTCTATGTCCTCTTTTTCCTGACTTCGCTGATCCAACTCCTGCTCCTTCTTCGCCAGCCTCGACGACATGTCCGAATTCTCGCGTTCCAGTTCCTCGGCTTTTTTCCTCGCCGCCACGAGCTCCTCCTCCTTGGCCAGCAGGTGCACGATCTCCTTCACGTTTATCTCGATCGGCGCCACGTCCGGGTTTCTCGGTGTTCCCGTCTCGCTGATCTCCGTTTGGAGGACTATCTGCTGGGCGATTCGGTCGAACAGCAGCCAATGTTGGGGATGGGATCCGTAATCCACTGGAACAAGAAACAAAGTCAGTTTGTTTTCCATGTCCACCCGACTGTCTGTCTATGAATGAGGGATTCTTGAAGAAGCAGTTTTCATTTTAAAAGGCTTTTTTTACTGAAACTTTTTGTTCACATTTTTGTAATAAAAAAAATGTACGTTCCAATAAAAAAATTTGAAACTGTTCTCAAAAATGCTGTATTAGATTTTTATAAAAATAGAATTTTGTTCTATTAAAAATTAAAAAATTAATTAGAAAATTCTATTTACTAAATAGAATTTTCTACTAAAAATAGAAAATTCTATTTTTTATAAAACTAGAATTATTTACTATAAACACAAAAAATATAAAAATATAAAAAAATAGAATAGAAAATTCTGTTTTTTATAAAAATAGAATTTTTAAAATAGAATTCTATTTTTTATAAAAATAGAATTTTTAGAATTTTTTATACAAATTTTTAAGCTGTGACTCAGGTGAGTTGAAACAATGAGTTGTTGAAATAGAAAATGAAGTGAGACATTTTTGACTCTCGGTTTGCAAATTTCTCAAATCCACCCATCAACCAATCATGGTTCTTGGCCATGATGAAAAGTTTCTTATCGTTTTATCTGCGTCAACATTAATAAATGTTACACTTACGAGGCAGCAACAAGCAATGCTCCAGCAGGCTCAAAAGATGAGGATAAGCAGCTGTATGACTGAGTTTTCGTCTCAAGAGGTCGAACATCGCGGTTGCGCTCTTGGTGTCGACGTGTTCCTTCTCGAATTTCCTCGCGAGTTCCTTCTCGTCCTCGTTCCTCACCATCTCGAAGAAATCCAAATGCCTGTCGAGGGTCTCGTTCTCGTATTTTCGTAGCTTCTCGATGATGGGTTGAATGCCGAGCATCAGCAGCTCGTATCTCAGGTGAAGCCTGAACTCGAGGGTGACCTGGCCGGGTCCGTAATTCAAAACGGCGTTTATGAAGGACATTATCGCGGTCTTGAGGGAAAGATTGTCCCGATAGATGCCGAAGTTCTTGTCGAGGTCGTTGATTATACTCTGAAATCGCGTTCTCTCGGAATGATACTGCTGAAAGTGTAGCATCGCCTCGAGGACCTTGCGATGTCCGCCCGGCACCAGACACACCGCGCCCAGAATCTCCAGTACCGAGATCTTCGCCTTGATGTTCTCAGTCGCCAGCGACTGGGATATCGTGTTTATCGCCGTTGGATGAGCGAGAACGTGGGCTCTGCCATTCTGTGATAAATTCAAGCGTTCAAAGAGGAATTATTACATTGCGTTTATCCGACACTATAGGAATAGGATAGAAGTACAGTTTTTGGCTACTTTTGGTCTAATTGTGGCCACCAAGTTTAAAAGGACTTAATCGTTTATGTTGTTAAATATCCCGTCCAATGTACAAAAAATAAATAAATAAATAAAAAAAAATGAGCTTGACAATCTTATGAATTTGTATGAATACTTTTGAGGTATCAGAATTCGTATATGGATAAACAAATATTTCAAATTAATTACAGTGAAAATGGCTACAAACGATACAGTGGCCACAAATGGTACTTCTACCCTAGAGCGAGAAATACTTGTACTCACCGAATTGTTCATCAAAGCCTTCAAGCAACCGATGACGCTCGTGTGAAGATTGCTGTTGGCCGCGTCGACGTCAATGGCTCCGAGCACCTGGAGCAAAGCGTTGAGGCCATCGAGCTCGATGAATCTCAGGACAAAGCTGTGCGGTTGCGTTCTCAGAGCCGTCTTGAGGGCTTCAACCTGACGCATGTGATTCGGCAGATCGTCGCCGTCCTCGGAGAAAGGTGTCTGTGCAAAGAAAAACACGATGTGAAATAGCTGATCAATGAAATAACGAAACGTACACCCAGAGAAATCGTTTTGATGGGATCTGTTCGAAACAAATAAAATTTATTTGAAGGAAATAAAATTCATTTCATTCAAATAAAATAAATTCATTCAATAAATTTATTTGAAGGAAATAAAATTTATTTCATTCAAATAAATTAAAATAAATTAAAATTTTTTTAAAATAAATAAAAAAAAAAATTTAGAGAAATAAAAAAAAAAATTTTAAGAAATTTAAAAAATTAATTTTTTTTAATAATAAAAATAAAAAATAAAAAATAAATTTAAAGAAATTTAAAAAATTAAATTTTTTTTTAGTAATAAAAATAAAAAATAAAAAATAAATTAAAATTTATCTCGTTCAAATAAATTTGATTTGTTTCGAATAGATCCCATGAGAACGATTTTTTCTGGGTGTAGATGCAGCGACGAATCAACGAAACTCACACTCCCGATCATTCGGACCCTGTGGATGTAGTCCTCGGGATCGCCGCTGAGGTCGGTGGTGCGGAGACCCCCGTTGTCAAGCGTATCGTTGCCCTTTCTCGAGCAATAAATCTGCCACTTCTTGTTCGCTGGAAGCGCGAGAACGGCCTGTCGGTTGGCCTGCGTCAGGTCGAGCTCGTCCACCAGCTCGAGAAACATCTTGTTCAGCTCCTCCTCGGCGGGCATCGGCAGCGTCGGGGTCATTGCTTGCAGCGTCAGCGTTCCAGTGTGCTCCACCACGCAGTATGTGATTTCCGGCGGTTCGTCATCCTGACGGCAGACAACAACAACAACCGATTGAAAAATAACGTATAGCTAGGGGGAGGTGCGGGCAAAACGGGACATGCGGGGTAAAACGGGCCCCCCTTTTTTTGACCATCGGAAAAAAAGAGGGTAAAATGGGCCACCGTGTCTGTCGTAAGTTTTGAGGCTTCTTTCTTCGTTAAAACTTTTTTCCCGTCGTCTTCCATGATTTTTTTTTATTCGCGAGCTTCTTCGGCAATATTTTTTTTTTTTTTTTTTTTTTTTCTTTATCAATTCATGCCCAATTCCATATCTGAGCGCTATGTATAAACCATATATTTTTTTTTACCTAGGCCATTTTACCCCGGACATTTTTTTTGCCGACGCTCAAAATTGATTATTGATATCGAATTTTTTAGTGAAAAGCAATAAAAAACACTTTGAATTTTGTCATAGATCCATTTTTTTCTCAGAGGGTCCATTTTACCCCGGTCTCCCCCATAGCCACATCATTGAGCACCGCGCGATATCCGAAGACGCCACCGTCGTAAATCTCGACGCTTAAGCGGTAGCCGCGCGGCTGCAACGCGGTGCCAACACACAGTCGAGAGGAATCGACTGTGCGCGTTTGCGGCGAGAAGAAAAAAAAAAAAAAAAAATGTCTTGCAACGATAGTCTCGTATAGTCGCCGGCGGCAAAGGTCAGGGGACCGGCCGGCTCCTCGGGCACTGAATTCCTGAGGTACTTTCACACGTGACTGGGAAATCACCCATTCGAGTGGAGCTCCGAGCCAGCAGCAGCAGCCGCAGCGGAATCGGTGGCGCCGTCACCGATTCTCATAGCTAGCTGCCCGCGCAAACATCATCGAGCCGGACGCGTTGCGTCCGCTAGTGGAATGTTCGCCAGAACGATTTTTTTTTTTTTTTTTTTTCGACGTTTTACGATCAACCCGATGCCACGCACCTTCGCGGCCTTTGGCCACGTGCCAGTTATAATTGACGGGAAACCCCCCATGGAAAAAAAGTATGCAAGAAAAGTGTATTTTTCGATATATCGAAAAATATATAAATAATGTACGTGGTATAATAATCACATATTTTTTTTTAATACTTTTTATATATTCGGCAATATCACATATTTCGCGCGAACGTATATCCGGGCGAATATACGTGTAGTGTACTTTTTTTGTATATTCGTGCGTATATCTGGCGAATATACGTACGGTATATTTTCTGTATATATACATAAATTCATACATAAATGCATGTATAAGGAGTATATCAAATATATATATATATATATGTACAAGTATATTGCCATATAATACTTATAAAGTATACTGAAAGTTATATCCCAAATATACCATTTTTCGCGCAAGTATACGTGGTGTAAAAAAAATATACTTTTCAATATATTTTCGAATATACTTTTTTTCCATGGGGGGTTCGCCACAACAATATTCTTTTTCTCGTTTCGTTTTTGTTTTTTTTTTCGACGTTTCACGATCAACCCGATGTCACGCACCTTCGCGGCCTCTGGCCACGTGCCAGTTATAATTGACGGGAAACCTCTCGTCGCATCTGCCCTCACGCGGTCCACATGATTTACTAAGCGTTGTATTATACTAATCTACACTCGACTGTGTCCGCGTAGAAACGCAACGGAATGTACGTCGCGACGGATCGTTCGTTGGCAGAGCGAATAAATTCTTTCCTCAAAGTGGACATTTTTATAGGTGCTCGCGATGGAACATTTTAAGGTGTTCCTGTCGTACTGAATTTTTTGCGGATAAATGGTAATGGTATACGTCAAAAATCGATATATTGTAAAAAAAAATAAAAAAATAAAAAATAAAAAATAATAATAATAATAATAATAATAAAATAATAATAATAATAATAATAATAACACCTGAGGTCGATTTTGGCGAACAACTTTTCAGGCATGCGCCGCATCGTATGTTACATTACCCTAATGTTATTAACAAATTGATGAAAAAAACGTTATTGAATCAATTTCGCGGAAAGCCAATTTTTTTATACCATCGAGAATTAAGAGAATCCTGCCGTAAGCTGCCGGTGTAATTTGCCGCGCGTTTGGAAAATATCGCGTCAAGAGCTGCTCGATTCTCTTGCTGCAAAACCATTTTTCTCTTGTGCGTTCCATTCCGCCCACCCATCCCTTGGCCGTCCTTTTTTTTCGGAATATTTTCGAAGCGATAACCGGACGAGAATTTCTCGCAGGGGCTATTAAAGTCTACTACTATATTACCGCTCCCCGCTGGAGTGAGGATACGAGGTCCGAGGATCGTTCGATGCAAAAATAAAAAAAGAGCGGATAAAAAGAAAAGTGGATAAAGGAATTTCTCGGGGAATTCAGGCACTTGGATTCAAGGTGAACGGGCTCCTAATATTCTTGAATCTTTGTGGAACGGGGAGGACCACCGATGGAAAAGCTTTCTTCCCCTCCGGTCGATCCGCCGCGGCCGTTAACGCGACGATGTCAAAGACCCTGTGCGACGGGCTCGCTGCATGCACGCTGCATGCATGCCGCTCGATGTGTCTTAGGCTCTGCCGGAGCATCGTGACATTGCAAGGCCCCTTCACCGGGTGCTGGAATCACCGTCGCGCATACGGGAATGTCTAAGCTTTTTTTTTTTTTTTTAGCTATCGAGGTCGAACCTTGAATTATTTATAATGCCGCGTGTTGCGCGTTTGTGCGTTTCTGTCCACGTAGTCGGACACAAATGGAAGACAGCGCGCGAATCGTCGGGCAACGGACAAATTCTAGGCTTTTCTGCTGTCTCACGAGCGGGACCGACACCCGGCTCTGACGAGATTACATTTTAAGGTCACTGGGCTTTAAACACGGAGTCCGAATTTTTTATCAAATTGTTGGTAATGTCACAGCGGGATATCGGGATTTGGGTTGCAGTTTTTTAGCCTGAGTACGCCGCAATTTTGCAAATTTTCAATTTTTTAAATTTCCAATTTTGCAAATTTTCAATTTCTTAAATTTCCAATTTTTTAAATTTCCAATTTTTCAAATTTCCAATTTTTCAAATATCCAATTTTTCAAATATCCAATTTTTCAAATATCCAATTCTTCAAATATCCAATTTTTCAAATATCCATTTTTTCAAATTTCCAATTCTTCAAATATCCAATTTTTCAAATATCCAATTTTTCAAATATCCAATTTTTCAAATTTATCATTGCATGTTTCGCGCACTCGCGAATTTCTGAAAACGGCGTTTGTAATTTTTCGCACGGTATCGTAAAAAAAATGTATACAAATGTTTTGTAATTTTTGAAGTACTTTTGATAAATTTGAAAGAAAGAAAGAAAAACGGAGCTTCTATCCATTGGGATGAATTACAAAAAAAAAAATCAACTATATCCCCGATGGTCGTGGTCAAAGGTGATCCGATCGGCATATAAGTCTCCACGGGTAGCCGAGTCGTGAATTCTCGCTCATCCAAGAATTCGCCACGTCAAGTGGGTAGCCAGGTGGGTACTGTATTCTTGAGGTCATATTCCCGCGGAGATAAGCCTCATCAGCGAGTTATTTGCTCCTGACGATGCTTCGCGTCAAGAATGCCATCGTGAATCAGGAAGCAATTGCTTTTGATTTATTTCGCCTTCCTCGCCAATGTTAACACTCAGAAGAAGACGGAGAGCAAAAAAACGAACGCGACACTTCTCGTCATCGTGGTATGCGCGTCGCCGTTCAAAACCGTAACTGCGCGGCAATTCGTTCGCGCTCTGCAATTTTCTTTCCACTCGTGCGTCGCGTTGTTGTCGTCGCTGTCGCCGTCGTCTCGGCTCTGCTTGTAATAATACCAGTGTAACAACGTGTCTCGGTTTGATCGCCGCACCAGAGAGGCGCGTCCACGTCCCTCCGCGCAACTCTCTCCTCCGTTCTCCTCTAACGATCATAAATAATACAAATAAAAAGCATTTGCAATTGTAACTAGGTCCACTATTGCAATTAGGGTTCGTGAGAGAGAAAACAAAACCAGAACGAAAAAAAAGATAAAAAAATCGAAAAGGAAAGAGAGATTAGAATTGAATGAAAGCTGAGCAGCCGTGGGCAGTAAAAAATGACTCTCAATGATGTATTAATGTTAATCCATCGAGCTCTCGTGAATTATTCGTCCGTCTCCGCGTCGACAGGCCCGAAGGACAGTCGCACTTCCCCTTGTAAAAAACCTCCTCAAGTAAAAAAAAATATATGAGACTTATATACAAGCCTCATATAATTTTATAATTAAAATTATCCCTTCTAAAAATTTGCGATTTTTGAGGGTCTGACTTTAAAATTCTGTAAAAAATTCAGAAATCAAGATATCGCGTTCCGCCTTGCGGCATTCTCTTCGTTATAGAGTTTTCTTTCGAACGAAAAAAGAAAATCCAGGTTCCATCAATCCAAGAAAAAGTAACCTCGATTTTAGTGAAGTGATGAAATTCCGAAAAAAGTGAAAAATCATTTTTCGCATTTTTCTCGTCGAATTTTTAATTTTTCGGGCAAATAACGGTGGTTTTCGGAATCAGCGGGAAATTTCCCATCGGATAGGGTCATCAAACTTTACGAAATCGGAAATTTTTTTTTCGCGAAAAAACGCAAGGGGTAGGGGAGAACGGGGGAATGGCGAACACCTAAGAAAGAATCGAAATTAAACACACAAAGAAGCAAGTAATTAAATATTTTCAGGCTCAAAATCATAGCTTGACATGTCTTCTTCGACACAGTGACAACATTTTTCAATAAAATATCGAAAAATAAACTTTTTCTGCGGCTGTAGAAAAAATGCCAATGTACGGCATTACCCTCACCGTCGGGTAATAGCGAACAGGGTGTGGGCAATCCCGAACGATGCTTTCGGAGATCTACAAAATAAGTTTCTAGACACTGCAATAGACGAAAACTAGGAGAATAATCATGAACTTTTATTTTTATCGAATACTTAACACAATTATAATTTAAACACGCGTAATTGCGATTTGTTTTACTAAAATAGAAGTATCACTTTAACAAAATATACGTAAATATGGGAACTCTTCGTTGCCGCTCTATCATCTATCACATTAATTGATATTACAGTTTCCACATTTCGTCTTCTCCAAATTTTCATGAAGTATTTAATAAATAATAAATTGTACATACGTAACCTTGAAATTCCGCAATAAACGAACGGTATTCGCGAATAAACTGCTACTGCATATATCAGAAGAATATAATTCCGTCGACCACACATATTAGATAATAAAATAACATTATTTCATCGATACCAAGAGTTAAATAGACAATAAATATAATACTAACCTCGGTCGCCACGTCCGCTCGGCGTTAGACGTCACTCGTGCCAAACGTTCGCGATTACCAACAAATGCTGTTCGCTATTTCCCCGAAACGACTTCACAACGTAATTTTTGTCTACATCCGGTAATATTTGGGCGAGAAATTTTTTTCAAAAACGATATGAAAGTGAAAATAATAACGAATACATGAGAATATCTGAAGTAAAATATTAGCAAATATACATAGGAAGAAATCCTTATTTCCTTTGAGGTGAATTTTAGATCGTGAATCGACGTAAAATGTCAGACCTCTTTTAAAATATTTTTATACTTATTTAATAATAAAAAAAATACGATTTAGTCACACTTCGTGTACATTAATCGACGCAAAAAATTGTAATCAGATATTATGAATACATGGTGAGTAATCGAGGTGTTCGGTATTACCCACTGTACGCCATTGCCCCGTTCTCCCCTACCCCTTCTAAAAATTTGCGATTTTTGAGGGTCTAACTTTAAAATTCTGTAAAAAATTCAGAAATTAAGATATCGCGTTCCGCCTTGCGGCATTCTCTTCGTTAGAGAGTTTTCTTTCGAACGAAAAAAGAAAATCCAGGTTCCATCAATCCAAGAAAAAGTAACCTCGATTTTAGTGAAGTGATGAAATTCCGAAAAAAGTGAAAAATCATTTTTCGCATTTTTCTCGTCGAATTTTTCATTTTTCGGGCAAATAACGGTGGTTTTCGGAATCAGCGGGAAATTTCCCATCGGATAGGGTCATCAAACTTTACGAAAACGGAAATTTTTTTTTCGCGAAAAAACGCAAGGGGTACCCCTTCTAAAAATTTGCGATTTTTGAGGGTCTAACTTTAAAATTCTGTAAAAAATTCAGAAATTAAGATATCGCGTTCCGCCTTGCGGCATTCTCTTCGTTAGAGAGTTTTCTTTCGAACGAAAAAAGAAAATCCAGGTTCCATCAATCCAAGAAAAAGTAACCTCGATTTTAGTGAAGTGATGAAATTCCGAAAAAAGTGAAAAATCATTTTTCGCATTTTTCTCGTCGAATTTTTCATTTTTCGGGCAAATAACGGTGGTTTTCGGAATCAGCGGGAAATTTCCCATCGGATAGGGTCATCAAACTTTACGAAAACGGAAATTTTTTTTTCGCGAAAAAACGCAAGGGTTTTTATATGAGGTTTATACCTCATATAACAAAAATTATATGAGGTTTATACCTCATATAACAAAAATTATATGAGGTTTATACCTCATATATTTTTTTAGCTATCGAGGTCGAACCTTGAATTAATTTTAATTAGTTTTTTACTTGGGCTCGCGATTCTCTTCACCGCTTTACCACCTCGAGAAAATAGAAAATTTGCATAGAGCCCATCCGCGTATATTGGACGCAGTACGCGGAGCGTTGACGATGCCGCGGTATCCACATACGACGTGTGCGAGGTGCGGGTGGGGATGGAGCTTTAACGATTTCCCTGCAGCGTCACGGTGCACACACTTGTTTCCGGTATACCGAAGAGAGTTTAAATTCTCGTCTGGCTGCGTCTATATGGGTATACCCAGGTAGGTGGACGTAATACGCGCTCTCTAAGGAGAACTCTCGCGGGTTTTACGCGCAATCCGCCCGATGCCGTAAGAGAACCCGACCGCAGCCGACGTGAAAAGTCATCGACGTAAAGAGAAAACGGGGGGAAAAGAAAATATATATTGACGGGACGCGTGAGAAATGACGGAAAATTGAGTCACCAAGCTGAGCGCCGCTCGACGAGAGTGAGAAATCATATTTTCTCATGCGCCCCTTTTATTTCGTCGCCGGACTTACCATAGTAATTTTGCCTGTCGTATATAGAGGAGGTTTTGCTTTCACGAAACGCCAACGTTAATAAATAGGCTGCGTCTCATAAAGGTGACTTTGTGGAGTACGCGAATTAATTAATGAGGAAGCAATGTGCAAACAGTTCGACTTTGTGACTTTTTTTTTGCATTACGTTTCGCGCGGCTTAAACACATATTGCGTTTGTACGATCGCTTCCCATGGCGCCGGGTATAATTCAATGATCGTGTCCACCCGGTACGACGTTTATCGATATATCGAGCTCTGGGTCTCGTGCGCTCACTCAGAAAAAAATATAGTAGAATAGTTGATCGCACTAAGGTAAAGGTACCAGTTTCGGTCGCTGTACCAGTTTCGGCCATTTTCACTATATTTTTATTTCAAATTACTATTTTCTGTATTTTTACGTTGATACTTCGAAAGTATCGATATAAATTAACAAATTTATCGACACAATTTAATTTAATTTTAATAACACAAATAATTCTGTGCTTTCAAACTGACCGAAACTAGGCCAAAGGTGGCCGAAACCGGTACCTTTACCTTATACCGATATAATTCGCAGGAGGAACGATCATATCGATCGGTACTCGATACTATGTATTTGATTAGTTCAACTATTATTACGTTTGCAGCTATTATTTTTTCTCATTGTCGTAATTATAAAATATAAACGTTCCCCCTGGGAATTATACTGTGTAGTAAAAATATAGTTATTGTTGTTTCAATCATGTGTTTTTCTCTCAGTGCTCTCACCTGCAGACAACCGCAGAATGACTTTTTGACTCGGGACGGCATCGTCTGGCAACGTCCGACGAACTCCTTCAGTGGCTGTGGACTCTTCAACGGGCAGCTGGGAATCCTCTGCAACAGCGAATAAAACGCACGTGATTAGCGGACGGTTCACTCGATCGAATTTTTCGCCTCGAGCGAATTGCGTCGACGCGTTACTCTAATTTTTTCAATTCTCGCCTTAAATGTCGACGCGCGCGTCGAGTTTCGACGCAGGCTGTGAATTATATAAATCATGTGACATAATCGTGAGCATCAGTCGCGAATACGACGTTCCTCGCGGATTCCTCGCGGATTCTCGCATGGAAAAATAATATACTTCGGATATACGGAAAAGTATATTTAAAAAATATGAGATATATTTTGTTCGAAAAATACGATGTGTCGGATATATTTTTCGATATATACGAAATACACGCGAGCGAAAAATATATCTAAGATATATCGAAAATATATTCAAAATTTTATTTATAATAAAATAATTATAATAAATATAATACATATCTCTATATGTAATACAATATATATATATATATATATATATATATTATAATATATTTAATATATATATATATATTATATAACAATAATAATAATAATAATAATAATAATAATAATAATAATAATAATAATATTTTTTATTTTTTTTTATTTTTTTTTTTTTCATTTTCGCTTTTTTCCATGGGGGTTGCACTACACCTATCGCACCGCTCGGGCGGTGAGGGGGGGGGGGGAGATAACACTATATGCAAAGCATAGATGCAACGCGCAGAGCGGTAGGAAGATCAAGCGCGTAGTTTTACCTTTCGAAATTGAGCCCACGAGAAGGAGGACTCAACCTCATTTCCCGGGGCTTCGTCGTCCCCCGATCTCCTTTCCATCTGTGCCGCATCCTCGCACACGACTATCGTTAATTCATTTTCACTGGCGCTAACCGGCGACGCGGCGGCTGTAACGCGAGCCGCGCGACGATTATCCCGTGACTCCGTTATGATGATCTCTGTTTTGCACACTTGCCCCGCGAACAATTAGCCGTGAGAAGAAACGAATTTTCACTTTTGCGCTGTCTCGAGCGTGGAAAAAGCGGGAAATTAATTATCGCGCACCACGCCGACCGGCTGAATAAATCTCTGGAAAACGCGGTGGAAACGCTATGGGAATGAAAAAAAAAAAAAAACGGCTGCGCTGTTTAAAGACGACTAACTAAATTTTGACTCAATTTTGAGGCTAACTCAATTTTTCCGCGACGCTCGACTCGCTTAGTCGGAGCTCTCTGTACACCAGACGAGACTCCTCCTCGCACTTATCGCCACTGGTGAATTTCTTATCTCGGCTAACGTTATACTCGAGGCTAATTACACTATGCGGTTTTTATCGTCGCGAGACTCCTGCCGTGTTGTATATCCCTACCTACGTACAGTTTCACCGCGTAATGACGCGTTACGAGTCTTCTACACAAACACATTTAGATACACACAGACACAGTCACACTCACGGTCAACTTTGCGTACACCTATTCTATTCAGGCTGATTACAACCTGAGTTAGCGCGGCGTCACGCCAGTACCACAAAAAGTCAACTAGATCGCCGACTGTCTTCGCGTTCGTGAATTCCGCTTGCATGTCCCGAGTGAAACAATTATATTAAGTTTATATGAAAGTCTTTGTATACAAGAATTTTAGAATTTTCATATATTTAGTATAATCTATATGAAATTATACTACAGAAACAAACATATTGTATATACTTTGTATATACTATTAACAAATTCTGCAAAATTATAGGCAGCATTTAATCATATAATATCGATATATTTCATATAATTTATATAAATTATATGAAAATTCTATATGTCCACTTTCGTATATAGTTTGTATACAAATCCTTTCATTTTTTTGCGCAGCAAAAAATGGCTCTACCACAAAACCCAAAGTGTTTTTTTTAATTGCTTTTCACTAAAAAAATTCGATATCAATCATCAACTGAGCGATGGTAAAAAAAAAAAAAATCTGGGGTAAAACGGGCCCCCTCAGAATCCGGGACAAATATGAGTTAGTACAGAAAACGCTACCGATCGGCATGAGTGTTGATTATTTGGGTCTTTTACTAAAATATTACACAAAATCACAATTTAGTCGTGACGGATTCGCCGTACAGGCAACAATTGATAGAGTAAAAACCGTAGCCGAAGAAGCTCGCGAATTAAAAAAAAATCACGGAGGACGGGGGGATTTTTTTTTTTTTTTTTTTTTTTTTTTTTCGATGATAAAAAAAGGGGGTCCGTTTTACCCCAGCTTCCCCTACTCGACAACGTTTGACCTACCTGTAGAATTGAAAGAAAATAAGAAACGAAGAATAGAGCTGAGAGAAAGAAAAAAAAAAAAAATTTAGTCGTGACGAATTCGCCGTACAGGCAACAATTGACAGAGAAAAAACCGTAGCCGAAGAAGCTCGCGAATTAAAAAAAAATCACGGAGGACGGGGGGGATTTTTTTTTTTTTTTTTTTTTTTCGATGATAAAAAAAGGGGGTCCGTTTTACCCCAGCTTCCCCCACTCGACAACGTTTGACCTACCTGTAGAATTGAAAGAAAATAAGAAATGAAGAATAGAGCTGAGAGAGAGTAAAAAAAAATTCCGTATAATGAGATAGAATATTTTCAGTCTACTCTCCGAGGCGATGTAGAGTCAGCGGGTAGAGTCAGCCGAGGAAAAACGAATCAGCCTGTATAGACTTGGCATACGTTCCACTTGGATAGCGTTGGCGGAGACACACCGTAAATTATCGACACTGAAAGTTTACGGGCGTTCGGTTGGCCTGAAGCCGGCCGCGGCTGATGCCTGGCGATTGAACCGCGCTTGAGAGAAAACGTACCGACCGAACGGTACAAGCGCGGCGATCGATCGCTCTCCGGCCGGCAATTCGACAGTGCACAGCGCGTTGCGTATACACGGCCGCCGCCGGACTCGTCGAGACAGCGGCGACCGCGCGTTTATAGCTATAGGGCAGGAGCGCGCGCACAGCCGATGGGCAGT
Organism: Pimpla rufipes; assembly: GCA_963932165.1. Classification (NCBI taxonomy): domain Eukaryota; kingdom Metazoa; phylum Arthropoda; class Insecta; order Hymenoptera; family Ichneumonidae; genus Pimpla; species Pimpla rufipes. The sequence goes on along the minus strand of OZ010633.1, from coordinate 24,764,066 downwards.
TAATACCGAACCGACGCCGCCTCGGCAACGTAGTTTCACTTGTCGAATATCTTTGGTGAGAGTCACGTGGCCCGGTATAAATCACACACACATATTTTTATTTCCATTGTCTCGTTGCGCCTGCGGACTCGCCTACGAAATCGGAAGAGAGAAAGAGAAATCTCGGTATTTTTGTTAATTATATTTTTCCACCATTTGTTACGAACAAACATCGAGAGAAATTTGTCTGATGAGGTCTATGAACGAAATAAAAATTTATTTGAATGAAATAAAAATTTATTTGAATGAAATAAAAATTTATTTGAATGAAATAAATTTTATTTGATCCAAATAAATCCTATTAGACCGGCCGTTGAATATATTAATTTATTTAAACTATTCTATAGATTAAATAAATTAATCTAATATATTAATAAATAAATAATATAAATAACATTAATTTCATTCAAATAATTTTTGATTTCGTTCAAATAAATTTTATTTCGTTCAAATTATTTTTTATTTCGTTCAAATTATTTTTTTATTTCGTTCAAATAATTTTTTATTTCGTTCAAATAATTTTTTACTTCGTTCAAATAATTTTTTATTTCGTTCAAATAATTTTTTATTTCGATCAAATAATTTTTTATTCGTTTCGAGTAGAAAATAACATACGTTTATCCAGTAATTCGACCCAAAACAAGTTCTGCTTCGGGAATTATTTATTCACTCACGATTGCACGATAGTTAATTGCCGCGAGCAATTAACCGGAAGACGAACAATTCGTTTCGCGTTCTCATGTGCAAAACAGGTGGGCACGCATTCCCGCGGTTGCCTCCTGAAATATACGGGGTCCGAAGCCCGCTGTCGGGAGTTTCGGTCTCTCGGCAATTACCAATCTCGGTTAGTGTGCTAGAGCGCGTATAATGCAACGCGAGTGCTACACGCGGATACTCAAACCGCGAGCAGCCGAAAGATTTCCGTAATCCATTGAACGCCCACGCTCGTAAGCGGCAAATGCACTTTTTTTTTCGTTTCTCTCTTCTTTCTCTCGTCCATGTCGAGCGATACGCCGCAATTCATTATGTTAAACGCGGAAGCGTGCGAATGGGAATCGCGCTATCTCTTCCCGAGCGAACGAATAAATTCACGGAAGAGAAACGTTGCGCAGCGTGCACATTTAAATGACCTCGCGCGTCACTCATATTTTTCGCCGAACCCACCCAAGTGAAAAAAAAAAAAATAATATCATAATAAAAAAAATTATTATAATAAAATAAAAAAAATAAAAATAATCGTAATAAAAAAATAAAAATAATTACAAAAAAAATAAATTATATATAGCGCTCAATTTTGTATATAATGAACATACAGATAACTAATTTTTCTAGAAGATATAAGAACTTTATAAATTATATATATGGAATTAATCCAGCGTGCACATTTAAATGACTTCCCGCGTCACTCATATTTTTCGCCGAACCCACCCAAGTGAAAAAAAAAATAATATCATAATAAAAAAAATTATTACAATAAAATAAAAAAATAAAAATAATCATAATAAAAAAAAATAAAAATAATTACAAAAAAAATAGATTATATATAGCGCTCAATTTTGTATATAATGAAATTTGTATACTATAATGAACATACAGATAATTAATTTATCTAGAAGATATAAGAAATTTATAAATTGTATATATGGAATTAATGATGAATTATGCACTGACTATATGCAGACCGTATACAAAATTGTGAGTCTGTTTATTTTTATGTTTTTTGTATACAAATTTAATATGGAGTATATTACGATTTACTATGGAATACATATGCCCAATTCCATATATGAGCGCTATATATAAACCATAAATTTTTTTTTATACATGTTTTTATCCGTGCATCGAATCAACGACGGCGCTCGTGGCGATAAGCGCGACATTTTTATAAGATATATATCACAGTCAGACCTGTAATTTTATATGCTAATAATTCACGATAATTTCACGTATGTACCTACGGGTAATTGTAGCCATAACGTCCACGTATAGCCGCTCGTCAGCGGGTAAAGATAATTTTGATAACCGCGCAATGAATTAACCACAGCGTTGGTACCGATACGCACACCGAGCCAAAGTCACTCCTCTCGCGACTACGCGGCCTTTCAGAGGACTCTGTGCGCGAAGCTGAAAAGACGTTAATCCCGGCACGCAGTGCGGTCGTCCGACCACCGGTGGTGCATGACAAACAAGATGCATATTCCGTAGCCCCGGGTACGACGCCAAGCTGCAACGTCTAATCCGACAACCGTTGTGTATCGTATCGAGAAAATTCCGACGGATAATCTCGGGAATCAATAACAGGAACCTACGTTTTTTTTTCCTTCAAAGACAAAAAAAAAATCATTCATCAATCACACCCAGAGAAATCGTTCTCATGGAAACTATTCGAAACAAATAAAATTTATTTGAACGAAATAAAAATTTATTTGAATTAAATAAATTTTATTCGATCCAAATTGATCCTATTAGGCTCGCCATTGAATAAATTTATTTATTTAATTTATTTATTTAAATAGATTAATTTTACAAATAAAATTTATTTGAACGGAACAAAAATTTATTTGAATGAAATTAATTTTATGTTATCCAAATAAATCCTATTAGGCTCGTCATTAAATAAATTAATTTAGTTAATGGTCGGCAATAACTCAAATAAATACAAATAATTCAAATAAATTTTTATTTCATTCAAATAAATCTTTCTCTCATTCAGATAAATTTTTATTTCATTCAAATAAATTTTTATTTCATTCAAATAAATTTTTACTTCATTCAAATAAATTTGTATTTCATTCAAATAAATTTGTATTTCATTCAAATAAATTTTTATTTCATTCAAATAAATTTGTATTTCATTCAAATAAATTTCTATCTCATTCAAATAAATTTTTATGTCATTCAAATAAATTTTTATTTCATTCAAATAAATTTTATTTCTTTCAAATAAATCCCATCAGAACGATTTCTCTCGGTGCACTATTTTCATTTTCCGTCGCTTCAGAAAAGTCACACCTAAAAAAAAGCATGGTCCACAAGATTGCGAAATATCTTGTTCAACGTTTATCCAAATGGCTGTACCGTTCAAGTTCGTGCCGAGAAGGCTGCAACGGAAGCCACGCGTTTAACACGAGAGCCTCGCACGTTTATATTCCCTCGACTCTTGCATCCGCGGAAAAATAACGAGCGCGAAATTGTCGGCATGTGTTATTTTTATTATACCTACCAGATTGAGTTTTCCCATTTTTTCGAGCACGGTATCCATCCTGAATCGTGCTGCTCAGTTGCGCCGCTTGATATTCGTAGTCTTTAGTTTCTCAATTGTCTTTTACGGTATATATTCCTGATGCCAGAGCCACAGTTTCCCGAGTCCCGGAGCACGACGCGCTTCCTGCCTCGTCAAACTATCCTCACTCTTCCTCTCTCTCTCTCTCGGTTCCCGTATTATTATTATTATTATTTACGAGCCGTGCCTCTCTCTGCGCGCGAATGCGGTTCACGGTGCGTGCATCTCTCGTCACGGCACGCTGGACGCGACGTCGACGAATATCCACCACCCGACGAGACTCCTTTTCTCTCGCGCGCTTCCTGGTGCGAATAAATAGCCTCTATACCTGCCTATACGGATAGGCGGTACACCTTCTTAGCTGTATATCCTCCGCCCTGCCGAGCGAGTGAACTCGTCGGTTACTCGTCGCGTGCCCGAAGCGTGCCGAAAACGCCGCATTAATATATTTTCCCTCGCTCACTCGCGTCACTCGATATTTATTTTAATTTTTTTTTTTTTACAGGGGTTGAGTAATCGACGAAAATCGAAAATTCAATCAACGGCACAATTTTCAATGCAAACGGAAGAGACAAATATTTATTTTCCTTATCGTTGACACTGCAATGTTTTTTTTTTTTTTAAATACAACTCGGAACTTTTTTTTTAAGTTATTTTTTTTTATTTTAGCCACGTTGTGAAGCTAAAGCTATGCTGAGAATGCAAATATTTCTTTTCCTCCTCGTTGACACTGCATTTTTTTTTTTTTTTTTTTTTTTTTTCAAATAACAATCGGATCTTTTTTTTTAAGTTATTTTTTTAAATTTTAGCCACGTCGTGAAGCTAAAACTATGCTGAGAATGCAAATATTTCTTTTCCTTCTCGTTGACACTGCATTTTTTTTTTTTTTTTCAAATAAAAATCGGAACTTTTATTTTAATTTCGTTTTTTTTTAATTTTAGCCGCGTCGTTTGAAGCTAAAACTGTGCTGAGAATTTTCGCGCCACTCGCGTCGCGGGATACAGAAGATGAAGAAGGCCAGCGTTCCCCGTCCGCGCGCCGGTGTGTACCTTCTTGCTCGCGATTGTGGGTTGAACTGACGCCAGGTGAAAACACAACACCTCTCAACCTGTGCACAGGTGCACCCGGGGGGCCGCAGCGTCGGGCAGCAGCCGCGCTGTACGCGCACCGAAGAAGGGGGCCCTACTTGGAGCTCCGCTGAGAGATAGCAGTGAGAGGGGCGGGAGATACTTCGCGACGATACAACCGACCGGTGATTTTGTTCTTTCGTAAATGTGGCTTTGCGTTTCGTTTTCTACGAGGTGTACAACGCTTAATTCGCTATGAAAACAAAGACGTTATTTTTTGGTATTCACCACAGACGTCCTCTCGTTCCCATACTGCTATTATTATTTATTACTAGCTGGTTGTAGTAAATCGAGGAAAAAAAAAATTTATTTCGGAAAGTTTGAAGGCCCTGTTCAATGGGAAATTTCCTGCTGATTCCAAAAAGCACCGTTAGTTGCCCAAAAAACATAAAATTCGACGAGAAAAATGCAAAAAATGATTTTTTGCTTTTTTCGAAATTTCGTTACTTCGCTAAAATCGAGGTTACTTTTTCTTCGATCGACCGAACCTGGGTTTTCTTTTTGCGTTCGAGAGAAAACTCTGTAACGAAGAGAATGCCGCAAAGCGGAACGCGATATCTTGATTTCTGAATTTTTTACAGGATTTTAAAGTCAGGCCCTCAAAAATCGCAAATTTTTACAAGGGGAACGCATTTTTGAAAATTATTTTTTTCAAAATCGATTAAAAAAGGTTGTTAACAAGTGTTTTCGGGGGTAGAATATGCGACTTGAGAACAATGGTATAGGTTAAAAGTCGATATTAAAAATTAAAAAAAAATTAAAATTAAAAAATAAAAAGTTTGAGGTCGATTTTGGCGAAAAGTTTTTCCGGCTTTCACGCACGCGCGCCAGCGCGTGTGATTACCCTAGAGATTACCGTAGTAGATTACCTAGTAAGATTAATTTTCGTTGACTCGTGTATTTAGCTAAAATCAAAGCCCTTCCAGCTCACAAGCTTGCAATTTCATTGTACAAGATTGATCGCACATTCTACATTTTATAGATGACGACATTACGCGTTCTCACTAGTTGAGCGTTGTAATTGACGATTAATCATAATTGCAGTGAAGCAGGCGGAGAGTGCAGACAGTGTATCGTACGCTGTGTAGCCGAAAGACCCCGCGTACGTTGGAGATCGCTGTTCGGGTAAAACTCACCGAACCGTTGTAATTAAGGTGATGAACAACGGCGTGTAATTACGTTACAGTTTGATGCTTCACGTCGTAATATTCGTTGCCGCCACAAGCGCCGGATTACAGCACTGGTAATCGATCTTTACGCTCTGACATCATCAAATTAGGTGGGTATAAAATAACAATGGGTGAAGGTTTTTCGAGAATTTTCTGTGGTAGTTGATCTCCATCTTCGCTGATTGATTCGCTGTAATTTGTATGTTTGTTTCCATATTTATTTAATTTTTTAATATTTGATATTTATTTAATTTTTTTATATTTTATATTTATTTTATTTTTTATATTTTTTATATTTATTTTATATAAATGATTAATTTTTTTTATATGCATTTTGGCCGCTTATTCATTCGCCATTATATTAAACTATATTTTCAAGGGCTTGTCCCGTTTACTGTCGAATAAATAAATAAATAAATAAAAATCTGTCGCGGCAGCGATTCAACCACTAATCAGTCGGTTTTTTTTTTCAACTTTCTTCCCTTCGCATCTGGGTGTCTCGACGCACAATGCGGCTGAAATGTAGAACAGTGTGCACCTTTCTCGCGAGAGGCATGACGTTTTTTTTTTTCGAGATTCACGACGAAGCGCGCACGGGTCGAGAGCTGCCGACTGACGTCGCGCTAGCGGACACGAGACTCTTGTTCCCTCGCGGCCTCCGGCGGGTCTCTACATTCAGGAAAGTGCCTCGTAAAACGCGTGCGTACTTACCGCGTGTACATGCAAAACGGAAACCGATAGCCTCTGGCGCGAGGAGAGAAGGATGTGGGTATATGGGCGCCTATATAGCTGGTAGGTCTTTTACCTACTCTCATTCGCTGACGCTGAAGCGCTGACGACGTGGGCTCCTTATTCTCCACACGCGGTCTAGCACACCGCGGCCGTGAGTGCAACCGCGTGTTTGCAGAACGAACTCTCGGAAACGGAAACAGATCTTTCGGCGGAATGCGGGAAAGCGTTGGTTTTCATACCAGCTGTCTTTTCCTTTTTCTTCGCATTGATTAATACGTTAGCCTAGGACGGGAAGGAAGTGAGACTTTTCGTCGAATGTCAAGTTTGCGGAAGTTCACACGGGGTGATAAAACAAATAAATCAAAGTATCCAATAGGAATTTTGCTATTTATTTATTTTTATTTATTTATTTATTTATTTGACAGTGAACGGGACAAGCCCTTGAAAATACAGTGTAATATAATGGCGAATGAATAAACGACCAGCGAAAATGCATACAACAACAAAATAAAATAAAAAACAAAAATAATAATAATAATATCTATAATAGTAATAAATCATACACATAAAATAAACATAAAATATAAAAGAAAATGAGATAGATATGAAAACAAACATACAAATTGCAACGAATATATATTGAAATGTATGAAATGTTGAAATGTACAACATTTACATAGTAGTGTTAAATTGCTGCACAGCAAAATTCCTATTGGATACTTTGATTTTTAATATATCACTTATTGAAAGTCATTTGAAAGTCCAATATTAATAAATTAATATATCGCATATTGAAAGTCATTTGAAAGACCAATATTAATAAATTAATATTCCACTTATTGAAAATCATATTACTTATTGAAAATTCCAAGAGCGGTTTTTGCAAAAATCATTTTCAACACTTGTTCGTCCTTAAGGTGTAACGAAACCGAATAGCGCATGCGGACGAGTCGTGTGTAAAAAACGAGCGGTTTCCGCCCGCATTGCGGGTTGTCTATTCGCTGCCCGAATGTCTCATTGCCCTTGTACCGAGAGATACACGAAATTACGATTCTCGACACCAAATCCCAAACAGCCACTTGGATAGCCGCCAGTCGTGAGTCGCAGTTTCGATTTCTCGAATTATTTCTCCAGTTTCGAGTTATCGATCTATAATCACGATTTTTTTTTTCTATGGTAACGATTTGTTTTTTTTTTTGAGAAGATAATTCAAAAACGAATTTTTTTCTATAGTAACAAATTTTTTTTTTTTTTTTTAGAAGGTAATTCAAAAACGAATCTTTTTTTTTAGAAGACAATTCAAAACTGAATCTTTTTTTTTGTTGAGAAGACAATTTAAAAACGAATCTTTTTTTTTTCAAAGACATTTCATTTCAAAAAGTGGTTCAAAGATTGCGAATCTGTAGACACATGAAACGCGTGCGAGTGCGAAATGCTCGAGTCGTTGGATCCGCGGTCACCGAGAAATCTGGGCGTGGAAGGAGGCAAAAGAACCGCGATCTCGTTGCGAGCCGCGACAACGACGGCTAAACGCATCGACGCAGCCGGTGCATCGGAATGCACGCACTTGTTCGTCGCGCGGCGATCGCGCGCAACGCGCGTGCAACGAGCGAGCGAGCGACGAGTCTCTCTCGATGCCCGGGAAGGCTGCGGTGGCGCGGACCGCAGCGGCTCCGAGGTGGGCGACTGGTTTCCGCCGAATGAAAAAATCTAAGTACCATAGTGGAGCGATAAAAGTGCGAGGGAGGTCTGCGGACTAGTTGGAAAAATTTATTTACAAAAAAAAAAAAAAATAAACAAAAAAAATAAAAAATAAAATACAGGGTTGCTCGCTAAGGAACGTAGATAGAGGCGGAGTCGAAACTATATCGCCACTTCTTTCCCGCATTGTCGAAGACCTTGGAGTCCTCCTCTCTTCTCGTCCCGAACGAGCGTTAAGGAGCGAGAGAAATGCTCGCGCTCTCGCCGTCGAGACCGGGGGACGCGGCCTCCGAGACTTCTTGTTAACGACTTCGATCAAAGTTCCAGTGGAAAGAAAAGAACCTACTCGTTCGCTTCTCTCGCTCTCCCCGGTTCTCTTGTGTAGGCTTCTTCTTCTGTCTTTCGCTTATTCGTCGAGCGACGAGAGAGGCTCGTCGCTCTGTGTTCCTGGTATAGGTCTAGGGACATACCTACGATATATAAGAATATCAAATTGCGGTGTCTTCCAGTATTTTTTCCTTGGACAAAGTGACACTCATGTATCATGAATTATCATGAAAAAAAAAAAAAAAAAAATCGATTTCGGGAACATGATAATTCATGTATCATAAATTATCGTGAAAAAAAAATTTCGATTTCGGGAACATGATAATTCATGTATCATGAATTATCATGAAAAAAAAAATTTCGATTTCGGGAATACCCAAGAACCTGTCCGATGGGAAATTTTCCGCTGATTCAAAAAATCACCATTGTTTGCTCGATGAATCAAAGATTCTAGGAGAAAAATGAGAAAAAGTGATTTCGCACTTTCCGAGATTTTTGCACTTTACTAAAATCGACGTCATTCTTGTTTGGACGAATCGAATCCGGATTTTCTTTTTGCGTTCGAAAGAGAATCGTTCGACGAAGAGAGTGCCGGTAGGTAGAACGCGATCCGTTGATTTTTCAATTTTTTACCGAATTTTAAAGTGACCCTTCAAAAACGCAAAAAAATTGATACTACACCCTCTTTGCGTTTTTGCGATTTTCCCTAAAAAAAATGAAGGGTCCATTTCATTTTTGGGAATAAATGAAGGGAATACATGACGCATTTTTTGTATTTGTAATACATGACGAAAAATCCAATATAATTGCTCGTAAAAACATCCGGTGTTATACCAGTAATTTTTGCTGTCGAATTGGAACAGGAAAAAAATCCTGTATTTTCGTCACGGAGCGGATCTCTCATGGGGATTCCAGTAAAATGTGCTCGGTATTGGATGGAATAGCCATGTTTTTTTCCCCCGAGGAATGCTCTCTGATACAAGTTAGCATAGTACATATACGTAGTTGTAGAGTTTTCGGTTTCCTCGTGCGGATTGATGCGGACTGGTCCATATTACACCACGCCGTCCCACAGATCCCGGAATGACTCTAATGGCAGTGGTAGTTAGGGTCAGTTCGACCCTCGTATGGAAAAGATTACATTTACGGCTGGCAGTTATGTCGAAATCATATCCGTGTGTCGGAGGAACGATCAGCTCGACGGGCCGAACGATTATTATGTGGAAACCGTTGGAGTTGTAGTCTAGCCTCCTCTTCCTACTCGCCGGTTCCTCGTTACTCCTCCGTTCGCTAGACCTGCCGTCCTCCTGACCTGACCTCACCGCGGCAACAGAGCATAGAATATGCGCAGACCGTAGAACGCGGTACACGTCTATATGCATCCAGCTTACGGATTGGTAACCAAAGTAGCGGCGATTTATCGAATAAGTCGTCGATTTTCTGGTTTTCCACTGTTGGCCTTAACCCCCCCGTGCGTTCGAGTGTGAATGAAAACCTGAATTTCAATGCTGAAACGCGCGGAAAGTCCGCCTACGAGAATTAGCATCGGGTGCGCGTTGAGCCTGGTAGGAAATAAATATTTCCTCGGTAGCCTCCTTTCCATCTCGTTTTCCAAGCTTACGCGATATGACAAATTAGTGAAACTGTGTATATGAATCGTGTATAATATAAAATAATATGAAATATTAAATATGAAAATAAATTTAATATAATATATTAAAAATAAAAATAAATTAAAAATAAAAATAAAAATACAAATTAAAATAAATTAAATATTAAAAATTAAAATTAAAATAAATTAAATATTAAAAATTAAAATTAAAATAAATTAAATATTAAAAATAAAAATAAAAATAAAGTAAATATTAAATATAAAAATTAAAATAAAGTAAATATTAAATATAAAAATTAAAATAATATTTTATATTAAACATTGAAATATTTAATACATAATATTAAATATTTGCTCAACAGTCTCCTTTCCATCTCCTTTTCCAAGCTCACGCGATACCACGAATTAGTGAAACTGCGCGCGCGTATAATTAGCCACACCGATTGATAAAAGCCTGAAAAGCCTGCGCGGAATACCGCGGACTCAATCGTGTATAATGTATAAGTAGGTGTAGGTATTACAGATAGGCGCACGAGGAAGCTCGAAGGAAAGTTTCTATCTCCCGGGTTCCCCGGTGCCACAAGTATGCGCGCGCGGTGTGTTATAACGAGCCGCAGCGCGCAGCGGTGCCTATATCGATCGTCCAGCTTACGCCTGGAAGGCATACGTGTATCGGATAGAGCCGGTAGAGCAATCGCATTCCACACGCGGACCCGGCTGGGAGAGAAAGAGATCTATCAGAGCCGTAGGTACCAATGGGTATTAGGTCGCTCGGTTTAGCTGCCACATTGGGCGATCGGTATAAATCGGTAAATCGACAGAGAAGAATTCCACATTGGGCGATCGGTATAAATCGGTAAATCGAGAGAGAAGAAGTCCACATTGGGCGATCGGTAAATCGGGCAATCGAGAGAGAAGAATTCCACATTGGGCGATCGGTATAAATCGGTAAATCTCAAGAGAAGAATTCCACATTGGGCGATCGGTATAAATCGGTAAATCGAGAGAGAAGAATTCCACATTGGGCGATCGGTAAATCGGTAAATCGAGAGAGAAGAATTCCACATTGGGCGATCGGTAAATCGGTAAATCGAGAGAGAAGAATTCCACATTGGGCGATCGGTAAATCGGTAAATCGAGAGAGAAGAATTCCTTCCAGTGCGAATCGCGGTGCGACAAGTGGGCGGTTCGCGAAATGAGCGATCGATATCGCTGGCGAGAAGTTGGAACGAGGAAGCGTCGATCACGATACGCTCAACCTGTTCTCATCAGGTCCAAACTAATTAGGGGGGTCCTCCTCTCATCGTCGCTTATTCATCCGATCGAGAGTTGCTCCGAGGATCGATATCTGAGTTGTGATCTTCGGCTGACGAGGACGACGGGACGAGGCAACACCTAGGAGCGTTCGGAGAAAGTGCGACATGACACACTCGTTGGCCATCGACGCGCACTCGTCGGCAATGTCGGTAGGCATGCATGGCAAATATGTGTCATGTCCTTTGGGTAGGTAGAGAGAGAGAGAGGAAACACTATTTTTTTGTGTACACCATACTCGTTTTTCACAGAGTACGCGGTTATCGATCACTCGACTATTCCAATGAATATATCGACATGGAGAAAAAACAAGGATACATCATTCAATTCCTAATGCATTTTACTGACGAAACAACGGCGTTATAGTTTGACTTCTCTTCGCGCAAACGGATTCGGACATGATGGAGATTTTTGCGGGTCATTACACCGAGAGAAAAAGTTTCCTTGATTCCAAAGAAACGGGTGGATTGCATTTTTTTTTCATTGATTTCAATGAAATATTTCTTTGAATTTCAAAGACACGATCTCCTTGATTTTAAGAAACGAGACCGGGTGCCGTCAGGCATATCGTTTCTTTAAATCATGGAGATCATGTCTTTGAAATTCAAAGAAATATTCAAAGAAATCAAAGAAATCAATGACAAAAAAAATGCGATCCACCCATTTCTTTGGAATCAAGGAAATTTGTTCTCTCGGTGCGAGGAGGAAAAAAAGAGTCCTCGAAGGTCGTCGACGAGTGCGATGCGCGTTCACACGTCGGACGAGGCTGCACCGTACGTGCGAACGCACTGGAAGTGGCGCCCGCGCACTTATAGGTACACCAATGATGTACCGTGAAGCGGAGTGCGGTGCGCTGTAAAATCCAGTCGTAGAAAAGTGACGCACACTCGGACGTAACGATATCGCGTTTCTCCGCGGTTAATCTCGCAGCGTGAGCGTGGATGATTGGGAGTTAGGTACCTACCAGGTATAGATAGCAAGGCCCGGGACCACGACTAGCGCGTGGCTCCGTGGATGTTCTAAAAGCTAAGAAGCCAGAAGCGGTTGAGTGAAATAGGCGAACGAGAGAAAGAGAGACGCAGGAACTCTCAGCGGGAGATAGGGGCATAACGGGTCTTCTTGAGTAGGTCGATACGTGCAGCGGCAGTTGACACCGATTAGGACATCGGTGCGCGCGCGGTCTCCACTTTGCGCCATGGCCTCTGGAAAAACTCATGAGCCGCCGCGTGTCCCAGAAATATAGGTAGGTAAGTGTCGTACGCGCGCGTTTATCGTAGAACCGCGTGTAAGTCGCGAAGGAAGTACCTCACCAATCGGTACCTGATCGTCGGCTATCGGGAAACCCGCAGCGTCACCTTCGTTTTTTCGTTCTGTGTGCGGTCCCTCCGAGCCGAGAATTTTACACGAGTACCTCGCGCGTTGACAACATCGAGAGCCGTTTTAAGAGGCAGTGATACTCCCCCCCTCCCCGCGATCCCCGCGCCCTCGCCCCCCTCATCGCTTCAGAACTTTGAAACGTGTTTTCTCCGAAACGGTGCGTCGGATCGCGATGAAATTTGAAACACAAATAGACAATGATGGCAAAAAGGGCATAAGCTTTTGGCGTTTCGAAATTTAAAAAAAAAATTCATTTTAACTAGGATTACAGAACCCTACATTACCGACGTCGTCGAAGTTCCCACCGGTGTATCACTGCCTCTTAACGGGCCGATTATATCCCACCTGCGTCGAGTGCGAAGAAAACGCAAAAATAAGACATGGGATTAAATTTCAACAGATTTCGTCACAAAGGTCGCCTCTGTCGGGTCAAATCCTTTGGGTTTCGTCATTCGGTCAAGTCGCCCACTCGCCAACAAGGCGCTCTTTTTTCCGTATCTATGCAGCCCTGTCTTATCCCTGTCTTTTTTTCGCGATAGGTTCACTCGATACATCTGTCGTTTTATTGGCATTAATATTTCATACTTCTTTTTTAGGATCAGTAAAATAATTGATCCGGTTCGGCAGATTTTAAGTGAAACCTGGAATAACCGCCGCTAATACGAAGACCGTTTGATTTCTGGAGCAGTTCAAGTCCTCCATCTCCATTCGCGATTTATCGAGATATTGTGTATGTCGATAAGTTGGTACATTGTAACGATCTTCAGCCACTCTTTCCTTGGCGGTCTTGCCAGGGCCACCGCAAGAAAAATCGTGCAGTGGCACACTGACCCCGTATACGCTTTAGAATAACTTTAGGCGGAACGATCGGTTGGGTCGTACGGTGGAGACGTCGGGTGGTGAGCCTAACGAGGCCGCGACGAGGCTTCGACGAGGCGCGCGCGAAGCATTTCAATACTCCCGGACTCGCTTCTCGATCCTCGCGGAGTGCGGAGTTCGTCGTGTAGGTACGCCGTGTGCAATTGTCGGACACACTCGGCCATTGAGCTGTGCGGGAAAAACGTACGCGAGCCACTACGTGACACGCGGGACCGCGTCTGGTCCCCCCATGGAAATAAAGCATACTTCAGATATATACGCGATATACATATAATTTAGTTACGCTATATTATAGCGGCAAAAATTTCTATGTCTCGGATATATAATCCCTCTTTTAAAAAGTTCATGAGTAACGGAAAGCAAACTATTAGAGCTGTGATTGGTTGCCAGGACAGTCGCCAAAAGAAATATTTTTTTCAAAATCGATTAAAAAAGGTTAATTCAGGGGTAGAATATGCGACTTGAGAATGATGGTATAGTTTAAAAGTCGATATTTTGAAAAGAAAAAAAAATTGGGGTAGATTTTGGCGATTTTCGGTCCGGAGCTGGATCTACGATTTCTGACAGAAAAAATATTTTTTTCGTCGCCAAAAAAATATTTATTTCAAAATCGATTAAAAAAGGTTAATAACCAGTGTTTTCGGGGGTAGAATATGCGACTTGAGAATGATGGTATAGTTTAAAAGTCGATATTTTGAAAAGAACAAATTTCTGAGGTATATATAAATGATACTAGCATGAATTTCCTATATAAAAAATATAATTCGTAGTATACTTTTTTTCCATGGAGGCCGCCGGGTAATTTTTGTCCCGAATCCGATGAGCGGTAGAAAAAGAAAATCCAAAACAACAGACGTAGTAGCTGGTAGTGCGTGTCGTTGGTGACACGGGACACGTTCGGGACGAGTCCGAAGAGTCGTCACGAATCGTGTCCGCGTGTTGTCGGTGGTACCGCGGAGCTCGTTGATTGTCATGCGAGACGATGGGTCTTTCGGGTTCGGCCGAACGTCACGCGGGGCTAACCCAAACCGATGAATTGGATCAAACAGATACAATCGGGCCGCGACTACCACCGACTAATAAAATTCCTGTCATCGATCACTCACACTCGATTCGCCGAAACTGACGTTATTAGTCAAAGCAGCGAACGGACCTCCGGCTCTAATTATAATGGATAGACTCGGTAGAATTACGCGGCCGTCTATCGACTGATATTCCGGGCATATTTACATAGGAAATGCCAAATAATAATAAAATCAGTGTGCTGTTACCATAGAGTTTGAGAGTAATATTATTTTTTTTATATTTAATATAAAATGATCTAATATTAATTTTTTAATATTTAATATAAAACCATCTAACATTAATTTTTTAATATTTAATATAAAACGATCTAATATTAATTTTTTAATATTTAATATAAAACGATCTAAAATTAATTTTTTTATATTTAATATAAAACGATCCAATATTAATTTTTTAATATTTAATATAAAACGATCTAATATTATTTTTTTATATTTAATATACACCGATCTAATATTAATTCTTTTATATTTAATATACACCGATCTAATATTAATTTTTTTAACCACTTTTCTGGACGTTTTAGATCATTTCGAACGTACCGACGTGAAAATCACGAAAACAATAAAATGTCATAAAAAAATAACATCAAATCGGCGCTATCCGAAATGGCCCGATTTCCCTATAAACAGTTGCACAAAGACCGTTGTCGGATATCTGGAACATCGAATCCTGGAAAAATGTATATTATTTTCCCGAAAGGTTCGAAAGAAGCTGGCGCAATGGTCATCGTTGAGCGGTCTCGATCCGCGAATAGCATTAATACGCGAGGAACCGGCGGCCGAGACGTTCGTCTAATTGGGTCGATGATCTCCATCGGGCCGGGACGACCCGAGAATCGAGAGGCTAAGCGAGTTGCGAGCGCGACGATGCATGGAAAGCAAAGAGACGTTCGAGAGCGACTGGCCGTGATATTAGCGACGCCAGACTAAACTGTGGCTGCTGCTTCCGGCGATTCGTAATAATAAAGAAGAAGAAGAAGAAGAAGAAGAAGAAGAAGAGGATGAAGAAAAAGTAGAGAGGTGGAAGGCGACTTAAGGGGGACTTCTCCTTAGGAGCTGCATTTTTCAGGTGCTCACGTTTTATTTTTTTTGGGGGAAACGAGCAAATGTAGACGACTGCGGTTTTTTTCTACTTGTTACTTACGTTTTAAAGTATACAATGGGATTTTCCGCAGTCATCTACATTTGTACGTTTCTAAAAAAAAAAATAATAATAATTCTAAAAAAAAAATAATAATTTTAATAATAAAAAAAAATAATAATAATTAATAAAAAAATTATTTTAATAATTATAATTATTTAATAAAATAATAATTATTAAATAATAATAAAAAATAAAAAATTCTTGATTATTTTCTTTTCTTTGAAATATGTTCTTCATGCTATATTAATGCTAAATACCAAGGTGAAATATTAATAATTTGTGTTTCAAATGTATCAAACCAATGTATGTAAAAGGGATTTTCCCGTTGATATAAATAAATAAATAAATAAATAAATAAAATAAAACGTGAGCACCTGAAAAATGCTGCTCCTAAGGAGAAGTCCCCCTTAATGATATTCCGCAGAAAGGTGGAAAAGCCTCGTGAGGTGTCCGCGCGGCCACCGAGTAAGAGGCGGCGGTCTTGGGGCCTCAGGTCCCGCGCGCTCACGTATTATCTACGACTTCTTATCGCACTTTCTGGGTCAGTGGGCCGTGATTTTTGTGCGCGAACGAAGCCGAGCACCGTCGGAAACGAGAACAAGCTTCTCCACTCACTTCGCTGCACGCGGCACGTTCAATTTTTGCATTTGCTTCATACGCACCGACGGGACTCTTGGACGAGATCTGCACGTTGATTCGTTCGTCCTCTAACGCCTTCCTTATTTTTGGATTTATTCGTGGTCTCGCGGTTGGGATTTGGTGAGGGAAATTTTTCATGAAATTTTTGTTAAGAATAAATATTCTTGTTGTGAATAAATATTCTCATTCATGGTACTATTATTAATTAATATTTACGAAACCAATTGTATTATTAACTTGATTTCTACAAGATTTTCGGGATTTACAACTCCCATATATTAATATATTAATATATTATTATTGATTGATTTATTTATTTATTTATTTATTTATTTATTTATTTATTTATTTATTTATTTATTTATTTATTTATTTATTTATTTATTTATTTATTTATTTATTTATTTATTTATTTATTTATTTATTTATTTATTTATTTACTTATTTATTTACTTAATAACCGGCCTAATAGGATTTATTTGCATCAAATAAAAATTATTTCGTTCAAATAAATTTTATTTATAGTATTTTTATCATTATTATTTTTCCGTTGCTTTCAATCCTAAAACCAATCGTACATTCTGCTGGAAAGCCGAAAATTTGTCTACGTTTCATCTTTTTTCTTTTACTTCCCGAACGAACAGTGATATTGAATTTGAAATTCAGCGTCGAAGGTTAATTCTGTTTCTGAAATCGTTTCGCGGGGAGAACTCGCGAAAAGTACGGACGACATAAGCAGTGCACAACGTGCGAGTAGACACGACGGCGCTGCCGACTCGTGAAGATCGCGACTCCAGTAGCATCTTGGCAAACGTTCAAGCATTCGTTATTCGTGCCGCCACGGGCGTCGTGCGCGGTCTCTGCTTATACTCGTGGCTCTCTCGCTCTCTCGATCCTTCGTCTCGGTGCGAGCGGATGACGTGAGTCTCACATGCCGACTGGTAACCCGCCGCACCACGATTCTTCGGGTTCCCGACACCACCGCGACTCGCTCTCGACTCGAAGCAAAATATTTCCTCGAATGCGCGACGCGGAGTCTCCACCGCCTATCCTTCTGCGTTTCGACGCTGTTTATTTGTCATTTGAGTGAAGGTCTCATAAGAATTATTGTGAATTATTTTTTAATTAAAAAAAAAATTAAAATATAATAATTTAATAAAAAAAAAATAAAATTAATGATTTAATAAAAAATAAAAATTAATAATTAAATAAAAAATTAAAATTAATGATTTAATAAAAAACTAAAATTAATGATCTAATAATTAATTATTGAATTAATATTAAATAATTAAACATAAATTACTGTTTATTATCATTAATTATTAAATTTAATAATTAAAAAATAATAATATAATTAAATTTTAATTTTTTAATTATTTTTATATGTGCGGCTCCATTTTAAACACTGTTGTAAATTGAAAGGAGTGATCCGTTAATAAATTAAATTAAATTAAATCATTTATTTGCATCGATAATTCGCCAAACCGATGCCAGACCTTAAGACTCCGTCGTTTCTAAAAACGCGTTAGAACCGCAACTCGAAAGCGCATATCACGGGTATCGCCTACCCAACTACCTATATTTTGATTTATCAGGCGCGTCGTAAATAGCCGGGAATTCCATGGAGAAAGAGGAAGGAGCGCGAGGATAGTGCAAGTGAAAGAGCGTAAAAGAGACGCGTATAGGACCTCCCGTGCTGGCTCTCTCGTCGCCAGCCGCGACGAGCGACTCTCGCCGCGTCGCCGCAGAAAGCAATTTGAAAGAACGAGGCGCGCGCGTTTAAGCCGCGTTAAAGACTTTTACACTTGGGGGGGGGGGGGGGGGGGGTCGTTAAAAGAATCGCCGCGCAGCGTCGCGAATCGTTCTTTACGACTCACGGGAGGATTTATCCCGATCGCCCGCGACACGATCGCCGAAACCGCCTCTGATGCTTCACGGAAGATTTCTGTTTTATCCCATCGTAAACGAAAACACGACGAAACAAGTATAATACCGGGGAAACTCTTGCAGCTCGATCTGAGCCAAGATATGCTTACTCTAAAGTCTAAAGTAAAGTTTCTCGTGATCGTCACGGCGCGGCCTCTTTGTGAAACGTTTTACAAGGCGCGTTGTCGATATATAAATAATATATTTCTCGTCTTTTTTATATTCTCGAATTATAAAAATATATTCTCGAATTTTTGCGAAATCGAAATAAAGTGAAACCAAAGGCATATTATATTTACGCCATAATAATAATAATAATAATAATAATAATAAAAATAAACATAAAAATAAAAATAGCATAATGACAAATTTCAGGGATAGATATCTGTTTTACAAGGCGCGTTGTCAATATATAAATAATATTTTTTCTCGTCACATCCTATCCGCTTAGTTTTTTTTTTTTAACATCATAAACATTTCCTTGCTCCGCATTCTTGTGAAATCGAAATAAAGTGAAACTAAAGGCATATTATATCTACGCCGTAATAATAATAATAAAAACAAAGATAAAAATAAAAATAAAAATAAAAACAAAAAAAAATAAAAACAAAAACAAAAATAAAAATAAAAATAAAAATAAAAATAAAAATAAAAATAAAAATAAAAATAAAAATAAAAATAAAAATAAAAATAAAAATAAAAATAGTATAATGACAAATTTCAGGGATAAATTTCTGTATCTATTTTGACACGCTGTTAATACCTGTGAAATGTAGAGGCAAGTATTAATCACTACTCACATTGCCCGTTGCGTGTTTTAATAACTCCCGTCATCTCCGCGACTTTGAATCTCGCCGTGACGACGATTTTTGAAGCATCCGGTAGATTATCGGACCCGGTAATAATAATCCAAGGTTGTCGCGCCTTCGAGGCGGTGGTGGTGGGGGGGGGGGGGGGGGGGCGCACTCTCGAAAATAAATACGAGAAAGAGAGGAAGGGATCCAAGCGAGCGAGAACACGTGCGACGTTTCACTTTCCTTCTCGCTGAGCGGTAATACGCGGCACTCACACACACACACAGCTCACGCCGACTCGCCTCGAAATCGAAGAATATATCCCGGCGATCGTTGCCCTGACGCGAGTCACTGCAAATGGTTTCTCGTCGTCGTCGTCGCGACTCCTCGTTGCAGAAGGCGTCGCGCGCTTCGTAATCCTCTCTCGGTTTCCGGGAGTTACGAGCGAGGAGCCTGCAGCGTATTGAGCGCTCGTCCCACCGGCCGATCCAGGCAGACCGGATAATCCGTACACACGTAACGCGAACCTCCTTGTCTCTCCCCGTGTCGCTTATTCCTTATGGGAAATACAGGAAATCGACGAGTCCGGAGAGCCGGAGTGACGCGTAAACACCAACCACACACACACCATCGACACCCAAGTCGAAGCAGCTCGGCAGAAGCCGCTCGAACGCGTCACTTTCACGACATAACACTCGCGAGTCTTCGACTCGTTAAAATCGAAATTACACACCAAGCATCACACGTCGATTGCCGATAATTTAAAATCGCGAAAAACATCGTTACGCACTCGTAGGTCCTATTTTACTTCTTTGGTAAAGAGCCTTTCATGATATCACAGATAAATAAAATTAAAAAAATTGAACGCGACGTATTTTGAATCGCTAGGTTTGGTCGATCGAAAAAAAAAAAAAATTACCTCGAGTTCAGCGAAGTGTAAATAAAAAAAATTGAACGCGACGTATTTTTTGAATCGCTAGGTTTCGTCGATAAAAAAAAAGTAACCTCGATTTCAGCGAAGTGTAAATAAAAAATAAAAAAATTGAATGCGACGTATTTTTTGAATCACTAGGTTTCGTCGATAAAAAAAAAGTAACTTCGATTTCAGCGAAGTGTAAATAAAAAAATAATTGAACGCGACGTATTTTGAATCGCTAAGGTTTCGTAAAATTTCGATAAAAAAAAGTAACCACGATTTCAGCGAAGCGTAAATAAAAATAGAAAATTGAACACGACGTATTTTTTGAATCGCTAGGTTTCGTCGATAAAAAAAGTAACCTCGATTTCAGCGAAGTGTAAATTAAAAAAAAAAAGATAATTTATCGCGACGTATTTTTTTATATTACTCGGCGCTGACGGCGGAGCCACGAAGAGCGCGATTTTACGTGTCGACTAGCGGGATATTCGGCAGAAACAGCGTCGGCAGTGGGGCCGCTCGGCTCCCCGAGGGTTCAGCGTGTCACGTGGTCTCCGGGCTCACCCGGACCACCCTCGAAAACGTTGAGGCATTGTCCCTCACGGACGAGCGGGGCCGGCTCGAGGTCTCTATGCAGGCTGCTCACCACGACGACGACGACGACGACGACGAGGCACGAGGCCTGCGCGAGCTCTCGAAGGGTAGTTAGAGGCGCGACACCCCATGGGGTACTGCCTCGAGGTCCCGTATACACTGTGGACCAAACATCTGTCCAACCCCCACCACGTGATCGGTCGACGCGAGCTGCGCCTGCACAGCCGCGGCGGTAAAACGAGACCGAGACACATCACCACCACCAGCAACCACACTGCGCTATACGATGCCTCCACCTATTCACGGACAAGGACCTTGCCGAGCCTCTGCACGGACCTCGGAACTGTTATACATTGTACGAATATTTATTTTCTTACACGGAGAGAAGGATCCGATAATTTTTACCATATTTCTAGTAAAAAGTATTGTAAATTTCCGGTAGAGGGGAGATATAACGCCACCTGTCGAGAAGAACTAGAACGATGAGAATTTTTACCACGAAATATGGTAAAAAATATTATATATATGTTAGAAATTCTTATAGTTCTCGCACTGTTCGTCAGGTGACGACTATGGCTTTTCAATACCAGGCGCCTTGTTAATTTTTACTATAGCGTCCGGTAAATTTTTTTTTTTTTTTTTTTTTTTTTCCGGTAAATTTTATCAGATCCTTCTCTCCGTGCACCTATTCACGGACGGACCTTGCCGAGCCTCTCTGCACGGACCTCGGCACACTGTTATATACACTGTACGAATATTTATTTTCTTACGCCTCTTTCTAGCGTTTTACTTTCGATCGTTGGGCTCGGTCGAAATATATATAATAATATACACGAGCTCCGGAAATGCCATGCTAATTCAATGCAGGCGAGCGTGTCCGTCGGGCCGGCTCCACACCCTTTCGTCGTCCTCGCAGGGACGACGAAACTGCAGCGCTCTCCAAGTCGGGTGTCGTATAGTGCTGCGTGCGGGATACGCAACGCCTTTTCACTCTTGGTTCGCGCGTACTCGGGAATATTATAATTAGTTCGCTGTCGCATTAGAGGTTGCGAGCCCCCCGTTTTGGGTTGTGGGTGCGGCGGCGGCGACACGGTGACCGGAAGAGACGCTCATCGGCTTCGAGCACCAGTCGGCATTTTTATTCCGTCTGTCTTACTCATACGCGTTTATACGCTATTGACACTTTCGATGCAAGGACGCGATTTGAGCACCTATTTTCCTTGATTAATATTTTTATATCACTCCGTGCGAGAAGTCCGATTTCTCACACGCTCCGCTCCGATTCGCGTGCGAGAAAGCGCACTTCTCGCACTAGTGAAATAATAGTATACGAAACTCGTGCCAGAAACTTTTTCTCAACTCGCGTGAATACAACACTCGCCTTCGGCTCGTGCCGCAAACGCACACTCGTCTCGAAAAAGTTTCGTCGCACTCGTATCGTAATATACTATTTTGTAATAGCGTGCGTAAAGCTCGTCATTTCGGTGAGGTTTCGCATGCGTAAAGTGCTCGTTTTCCGAAGGTCGTGCGTAAAGTAATCGTCGTGCGTAAAGCTTCACTTTACGCACCCTGCTTACTTTACGCACGAGTGCGTAAAACTCGCACTTTGACTTCGCTCAACCTCCCCGAAGAAGACTCGCATCACGCACACTATTACAAAAAAGTAGTATGTGTAACTCGTGCGGGAATGTGGTACTTTACGCACTTGTTACACAATATACTATCTCTTGACCCGTCGGTGTCCTTCCGAATTGTCCGCGCGGTCGACTCGGACGGCAGCTGCGGACGAGCGGAATTATTTTATCGCTGGAAAAATTATGCGGTTCCCCGTCACCGTCGGCGTACGCAGAGCCCCGGAGGCCGGGACCATACCGGATCAACGTCAATTGAGCGAAATTGACGGCAATTGAGGCCACCGACGCTGGCCGTGATTCGCGTCGCCCGCCGTTATTATTGCACGTCGTGTAAACTATTTCGCGACGCACCGAAATCGGTGCGCGCGCGCCGACTTCCCGGGAAAAGATATCGTCGCGCAAAACAGCCGCCGATGCGAAAGAGGCGCGCAACGACGAAAGAGGCGGCGGGACGTGAGCGACGACGAACGCGAGAGCCGCGGAGTTCGCAGCGCAGAAGAAACGTATCGCGGAGACGGCGGATAGCCGCGTTTGCCGGGTAGTCAACCGCTTTCCGTCTCGACGACGCGCCGCTTAAGGAACTCTTCGAGTGCGCGCGTACCGCACGGAGACCGAGGACGCGATCGATTTCCTTCTGGTTTTGGAGAGGTCACTTTTTTTCCTCGGCGTTGTGAGATTGAAAAAAAAAAAAAAAAAAAAAAAAAATTATACGTATACGAAAAGAAAAATCCACTGGATACACAATGTGTACCCATGATCCGCAAACGAGTCTTGGAAATTGTTGAGCGGGTGGATAAATAGTTTCGATGCTTTTTTTCCCCCCTGCGTTGTGAGATTGAAAAAAAGAAAATGAAAAAAAAATAAAAAATAAATAAATAAATAAAATAAATAAAGTTAAATAAAATAAATAATTTTAAATAGTTTAAAATAATTTTACATAATAATTAAATAATAATTTTGTTAATAATTTTGAATAATTTTTTTAAATAAATAAAAAAGGTCACTTTTATTCCTCGGCGTTGTGAGATCGAAGAAAAAAAAAATTATACGTGTACAAAGAGAAAAATCCACTGGATACACAATGTGTACCCACGATCCGCAGACGAGTCTTGGAAATTATTGAGCGGGTGGACAAATAGTTTCGACGCTCTCTTTTTGTTTCCCCTGGCACACGTCGAGATTCCAGGGTGCTCGTTGGGCGTAGAAGGCACGAGAAGACTTATCGTCTCTTCGCCGCTCGCTCATTTCGCTGCGCCTGAATGACGTCATTGTCTCGAGACTCTTTCTTTCTCCGGCACTGCGGAGACTCGACTCCTAGGACCCTCGCGTCGTGGCAACACAATATTTTGGCAGACGACGTCGTTAGACTGGCCTCGTTCTTCTCTCCGTCCCCCCCCTCTCTCTCTCTCGCCGCCATAACGAGTGACTCACACCGCCAGAGTTGACCGAACAACTCGGGCCATTGTATCCCAAGCTTGGTGTACGCGGGGGCTGCGCGGTCCAACTTTGAGGGTGCGTACACACGTCGGGGAATCGCGGCTCCCGTAGGCAGCCAGGTATATACCCGAGCTCGTAATAATATAATGCCGAGTCCGCTGCTCCCACTGGGTTTACCGCTCGGTCAGGCACGAGTCACGGCACGAGTCACTCCTGGCCCGAACTATGTCAGCCAAGCGTCATAACGCGTACACGCGATGTCGCGTATAGTCGCAGACGTGATAAGGAACACACGAACGCTCGGTGGGTCACGAATGCTCGGGAGGCTCGCCACGATTTTTCCTCATTCTCTTAGTCACTTACTGAAATTACGCAGGTACCTCCTACCTATACCTACCTACCTAGTTATGTACGCGTTAATACCAGGGTGAAAAATATGGACAAAAAATATGATGGTTGCCCCATCACTAAAATCGAGGTTACTTTTTTTTCGATCGACCGAACCTGGATTTTCTTTTTGCGTTCGAGAGAAAACTCTATAACGAAGAGAATGCCGCAAAGCGGAATGCGATATCTTGATTTTTTAATTTTTCACAGAATTTTAAAGTCAGACCCCCAAAAATCGAAAAAAAAAAAAATTTGCGACTTTTGAGGGTCTGACTTTAAAATTCTGTAAAAAATTCAGAAATCAAGATATCGCGTTCGGCTTTGCGGCATTCTCTTTGTTATAGAGTTTTATTTCGAACGAAAAAAGAAAATCCAGGTTCCATCAATCCAAGAAAAAGTAACCTCGATTTTAGTGAAGTGATGAAATTCCGAAAAAAGTGATAAATCATTTTTCGCATTTTTCTCGTCGAATTTTTCATTTTTCGGGCAAATAACGGTGGTTTTCGGAATCAGCGGGAAATTTCCCATCGGATAGGGTCATGAAACTTTACGAAATCGGAAATTTTTTTTTCGCGAAAAAACGCAAGGGGTACCCCTTCTAAAAATTTGCGATTTTTGAGGGTCTAACTTTAAAATTCTGTAAAAAATTCAGAAATCAAGATACCGCGTTCGGCTTTATAGCATTCTCTTCGTTATAGAGTTTTCTCTCGAACGCAAAAAGAAAATCCATGTTTGGTCGATCGAAAAAAAAGTAACCTCGATTTTAGCGAAGTGAGAAAATTTCGAAAAAAGTGAAAAAACATTTTTTGCATTTTTCTCATCGAATTTTCTCTTTTTCGGGCAAACAACGGCGCTTTTCGGAATCAGCGGGAAATTTCCCATCGGATAGGCTCTTCAAACAAACACGAAATCGATTTAAAAAAATGTCTCGATTTCGTAAAGTAACAACTTCTCGACGATGTTTAGTGTGGCGTGTATTATGTTGTTTAATCATACGTCAAATACCGGATGTAATAGGTTCGACGTATAATGTGTCTGTCGAGAGGATGTGGCCGAACCGATTAGCCCGAGCGTTTTGGTGTGAGACGAGCCTTGGCCGAGCGTTTAGGGTTCGCATGAACGGTATGTGTGGCGTATATGTGTCGACAGACACCGGTAAGCAGAAGAATGAAGAGAATGAGGAGGGAGGGGGGAGGGGGGCACGAGCTGACAGCTGCGGCAGGACCGATAGCCCACATGGCGCACGCTCTTCTGCTCTTATTCGGATACGCGCCCATCGCACAACACGCCAGCATCGGGGCTATCGATTTTATCGCCTCGTTTCGCCAACGAATAAATAACGCCGTCGAGGGAGTGAGTACAGGGCGAAGGATCGTCGCTCCGTCGTATCGCCGAAACGTCCTCGCGTTTCTTTGTTCGCAAATATTTTTCATCGTCGTCGCGAACGCGATTTTGACATTTCGCAATATAGAAATGTTTGGCGAATCCAGTTCGTGCTCTGATTAAGGACGTTCTTGCAAATAAATTTTCTCAAATTAAAATTTAAATAAAATAAAATAAATCAAATAAAATAAAATTAAATAGAATAAAATAAAATACATAAAGTAAAATAAATAAAATAAAATTAAATTAAATAGAATAAAATAGAATACATAAAGTAAAATAAATAAAATAAAATCAATAAAATAAAATAAATAATTAAAAATAATTTTACATAATTTTACATAATAATTAAATAATAATTTTGTTAATAATTTTGAATAATTTTTAAAAAAATTTGAGAAAAATGTGAGAGAATTGCAAACATTTCTCGATGGTATAAAAATTAAAATTAGTTTAACGAGTATTTCGATGACCCAAGTTTTTTTAATAAAAATGATTCCTTCGTTTTTCTGAATACGTCTGAATTTTTTTTTATATGGAAAATATGCACATTCAGTGATGTGGAAAAAGGGACAAAACTGGTGTGTTTGAAGTGTCTGTCGCACCGGCGAGGAATCGAAGAACGGGTCGATGTGTTACTAAATCAACTACTGTTCGTGACTCGCGACACTTGGTTCGCGACGATACACCTCGGCGTCGAAGATTTTTGATGCAGGGAGGACGGAGACGGCGCACGAGTCGAACGCGGGGTTCAGAACTCGCCGCCGCGGAGAGACATTCTAAATATTTGGAGAGCCGAGCGCGCATTCGCAACTGCGCAAACGACTCGCGCGTGGCACGAGGCGAAGTCTACGTGTGTAACTATACAATAACGCGGCTATAACCCACCTAATATGCCAATGTGCGTCGTCTGCCCATCTGGCTGGCTAAGCTATCCAGTCGCGCGTGGTAACTTGGCCACGTGTCTCACCCTCGAGACAACTCGCGCTCCAAGCTCTTCTCGTTTCCTCTTTTTCCTCCAAACCAAAGTCCTGCTCTCCGCATTCATCACTCGCGCTCTATTTCTCATTCTCTATAGTCGTCAACCCTCGATCCGGTCTATTTTTGGCTGTACGCGTGCCAAACCTCGGCTCGACCGGACAAATTTTCGTGAAAATTATTTTATCGTAAGCGCGCTTGTAATAAATTGCACAACTTGGGTTCCTGTAATGTTGCGTTGCTGGCTGAAATTCAGCTCGGTTGCCTGAATTTGGGTCTGGTCCAAGTCCATCGAGGAATCACGCATGAGCGACCAAAACGGGGATCAATACGCATTTCGCAAAGACCGCGATACTACGGTATTCGATAGTTGTCTTCCTGATGGCCTTAAGAAAATTGCTTTAGTCGATCGTTATACAGAACGATAAAACTTTAAGGTGATTCCGTCGCGAAGGCAATTAAAAGTCGGCTGCTCGGGCTTTTGACATTTAATAATGCATTTTTTATGTAGCATATTATATTAAGATCAGTGTACTATTTTTCCACGAGGGTAATTCGGTAAAACGATTTTTTTTAAATAAAAAAATTTCTAATAAAATTTTGAATAAAAAAATTCGCGTTAACAGTCAAGAAAATAATCGATTAAAGAGGAAAATATTCGCGGCAAGCGCGCTCGGTGGAAGAAAGAAAACGTCGGACGTATTCGTGTTGCCGGAAACGAGAGAATACGCACATCGAGGTAATGCGTCAGTGAAATCTCCCCTCTCGAGACGGACCGATAGGTATCGCGGTGCGTCAGCGAAGGTTCAGACGGTCTAATCCTCGTTGCAGGGTTAATCCGCCGTGACGATCGAATCACGTGGCTTATTCCCCCAGCATTCAATTACCTGTAATATCTTCGCCGTTGTGCGAATCTGCAGAAACAATCTCGTTCGTTTCAATTGTTAATTGGATTAAGAAATAAAAAATTTAAAAAAATAAAATAAAAATAACTAAAATAGATAATAGATAAAATAAATAAAATAAATAAAATAATAAAATAAATAAAATAAATAAAATAAATAAAATAAATAAAATAAATAAAATAAATAAAATAAATAAAATAAATAAAATAAATAAAATAAATAAAATAAATAAAATAAATAAAATAAATAAAATAAATAAAATAAATAAAATAAATAAAATAAATAAAATAAATAAAATAAATAAAATAATAAAATAATAAAATAAATAAAATAAATAAAATAAATAAAATAAATAAAATAAATAAAATAAATAAAATAAATAAAATAAATAAAATAAATAAAATAAATAAAATAAATAAAATAAATAAAATAAATAAAATAAATAAAATAAATAAAATAAATAAAATAAATAAAATAAATAAAATAAATAAAATAAATAAAATAAATAAAATAAATAAAATAAATAAAATAAATAAAATAAATAAAATAAATAAAATAAATAAAATAAATAAAATAAATAAAATAAATAAAATAAATAAAATAAATAAAATAAATAAAATAAATAAAATAAATAAAATAAATAAAATAAATAAAATAAATAAAATAAATAAAATAAATAAAATAAATAAAATAATAAAATAAATAAAATAAATAAAATAAATAAAATAATAAAATAAATAAAATAGATAAAATAAATAAGAATTCGTTTCTCGACTGCAGCGACGACTCGATTAAGACTGCCGGTAAGTAGGAGGTAGGTACCTACCTACCTTCTCGCGGGCAGTGTCGAGTAAACGCGCGCCCAGAGATGGATCGATTCGTTGAAACCGAAATGATAAACAGCGCGTGTTGCGAGACAGACACGCTCGACATACTCGCGTGTGGCATTTGAAAATGTCAGTGCCTTCCTACATGCTGCGGATTCCTCGACTCCTCCGTAGTCCTTCGATTCTTTCTCTTACGCCTCGCTCTTTCTTTCCCTCTTTCTCCGTCGGCGGCGAGCCGCGGTGCCGCCGTGCACCTCGCAAGTATTTACGGTTACTACATAATCCAATGCCACCGCTCAGCCACGTCGGCCTCGCGTCGTGTCCCATCGAAAACTTTTCGCGACGACTCTATAATTTCGTCGCAAAACAACTGCGATTATAATGCCCACCACCACCGTGCCGTTTGCACTACTTTGACGCCTTCAGCTATTCTCGTCATCGATCGACCGTGAGCGATCGATTCAATTATCCACCTCACGCGAATATAAACACACTTCGTTTTACCGGCTTCCGGGGGCTGATCGCGGTACACACGAGGAAGTAACTCGAATCTTTTATCTCGATCGATTATTGCCTCATTTCGGATATACGGAAAAATATATTCAAAGTACGTCAAATTTCGTACTAATTTTCGTTATATTTCGCTAGTTGATTTGTTGCAATTTGTATGTTTGTTTTCATATTTATCTTATTTTCTTTTATATTTTATGTTTATTTTATGTGTATAATTTATTATTATTATAGTTATTATTATTTTTTTGTTTTGTTTTTTTTTTTTGTTTTTGTTGTATGCATTTTGGCTGGTCGTTTATTTATTCGCCATTATATTACACTGTATTTTCAAGGGCTTGTCCCCTTCACTGTAAAAAAAAAAAAAAAAAAAAAAACATTTTGTCCGAAAAATTCGATATGTCACGTATACGAAATATACGTGAGCCAAAAATATATCTGTAACTATATGATATATTTTTAAAAAGTATCTAATATATATTCACTGGTGACTTTTGAATTATTGGTGCATTGACTTTATATATAGGAGAAATATTTGAGAGTGTATCACCGAATACGATGAGAATAACGTCTTTTGTGCAAGCTAATGTCTCAATGACCGATGCATTGGGTTTACACGGCCGGTGGTCGATTGCGATAAACGAGCCCGAAACCCAACATAGTCTCACCGGCATCACGGGGATCGTCGATCCCGCGAACGAATCCGTACGACGGATTTGGAAATTCGACTCTCCCTTTGCCGGCGCATCAGACACGTCGAGGTGAATTAAGACTTAATTATCGACTCGAAGCTGTCGCTTCGTTGCGTGCCTCATTTTTTCAATTAAAGGCCCACTTTGGCTTTAGGCTCAAAATTTTTGTTATTTCATGCAGAATTTTTGAGAATTTTTTCAGATTTTTAAATTTGGGCTAACGATATGTTACCTTTAAAAAATCGTAAAAAAATAAATTAAAAGAATCGTAAAAAAATAAATTTAAAAAATCTGGAAAAAAATGTCCAGTACTTTTTGGAGTTGGTCCAATCATATAAATTTTTTTTTAAATCGTAAAAAAATAAATTAAAAAAATCTGGAAAAAAATGTCCAGTACTTTTTGGAGTTGGTCCAATCATATAAAAAAATGTCGACCAAATCCGAGAGGCCGAGGGCCCGACCCAGGTTGAATCGGTATGGAATGCCCCATATACGAAAAATACGCTGTCATGATTTACACAACGATCCGCGTCCATCATCATCACTCTCACGCCCTGTTGCTTTGCTACTCCGTTCATCACAAGTCCACAAAATCCCCCGAAACTCGTGTCCCGATCATACATCAATTAATATTCCACGGTAAAGAAAACCAACACTTACCCCAACCGGCGATTCTTCAACGTCCAGACGTCAAAGAAATAAAATACCCACGGAGAGAGAGAGCAGCCGCCGGTCTCGCACACAGATCAATAGACGATGAAAAGGCACATGTCCCCCGCGCGTTGTATTACAATTTCCCCGAGTCGTTTGATTCGACGCTCTCGTCTCTGGCCGCAGCTTGATCATCCGCAGCTTGAATCTCACAGCGTACGACCCTCGACGTCGTCATCGCGAGAGAGGAAATTCTTCTTCACCACGTTGATTGAAATTGTATCGCGTCCACCGAAGATCGTGCCGCGAACGCGCTGCGCGTTGTCACGCCTGATGGGACAACAAAAAAACCTTTTTTTATTCGGATCTTTTTATTTTAATCAGTGGCGAAATAAATTCGGGCGAAAAGTCGGAAGGGAATTAATTCGGGAGAGCGACGTCGAGAAACTCGCGGTGTGTATTAACGAAAACGGCAACGACGACGACGAGGAGGTGGCCGCGACGATAACGACGTCGACGTCGAGGCTTTGCGCCGGTCCGCGCCGAGAGCCGCGCAGGCTGCGGCGTCGCCTTGACGACGCCGACGTCGCCGCTGCTGCTGCTGCCGCTGCTGCTTCGCTTCGCAAGCTCTCCGCTGCTGCCGGCTTTTTCGATTGATCGTTCTCGCCCACGCGGCGGACGCGAACCTCGCGAGCAACGCGAGTGAGTAGCGTCGAGACGACGAAGCAGCAGCGAGCGGCGGCGACGGCTCCGCTCGCCCGTGGGAATCGAAACTATATGGATCGAGATATCTCGATCACTGCCATTCGGCTCGCGACTTGGTTCAAACGAATGAATTTCGACACGTCAAATTTCCGCGGGATTGCGGATGATGATTGAGGAAAAATGGTTAAGAACGCTATTACCGTGTTTGCGAGAATCAAACCGGAAAAGAGCCGAAGAAAAGTTGTGGTAGGGAGAAAGATAAATTTTATATATAATATATCGGCTATTTATAGTAGTAGTAGTAGTAGTATTTATTAGCCATTCTTTCCATTCCGGCTTTAGAATTTTTACATAGGTTCCACATAAGTTTGGCATATTATACATTTATATATAAATAGCCGATGCGATTATTGTCCGCAGAACTATGAAATACATCGACGACCGAAGAAGCATTTGAATGAAGATTTTCTCGTCATAACCGGACCGCCGAAAATCACCGAGTACATTGACAATCGTCCAGAGTCATGGAATTTTTCGTACGATATTTATTTATAAGTTAAGGTAGTAATAAAATATTTTTCATACGTTTGTCAGTAAAGGTGAAAGAACTATAAGCGACATAAGGTATAAAGATGAATTTTAATAATATAAATTTTATTAATATAAAGATCAAAGGTTCGCCACGTTAAATTGACGCAGTGCTTAACGCAGTTTTCACAGAATATTCGCTCACGAGGTGTCCCAGGTCGATGTTTTCGATAGCGTCGCACGTCCGATCATCGACAGGTTTGTTACAGCAGATTTTTTTTTTTTTTTTTTAGAATCGTATTTTTATTCCTTTTCGTGTTTCCAGTGTCATCGACGGGTACAATGCTACAATATTTGCATACGGACAGGTGAAACTGTCTCCGATAAAGAAAAAAAAAAAACAAAAAAAAAAAGATAACTAATCGAAGAATTATTAATATGCTGAAAAAAGTCAGACAGGTAGCGGAAAAACGTTCACCATCAGTGGCGAGCAAGAAATCTATGAAGAGCGAGGGATTCTCCCGAGAACGTTGGAATATATTTTCGGCATCGTTCAAAAGGTTTCTGTTAAACTCTTCTAATGTTTTCCCAACTTCCACATTGCCCCACAATCTTCTTGTCACAAATGGTTATAAATGACGTCATTTTATTTAAGATGTAGTTTACGTGAATATCTATAATGCTTAAAATATCTAGGTCGGTACCTGTTTACATTTTTAATGCAACATTTTTTCTAATCCTTTGGAGTAAAGCAGCGAATAATGAAATAATTTTTGCGAAGAACACGGAGAATATGTACATGATCGAGGTTGCGTATCTTGAGATCTACAACGAGAACGGATACGATCTATTGCTCGACCCGAAGGAACGCGAGGCGGCGACCAGACTAGAGGATCTGCCGTAAGTCTATTTGCGTTTTTTTTTTTTTACTGTTTATTGAGACGGCTATACATGACAACGATAAAACTAAAAATAGAATAAACACTTAAAATTAATAATAAATACTATATTGCTCCCCTGTATATCTCGCGCGAACATCATTTTTTTCAGGAGGTATGAAACGTTTTCGCTGGTTTTTTTTGTTTTTAAGAAAAAAATTCCATTAAGATCAAATTCGGAATTATAGTGTTTTTTTTATTTAAAGGGGGACCCTTTTTATTTAAGGGTGTTTTTTTTAATTAAAGGGGCACCTTTTTTATTTAAGGGTGTTTTTTTATTTTAAGGGGCACCCTTTTTATTTACGGGTGTTTTTTATTTAAAGGGGCAACCTTTTTATTTAACGGTGTTTTTTTATTTTAAGGGGCACCCTTTTTTATTTAAGGGTGTTTTTTTATTTTAAGGGGCCTTAGTACCGTAAGTCTATTGTACTAGGAAGAGTCAGCAGGTGACGTGAAAATCCGTAGCCGCTGGCAGTGTAGAGTGCACCATCTCGTTTTCACTGTTTTGTGAAAACGAGATTGCGTCCCTGTGTTCTCTCGAGCCGCGAGCTGAAGCCGGAGGCGTAAGACGTGGGTTTCTCGATATGCCGGTTAGTCGAGCTAATTCCAGTCGGAACATACGAATATGGATGCTGTTTCTGCCCGTCGCACTGCGCTCCGTCACTTTATTTTTATTTTCTTACAACGCTCCAGTTTTTTTCTCAATGAGTTACCTATAAACGCGTATCACGTGTTACGAACAATCGTTGCCCTCCACAATTGTTTTTTCAAGGCGCGTAATCATACAAGAGGATGAGAGTGGAACGATGCATCTCAAGAACCTTAGCTTCAGGATCGTCGAGAACGAGAAGCAAGCTCTTCAGTTTCTCCTTGACGGTGACTCATATAGGTGAATACGCGATACATACTTTATGTTATTTTATTTATTTATATAATAAATTAAATAAATTTTATTATTTTACTTATTAAATTTTTTTTAAATTATTTTATCTATTAAAAAAAATTTATTATTTTATTTATTACATTTTTTTAAATTGTTTTATTTATTAAAATTTTGTTTAAATTATTTTATTTATTAAAAAATAAATGTTATTATTTTATTTATTAAAAAATAAATGTTATTATTTTATATTTATTAAAAAATAAATGTTATTATTTTATTTATTAAAAAATAAATTTTATTATTTTATTTATTATATAAATAAATAAAATAAAAATGTTGAATCTGTCATGAAACACGTTGATCCGATTTTTTAGAGCTGTCTCCGAGACTCCGATGAATCCACGATCGTCAAGATCTCACTGCATATTCACGATCGTCGTGTCCGTGAAAAAAATTGGCGCCGATCGTTACAGCAGAGCCAAGATGCACCTGGTTGATCTTGCTGGGTTAGTGTCCAACTGTCGCACGATCATTGGGTGTTTTTTGAGGATGAAAGAATAATCGCGGTTGGCGTCTCGTCAGATCCGAACGAGTCTACAAGTGCGCCATTCAGGGCACTATTTTAACGGAAGCGAAGCACATCAACTTGAGTCTCCATTTTCTGGAGCAAGTGATCGTCTGTCTCGGCCAGGACAACGTGTCTCATGTGCCCTACAGAAATTCTCTGCTCACATCGGTGCTGAAAGACAGTCTCGGTGGAAATTGTCTCACCACCATGCTGGCCACCCTCAGCGTGTCGCATTTTAATCTTGAGGTCAATGAATTTTTCTACTCAACAGTATATTTTAAATGTCGCACTTTTTGAACCATTATTTTCTTCGTTGCTTTTTACTGGCTTCTAATCTCTCTTTTAATCGGTAGGAAACGATATCAACTTGTAGATTCGCTCAGAGAGTCGCGCTCGTCAAAAACGACGTCAATCTAACTTTCGAGATCGACACGAAGAGCGAGAATGCGTTGCTCAAACAGGAAATTGAGAGATTAAAAAGACAAATTCAGGATTTGACGAAGCAGAACGCGACGCCCGAGGCGTCCCGGAGTATCGAGTATTACAAGAGTTTGGTCGTTCAAAGGGATCAGGAAATTTGTATCCTTTTCGCAATTTGGCCAGTACTGCAAAAACCTTGTGACCTTAATCGTATGGAAGCAGCTCACTTGATTGATCTTCTTGAGAAGGAGAGATCACGAAGAAAATCTAGTGTCAAAGAAATTTCGATGGCTGTCAAGGAGCTGCGACAGCAAGAAAAATACACACAATTTTCTTCCAGTCGTTCGTCAACCTGTCCCACCATCGATAAGTTGAAAATTCAACAAAAACAAGGAAGTTTTCTGCAGCGAAAAATTGCAACAACGAGTCCTCGAAAGACTGAAAGTCAAGGCTCTGATGTTTCAGAAAAAAGAACTTTCATCGATCGTGGCACAGAATCAGAAGACCAATCGATTTACGTGCCTGCTCTAAAATTGGTACAAGAGAATGATTTAGATGTGGGACATATGGGTGATACTCTTGGTGAGGTACAGAAGGAAGACGTTGTCATTATAAGTGAGGTGGATGAGGTTAAAGAATCTGCAGTGGGTCATGCAACTTCACGCACAGGTAATTCTATAGTAGAAAGCTTCGTTACCTACATTCCTACCTGCTTACAAGTCTTGGTTACGTTTAGTTTTCTGTCAAATTAATTATATATCGAGATCCGAATGGTTAATCACTTAAAAACGTATTGAATTCAGTATCTTCCATTAACATCTTGAAAAAAATAATACGAACAAATATACGTAACAGTATATTGCGAATAATTTAATTGTACCATCGATAGCATTGCCTGAACGAGACGATGAAACAGCAAAAAGAGCAAAATTGAATGTCAAGTGTCCCGATGATATGGCATCAAAGAAAGATGAATATCTTGTGGGGTATCCGGCGGATGAAGAAATGCCTAAAATTGATAGCAACAGAACAACAGGAAGTGTTAACAGAACTGACGATAAGAAGAGAGAAACTGGCGAATCTTCGGAGACTAAAATTCAAAAGGACACCCGGATGACAATAAAAGAATTGTCTTGTCTCGAGAACACTGAGACGAATGAATCCAGAGTAACGCAACAAAAAGAATATTTTCCGGAGAAAAATAATTCTAGAGAGACTGTGGGGCTAGAATTTCCGGACAGTATTACGAAAATGTTACGGACGTCGTGCAATCCGCCAATTGACGACCGTGACGACAGTACTCGGGGCATCTCCAAGTACCGCGAGAGTCCGAGGAGTGATTTCAAAACTCGAAATATCATTTGCAATATGACGTCACCTCCATACACCGGTGAGAATTCAATGGTGGGCTCAATGACCGACTATGCTGAAGATAAGATTGGAATGAGTAGTTTGGGACAAAGAAAACGCGATGCGAAAGCTGATAACATTGTCAGAATACCATTGCCTCTAACAGGAGATCCCGATATCGATGAAGAAATCATTGCTTTTTACAAAGCCAAAGAAATTGGCAATTCGTGCTGAATGACTTATGACTGTTTATTCAGTAACAGCGACAAACGCTGTACAATAAAAATGTAACAACTGGTTGAATGGTTTTTAGTTAATAACAATTTAACAATTTAATTTTCACACCTAAGAGATGACAACATCTCCAGCTTCTTGCCGTACATTTTTGCCTCCAGTATCACCAGTCTCTGACCGTGTATCGCGGCTATGCAATGTTGTTTGGCAAGTTTCGAATACTTACGAAGCTGAAATTTGAATATCGTATCAGCGTTTATGTTGACAGTCTCCCGATAAACGAAGCCCTCGATACCTTCAAAAGAAAATTGCGTTGTTAGTAATATCTTCGTTTGCTTCTTTCGCCTCGTCACTTATACGAAGGTAAAATTCAACTCACCTCGATATTCGTAAACCTGCAGTCGTTGACGACTTTCGACCAAGACCAAAAGATTTTCGACGTATCCGTCGAAATTTAACACGAGAGCCGAGGAGGGCTGCTGTGCTTTTATAGTCTGGAGGATTTTGCGACGATGGAAATTGTTCTCGGATATCTAAAAGTAATTTCCATTAATTGATAATATAATATCGATTGACTTTTAGTCATTTTTATCCAAGACTAGGTTCTTACAAATAAATAATCCTCGCTGAGATTTTCGTCGAAATAAAGGAAATATTCGCGTTGGTAAATTCCCAAACGAAAGCCCACAATGTTGTCTGTTCCGATGCAATTTCTTGATGCTCTATCGGTACCGTTGGCATTTTTGTATTCGTACACGTAGTCCCGATTCACGAGCAACACTTGGCGACTGTCGCTCACGAACTTGACATTCTTGCTTCCGATTTGGGAAGTCATTGGCTTGCTCAGGGATCTCTGATAAATATTCACTATCGATTGGTGAATCAGAACACCATCGACGACAAGTAAGAATTCGCTGGTACCAATTTTCTTAGCGTCCGTGACATTTCCAAGATCATCAACGTGCTATATTTATTTATAAAAAGATAAATATATATTTATTTATATATTTATTTATAAAAAAATAAATATATATTCATTTATATATTTATTTATATAATAAATATATATTTATTTATATAATAAATATATATTTATTTATATTTATAAAAAAATAAATATACCGAGGGAACGATTGCGAGATTAGATTTCATCCCTTTAAAAATTGATGCGATAAAACTACTCACAATGAATTGTTCGTTCGCGAGCTTCCATAAATTGCCCGAATTTCTGTTACAAGAATATTTCCCAACTGTCAGGAAATATATTTCTTCCTCAAAATGAAAGGTGATCCAGTGTTCAATTAATCCAACATCGCGAACAGTGGTTACAGCTGCGAATTCCGTTTCAGTGAAAACGAATATGTCCAAGTGACAGGTGTCAAAGTTGACGAGCAGATAGTCAAAATCGTCGGACTCGAAATGATGAACGCTGACGATCGAACGATCGAAGTTGAAGACTTGAAGGTATTCAAAGTGTTTATACTTGTAGATTTGCTTGCCCGCCGTCTGTTCTAGAACAGCCAGATCTTCGCATATGCTGTGCAAATCATCCTGAAAAATACATCAAATAAATTCTTCACCGAACGTTAATAACAATTTGTTTTATGTAAACGCGTTGCAAATACCTTCACGCCTTTGATCACCAGTTGCGTTTCTTCATCACGTTGATGCAGATCATCCACCAATTCCGTGACGTTGACCCCGTCCAGTAATTCACTTCCAAACACATGATTTTCAAAACGAACGTTTCCGTGAATCGTCCAAGCTCCCTTGACGATTTGTCGGAATGGAAAACTCTTCGTCATAGCCGTGGCTTGCCACTTCATTACATCGATACCGTTTATAGGCCCGCGTGAGACAAAATTACCGTGAAGAACGAGAGGTTTATCAAAAACAAAATTTCCTGCAGATATACACGATCAAATTATAAATATACGTATTGTCTAACCAGTTGGTAAAAATTACGTAAATTTCAGGAAAATCACGAGGAAGATAGTTGCCTACCAATTAGAGTATCGTCTCCGTCCAGTGAAATAAATCCTGCAGGGTTCTGCCCATTTATGGAATTAACATCAAAATTATGGCGTGCCAAAACATTTCCAACGACGACGATGTGACCCGATATATTTTGATTACCCGTCAACTGCAATTCAAAATATTTTATTATATTTATTATAAATAAATAAATTTATTTACTTATTTATTTATTTATTTAAATAAATAAATTTATTTATTTATTTATTTATTTAAATAAATAAATGTATTTATTTATTTATTTATTTATTTATTTAAATAAATAAATAAATTTATTTATTTACTTATTTTAAATTTATTTATTTATTTATTTTAAATAGATAAATAAATTTATTATAAATAAATTAATTTTTCTGATGGTAATTTTGTAGAAAAGTCGGACAGAAATCTGCCGAAATTTGGTTCCTCCTACCTGGAAAGTGTTGTCGTAGATGGCGTTCAAATCTTGATCGTTGAAAGTGCCGGCGATGTCTAGCTTACCCACTGCGATATCCATGCAGTGCAGTGTACCACTGGGCAAGGTCTGCTCCGTCTCAAACGGTATTACCTTCCTCAGGTTCATGTCATTGAGACTTTCGACCTGAATATTCGACTCGAAGACAACATTTTCCAATTTCAACGTACCTACATTTTTTTTTCAAATAATTTAGCGAACCATCGATTCGAGAAATTTCATAACAATAATTACCAGATACGAAGGAAGGCCTGTCGACGTACGCAGCATTCGCGTATAATTCGCTCAGATCAACACCTCCCACAGCCTTCGCCTCTAATTTGTCATTCACGACCAAATCTTCCTCAACGGCGACGTTTTCAGTGAAAATGACTTTCGATTTCACTGCGATCGGTTGATCAACGCGGACGGCGTTTTCGTAGAAATATTTGAGATTCAAATCGTTGAATGTTTCAGTGACGACGAACGTACTGTCGATTGTAACAGGATCGTTGAATATCACTGGCCCGTAGATCGTAATGTCTTTATCGTTTTTGTAGACAACCGCATCGAGAAAATCGTTGAAACTAACTCCTAGAATCGCTTCAGTCACTATGAGATTCTCAATATCGACTTGGTCACTGGTGAGGCACAAATCACCGCTCAGAGCGTAAGTGTTGTTTCCCAAATAGTTGAATCTCTCGTGAATTGCCTTCCAAGAGACACCACCGATTTTTCCGTGAGTCTCAAAGTGGTCCAGAATTCTTACGGTTCCTTAAATAAAAATTAAATCTTTGAATTTTGGTGTTTTTTTTATATGGAAAATTCAAAAATTCAAAGATTACTTAAAAATCGGAAAAAATTCATACGTATTCAGAAACATGAAAGAATCATTTTCATCGAAAAAAAAACTTGGGTCACCGAAATATTTGTTAAACAATTTTTTTTTTCATCAATTTGTTAATAACATTTTAGAATTATTATTATGCCAAATTAATCTTTTCAGTACCTTTAATGTGCATGAATTTTTTCAGATTTTTAGACCGTCGAGAAGTGCTTGCAATTCTCTCTCAATTTTTCTCGAATTTATGCGAAATTGAACGCAAGCAGGGCGACTACCTTAAGATATACAGTTTTGTGGATTTTATTTCGAATATTATGTCCATCTTTCTTGGCTCAAAATTGTCTTCCTACTATGACGAGTTACCATTATTACTGTATATCAATCGTATCGCTTACCATTGACTTTAATCGATCCCGAGAGTACCTGATGCTTGCTAGGATCTAAAATACTATCGACCCCTCTTCCGTCCACCTTCGAGGCATCCAAAACCTTGCAGTTGATTCGATCGAAAGTCTTCCGACCGGTGATAACGACATTGCTGTCACTTTTCATCACAGCATCGTTTACAAAATCGGTAAAATTTGTTCCATTCACAAACCCGAGTACTTTCAAGTTATTCACGTAAATGTCTTTTGGAAAAATTACAGTGCCCATTGCATCGGCTCTGTAGATACTCTGAAGCGATGCACCATTGATATTCACCGTGTTGATCGCACCACCGACCGTCAGAGTGTCGATCGACAGACTGCCATTCGATATTCCGTTGTAAATATCGTTCATCCGATTTCTCGTCATTTCCAATTCCGCTGTCGATAAATCATCGACAGTTTGGGTGTTCAGTAATTGCGTTTCCAAAAGTTCGACACTGTAGTCACCGGTCAGTGTCTGACGTCTCGTTTTTCTGATACTGCGTCTCTTCAGCTCCTCGAAATTTTTCTCGTACAGTCTAACCGACGATATTTTACGAGCTCGTAACGTCAGCACTTGAAGATTTTGGAAAATAGTGCCGGCGAACGTTCTGCTCACTCCTGCTGAAAAATCATGGTTGCTGTGTTGGTTCACCGTGATGATGAAGAGCAGTTCGACGATCGGTGAAACTTTGAAGAGCACCGATTTGTCCAGACACTGAGGCTGACCGGTCTTGTCGAGGTTTTGGGTGAGTAGATTCTTCAGACTCTCCAAATCGCCTCGTGTGACATTTTTCAACGTCACGTTGCCTGATATCGTCTTCAGGTCTGAAATATCATTGAAAATATTGAATCAAAGTAAAAGACTCGAATAAATAAATAAAGCAGGTGAGATTTTATACTCGGGAATCTTTGATCGGTGTCCACAGTAACGAATTCTTGAATTGGATGATCGTTGATCTTCTGAGCCTCGTTTATCAGCCCCGAGTTGACCGCCACTTCATTGAGAAACGTTTTTTGTCCTGTTATCTCGACTAATGGGTTATTTTTTCTAACGAGATCGTCAAACTTGGGCCAGTTGGTTCCGTTGATCGAATTCACGACTTGCAAATCGGCTGACACTGTCAACTTGGCAAATACAGCGTCCGAGGTGACGGTATCAGTTTCAGCCAAGGTGGGACCAACACCCATTTCAGTATAACCTGTCGTTTTCCCATCGATCTAAAACAAAGGTGCATCGTATTTAGTTTTTATTATTCGAATAGTTTTTTATTTTTTATTTTTTATTATTCGAATAGTTTTTATTTATTAGTTTTTATTATTCGAATAGTTTTTATTTTTTATTTTTTATTATTCGAATAGTTTTTATTTTTTAGTTTTTATTCATTCGAATTGGAAACTTGTCGGAAAATCCGTAACTCACCTGCAGTACTTCAGTTAGGTGAAAATTCTCGAATGTTATTTCCTCAGTCAATGTCCGGTCACCAATTAATGTAACATATTCGTCGATAGGAAAGTCGTTTATCGTTATTAGATCGTCTAGATCGAGAGTGCCCACTGTGAGTTTACGGAATTTCTTTTGGCCTTTGAGCTCGACGCTATCAGTATTATTTGTGAGAATATAGTCTCCGGGATACTGCAGTTTATTTAGACGATCAATTTGTATGTCCTTGGCCATGAGATCCTAGAAAAATTCGATAGAAGTGACTTATTAGTTAAGATTTATTCTTATTGCAATGATTTAAGAAAATAAATTAAGAAAATAATTTATTAAATTAATATTTAATTTTAATTAATTGATTTGCAAGATCTACTCACGCCCTCGACAATTGTAAGTCCCGGGATTATCGTGGGTTGACTTTTCATGACTACACTTGTCATTAATTTTTTCCAATTGACGCCATTAATATTAGAAAAATTGAGATCCCCGTCAACCTTCAGATGCGGCAGGCTCGAAAAATTAATTGTTGAGTAATCGAGCCTTTCATCTCCAAACACGATGTTGGATATTGGCACGTCATTGATGAAGCCAACATTGAGATTTTTCGCGTTAATCTTCTCGAACGTTTTTTCACCCTCGATATTTACAGTGTCGTCATAATTATCCAAATCATGAAATATCGTTGCGAGCGAAAAACTATTAAGACGATCGAAGTTGAGTTGAGACACGGACAGCGTTTCTCGCACATCGAAACCGCCGTCTATGACGATATTATCGGTCAGAGAAAGCTCCGTGGAATTTATTGGAAGCGCATCAGCCAAATTTGATTTAATCTCTGCTAGCTTCGATTCCAAGTCGTTGAGAATTTTGTTGACTTCTCCCAAGTCTGTTTGGAATTCACTGGGAGTTACCATTTTTTTACCAATTTCGATGCTGTCGTAGAATTCTACTTCATCTTCGATTATCACGCTCTTGACTTCCACGTCGGATATATTCCAAAATCCAGTTACATCAGAA
Organism: Pimpla rufipes; assembly: GCA_963932165.1. Classification (NCBI taxonomy): domain Eukaryota; kingdom Metazoa; phylum Arthropoda; class Insecta; order Hymenoptera; family Ichneumonidae; genus Pimpla; species Pimpla rufipes. The sequence continues at coordinate 24,722,199 of OZ010633.1, read as the reverse complement.
TGCATGAAGTAACTCTGGTTGATTCGGGCCTCCGTCTCGTTGAGTATGAAATCTTGTTTTCGCATCACTTCCTGTTATTTTTAACAATTCAATTACCGAGGATTAATTTTTCACGATCGATTTTAAGGAGGTCCTGTCGTGTAGTAATTATTCCGCATAAATTGGAGAAAAATTTGTGTTTTTGCACACTATAAAAAAAAAAGAAATAATCTGAAAAAAAAATTCATGCGTATTCAGACAAATTAACGAAGAAATTTAATTACAAAAAAATGTGAATTTCCGAAAAATTGATTGAACCATTTTTTTTTCATGAATTTATTAATAACATTTTAGAATTATTATTATGCAAAATTAATATTTTCAGTATCTTTAACGTGCATGCATTTTTTCCGATTTTTATACCATCGACAAGTGTTTGCAATTCTCTCTCAATTTTCTCGAATTTATGCGAAGTTAACTCAACACGACCGGACCTCCTTATATCATAGCTGATGCAATGAAATATGCAGAATATTGTAATTAACGAGAATACATTATTTTAGGCATATCAAACTCACAGCCAGTGCTTTTCTCGTCTGCAACAATTTTTTTACCATCTCGTCTTTTGCTGGCCTCGGGCGCTCCCGAAGTTTCGTGTCAATTTTCACCAATTTATTTCTGTAGACAAAACCGTATTTAGGAATAACCGTAGCTTTTGAGAGATCGAGAGGGCCAAAGTTGAGTTCGGGATGAGAAATTTTTTCGAAGCCTTGGCCTTTCCAAGACAATCCTATTATGGTGGAATTTTTCAACTGCACCAGAAGTATCGACTCTTCTCTGTAGGTATTCACCGGAATGCTCTGAATCGAGTGTACTTCACCGATGTCTGAGAAAAAAAACGGTTTTCAAATGACAAATATTTTTGAAATAAAATGACATTTTATCATTTTACCATTGAATATATCTTCGGAGTCGGAGTCATGCTGCAATTCGCCTTCGAAAAAATCATAGAGCGTCGCGTTCCGACCGAAAGACACGAGATAATGAATGTATCCGCTCTCGAAGCAAATTACATTGCGCAGCCCGTTCGAAGTCACGTTCTGACGGCTGCGAAATTCACCCTCCTTTTTTTTGTCACCTTTATATTCGTAGAGAACAATACCGTTCCGTTGCTGGAGGACCATAACCGTACTCTCGTATGTCGGACACACAAGGAGGTCGAACGTTTTTGGTACACTTAGCTTCTGTGCCAACCTGCATGTAAAGCCATTAAAATATTAACGAGTTACCGTTAATTAAATTGCCAATCAAATTAAATAAAAATTAAATTAATTATATTGCCAATTAAACTAAATTAATTAAATTGCCAAATAAATTAAATTAATTAAATTGCAAGTAACATAAAATTAATTAAATTGCCAATTACATTAAGTTAATTAAAATGTCTCTTAAATTAAATTAATTAGATTGCCCATTAAATTTAATTAAATAAAAAACAAAATAACATTAATCAAAGTGCCGATTAAATTGTTCCTAGTAATAACGAAAAAATGTTATTTGATGATATCTGAACACGCACCACAAAACAGTTAATTTGCCGTCGAGGGCATCGAGGCTAAATTTATAAATGTCGATCGGTGAGTAAAGTTCTTCAATGCCAGCATCAGCGAACTCCTTCAGCAACACCAGTCGATTCTGCCTCTCGTGATGAAAAAATTGTACACGTTTCACATGGTTCTGCACAGGCCACGACCAGAAATATACGAGATCCTTCCCCGTGAACCGATACCACAGCAAATTCGTTCCATGAGGAGATTCAACGCACAAAATTGCAACTATCGTTGCATCTGCGTTTGCATCTGCTTCTGAGTTGGTTGGCAGATGCAAAAGCTTAAACGTCAAAATCTTCTCAGCGGATTTTATTTCGGATTTATAAGTCGCTTGGCTTTTCACAAGATCCAGTTGGTAGAGATACAATACGTGGTCACTCGAACCAGCCAAATAATAATCGTCCTCACTATTGACCAATTGATAATTATCTATCGACTCTGGCAATGTGGGATCTACTTTCGTTGTAACATTCGTTATGTAGAGTTCTGAAACACGAAGCAGTGTTGTAAGTCCCCATTATTTTACGAATTAAAGTTTACATAACAGTTTATTTTTCAGTTACGATTTTATAACGATGACCCGTAGCTATTATAAAATAATATGTGAACTTTCGAATAGCCGTAAGAAAAACCGAATTTTTAATTAAATTTTTGGAAGAAATTGTGAGAAAAATGGACCAGCACAGTCCTTCATTATTTTCGCAATGCATTAACAGTATTTATCCATTTTTTCAATGAGATTACCATGAAGTTTTATGGGAAATTAATATTCCTTGCCTCTATCTAAAAGTTTAACATCATATTACAATCGTTACGATTTATTAATATAAAAACATAATTATAAAGCCAATTGTGCCATCAATTTTATTTCTATAAAAATTAAGGATTTACAACTCTGACACGAAGGAATGACGACAATCGCAGGTCCTTTCGAAATTCAAAGCTGCATGAATTTTTATTACTTATGAAATTCACCTTCTCGATTGCCAATACCCGTTTCGTATTCGAATTCCTGCCATATTTCCATATCTTTCTCGGAATCCCTGGAATACCGTGGAGCCCCGACATCAACCAGCAATTCGTCGAGTCTCCGTGAAGACCTCTCGATATCAGTTAAATAACATTCTACTGTCACAGCAACATACATTAATATTAATAAATTAATCACGACACACGATTTGCAGTCCATCTTGGATGAATCTCCGAATTCAACTGACGATGTGAGCTTGAAATTCTTCGGCTAGGAACCGAACGCTTTTTTTTACGGTTGACGATCGATCAGCGGTGCGAGAGCAATCAAAATATTTGGGATTTGGCGTTACACGTTATATCGTAAGTATTGTACATACATATTGTATCCAGTCCCCAGGACCAACGTTTATTTCACATGATCAACTTTTGTCAGTGGGTTGTACAAAATTATAAATAATAATATACATAAGTTACTCGTTAATACCTACTTTATAACAACATTATTTCTAACGAGTCTATTTTTATGCACAGTAAAAAATAATTTTGTAAAACGAAGAATTAATATTTTATGGAAGATTTGGATGTGACGAATTTCTATTTTTTTTTATCGTGTAAAGAGTACAAAAATAGTACGAAAACAGTACTTTAAAAAATCGGATCAACTTAGAGTACCACCAAAAATGTGTTTTTGAAAATATTGATTTTTGCTTTTTTTAATTTAAACCTTAGTACAAAGGCAGTACTATTTATTTTTGTATACAGACGATGCATTTGTTGAACACTTTTCTTTTGCAAAAAATGTCAAGAATGCTGATGAACGACAAAATAAAAAAATATTCCCCTTTTCTGAAAATTTCCAATATACATTATATCTGAAATGGCATAAATATTTTTACCGTGCATCCTATAAATTATTTTTCATTTACCACTAATATACATTTAATTAAAAACAATTCAGTAGATTTTCCACCGTTTAACAAAATCTACGTAAGTACAAAAAAATCACTTGTTTGTATTTGATTGATCTGGTGATGTGTCATTATTCGTGTGAATCGCACGATAAAGCTCAATTAAATTAAAGCTCCCTCTCTCCCTCTCTGTACCTCTTCAAGGTACAGTCACAGGAAGGAATCTCGTCCTGTCTCCGGCCTTGGGCTGAAACCTCAGGTTGACCTTGTCATTTCCCTCCTCGCCAACCTCCAAAAACGTGTTCCAGTCTACCAAAAAGTACAATCCAGTTTTTCGGCGCGTCGGTAAAACAGGATCCGGCGCAGCGGTGCTTCCTCCAAAAGAATCAGCCAGTGCGGCGAGATTGGAAGCTTCCGTCGACGCGGCTTCGATTCCAGTGTCCGAAGCCTTTGCATCCGTCAACGAGGCCATCGATTCGTCGGCAGCCGCCGAGGAAGAGTCCAACGAAGTGGCGGGAAAATTTGAATCGTCAATGCTTTCAGACGTCACGTTGGATTTGACATCGAGCGTCGACGAGGCGTCCGAGGTTTCTGTTGATAGGCAAGAGTCGTTCGCACATGAGTCGACAGGTCGTTTGATCATTGCATCCGGGACTTTCACGCAAATGTACAGCATGCAAGGTGAAAATGATACATATACGCAATTTGCATTTTTTTTTTTTAATTGCGAGGCTTATTAATTATAGTTATTCACACACGTACATTCGTTCTCTCATTTGTTTTATTCACCGTTATTTGGTTTCCTACACGACGTCCACCTGATTTGTCGGAGAGTCGCAGCGTCTCTCCGATAGTCATTAAAATTAAAACCAGTTGGACACTTGTCATGCAACGACTGCACGCGGATATGCAGTCGACACCAGGTACACACGAGTAGCGCAGCTCTGCACTGAGGGTGGAGGGTGATTTTTTTTTTTTTTTTTTTCACCTCCCCTCTTACGCAACTGGAAAGTGTTATGCGCAAGGAAAACGCCATTCGTTTATCGGCTAATTAGTAGGAATTTGTCGGTCTGTTGTCTCGATTGTCGGAAGATCGGTTAGTACCTGGATATTAAACGTAAACGATCGTTTCAATAAATATAGGGGAGGTGCGGGCAAAATGGGACGCGCAAGCAAAAAAATGGTTTTACGACGAGAACAAAAGTGTACTTCGATTGCTTTTGATCCAAAAATTCGATTCCAACCATCAATTTTCGGCGTCGGCAAAAAAAAAAAGTGCGGGCAAAATGGGGCAGACCCCCAAAATCGTAAATTCGTGTTTTTTTTTACTCGGTGATACTTCTTAATGGTTATATTGAAGAAAAAAAAAATTTGTAAACAATTTTTTTTTTTTTTTTCAAAGCGACTTTCCAAAGGCCAGATTGCTTAAAACACTCAAAATTGTCAAAAATCTTCATATTCCGCTTGCATGCGTCGAACTGCGTCGTATGGACGCGATTTTCACGAAATGGGGGTCCGTCCCATTTTGCCCGCACAAATAGTTGGAACTGAAAAAAATAGGTGTCCCATTTTGCCCGCGCGTCCCATTTTGCCCGCACTTACCCTACCTAGATATTAAACGTAAATGATAATTTCAATAAATATACTTGCTGGGTGGTTTAGAGAGTGTATGATGCATGATTTATGAGAGAATTGTGTTAACTGTAATTTGTCGTGGAACTGTCCGAAATCCGCAGTTTATTAGTCACATTTGTTAGCACATTTCTAATCCTTGTTAGTCCACCAATGATTCGACTGACCCACAATTCCGACGTTCCCAATACGTAAATCATTAATCTCTTAATACCACTGGCTGCCATGTCGGCGAGTTCCTTGGGATTCTGCTGACGCTTTATCTCGTTCTTCACGTCGTCGTTGTAGATCCTCAGGATCTCCTCGAGGCTCAGCGGGTCGGGACCGTTTTTCAGCGACTTCGTCGTCTCGATGAGTTCCTTCGCCACCGTCTGGACGGCCAACACGTCGGCCTTGCCCTCCTGGACTTTTTTCACCGTATCGAGAAGCTCGTTGATCTTCGTGCGTTGCTTCTCGTCATCGAAGGACGTCTCGTGAGGCTTGAAGACATGCAACTTGGGTGGTTCAGTGGTAGGTGCCGCGGTAGTTTCCTGTGATCCAGTTATGAGCCCGATGTTCTCCAGAATATTTTTCATGTTCCCCGGCACCGCTTCTATCAGCGAAGGAGGTTTGTCTTCAGCATTCTTCTTCGCTTTCATCGCCTTTTCGCTTCTGACCTCCTTCACCCCCAATCCAAATTTCGCAAGGAAATCCTTCATCCCTTCATCCTTGACCTCGGACGTTGGGAGTGGCTTGAAACTGTTCCAGAAGGTCGTTATCGACGTCACTGGACGAGGTTTCTCGGTCGTCATCGTCGTCATCGTCGTGGTCTCTGGACGACTTTCCAGATCCTTCGAGTTCTGAAGACCGAAACGCTGGAAAAGCAGCTGCACATCTGGAGACAGGTTGCTGACGCCTTTTCTCACTTCGTGGGGAGTATTTTCAAAAGTATTCTGCCCAATTATGGATGGAGACTCAACACCGACTGCCGTTAAGGCTGAAGCCTGGCCAAGCAGGACATTGTCAAATTCAGGCATCTGGAAATTGGCGCCGAAAATCTGATCCTGATGATCGCTCACTTTGTCCTTCGATGTCCCACTGTCTATATTATTATTTTTCGGACGTAGACCGATGGAAGCCAGGAGGTCCTTCACTTCCTCCCTCATGGGCGGAGGTTTCTCGGTCGTGGCGCGAATTTTTCCAGCGTCGACGAAGCCACCCAATTTTGCTGAAGTCGTGGAAGACATCGGGGTGACGTAGACGGGCGATGGTTTCTCATTCTCGTTCATTGTACGCATGTTTTCCGTGTCCCACGGTGAGAACTCATTTTTTTCACGATAAACTGTCCTCGTTGATGGCAATTCCTGGGAATCCAAAGTTGTTGACGCCTTGGTGACTGTCTCGTCACTTTCGGTTATCACTGTAGGCAGAAAAGGGACGCCTGTTGATTTATGCTGATGCTTCACATCAGTGAAGGATTGCTTAGAAGGTTTCATCGTGGTTGTCGAAGGTGGTGCATTGTAATGCCATTGATCAGAAGTCAACACGTTGTGGGTCGTTTTGGAAGGCGTCATGGTGGGCCTAAAAGCCTCAAAATTATTCGCCGAAGTTTGCACCATTTTCACAGTTGGTCTCTGAGTCACGCTCGTGCTGTAAACAATTTCCAGTCCCAGTTTGCTAGGATTTGTGCCTCTGGGTCCCAAGAAATTCGTGAAGATCGGTTTCGCTGACTCCTTTTTGTCCTTCGTGGTCTCAAAGCTCTCCAAATTGAAGCTGAATTTCTCAGGAGCTGGATTGTGACTCTTGTCACTGTTCAAGAGCTTGCGAATGGTTTCCTCAGTCGGAGGCATCATGCTGACCTCCGCGTAAGTCTGCCGATGATTTTTCCAATCTGGACCAGGAGATTCCTCTGTGGAATCCTCGCTCAGCTTCGTCCTGCTGTTTATCAGGTTGTCGGACGTACCGACGGTATTTTTGGTTTCGGGTTTCCTCTGTGGAGACTCATAAGAATTTGACAGCAATTGTGCTGTAGGAGTTTTTGCGTTGAAATCCTTGAGGCTCTCATCGTTTTTGTCTTTGGAATTGTCAGGCAAAACGACCATCAAGGCTCGCTGATACTCTTCCCTCTTTTTCTCCACGTAATCCGTGTAGCTGTTCATGTCTTTGGACGTGATATTGAAGAGAATATCGACGATCTGGCTTCTCGAGAGTCTCGGCAGACTCGGATTGTCCCTGACCATTCTCTCGACTTCGTCGATCGTCCGATTTATCGACGACTCGATCTCGTGTCTCGTTGGCAATTCCTCGAGGCAATTGCCGAGTCCGAGGACTGCCAGTAGGCAGATCAGTGCAATCTGAAACATATACGGGAGAAAAGTGATCAGCGAACGACCTCTCGTCGCGGGGTACAAAGTGCGAAGAGCCTGTTCAACGAATATATATTTGTATTTATGTATGAATGTACGACGAAATACGTGCGGCGAAATGAACGTATTGAAAAGGTCGCGCACGCCACAAGTCTGAGCTGAGTTTCTCCATGTATAATTTATTTTCGTGTTTATCGTAACCGCGACTCCCTCTTAATTGTCTTGCACAGAGTCTAGTCAATTTTTTTACTTATGGTAAATCATAAGTAAAAAATCATAAATTAAATAATAATCGGTGGATTATTTATTTATTGTGGATTAATTGAGCATTTGAAAGATGCAGCTGTGTTAATTCGATTTATAGGGTCGTGAGCGGCTTTCACGTGACTATCATTCTTGATTATTATTATTATTATTATTATTGTTATTATTATTATTATTGATATGCACGTGGTCAACGCTATCGTGACAGGTGATTTTCGTGTATGAATCAGCGTAAAGATTCGCGTTCCGTCCTCATTGCTTTTCGCCTCTTTTCGCATGCTGGAATCTCAGGAGCTGGAAGAGGCGAAGAGCGACCGCAGCAGCACCGGGACGGCACAGTGACCTGGTGATTCAGAACGGTCCATGACCCACAATCATTTCTGGAGGCTTCCAAAATACTCGGAAGCATCACTCTTCGGAGTCTTCGTATCCTGGTGATCGCGCGATTATACAGCGCGAGTGACCTACATTGACAGGGTATTTCCTCGTTGCTTCTCGCCTGGTGATTTAATTTTTTTTTTTTGCTATTTACATTTTCTCTAACAGTCTCACGAGCGTCACGAGTATCTGCGGTGCACCCAGAGAAATCGTTCTGATCGGATCTATTCGAATGAAATAAAAAATTATTTGGGTGAAATAAAAATTTATTTGAATGAAATAAAAATTTATTTGGGTGAAATAAAAATTTATTTGAATGAAATTAAAATTTATTTGAATGAAATAAACATTTATTTGAATGAAATTAAAATTTATTTGAATGAAATAAACATTTATTTGAATGAAATAAACATTTATTTGAATGAAATTAAAATTTATTTGAATGAAATAAACATTTATTTGAATGAAATAAACATTTATTTGAATGAAATAAAAATTTATTTGAATGAAATAAATTTTGTTTGATCCAAATAAATAAATAAATAAATAAATTTATTTAATGCCGCCCTAATCAGATTTCTTTGGATCAAATAAAAATATATTTCTTCCAAATAAATGTTTATTTCGTTCAAATAAATTTTATTTGTTTGAATAGATCTCATCAGAACGATCTTTCTGAAATCGAAACTCTAACCAAGGTTCGTTTTTCGCATGGAAGCGAGTGCGAGCGTTGTCGCGCCCGTTGTCGGTTGATATTCATGCGTAGCTACGCGCGAGTGTGTGCTCACCGGGAAAGATCCTTGACTGGCCTGACCGATTGAGAAAGTCGAGTCGAACGAGCGTACGACGCGACAGCGACCATGCGTACGTTAGTTACACCGCTAACGTTCGACTGTACTAAGTATACTTGCGATGAAATGCAACGCACCGGTACATTACGCTCGCGTATTATATCTGTGGATATTATAAAGTCACGATGTGCTCATTCCCGATGGCATTAAACTCGATCAGGGTTTTTTTTTTAACCCAAACTGGTGTCATTGATCTTCCTTAACATTTATAGCTTCTCATATTTATTTATTTATTTATTTATTTATTTATTTATTTATTTATTCATTTATTTATTTATTTATTTATTTATTTATTTATTTATTTATTTATTTATTTATTGTACAGTGAACGATTTTTTGTTCCTATTTACCATTTAACTAAATCTTTATTGTCCTCGGAAAAAGTGGAGAGATTTCTTCGACATCACGCTTCGATGGACCGAGTTGTATTATTTTCGCGATGATTTTTTTTTTCCTGACATTCCCGTTGCGCCGCGGGACGCGAAATTCTAACGACGATAATTGGCTGTGAAGCATTAGACACGGGAGAACGCATTGGAGGATGCGAGGAACGCGATGCTGCACCGACGAGAACGAAAGTCCACTTTCCGCCTCGGACCGCCGCGACGTGAACCATGTTGACAATCGACGTTAACGTCGGCGGAAGTGGAGAACATCGGTGCAACGTGACAATCAGGCGGACGCACGTTTCAACAGCGGCACCGTGAAAAATGATTTTACCCGCGGTGGCAAGAATTCGTAACGATTTAAGGTAGTCCTTGCGATCGATATTCATTTCGCATAAATTCGAGAAATGTGAGAGAGAATTTTTTTCGATTTTAGAGTTCACATTGAATTTTCATATATTTTTCCTATAAAAAACGCACAAAATTCAATGTGAACTCTAAAATCTGAAAAAATTCATACGTGTTCGGAAAAACGAAGGAATAATTTTCATGAAAAAAAATCTTGGGTCATCGAAATATTTTTTAAACTATTTTTTTTTTTTTTTTTTTTTTTTCATTAATTTTGTAATAACATTTTCGAATTATTATTATGCAAAATTAATCTTTTCAGTACCTTTAATAAGCATGAATGTTTTTAGATTTTTATACCACCGCTAAGTCTTTGCAATTCTCTCTCACATTCCTCGAATTTATGCGAAATGAATATCGGTGGCAAGGACTACCTTAAAGTCGTTTCATGAAAAAAAAACTTGGGGCATCGAAATATTTGTTCAACTATATATTTTTTTTCATTAATTTTTTAATAACAATATTTTTTTTCATTAATTTTTAAATAACAATATTTTTTTCATTAATTTTTTAATAACATTTTCGAATCATTATTTCGCAAAATTAATCTTTTCAGTACCTTCAATTTGCATAAAAGTTTTCACATTTTTATACCACCGAGAAGTCTTTGCAATTCTCTCTCACATTCCTCGAATTAATGCGAAATGATTATCAGTCGCAAGGACTACCTTAAAGTCGTTTCCGCGCGATCCACGGGGAAGCTGTGTAGGTCGACTCGAGAAAATAATGATTTATCGGTTCGCTGCTCGCGTTCCGTCCGTTCACACCGGTTAAAGCTCGACAAACCATCGAGTAAACCGCTCCTCGGGTTCGACTTTTTGTGTCTCTCGACTCGTCCAAATAATATTTCACGACAGCCAATAAATCCCACGAATTTTACGAAATATTTCAGTTTTTTTCGCGGCGACGACGTTGCCGAGGAATTTCGACGTTGACGACGTCGTGAACGCGAAACGAACGACAACGAGGCTGGTGGTCACGGTGGATCGGAGAGACTACTCACCATAGCCGCTATCCAATCGTCCGGCGATGCAGTCGACAACTGACTGAGCGACTGAGGCCTACTTTCAAACTCTCTCTATCTCACCCGACTCGACGATTCTCCTTCTGTGTTCCTGGCTATAAGAAGCCCCCCCACCACGACAGCTTTTCCCGCATCCCGCGGACGCCAAAGTCGTCGATGGATCCCGAAGAAGAACTCGCGACACGACACGAGAGTGGAAGTGCCACGGATTCGCGAGTCGTGACTCTCGACCCTCGCGTGGCAAAAATTTACCTTAACGAGAGACAAACATTCAGGTGCATCCTTCAATGACATCGATGCGTGAGAGAGTTACTTTCATCCGCACGCCCGGCACCTCGATACTTTCGCGTTATCGACCGCTTAGTTTTTGTCCCCGTTCAAGTTCAGGGCGATGGAAAGTCGACGGTGTACAGCGTGGCATCTTCGCCGCGACCGGAGTCGATTTATACCCGTCCGAGTGACCTTCGTATAGTCAGGAATTATAAGGGGGACTTCTCCTTAGAAGCTGCATTTTTCAGGTCCTCACGTTTTTTTTTTTTTTTTTTTTTTTTTTTTGTGAAAGGAACAAATGTAGACGACTGTGGTTTTTTTCTACTTGTTACTTACGGTTTAAAGTATGCAATGGAATTTTCTTTTTTTTTTTAAGTTAAAAATTGTCGGCGTCCCAGGTCCTCAAACGCGATCATCGAAAATAAATGGCTGACACCCTCCTGACCATTGTAATTAATCGATCGGCCTGAAATTGTGCATACATACTCGGGAAAAATTGTCTTCATGGAATGACGGAGGTTTTTTTCGATAACTTCATTTTTCAATTTTTTATTAATGTTTTTATGCGAAAAACATTGGAGAAAAATCTTTTAGACGACGCCATTTTCTTAATTTTGCAGTAATCGAAAAAAAAATCGTGTTTGAGGACCTGGGACGCCGACAATTTTTAACTTAAAAAAAAAGAAAATTCCATTGTATACTTTAAAACGTAAGTAACAAGTAGAAAAAAACCGCAGTCGTCTACATTTGATCGTTTCCTCAAAAAAAAAAAAAAAAAAAAAAAAAAAAAAAAAAAAAAAAAAAACGTGAGCACCTGAAAAATGCAGCTCCTAAGGAGAAGTCCCCCTTAAAGAAGGGTGAACTTGCTGATTCTAAGCATCGTCTGAGCGCACGAAAGAAGCAGTGAACATTTCTCGCGTACCATGAGATTCGAGTTACAAACTGAGAGTATCGATGTGATAAAATAATTCTTGAAAATTCCCGTCAGGTTCCACAAGAAATTTAATAGTAGTTGAATATACCGTACCGTGGTGTTATTTATTGAATAATAGAAAGTTCTATGCCCTCGACGCATTAGCATTAATAAAAGATACATAGCTTCCTGAATGGAGGGTGACGTGAGACCGTCTTCGACAAACCATACCCGAACGTCTTCTGGAATAAATTCTTATAAATTTCACAGTTGACATTCGATGACAATTGAAAAAAAAAAAATTGACGACTGGGAGGTCCTTGGGGAGAAAAGTATAGCTTACCCAATCGAGGTGGACCCCCTGCAGGTTCCGCCCTCGATCATTAAAATAAACACGGGTTGTCTTTATTTTAACGTAAATCGAAATATATTTTGATCGATCTGTCGTTGACGTTTCTCGAGCTCTGCTCAGTAGTCGTTTTTACCTCGAGAGTCAAGCGCCGAACCGTTTCACAAACCGCAACAAATCCCAACAGTTTTACTAAAGCGCGATGCACGTATTGCCGTGGAACTTTGCGATTCTACGATTTTGCGGATTGTGGAGACCGCGCGGTTGGTGCAGCGGTTGGAGAAAACACGCTTACGCCGCTTACACGTGTTTCTCGATCATCTTGACGTATTCGTTCACTCTCTCCGAGTTGATACAATTCCTGATGACGCTGGACGACGTCGAGGAAGTCGTCAACAACTCGCTGATGCTGCTGTCGATGCTCGGTGTTTGCTACAAAATGGCGAATTTTTTGGCCAAGCGAGAGGAAATTTTGGAAATCACGGAAATGCTTATAAACGATTTGTGCAAACCTAGAGGTCCCGAGGAAATTGCCATACAAAAGAGATTCGATTTGCGAGGCAGGTCAGGGTTTAAAAAAATAAAAAAAAATAAAACATTGAATGACCCTGGTAGAAAATCGGTGGCGTTACATTCGGCCCTGGTGATGCCCTGGTGAGGGCCACGTTGGGCCCTAGCTGGGCCTGATGAAACGTTACAAATGTTCTACCAAGGAAATTCAAAAAATGTACTTGGTGTACGGGGCAAAAAATATAAATGACTCAATGAAACCGTGGATTGCGGACTGCCAATAACAATGTTTTTTAAATTAACTCCAGTTATCGTTGTCACAATCCGATTTAACATTGAAACAATAAAATATTATTTTGTTTTCATATTTATCTTATTTTCTTTTATATTTTATGTTTATTTTATGTGTATGATTTATTACTATTAAAAATAATAATAATAATAATAATAATACTAAAAAATAATAATACTATAATAATAATAATAATAATAATAATAATAATAATAATGATATCTATTCATTATTATCATTATTTTTTTTTTGTTTTTGTTGTATGCATTTTCGCTGGTCGTTTATTCATTCGCCATTATATTACACTGTATTTTCAAGGGCCTGTCCCGTTCACTGTCAAATAAATAAATAAATAAATAAATAAATAAATTTTGGAGTTATCGTTTTAATATCACAAAAAATTGTAGGGCCTGGAAGTGACATTGATTTGACTACACGTGTTTTTGGCAGCCCGCAATCCACGGTTTTATTGACTCAATAATTTTTTTTCCGTGCGAATTTTTCGAATGGAATAAATAAATATCGTGATATCGAAGGCGCAATACGTTGTTGTTCGGGACACTGGCGCAAATGGCGAGTGTCACGGTAACCACAGGCTCGTTGATGGGAAATGTGCCTGAACGAAGTCTACCCTTTAAGGCATGGTTGCCCTTCGATCACAGCGATTACCTTGGCTATTGGTTCGCTTACCTTCACCAGATAATCGGCCACGCGATGGCCTCGACCATCGGCAGTATTCACGACACTCTTTTCCACGGCTTGATGGCTCAGGCGTGCGGACAATTGAATATTCTCAAGTCTCGTTTGCGCTCGATGCCCCGCTCGATCAGAGAGAAATCGGGTTGCAGTGTCGAGACTGCGGAGAGGGAAGAGCTTGTAAAGTGCGTGCGACATCATCAGGAGATATTCAGGTGTGAGGCAGACATTTGCGATACAATAGATTTTAATAAAAATTTCATTTATCAGAACACACATGTATCATGCTCAAAACGTGCATCAGGCTTGAGGGAGACGTCACTGACTTCTGACGAAGACGCATTTGTTTCAACCAGGAACTAACAGTTGTATAAACAATCCTGTATAATTAATTGATCGTAACCGATTACGATATTGATCGTAAAACGATTACAATCAATTAATTGATCGTAATCGTTTCAATTAAAAATTAATCGATCGTAATCGTTTCAATTAAAAATTAATTGATCGTAATCGTTTCAATCAAAAAAATAATTGATCGTAATCGTTTCAATTAAAAAATTAATTGATCGTAATCAATTAATTGGCCGTAAAACGATTACGATCAATTAATTGATCGTAATCGTTTTTCGATTACGATCAATTAATTGATCGTAATCGTTTTTCAGATTGTGTGGAAAATAGTCCACATTTGAATATAATTTTAACTATTTGAATTAATTGAACAACCAGGAAATAACAGTTGTATAAACAATCCTGTATAATTAATTGATCGTAACGTTTTTCAGATTGTGAGGAAAATAGTCCGCATTTGAATATAATTTTCTTTCAATATTACACGAATATCTTCTATGTATTTAAGTCCCGTCTACTCCTTCGGGTAAAAGACAGGAGTATGGAGTTCCCGGCGATCGACGGATTTGAGAGGTTGCTTTGTTCCGAAATCGGTAAAAAATCGGTAAAAAATTACGCAACCAAATGACTGACAAAGTAGTTTAATTAATAAACAAATTGGGCAAATAAACAAATTGCAAAATAAATAAATTATCATTCGCACATCATCTAATGACAAAATATCTTCTCTCAACTATGATATGCGAATGGTTATTTAATTATCTCACAATTTCTTATTTACCGAATTTGTTTATTATCGTATTTGAAACTTGTGTTTTGTTTATTACCTGTTAAAAATTAATCGTCCGTTATACATGAAACTGGAAAATTTCATGACATTGTCTTTTTTGGCACAAACAATCAACGTAATTAACTTGACGATAATCATGACGTCATTTTCGTTCTTTCACCAAATACATATTTTCATGTAGGGACAAATTTGGATTTTCATGAGGAGGTAAAAAACGGCCAATCTGAAATGTTTGTACTTTCCTCGTAGAGGTAGCTCAGCGAAAATATTTAAAAAAAAACAGCGTCGCCATAAACAAAAATCTACTTTGTACTCTTTTTACTTCAAGGTTCGTGGAGTTGTCGAATGGCGTCTTCAGTCTCGTGATATTCCTGCAATTCTCAGTGAGCACATTTGTCATCTGTGTGACCACTTTTACACTGTCGAAAACGGATTTTACGAGTGCTGAATTTCCCTTCGTGATGGTATACGTCATGTGCATGGTTGTCCAGATATCTCTCATGTGCTGGAATGGTAACGAAGTCATAGCTGAGGTGAAGTAATTTTCTCGTTGTCCTCGCATTAATTACACGTGCATTAACATCTTCATTTCGTATTCTTTGACAGAGTATGGATGTTCGCACTGCTGTTTACGAAATGGACTGGACTGGGCTGAAGGAAAGCACGAAGAGGGATCTTCGAATGATTATGGTTCGGACGTTGGACCCACTTAAGTACACATGTGGCAATATCATCATTTTGTCTCTCGAGTCCTACAACAGCGTCAGTAAACATGTTCCGTAATCAATTTTTCCAAATTATTCCAAAATCAATTTTTCCAAAATGTTCGAAAATCAATTTTTCCAAATTGTTCCAAAATCAATTTTTCCAAATTGTTCCAAAATCAATTTTTCCAAATTGTTCCAAAATCAATTTTTCCAAAATGTTCCAAAATTAATTTTTCCAAAATGTTCGAAAATCAATTCTTCCAAAATGTTCCATAATCAATTTTTCGTCCATTGTATCAAGATGTATTTTTGCTGACCTTAATTTTATGCACAGCTAATGAAAATGTCGTACTCCGTGTTCAATTTGCTGCAACGAACATCCTTATAAAATGACCAATGCCACTACAAATGACTCGAAAAATTCGGTCGGGTCAACCGTTGCTGATGTGCTTTATGGATTCGATCAAATGGGCAAAGGATCACTAATCAAATATACCACGATCATCTACACTGTATTTCGTACTGATGGAAAGAGCAGCAATACGTTGGAGTCTTTTCTGAGCATTTGTGTAAAAAAGTGTTCAACGTTTCGGCGATGGAAAACTATTAATCGAAAAATAGGGACTACGGGGAATATCAAAGCGTTATATTTTTTCTCTCTCGATGTGAAATGACATCAGTCAACGCGGAAAAAAATAGTGAGTCAGGAGGACCAAAAGTGGCGCCAGGAAACTGTCAGGAATTAGGTAAACTTTATCAATGGGCTAATCTACCCATCAGTGCCTTCAACTGTCATCACTTTTCTCCCACTTAAGTTGACTCTACCCGTTTGCTATTTGTCTCCTCGAATAATGTTTTGATATTCCTCCACGAAACCCGGAAATTCTTCTTCAAACGCTCACCGGGGCACCTTTTTCAGATCCAAACCGTGAATGCGCAAAAGCCAAGACACACCCCCGGAAACCACACTACTGCATTTCATTTATTTATTCTCTATCGACAGCATAAGGATTATAGCCTGGCGACTCTACGCTGTACCGCAGGACGAGGAGCATACATTAAAGATTCAATTATTTAGATAAGACACCTCCTATTTCCATGAGAGACTCGCTATTTTCCTGCCTTATTTTTATTCGCAAAACTATGTGTCCATTTTTTTGATTGACCCCTCGCAACTTTTGTTATGTTTGCGTGGACAAAGTTCGGTGTATGTATGAAAATACCTGCCGTGCGGAAAGGCTAAGTATCGGGTTGGAAAATTGTACAGGAGCTTGGGATAAGTAAAGGGTGGCTGACTCTCGGGCGCTCCTGCACTTATGCAACGCACATATAGTGTAATGCATATAGAGCTTCCGCAAAGACAAACATTTGTTTGTACATATGTAAAAATATCGGGAGTTCGTGACAGGCCGAGAGATGGAAACGTCGACGAGCAGTCGATATGTCAATCGAAGGAAAGCAACGGCCTTGACGACACCAACTTCCATAAACGAAATTTGACCACCTACGAACTTTGACCATCTGCGAAATTTGACCATCTGCGAAATTTGACCATCTGCGAAATTTGACCATCTGCGAAATTTGACCATCTGCGAAATTTGACCATCTGCGAAATTTGACCATCTACGAAATTTGACCATCTGCGAAATTTGACCATCTACGAAATTTGACCATCTACGAAATTTGACCATCTGCAAAATTTGACCATCTGCGAAATTTGACCATCTACGAAATTTGACCATCTGCAAAATTTGACCATCTGCGAAATTTGACCATCTACGAAATTTGACCATCTATGAAATTTGATCATCTTGCGAAATTTGACCATCTGCGAAATTTGACCATCTACGAAATTTGACCATCTGCGAAATTTGACCACCTGCAAAATTTGACCATCTCCGAAGTTTGACCATCTGCGAAATTTGACCATCTGAATCTCAAACCTGAGCAAAATTGTCGGAGGATTGTCGTGAATATCGCTCGCTATGCAGATTCTTCCCTGCAGTTTCGCGATACTAACGTATTTGGGTTGTTGGCGACCGATTCTCTGGACGTCGAGCTGGAGTCTCGGGCTCTACGGTGTCTTGACCTGTTTCATGACCTTCATGGTCTACTCCCTAGCGATAACCATGTTCATCGACCTGTTCAGGCCCACCGACGACTTCTCAGAGTTGACGAACAACTGCGTCATGCTACTGTCGATTGTCGGCGCGTGCTCGAAGATCACGAACATCATTGCGAGACGAGAAAATATAATCGAGCTCATTAAGATTCTTGAC
This sequence comes from Pimpla rufipes, assembly GCA_963932165.1. NCBI lineage: Eukaryota > Metazoa > Arthropoda > Insecta > Hymenoptera > Ichneumonidae > Pimpla > Pimpla rufipes. Next base: position 24,704,282 of record OZ010633.1, on the reverse strand, counting down.
GAGGATCTGTGCAAGTCGAGAAACCCCGAGGAGACGGAGATTCAGTATAAATTTGATCGAGAAATAAGGTTAGTGGTTCGCCTGATCAAGAATTATTATTACGTTAAAAAAAAAAGGTTTAAAAAAAACGAGGTTGTTTTTTTTTTAATCGACCGGACCTGGATTTTCTTCTTTCGTTCGAAAAAAAAACTCTGTAACAAAAAGAACGCCGCAAAGCGGAACGCGATATTTTCATTTCTGAATATTTTACAGAATTTTTTAAACGAACCCTCAAAAATCTCTAAAATTTTCCAAGGGTATCTCTTGAAAATCCCTTGAAAAAATCTTGAAAGTCGTTTGAAAATCCGTCGAGAGAAACGCGAAAAATGATTTTTTATAAGTTTCACATTAATCAAGTTTTCAATGAGTTTCACATTAATCAATTTTATAAAATATTTATTTTATAAATCTATTTTATTTTAGTTGTCAATCAATTAATTTTAATTGATTGTCAATCAATTAATTTTAATTGATTGTCAATCAATTAATTTTAATTGATTGTCAATCAATTAATTTTAATTGATTGACAGGTAATCAATTTGTTGTACCAACCAGATTCCTCGACGCAAGCCAGTTTATCAGTCCTCGTTAATTAGAGTAACTAATTTATATTTTATATACCCTGGATGCAGTAAGAAATATTTTGCAGAAGAACTACGTATCTCTACGTCGGTCTCCTGGAAGTCGCCGCCGCTTCAGTCACCGCAAATTCTCTCATAAACGACTTGCCCCGACGTGAATTACCATTCAACGCCTGGATACCCTACAGTCTGGATGCTTTTCCAGTGTTCCTTCTTTCTTATTTCCACCAAATAATCGCAAACTTAATCAGTGCCACCATTTGCGTTGCCAACGAGACTCTGATCACTGGATTGATGCTGCATACCTGTGCACAATTGCAGATACTTAGATATCGGCTGGAAAATCTGCCAAAATTGATTGCGGACGCAAGGGCCTTAAAAAAAAGCAACGCGGAGGTCGTGGAGAACAAGGTTGTCGAGTTACAATTATTTTCCGAGTGCATCAGACACCATCATCGTATACTGGAGTTAGTGCGAAACAAACCGTATGACTTGTTCATTCAATTTATTTATTTCTGCTACTGCTACCATTTTTTTTTTTTTTTTTTCAAATTAGATTTTCCAAAAATCTGAACGAACTCTTCACCATCGTGATCTTCATTCAATTTGCCGCAAGCAGTATCGTCGTGTGCACCACTTTGTTCAAACTCTCGAAGATAAGCATAACGAGCGTTGAATTTTTGGCGGTGGTTCTTTACTTATTGGCGGTACTCGCGCAAATATTTATATACTGCTGGTACGGGAACGAAGTGATTTCTCAGGTAAAAATATCATTTTCAGAGTAAATCATTTTCGCGAATTTTTTAATTTTATTCCATTGCGGAATAAAATCCGCATCGGATTTATCAAAAAATAATTTTTATTCGGAAGGGTTGATAACGATTTTTATAATTAATTTTTGTCTACCATCCGTAGAGCGTAGAAGTTCGTAACGCGGCGTATAATATGGATTGGACACTTTTGGACGTCAGCACGCAGAAGAATCTCTTGATACTAATGATCCGTACACTCAAACCGATAACATTCACCAGCGGCTCCGTAATCGTTTTATCGATAGAGTCATACAATAGCGTTGGTATTTTTTACATCGGTCTTTAATTGCTTTCATTTGAATTGTATGCGAAATATATTGTTTTTATTCGCAGCTCATGAAACTATCGTACACTGCGTACAACGGCCTACAACAATCATCGAATCGGTAAAATTACGTTGCCATACTTTCGTAAAAAAACAGGGTAAAAATTAATTGGTTTTTTTGTATTGGAAGTAGCTGACGAGAACTTATTGAATAAAGACTGTTTTGATATGTATCAGTACCGGCAAAATATTCAGTCGACGTACATATTTTTCTGATTAATTGTACGAATCCCAGCAAAAAATCACTTAAGTTTATATATTTTGTTTATATATTTTTATATATTTATATATTAATATATTATATTATATTATAACATATTATATTATATTATAACATATTATATTATATTATAATATATTATTTATATTTTAATATATTTATAAATATTTTTATATTTTATATATATTTTTTTAAATATATTTTTATATAAACAAAATATATAAACATAGGCAGTTTATATATTTTGATCTAAACATTTGTTTTAAAGATAGAAAAATTATGTCTTCAGCGGGTGACCGAATCGATGAACAAAATCGTCGTGCGTCTGTATCGACGCACGACTCTACGCATTTCCTGATGCATACTGACTCAGGAAAATTTGTTCGAGTAAGTCATCGGTCTCCCTCCCGAGCAATGAGAATTTTTTTTTCCGCGTTCCAGCGCTATGTAATTACCCATTGAATAATACAAACCGTAAGAAGTAACAATGTGTGTCCTTCTTCTCTTCCTCTGCAAGCATGAATCGCACCGATCGATGTGAAATGTCTTGGCTATAATCAAAAGACTATACGAAAATTCGCAAATAGGGTACAATAACCTTCCAATCGTGCAGGAATTCACCCTCCGGAAAATTAATTATTGATACGTAAAAACATTCGTGTAACATTACATTACTTTAATACCTTACGGAAATTTCAGCAATAAATGCTCCCCTCAGTGTCCGCCAATACTTGGTCCCATACGCTTGAAATAAATTTCTTGCCACGACGTACAGAGCATCAAGAAACAAGCATTTGAACGCGAAGTATTGGAACAGAAAAAACAAAATATTACTTGATTTAAAAATGAACATTTTGCCGTTTCATTTTAACATTTTTCAAATGTTTGGCTTTTGGTGTCCCCTCGATTGGTCTTCCAGCTGGAAGAGTAATCTCTACTGGGTGTACACCTCCGTTATTTTATCGCTAATGATCACGTTGCTTTTCACTCAAATAATGTACATCGTGCAATACATTGACGACATCGAAGAAATTGCGAGCATCGCCTTTTTGCTTCTCACGGAGTTGTGCACTTTTTGCAAAGTGCTGAATATTCTCGGCAGACGAAGCGACATCATAGAATTCACGAGCATTCTGTCGAACGAGCGCTGCAAGCCAAACGGTGTCGAAGAGAAGACGATAAATGATCAATTTGACAGAAGGACAAGGTCAGTAACCAAATATCCAAATCATTCCTTGTGGCTAATTTTGTTATTTATTTATTTATTTATTTATTTATCTATAAATAAATAAATAAATAAATAAACCAAAATATTCAAACCATTCCTTGTGGCTAATTTTGTTATGTGTATCAGCTAAATCATTCAACATATGTTGATGTTACCCTTAAGAATTTTTTTATTAAGAATTAATAAAAAATTAAAAAACTATATTCTGAAACTATATTCCAAGACACTCACAAACTCGTCAAAAGCCATTAACAAATTTCAGACGTACTTCCTTGATATTCGGAGGGATGGTCGAGTCGTTTGTCATATTTCTGACGGTGACCGCTCTGTTCGTAAATGTTCCCGAAAGAACGCTGCCCTTCAATGCCTGGATACCATTTAATTATTCGGCATCCGTTGGATTCTGGATAGTGTTTCTTCATCAGATGGTCACTTATTTTATTAACGCTACAATGGCCACTGCCTTCGACACTCTCGTGCCTGGTCTCATGTGCCAAGTGTGTGCTCAGTTGAACATACTTAAATATCGATTGAAGATGATACCTATTGCAACGTCCAACAAGATTGAACGCAAGAACATGTCAATTGCCAAGTATGGCGTTGAGGATGCAGCGAACAAAGCACTCGGAAACTGTGTTCGTCATCACCACGATATCTTCAAGTTAATATCTGTAACTTTAACAGCGATAATGTCGTGTTACTAATTAACCAATTAAAATTAAATTATATCAAATTAGATCAAAATTAAATTAAAATTTCGTTTAGATTTACGAAATTGCTGAACGAAACTTTTGACGGGGTCCTTTTTCTCCAGTGCGTAGTTTCCTCCTTCGTCCTTTGCGTGAGCGTCTTCATGCTCGCCCGAACAGAACCCTTTACCTCGGAATTTATGTCACTGGTAGCCTATATCGGTTGCATGCTCATGGAAATATTCGTTTTATGCTGGTACGGTAACGAGTTAATTGTTGAGGTAATGCACACAGAAGATTCAGATTGAAATTGAACGATGGATGAAATCATAGAGGCGACATTTTTTCAATTTCGATTTTTTGGAATTCTAAATAAAAAATTTCGAATTCTAAAAAAAACAATCGAAATTGAATTTTGTTTTCAATTTCGATTTTTTTGAATTCTAAATAAAAAATTTCGAATTCTAAAAAAAAAAAATCGGAATTGAATTTTTTTTTTTCAATTTCGATTTTTTTTAATTCTACTAAAAAATGTAGATACGTATTTGACGATACAACAATGATTTATTATTGTCCAGAGCGCGGATGTTGGGAATGCAGTTTATGCAATGGACTGGACGAATTTGAGTGTGCAAACACAAAAGAGTCTCGTGATCGTTATGGCTCGTACCCTGCATCCAATTACCTTTACGAGTGGCAATATAATCACGCTGTACGTCGACACGTTCGTGACCGTAAGTTTTCTCGAGAACATATTTTGAAATTTATAAGATTTGTCAAATTTGAAGATGATAATTTGAATTCACAGCTCATCAAGCTCTCCTATTCGATGTTCAACCTGCTCGATGGAACCACCTAACACTGGAATGAGATCACAAAATAGTAGCGGTCTATAGACGCGACAGGAATACAAATCTATATCACAGAGGAAGCTGTTTTCATTAATTGTTTTTTAAGGTTTTCATGTCAGCATATTTAGCATTTCATGTCAACATATTTGCATTAATACTGTTGCTCTATTCTCATTGTAATACTATTTTGTACCCAAAGTTCAAGACATGGCTTTTCTGTGTTTCCTCTTCGTATGATTATATTTTCCACGTACACTCCTTTACATTTTTTTAAACTAACGTTGCGTTTTGATAGGCAAAACGAAACGTCTACGGACTTGTTACACTTATGAATCCCATCGCCTGAATATATCGTCAGTCGAAACGGAGTCACTGGTGCAACTCGTATAATTATGTATCAATGAATGGAGTCTTCGAGAAACATCAACACATTGCTTTTACTCTTTCGACGTGAAATGATTGCAGTCAGCATTGACAAAAATTGTGAATTAGGGCCAACAATGGCGCCAGAAAATTGAGCGCCAGAAATTGAGTGAGAAAATTGAGTTAGGTGAACCAACTGAATTATTCGACTCACCAACTTTCTCGATGAGCTAATCTGCCTATCGATGCAGATTTAACCGTTTTAAATTTTCTCTCACCCAAAGTTGACTCCGTCTATTCTCCATCTGTCTCATCGAATAACTTTCCGTTGATTTTACCACGAAACCAGCAAATCTTCTTTTTCTTCAGTCTCTTACCAGTGCAACTTTGTCAATTCCAAAACGCGAATGCGAAAAAAATATGAATTCTTCTGCATCCAGAAGACGAACTACCGCATATTATTTATTTATTTTTTATCCTGTGTGTGTGTGTTAAGATTACAACCCGCTGACATTTCGCATATACAGCAGAACAAGAAACACATATTACAGATTAAATTATTTAGAGCCTAACTTGCAACTCTATTTCTTCCCTTCTATTTTATTCGCGAAATTGTGTGCAATACATTTTGTATTTGTCGTATTCATCGTTGCCAAAGTTCGGTCTGTGTATGAAAATTCAAGTCGCGTGGAGAGGCTAAGTAGCGGGTTGGAAAATTGTACAGGTGTTTAGGATAAGTGAAGGGTGACTGACTCTCGGGCGTCTCTACACTTATGCAACACGCATACAGTACGATGCATGTAGAGCTTCCTCGAAGACAAACATTTGCTCGTAAATATGTAAAAATGTGGGGAGTTGATGGAAAAGTAAGAAATATGAAATGCGGTCGAGGAGTCGATATGCCAAACGCAAGAAGGCACCGGCCTTGACGACACCAACTCCCAAAAGAAGTTCGATCATTTTCATTTCTTGCTTCTGAAACGCAAAGTAAAGTAACTCAGCATTTTCGCGGATATCGCTCGCTATGCAGATTGTTCCCTACAGTTTCGCGATACTGACGTTTTTGGGTGGTTGGCGACCGGTTCTCTGGTCGTCCAACTGGAGTCTCAGGCTCTACAGTCTCTCGACTTGCCTCATGATCTTCATAATCTACACCTTCGCGATAACCGATTTCATAGATCTGCTCAGGCCCACCGACGACTTTTCAGGCTTCACAAACAATTGCGTTTTGCTGCTGTCGGTTGTCGGAGCGTGCTCGAAGGTCACGAATATTATCGCAAAACGAGAAAATATAATAGAACTCATTGACATTCTTAGCGAGGATCTGTGTAAGACGAGAAATTCCGAGGAAACTGGGATTCAGTACAAATTTGATCAAAAAATAAGGTCAGTGGTTCGTCCAATCAACAATTACTATTGTTTTTATTTGCATCACAAAAATTGTCATGTTATGTAAATTATTTAGGAACTGATACTTTTCAATAGTTTTGCTACTTATCAATTTTACGAAATAAAGAAATTTGTTGACGGTCAACGAATTTATTTATTTAACCATTTTAATCAACGGACTCTGCCAATTTATTTATTTATTAGTAATACAATTTATTTATTTATTCGTAACACAATTTATTTATTTATTCGTAGCACAATTTATTTATTTATTAGTAATACAATTTATTTATTTATACGGCCAATTTATTTATTTAACCATTTTAATCAACGGACTCTGCTAATTTATTTATTTATTAATAATACAATTTATTTATTTATACGGCCAATTTATTTATTTGACCATTTTAATCAACGGACTCTATTTTACGTATGCACGATAGTTAGTTGAACGAATTTTATTTTAGGTACTCTTGGTACAATAAAAAATATTTTGCAGAAGAAATACGTATCTCTACGTGGGTCTCGTGGAATTCGCCGTCGGCTCGATCACAGCGAATTCTCTCTTGAACGACTTGCCGCAACGTGTATTACCGTTCCAGGCCTGGATACCCTACAGCCTGGACACATTTCCAGCGTTCCTTCTCGCTTATTTTCACCAAATAACGGCAAACTTAATCTGCGCCACCGCCTGCGCTGCCCACGAGACTCTAATCACTGGATTGATGCTGCACACCTGCGCACAATTGCAGATACTCCGACATCGTCTGGAAAATCTACCAAAGCTGGTCGAGGACGCGAGGGTCGAGAAAAAAAGCAACGCCGAAGTCGTGGAGAGCAAAGTTATGGAGTCGAAATTATTTTCCGAGTGCATCAAACACCATCATCGTATACTGGAGTCAGTGCAAAAAAAACCGTATGACTTGTCCTCTCAAACTATTTATTTCTGCCACTAAAATTTATTTCGATTGCAAATTAGATTTTCCAAAAGTCTGAACGATCTTTTCACCCTCGTGATCTTCGTTCAATTCGCCATAAGCACTATAGTCGTGTGCACCACTTTATTCAAACTCACGAAGCTGAGCATAACGAGTGTCGAATTTTTGTCGATGATCCTCTATTTGGTGGCGATACTCGTGCAGATATTTATATACTGCTGGTACGGGAACGAAGTGATGCTTCAGGTAAAATAGTCGGTTCTATGGCAATACACCCCAGCGACAAAATACTCCACGATGGAATACCCTCAACAAAATTATTCATGGAAAAATGGCCTCGTAAACGTCGCACGACAAAATGTCCCATCTTGAAGATCCCCAACAGAAACATCACACCTTAAATCCTTCTGATGAAAAATGTACCAAGTAAAGTAAATCAAACGTCCGACGGAAGTCGACGAAAGTTGTGAACAATTTTCCCTTTTTCATATTCAAAACATATTTTAAAAAAAATTTCATATTAAAAAAAAAATGTCATATTCAAAAAAATAATTTTTCGCTGGGGCGTTCTATCGTGTTATAAAAAATGTCAGCTTGTGAATAATTTTGGCGATTAATTTAACATAATTCGATTTTATCCTCAGGATTCATCCTAACATAACATCACTTTTATTTAGAAGGATTATTAATATAATTTTCATTATTTATTTTACATTCTGCCGTCCGTAGAGTGTAGAAGTTGGTAACGCGGCGTATAATATGGATTGGACACTTTTGGACGTCAGTACGCAGAAAAATCTCGTGATACTCATGATGCGTACACTCAGACCGATTAAATTTACCAGCGGCTCCGTAATCGTTTTGTCCATCGATTCGTACAATAGCGTTGGTATTTTTCGCATCGGTAATTAATTTCTTTCATTTTAACAGCATGCAGAGTGTATTGTTTCTATTCGCAGCTGATAAAAATGTCGTACTCAGCGTACAACGGACTGCAACAGTCGACTAACCGATAAAAATCACGTTGCCAACATTTCATAAAGGCAGGTTAAAAAATTAATTGTTATTTAGTATTAGAAGTAGCTGACATGTCTTTTTGAATAAAAACCGGCATGTTCAGTCAACGTGCATATTTTTCTGATTAATGGTACGTCCCACAATCCAGCAAAAATCACTATTTTCGCTGTGTTGGAACATTAATTAAAAAAAAGCTTTATTGATTAAGTATTTTGTAATTTTATAAGACATTTTGTAAAACAATTCAACTTATTCGTCTTAAAATTGCAAGTTGTAAATGGCTCAATTATTGATAACTGCCAGGGTACAATATTTTTGACAGTTCTGTAGACATTTTATTTTAATTGTTTTTAAGCACGATTTGACCAAATGTAACGTGATGTTTTTAATAGACTTCTAATTACCTCTGCCAAAAACTGATTGTAAATCCGAGTATAGAATTTCAGACTTTTCTCAAAAAATCTATTATACTTTGAAGCACTTGACCTTAGCCTATTTTGATCTACACACTCACTTTATAGGTAGATGATGTCTTCAGCACAGGAGCTAATCGACGAAGAAAAAGGGATGCTGTACTGATGCACGACTCTGCTCACTCCCTGATGCATGTTGCATTGGGACATGTGTTCGAGTACGTCATCGGTTCCCCTCCCGAGTAATGAGAAAATTTTTCCGCGTTCCTGCGCTATGCAATTACTCATTGAAAAATACACAAATGCGAGAAACAACAAACTTTTTTTCTTTTCTTCCGCTGCGTATCAATCTAATCGCGAAAATGTCTCTTCTCGAATATTGTATTATTGATTCCTTGCAAAAAAAAATCCATGATAAAAATATTTCCCTTAAAAAATAATAAAACAAATGCAATATATTAGCCAAGCAAAATTTATCATCAGCGGATCATCGAAGTACTTTCGAAGACTTTCGAACACTTTTCATACTTAAACATACTTTTGCACTAAATTCGTCCACTAAGTTGCCTGACTTGTACTACGTCCGATAATCAGCAATAATATTTTTCGACTGATATACCACACCGATCGCTTTGTATCACATACTGCAAAAGTAACATAGATGCTGTTGGCCTCCCACCCAAGCTATTACAAGAGAGCCAGACGTTCCCGCGCTATACAATTACCGACTGAATAATAGAGACCTTGAGGAATGCGAATATCTTCATTCATTCCTTTTTACCTCCCAAGGGACAGTCTTCAGTAACATTAGAATCGATCGATGTAAAATTGGTCTTGGATTCATGCGAAAAACGAGACAATGTGCGTACAGTGGACAACCGTGTTTTCCACTCGTGTATGAGCATAATGGTCCTCTCGAGTAATTGCTTATCAATATGTCAATATGTAGAATTTCTTCGTAAGACTTATATCAACAACGAAAAAAAAAAAAAACGTGTCCCAGTAGGCGGCAGCGCGCTGTCCAGAACTCAAGAACTTCTTAGCACGTTTCGTACTCTTATATATACACCACATCACGAGATGCATGTGTTGCCATACATTTTTACCATTATGAAATATTGCGGTATTTGGAGACCGCTCGAGTGGACTTCGGGGTGGAAAATAAATGGATATCGGATTTACACGTCGCTCGTCGTTGTCGCGATATACACGTTCTCGATTTCGGAGGCCGTCTACACGTACCAGTGCATGGACGACCTGGAAGAAATGGCCAACAGTTCGTTCATGCTTCTCACGATGGCTTGCGTGGTTTGCAAAGCTAACAATATTCTCAGTAGGCGGCGGGATATCGTGAGATTTACGAATATCTTGAAAAACGATAATTGCAGAGTGAACGGACCCCATGAAGTGAGAATTATGGGGACGTTTGACAGGCGAATGAAGTGAGTAAGGGATCTAGATAAAATAGGGTGGAAGTACCATTTGTGGACACTGTACTTACCATTTTGTTTGTGAATATTTTCACTGCCACTAATTTGAAATATTTGTTTGTCTATATTCGAACGATGATACCTCGAAAGTATTCATACAAATTGATAAGAATGTCAAGCCCATTTTTGTTTTATTTAACAACATAAACAATTAAACAATTAAATTAAATTTCAAATTATTAATTTAATTAAATTCATAATTTAACAATAAAATCTAAATTATTAAAAAAATATTAAATTATTATAAAAAAATAAATTATTATAAAAAAATTAAATGATTATAAAAAAATTAAATGATTATAAAAAAATTAAATTATTATAAAAAAATTAAATTATTATAAAAAAATTAAATTATTATAAAAAAATTAAATTATTATAAAAAAATTAAATTATTATAAAAAAATTAAATTATTATAAAAAAATTAAATTATTATAAAAAAATTAAATTATTATAAAAAATTAATTAATAAATTATTAAATTAAATTTTTAACTTGATGGCCACAATTGGACCAAAGGTGGCCAAAAACGGTACTTCTACCCTAGGTGTTATTTTTCGGTGGTGTATGTTTAATTTTATGTACGTTGTTTATTTTTTTTTTCAACATTTTCAAGACAAACTACCTTGTGGTACGTGTCAATGGTCGGGTGGTCAGTAGGAACAATATGGGCCGGATCATTCCTGACGGACGTTCCTCGAGGAATGCTGGCATTTAACGCCTGGGTACCTTTCAATTACGCAACGCCTACGTTATTTTGGAGCGCCTACGTCCACCAGATATTCGCGCACGTCGTCGGTGCCGCTATTTGCGTTGCCTACGACACCCTCTTGTGGGGGTTGATAAGCCAAGCTTGCGCCCAGATGAACATACTCAAATCCCGTTTACAATTCCTGCCTCACCAAACGGGCGGCGAAGAGAAGTTGAGTCACAATGGCAACGCACAAGCGGAGAACAAATTACTGGCGAGATGCATTAATCATCATCGCGACATCTTTGAGTTAGTATCACACTTTATTCGTGGCATTGATTCGACAATGTAGGGTGAAAGTGGTGAATATGGACCAACAGAATAAATTGACACAATAAGTGGGTTCTTAAAAATCGAAAACTTCGTACCCTCATTTTCACCAATTTTACCCAACACACGATTGATATTTCCATATATTTTGTATTTGATATTATATCTGATATATTGATATCATAATCCGCAGCTTTGCAGAATTGGTTAACGAGACCTTCAGTGTCGTTATATTTATGCAGTGCGCTGTGAGCACTGTCGTTTTGTGCATCAGCATCTACGCTCTTTCGGGGATGAAACCCTTCACCACCGAATTTACCTCCATCGTTCTTTACATATTTTGCATGCTCGTGCAAATTTTCGTTTACTGCTGGTTTGGGAACCAGATTATCACTGAGGTAAGACGTGTTATTATTATTTTTATCACCATGAAATTTTAAGGGTTACCACATAATCTGTGCCACTTTTCGTCCGAGTGTAACCTAACGGTTCACAAAATGAAACACAAAAAATATATTCTAATGATGATTTTAAACATTTTTTTTTTAACTCAAAAAGTGGCCCGGATCGTGTGGAATACCCCCAAATTTATGTCCAGAGCATGGATGTTGGAAACGCGGTCTACGCCATGGATTGGATGAAATTGAGCGTTAGGACGCAGAAAAATCTTCTCGTCGTTATGATTCGGAGTATGAAGCCAATGAAATTCACGAGCGGCAACATAATTATACTGTCTCTTGATACATTCATCAGTGTGAGTTTTCTTTTAATTTTATCTCCAAATTAAAAAAGTATTTTATAGCGTATTATAGAAAAAATCCTTTTTTTTCGCAGCTACTGAAGCTCTCGTATTCGACGTTCAACTTGCTTCAACAAACTTCTGAACAGTAATACGACGGCCGCCCGATGAATTAACAATCTCGACACAAACATTTTTCTGTACCCAATTGAAAATAAAACGAAATACATTTATTTATGTACCATACGTAAATTCGTCTCAGTTATAAAAAATACTATGATTCTCTGAAGAATGGCTCGAGATGTTGACCCAACAATCAATTGTGTCAAAAGAATTCGCTCACAAATGATATTTAGAGGTGCCTCAATCCAGGTCTTTTATTGCAACAAATCTCAAATAAAAAATTCATTAAAAAATGTAGGCATGTTTTCGGTATAGGATGTGTATATTGAGGCCAGAACACATACTTTTGCAGTAAAAAATATAAAAATTAAATAATTTTATTTTTTTGACACACCCTACTGGACCAGAACACATACTCTTGCAGTAAAAAATATAAAAATTAAATAATTTTATTTTTTTGACACACCCTACTGGACCAGAACACATACTCTTGCAGTAAAAAATATAAAAACTAAATAATTTTATTTTTTTGACACACCCTACTGGACCAGATCACATACTTTTGCAGTAAAGAATATAAAAATTAAATAATTTTATTCTTTTGACACACCCTACTGGACACGTTAGACGAATACTACAAATTAACGCCAGCAGTCATGCTGCATTATGTCTTCAGCGCAAGACCCAAAAATGAGATTAAACGGAAACTTTTACGGAACCAACACAACACTGCCATCACCCTGACGCACGTTGACGCTGAAACATTGTTTTACGCAGACATCGGCCTGCCTCCCGAGCAACCAAGAGCCATTCTCGCACAGTACAATTACCAACCGAATAATGGCAACTCGCAAAACGACAATGTATCATTTTATTTCTTCCTCCAAGAGCGCCGCTGGCAGCGAAAGGTTTATCGCATTGATGCACCACAGCAATCACCTTGTTTTAGATACTGAAAAAACGGTATTACACGCTCGCCGGGTAAGGCAGACGGGATGGTACCTTTCGCCTTTCGCCTAACAAGAGAGCTTGACGTTCCTACGCGCTGTGTAATCACTCGCTGAATAATAGAAATCGCGGAATGACAATATCCGCTTCCTTCCGCTCAACGGAATACGTATCAGCTGGTCCGATCGATGTGAAATTATTCTCCGGAACAAGGAACGACATATTCCCTAAGGGGGTGCTTACCGGGACTGCAATTTCGTACACGTGTAATTTCGTAGTTGGTACAACTTGACGTCCTAGACGCTGCTGAGTCGCTCCACATGAATTAGTCTTCCCGAATAATTGCTAATCAATAACAAAATGCAGCAACATAAAAAAAATGCAGCCATGTGTTTCTTCGCAAAAAGAGGAAGCGATAAAAAAAAAGCAGTCTTGTCCCGGTACGAGGGAACACTTTTTTCCAGTACACGAGATATTTTCAAGGGGAACGTCATACCCTCGTATGACATAACTCGAGATGCACATATTGCCGTTCAATTTTGGTATCCTGAAGTTTTGCGGTCTTTGGCCACCGATCGAGTGGCCCTCGGGCTGGAGGCTGAATGTCTACTGGATCTACAGTTCGCTCGTCATTATCGCTGTGTACACTTTTTGTATTTCCGAGACTGTCCACGCGTTTCAGTTCCTCGACGACTTGGAGGAAATGGCGAACAGTCTGTTCATGCCACTGACGATGGCCTGCGCCGTTTGCAAGGCTGGAAATATCCTCAACAGTCGACGGGATATTATAAGATACATGGATATCCTGAAGAACGACAATTGCAGACCGACCCACGCCGAGGAGTTCAAGACGATTGAAAAAGTTGACAACGATATGAAGTGAGTTGGACGTGAAATTACGAATTACAATAAATCATAATTTTTCTTATTCGCGACATAATCAATTGCGCATCTTGGCGCGAATTTTATAGCATTTTGAAAATTAGATATAAATGCGATTCCAAATTTTTATAATAGCGTACAAAAATTGAAGAATATACATGAAAAATTACGATAATTATCGTGATAACAAAGAAATCTGTACATACATACAATATACACACAAATCACTTTTCTCGTCATTTTGGACCATTTTTAATGTATCAGTATCATCTCGAAAAAAAAAAAAAAAAAAAAAAAAAAAAAAAAAAAAAAAAAAAACAACAACAAAGCTTACTCTAGCAATAAAAAACGTTGCATTTCTTTCATGTAAGACATTATATTAAATTTTTTAAGACAGACTATTCTATGGTACCTGGCTATGGTCGGTACGTCAGTGGGAACCTTATCGACCAGCTCGTTCTTCATAGACGTACCTCGGAAAACGCTGCCCTTCAACGCCTGGGTACCTTTCAATTACACGACCCCCGTGCTCTTTTGGAGCGCCTATCTTCATCAAATACTCGCCCACGGATTTGGAGCCGCGATCGGCACCGCTTACGACATCCTCTTGTGTGGATTGATAAGTCAAGCCTGTGGCCAACTGAGGGTGCTTCAATTTCGACTGCAATTTATGGCTCGCACGATTGACGATGAGATACACGGTCAAAGGGAGTCGAATCGGGTCGAAAGTGCACAAGAAGTGGAGAACAGAATGCTGAAAAGGATAATCAATCAACACCGCGACATATTTCAGTTAATTTACTATTCAATACTTGGCACTAATCAGATCGTTCACTTATAAATATTCAACGAAGTGAATATTTGTATATATATATATTTTTTTTTTTATATATTAATTTCTATATATTTATATTTATATTTTTAATATATTAATTTATATATATTTATATTTTTATATATTAATTTATATATATTTATATTTATATTTTTATATATTAATTTATATATATTTATATTTATATTTTTAATATATTAATTTATATATGTTTATATTTATTTTGTTTTTTTTTCTAGTTTCGCAGAGACGGTTAACGACGCCTTCAGTATCGTTATATTCATGCAATGCGCCGTGAGCACATTTGTGCTTTGTATAAGCGTATACACGCTTTCGCAAATGAAGCACCTCACCACCCAGTTCATCTTCATAGTCGCTTACACCGCTTGTATGCTCATACAAATATTTATTTACTGCTGGTTCGGAAACCAAGTTATCCTCGAGGTAAGACTCACATGTGCCGTTCTTGTGGCTTATCAAGTTTTCATCGGAAGAAATAAAATTGTGAATACGATACATTTCGGTCCAAGACACGAATTTTGTACAGAAATGAGGTTTTGTTTCGCTCGATGCGAGAAATGCATTTTTCTATTTCTATTATATTATTATTTTCTATTATACTTCATGCTATTCTCTATCTGTGATTACTGTACAATATATCATTTTAAATTCTCAACATTTGCATCAGTCTAAAAAAAATATGTAAAGTAACCATAGCTTCATTTACATTTTTCATTTGGTGTCTATAAGCCATTGGCCATTTATTTATGCCCAGAGCGTCGATGTTGGAAATGCGGTGTACGCCATGGACTGGACGAAATTGAGCGTTAGAACGCAGAAGAATCTGTTAATCGTTATGCTGCGTAGTCGAGAGCCAATCAGAATCACCAGTGGCAACATGATCATACTGTCTCTTGACACATTTATCAGAGTAAGTTCTCACCTGATCACATCTCATTCAACACTAACCACTACAAAGAACTTCACTTGAAAGTTAATATTTCAATGAAATTAATTTTTTTTTTTTTTTTCGCAGCTCCTGAAGCTCTCCTATTCGACGTTTAATTTACTTCAACGAACTTCCGAAAAATAACACGATTTCCTAATGATGAGTACTAAATATAATTCAAAAGTATTCTTGTTATTATAAGTATACTGAATATATGAAATTTTTTTTTTTTTACGATTCTGCATTCATTTTTTGAGCGGTGTCCAACCGGAGTGAGGCAACAGTTCGATAAATTATTTTATTCAAAACTGTAAGACAAGATTTGAATACTTTCTACGACATTTATAGTGCTCGATAACCGAAATAAATCATTTTACACTCAAACTGTAAAACGTTCGAAACATCATCATGCACGTGACTTAGTGGGACACTGAAGATAAAATTGGAAAAGAGACAGGCGCTGTATCACAAGTGCCAAGTGCTCGGGCACACACACAGAAGCAATTACGTTGTTAATTATTAACCCATTGTCGTCGACGAATAGCTAAGCCATTTCTTCCGTGTGCACGCGCTCATTTTCTCTCCATATAGATGCGACTCTTGTCTCCAAGCTCCTCGAATTCCAAACCTTCACGAGGGGTGCATTTTTAATGCAATTCAACGTATTGAAATGCAATTACGGTCATACAACGTACATCCTCGTGTTGTCGCTAACTCATCCAGAAATTATCTCTTATAATCCAAGCGAAACGAAGAATAGAAAAAGTAATTGCTCCATCTATAAGCAAGGTGCAATTACACCGAGTGGGGAATGTCGCGAGGAATGGCAACTTACTTGGCTCAGTATGAAAAACCATCGAACACGATAATACAGGCAAACAAATATCGCGAAAATTATCGTCTGTTTTTTTTTCGCAGACATGCTACCTTATACCTTCGGTATACTGACGTGCCTTGGCATATGGAGGCCGGTCGACTGGTCCCGGAGTTGGAAATCAAAGTGCTACGATAGTTACACCTATTTTGTTATCATCGTACTCTACACGTATTGTGTCTTCGACACAATCAACGTGTGTCACACGATGGACAATTGGGAGGAGCTCAGCAACACTTTGTTCATTCTGATGTCGGTGCTCGGTGCGTTCTACAAAGGAGTGACCATCGTGAGAAGACGTCAGAACGTCATTGAACTGAGTAATATACTACGAACCGACGAATGTCTACCGCATGATTTTGAGGAGATCGTCATCCAGCGTAACTGCGATCGACACGCTAGGTAAATAATGTTATTTGTAGGTGAATAAGCGGATCTGCGTGAGCTTTGAAATTGAACGATTGCGAGTCGTCACCGTCCTGTTAATTTCGAATTTTCTCTATACGTCTATTTATAGAATTAATTTTTGTTAAAAATTACCTACGATAAAACTTTTGTGCATTTTTGCGCAAAAAATGTGGTGCACTTTGGTGCACTTTTGCGAGTTGCTCTGGCGTTGAGCAATACTCTTAGAATAGTACTAGGGACTCGAAAAAAAAAAAAAAAAAAAAAAAAAAAAAAAAAAAAAAATTTAGATATATATGAAATGTATTTAGACAATTAAGGCAATTATTTCTGGAAGTATTGTGCTCAACAAATAAATAAATAAATAAATAAATAAATAAATAAATAAAAGTCGTCCGAAAAAGCGAACTTTTCGGCGAATTTTAGGAAGTTAGGATGATAAAAATTACTATGAATATATGTACAGGGTTAATAAAGAAATGCAGCGAAATTTGAAGTAACGGTATGGTGACGACTCTGTTGATGAGTGGATCTGGAAATTTACGTTGATGAATAACATATTTATTTTTACATTATGGGATACTGACTGTGTCGTACTTCGTCATGACAACGGTGGCGATATGCTCGATACTTGTTACCTCATTCATCGAGGACTTTCCCCAACGAAAATGGCCCTTCCAGTCGTGGATACCCTACAGCTACTCCTCTGTAACGGAATTTGCTTTAGGATATGCCTATCTGTCGTTTACGCTCGGGACATTTACGAGTATAGCTGCAGGATTTGACACTCTAATTTTTGGTATGATGTTGCAAACTTGTGCCCAATTGAAAATCCTAAAGTATCGCTTGCTAAAGATGCCGCGATTGATCAGTGCGGCGAAGACTATTCAACAGCCTGTACGAAGCGATTGCAACCACTACGAAAGTGTAAATTTGGAAAGAAAAATGATCACGCAATGTATACGACATCAATGCAAAATATTTCGGTGAGTATAGACCAGACATTTTGTTTACAAAAATGTTGAAATACTTATCTTCTCGATAATAACAGATAAAAGTGCTGACTTCCATATTATTGTTGCTTATAAAAATCGAGTTAACATTTTTTGGATAACATCGAACAATTGATGATTTTTTTCAAATACTTTCGCAGATTCGCTGAATCGCTTAACGGCCACTTTGCCTATGTGATTTTCGTTCAGTTCGTAATAAGCTCCGTGGTTTTGTGTCTGAGCGTGTTGGAACTAACGAAATTTCCAGTAATGAGCTTCGGTTTTATGTACACGGTGTTCTATCTCATTGCCATGACGGTACAAATATTTTTGTTTTGCTGGTACGGAGACAAGGTGATATGGGAGGTGAGAACTTTCGTTGCGTAATTTAAAAATGAGAAATAAAACACACACGTTTCAAAGAGTATCGACGTGGCTGATGCAGCATACGAAATGGACTGGACATCGTTGAGCAACAGCACGAAAAAAACTCTTCTCATGATAATAGCAAGATCGCTAAAGCCAATAAAATTCACCAGTGGACACATTGTCGTTCTATCTCTTGACTCATACAACAGTGTCAGTGATCGTAAATAAATTTTTGAGTTTTTTAATGCTACATTGTAAATACAATATTTGCATAATTATTCATCCACGTTTGCAGCTCATAAAGTTATCTTACTCGGCCTATAACGTTCTCAGCAATCAAGACGCGGAGTAAAAGGTTTTTAAAGACGTCCAATGTACCCAATAATGAACGATGCAAAATGATAACGACTCAGACAGTACTGTGATTGAGAAAATTTCTTCGCCACGTGTTTCTATTTCAAAGGAATATATTGATCGACCGGAACGCGTATAACATACATGTTAAATAGTTATGATTATGTATCATAAGAAAACAGTGATAAGTACTAAATATGACAAAAGTGCCCAACGATTTTGCGTTTTTTTAAATTCTTCTTCATAACTTGCTTTTACTGTCAAAACAATTTTGTACTGTAACGCCTCAAATAACCGATAGCCGGTAATATGATCGAAACTCCTTACTACGAATTACTAGAAATTTATGGTATACGAGAAACGAAACAAATTATTTTACACTCACACCGTAAAAAATTCGCAATGATCCGAGTAAAATTTTGCACCACACAGTCGATCATCGTGCACGTGACTTAATAGGAAACTGAAGAAAAATTGGAAAAGAGTCAGGCGCTGTAGTACAAGTGCCAAGTGCTCGGGCACACACACACACACACACACACAGAAGCAATTAAGGTGTTAATTATTTACCCATTGTCGTCGACGAATAGCTAAGCCATTTCTTCCGTGTGCACGCGCTCATTTTCTCTCCATATAGATGCGACTCTTGTCTCCAAGCTCCTCGAATTCCAAACCTTCACGAGGGGTGCATTTTTAATGCAATTCAACGTATTGAAATGCAATTACGGTCATACAACGTACATCCTCGTGTTGTCGCTACCTCATCCAGAAATTATCTCTTATAATCCAGGCGAAACGAAGAATAGAAAAAGTAATTGCTCCATCTATAAGCAAGGTGCAATTACACCGAGTGGGGAATGTCGCGAGGAATGGCAACTTACTTGGCTCAGTATGAAAAACCATCGAACACGATAATACAGGCGAACAAATATCGCGAAAATTATCGTCTGTTTTTTTTTCCCAGACATGCTACCTTATACCTTCGGTATACTGACGTGCCTTGGCATATGGAGGCCGGTCGACTGGTCCCGGAGTTGGAAATCAAAGTGCTACGATAGTTACACCTGTTTCGTTATTATCGTACTCTACACGTATTGTGTTTTCGATACAATTAACATGTGTCACACAATGGACGATTGGGAGGAGCTCAGCAACACTTTGTTTATTCTGATGTCGGTGCTCGGTGCGTTCTACAAAGGAGTGACCATCGTGAGAAGACGTCAGAACGTCATTGAACTGAGTAATATACTACGGACCGACGAATGTCAACCGCATGATTTTGAGGAGATCGTGATCCAGCGTAACTGCGATCGACACGCTAGGTAAATGATGTTATTTATAGGTGAAAACAAGTGAATAAGCAAATCTGCGTGAGCTTTGAAATTGAATGATTGCGAGTCGTAACCGTCCTGTTAATTTCGAATTTTCTCTATACGTCTATTTATGGAATTAATTTTTGTAAAAAAATTCCTACGATAAAAGTTGCCCGAAAACGCGAACTTTTCGGCGAATTTTAGCAAGTTAGGTTGATCAAAATTAATATGAATGAATATTGATATGGATATTAATATGAATATTAATGTGCAGGGTTAATAAAGAAATGCAGCAAAATTTGAAGCAACAGAACGGTGACGACTCTGTCGATAAGTGAATCTGGAAATTTACGTTGATGAATAACATATTTATTTTTTAATTATGGGATACTGACTGTGTGGTACCTCATCATGTCAACGGTGGTGATATGCTCGATACTTCTTACCTCATTCCTCGAGGACTTTCCCCAGCGAAAATGGCCCTTCCAGTCGTGGATACCCTACAGCTACGCCTCTGTAACGGAATTTGCTTTAGGATATGTCTATCTGTCGTTTACACTCGGGACATTTGCGACTATAGGTGTAGGATTTGACACTCTAATTTTCGGTATGATGTTGCAAACTTGTGCCCAATTGAAAATCCTAAAGTATCGCTTGCTAAAGATGCCGCGATTGATCAGTGCGGCGAAGAGCATTGAACTGCCTGTTCGAAGCGATTGCAACCACTACGAAAGTGTGAATTTGGAAAGAAAAATGATCACGCAATGTATACGACATCAATGCAAAATCTTTCGGTGAGTACCATACGCTACAGACTAGTTACACATACACGTTTCGTTTACTTTTAAATATTGAAATATTTCCTCTCGTTGACAATAACAGATAAAAATGCTGACTTCGATATTATTGTTGCTTATAAAAATCGAGTTAACATTTTTTGGATAAAATCGAACAATTGATGTTTTTTTTTTTTTCAAATACTTTCACAGATTCGCTGAATCGCTTAACGGCCACTTTGCCTATGTGATTTTCGTTCAGTTCGTAATAAGCTCCGTGGTTTTGTGTCTGAGCGTGTTGGAACTAACGAAATTTCCAGTAATGAGCTTCGGTTTTATGTACACGGTGTTCTATCTCATTTGCATGACGACACAAATATTTTTGTTTTGCTGGTATGGAGACAACGTGATATTGGAGGTGAGAACTTTTGTTACATAATTAAAAGATGAGAAATTGAAAACGTACGTTTCAAAGAGTATCGACGTGGCTGATGCGGCGTACGAAATGGACTGGACATCGTTGAGTAACAGCACGAAAAAAACTCTTCTCATGATAATAGCAAGATCGCTAAAGCCAATAAAATTCACCAGTGGACACATTGTCGTTCTATCTCTTGACTCTTACAACAGTGTCAGTGATCGTAAATAAATTTTTCAGTTTTTTAATGCTACATTGTAAATACAATATTTGCATAATTATTTATCCACGTTTGCAGCTCATAAAGTTATCTTACTCGGCCTATAACGTTCTCAGCAATCAAGACGCGGAGTAAAAGGTTTTTAAAGATGATGCAAAATGATAACGGCTCAGACAGTACTGTGATTGAGAAAATTTCTTCGCCACGTGTTTCTATTTCAAAGGAATATATTGATCGACCGGAAAGCGTATAACATACACGTTAAATAGTTATGATTATGTATCATAAGAAAACAGTGATAAGTACTAAATATAACAAAAGTACCCAATGATTTTGCGTTTTTTTATTTTTCTTCATAACTTGCTTTTACTGTAAAAACAATTTTGTACTGTAACGCCTCAAATAACCGATAGCCGGTAATATGATCGAAACTCCTTACTACAAATTACTAGAAATTTATGGTATTCGAAAAAACGAACCAAATTATTTTATACTCACACTATAAAAAAATCGAAATAATCCGAGTAAAATTTCGCACCACACAGTCGATCATCGTGCACGTGACTTAATAGGACACTGAAGATAAAATTGAAAAAGAGTCAGACGCTGTATTACAGTCAAGTGCTCGGACACACACACACAAGCAATTACGGTCTCAATTATTTACCCATTGTCGTCGACGAATACCCAAGAGCCACATCCTCCGGTTGTACGCACTCATTTTTTTTTTTTTTTTTTTCTTCATATAGATGCGTCTCTTGTCTCCAAGCTCCTCGAATCCCAACCGTTCACGAGGGGTGCATTTGTGATGCAATTCAACGTATTGAAATGCAATTACAGTTATGCAGCGCCGATCTTTATGTTGTCGATTTCTCATGCAGAAATTGTCTCTTCCGATCCAAGCGAAACGAAGAATAGAAAAAGTAATTGCTCTATCCATAAGCAATGCGCAATTACACCGTGTGGGGAATGTCGCGAGGAATGGCATGTGACTCGGCTCAGTATACACAAAACCATCGAACACGATAATATAGGCGAACATTATCGTTTGTAAATACACATTTCTTTTTTTCCCCCAAACATGCTGCCTTATACTTTCAGTATATTGACGTGCCTCGGTATATGGAGGCCAGTCGACTGGTCCCGGAGTTGGAAATCAAAGTGCTACGATGGTTACACCTGTTTCGTTATTATCGTACTCTACACTTATTGTGTTTTCGATACAATTAATATGTGCCACTCGATGGACGATCGGGCGGAGCTCACCAATACTTTGTTTCTTCTGTTGTCGTTGCTCGGTGCGTTCTACAAAGGGGTGACGATCCTGAGAAAACGTCAGCACGTTATTGAACTGGAGAATATACTGCGAACCGACGAGTGTCAGCCGCATGATTTTGAGGAAACTGTCATCCAGCGTGAGTGCGATCGACACGCTAGGTAAATAATTATACTTGGAAGACAAATGAAGAACTATATTCGCCATGCTGTTACTTGAGAATTTTCTCTATACGTTCCTTTATATATATATTTTTTTTAATGTCCTATGATGATAATAAACAAAATCAGTTTGGTGTCCAAACTTGGCGATTTTCGGTCCGGAGCCGAATCTATGATTTCTGACCAAAAAAAATGCGCGAAAAATTATTTTTTTCAAAATCGATTAAAAAAGATTAATAACCAGTGTTTTCAGGGGTAGAATATGCGACTTGAGAATGATGGTATGGGTTAAAAGTTAATATTTTGAAGAAAAATATATTTAAAAAATAACTAGTCATATAATATTTGTCTTATTTATTTTTTTATCAAGTAAAAAAATGAATAAGAATATATTTACGGGATAAATAAAGAAACGCAGTGAAATTTGAAGCAACGGTATGGCGACGACTCTGTTCATAAGCGGATCTTGAAATTGACGTTGATAAATAACATATTAATTTTTACATTATGGGATACTAACTGTGTGGTACTTCATCCTGTCAACATTGGTGATCTGCTCAATGCTTATCACCTCATTCGTCGAGGATTTTCCCGAACGAAAAATGCCCTTCAAGTCGTGGCTACCCTACAGCTACTCCTCCGTAACGGAATTTGCTTTGGGATACGTCTATCTGTCGTATACGCTCGGGACATTTGCCACTATAGGTGTAGGAATTGACACACTAATTTTCGGTTTGATGTTGCAAACTTGTGCACAATTGAAAATCCTAAAGTATCGCTTGCTAAGGATGCCGCGACTGATCAGTGCGGCGAGGAGTATCGAACTGCCTGTGCGAAGCGATTGCAACCACTACGAAATTGTGAATTTGGAAAGAAAAATGATCACGCAATGTATACGACATCAATGCAAAATCTTTCGGTGAGTACCATACACTACGGACTAGTTATACATACACGTTTCGTTTACTTTTAAATATTTAAATATTTCCTCTCGTTGACAGTAACAGATAAAAATGATAACTTCGATATTATTGCTGCTTATAAAAATCGAGTTAACATTTTTTCGATAAAATCGAACAATTGATGTTTTTTTTTTTTCAAATGCTTTCGCAGATTCGCCGAATCGCTTAACGGCAATTTTGCCTACGTGATTTTCGTTCAGTTCGTAATAAGCTCCGTGGTTTTGTGTCTGAGCGTGTTGGAACTAACGAAAGTTCCAGTAGTGAGCTTCGGTTTTATATACACGGTGATCTATCTCACTTGCATGACGGTACAAATATTTTTGTTTTGCTGGTACGGTGACAACGTGATATTGGAGGTGAGAGAACTTTCATTGTGTAATTAAAAAACTGAGAAACAATAAATATATGCGTTTCAAAGAGTATGGACGTGGCCGACGCAGCGTACGAAATGGACTGGATATCGTTGAGCAACAGCACGAAAAAAACTCTTCTCATGATAATAGCGAGATCGCTAAAGCCAATAAAATTCACCAGTGGACACCTCGTCGTCTTGTCTCTCGAGTCTTACAACAGTGTCAGTGCACGTAAATTAATTTTCAGTTTTTTAACCCTACATCGTCGATATAACGTTTGCATAATTATTTATCCACGTTTGTAGCTCATAAAGTTATCTTACTCGGCTTATAACGTCCTCAGCAAGCAAGAAGCGGAGTGATCGATTTTAAAAAAACATTCAATACACCCAATAGTGAACGATGCAAAATGATAACGATTCAGATTTTACTGTGAATGAAAACAATTTCCTCGTCACGTGTTTCTATCTGAAAGGAACGAATTTATCGACCGGCACGACGAGTAACATAATTATTAACTAGTTATGATTTTGTATCATAAGACAACAGTGATAAGTATTAAATGCAAAAAAAAAAAAATACCTAAAGTTTTTGCGTTTTTCATATTTCGTCACAAATTGCTTTTACTGAAAAAAACAATTTTCTACTTACACGATATACGAAAATAGTGAAACGTGTCTTGCATCACAGCGCATTAATATAGTTCAACTTTTCACGCAGCAGTTGCATTTACGAATACGTCGATGAAGAGAAGGCTTAACGAATATTACAGTCTGGAAAATGATCTACCCGACAGGTACGGGAATGCATTCACTGAACTCTGTACGTTTACTTGCATTTAAATTCTGTAGTTAGTGTAATGGGAATACTTAAGTCCCGTCTACATGTGTACAGAAAAAATAATTCTGTATTTCTATGGATTGCTCTCCTTGCTTTCCTCGCCGCACGATACTACGATGACAATTCTCGTGTGGGGTGCATTCGTAATGCACCCCGCAGAGGCAGAAAAAATAATTGCTTTTAAATATCCAATGATGCGTCGTATACTTCTGTAGTATTTGAGCAATTGTATTTCCTCTCTTCTTGCGAGTCATTTAAAAAAAAAATAGCACAACCGGTAGACGAATAACTACTTGCTAAAAATTCCTATTATTCGCTCAGTGTGCCGAAGATCCTCGGACAGTTCTGTCGCGCTGCCCTTGACACTCGCGGCAAAATCTCATTACAATTAACAGAATGAACACACTACCCTACACCTTCGCGATACTAAAATACTGCGGCCTGTGGAAACCCGTCGATTGGCCCTGCGGTTGGAAATCGAAAATCTACAACGCGTACACGTGTTTCGTAATGATCACACTTAACTGCTACTTCGTTCTCGACATTATAAATTTAATATACTCAATCGAGGATGTTCAGGCGTTCGCGAACAATACATTCGTTCTTCTTACGGAATTCGGCGCTTACTGCAAAGCTCTGACGCTTTTGGTAAAACGTAAGAGCGTCATTGGGATCGAAAATGTTCTTCAGGCGGATGTCTATCGGCCGAGAGACCCCGAAGAGACGGCAATGTATGGAAAGTGCCAGCATGGCGCTAGGTACATCAGTGATAATTATTATTAAAAAAAAATAAAAATTAAAAAAATAAAATAAAATAAAAATAACGAAGCAACGAGTATAAATTGGCCTGTTTCAATGTTTCGGTCGCTATCACTTTGGTACGGCGCCCTCGTGGGGTTGGCCGTCTCGTCGATGCTCGTCAGTTCTTACATCGAAGATTTTCCGGAGAGAAAACTGCCCTTCAAGTCCTGGCTGCCCTACAGCTACCCCTCGTTGGAGCTTTTCATCCTGGGCCAGCTGTGGTGCACATTCGCGCACGCGGTTGTCGCGAGCATCGGAAGCGCGACGGATACTCTAATCGCTGGATTAATGATGCACATGTGTACGCAACTGAAGATCTTGAAGCATCGCTTGCAGATGATAACGCGGACGATCGACGCGGCCAAGCGAATCGATTTTGCGGAGAAAAGCGAACGAGAATCTCGGCTCGTGGAAAAACTCGTGCTCACCAAGTGCATTCGACACCACTGCATTATTTTCGAGTGCGTAATGAATTAAGCGGTGAGAAGATCTTTGTGACGATAGTTTTTGAATAAATTCTCGTAATTTTTTTTCCCCAGATTGACCGAATCGTTGAACGAAACGTTTGTCTACGTGATTTTTCTTCAATTCGCAGTAAGCTCAGTGGTTCTGTGCTTTAGCGTGCTGGAGTTATCGAAATTACGACTGGGAAGTCCCGAATTTATGTTCACGTTCATATATCTACTTTGCATGCTGGTGCAGATATTTATGTTTTGCTGGTACGGTAACAATATCATGCTGGAGGTGAGGGGAAAGTTATTTTTCGTATTTTCGACAAAGTATGCAAATTCAAGAATGTTATTTCTACGCGTTACGCAGAGTCTGGATGTGGCGAACGCGGTGTACAAGGTGGATTGGACGTCGTTCAGCGATAGCACGAAAAAAAGTCTCCTCCTGATAATAACGAGATCGTTGAGACCTATAAAACTAACCAGCGGTTACCTCGTCATTCTCTCCCTCGATTCTTACAACAGTGTCAGTAATAAATTAATTTTTCCTCTTTTTCATCGATATATCGTTAATATAACGTTCGCATAATCGTATTTCCGCATTCGTAGCTCATAAAGTTGTCTTACTCGGCCTATAACGTCCTCAGTCAACAAGGAGTGGAGTAATCGGTTTTCATGAAATTTCCGAACTAACTCGACAGTGAATAACGCAAGACAATAAGGACCATTGATTGAGAAATTCCTGATTCCTCGTCGCGCGTTTCTCATTGAAAAGGAATGGATTAATCGATCAAGACGATGTATAACATACATATTTATTATTTATGATTTTATATCATAATATAATATTATCTTTCTAAACACAACGCTAACATATATTTCTGTATGTTCCAATTGTAATCGTAAACCTTCTTACTCACTGATCTGTGTAATTACAAAAGAAAAAAAAGAGATTAATCCTCAGTAACGGGTTTCCAGAAATATAGATTTCTCCGCTGAATCGCGAAGTCGAACAATAGGAACATTGTCTGTCGATTGTCGTCAAAAGAAAAACACCGCAATTGCGAGAAGAACGAACGACGAAGAAAAAAATAGAAACAGCTTTCCCATTCGATCGTTCGTCCACGTTAATCGGGTGTCAATTCTAAGCATATTTCAAACTCTTGTTCGACAATTCATCCCATTATTCTACGCAAGTAAATGCAATACAGATTTCGTTCTTGCTATTTTTCCTATTTCCCTTTATTCCTTTGTTTTTTTTTTTTTTTTTTTTTGAGACGCGAATCTCAGCTGTAGATAAAACGATTTTTTTCGTAAGCTCACGGAGGAGGAGAGTGAACGCGAGTTTTCACTCGAAGGCACTTTAGCGGCGCGCATTGAATAATCTACCGTTACACATTTGCGGGCCTTTTACGTACGTTTGAAATTACAATTGTTGGCAACGCGGTACCGAATATCGTCGTTTCTGATAGTAAAACTTAAAATCTACACATAAAATTGGCTGGTTAATTGTCGTTATTCGATTAAAGTCAGTAGCAACGGATTCTCTCAATTGTTATTAATGTTCGCGTGTACTTTTTTTTCGTCCTCAACGCGTTTCACATTCATTTATTTAAGTTAATAGGGCAAGTTCACCGAAATCGTCTTGGTTACCGCGACGCTAATGTCCATCGACATTATATTATCTCGTTACATTACGGTACAACGATTACGTCAAGACCCGAGGCGGCCCAGGAAGTAGAGTAAGGCACATCGAGTTTCGCTCGTCATTTTTTTTTTTTTTCATGTAAATTCTTCTCCGACACGACGATCGACGAGCCCCGATCGCGTTCGGCTATTGTCTATAAAATATACGGATATTCTCTTTGTTTATTACGTTCATTTCGTTATATAAGCTCGAATGTGTCGCGAACGAGGCAGCCCTTTCTTTTTTCTCTATTATACCGCACTAGCGGTAGAACTAGCGCTATATTGGTATGTGTTGCGTCGATCGCCTCGACCATCGCACGCGTCTCTCACGCTTTTTTTCTCAATGAAAAAAAAAAAAAAAAAAAAAAAAAATCGTAGAGTATGAGAGAGAGAGGCGAGGAATTGTTCGAAGCCACGGAATTATTGCGATTCGTCCGCGTTCTCGCTGCACACCCGAACGAGAAGCTTCTCTTTCGGGTATGCAGCGAGCTCGCGTACGTGAGACTATCACGGAATGAAATACTGTGCGACTCGTCGACACGGAAATCGTCGCTGAGTCAGTACCTAGCGGTGAATTACTCGAGTTTGGTCCCGACTCAAAGTATCAAATGGAATAATATAGTGTCCAAGTGGTCCGTCCTTGTCCTTCCGTCTTGCTCGAATTAACTCGGCGAATTATTTCGTCAACTTTGCCCCAATCCAAAGCGCGATTCTGCCGTCAAAACCGCGGCGCCGACGTGCGTTCCACTCGGCCCCTCGGCTATCGTCGAGTATTCCTTTCTCTATCCTATCGTTTGAGTTCTACCGGGAAGTCAACGAGGACTCACAGCACACGGGCCCATTTTTTTCGCTTTCCCTCGTCTTCCTTCGCTCTCAATGGAAATCTCATTTCCAACGGCAACGCGTGACGCAGCCTCGCGCGCGCGCGCGTTACGATCGCTCGTGTTTTCTCGCCCCTCCAGTGGATTAGATCTGCGCTGGCTCGACGTAGTTCGCCGGGAGCATTCCGTGACGTCCGGTGCGTTGCACGAGGCCCGTCATCCAGCCCTCGTCGATCGCCGTGCAATTTACGATGAGATCGCCGTCGCAAAAGCTCACCTCGTCCGTGTCCTGAGCCTCGTAGTCGTACATCGCTCGGTACACGCGCTAATTTTTCCGTAAAATGGAAAACGAGAGGGAAGAAACAAAAAGGCCATAATGAGAACGAAAGACGAGTAAAAGGGTGGAGGGATTTATGGGCATGTGAAATACCGACTGCGGTAACAAAAACTGTAATGAATGTTTTTTTTACACATATTTGCATTTACAGAAGAAGAAATAAAGAAGAAATTCATTCCCTGGACTGGTGAAATCTGCAGGGAATGAATTTCTTCTTTTAGCTGTAAACGCAAATATCCGTGAAAAACGTTTATTGCAGTTTTTGATACCGACTGGGCTCGACGTGGATGTTTCACATCGCCTTGAAGTAAATGTGTGACGCGCGTGACGCTTACCAAGGTACTGGCTGTCGGCGGCGGCGGCGGCGGCGGCTGATGCTGAGGTACGTGATTGTTGTTCGTGGACGGAGTCAGAGAGCCGTAATATTCGTTCACCGGGTCTATGTCAGCGACGGAGCCGATCTTTCTTGTGGGCGGATTCGTCACTGGGGACATGACTCAAGTTGTACTCTGCTCGGTGTATTACAGCTACAGCGAGCTACAGGCTTTTTCGTTTTGTTTTTTATATGATAATTTTGCATCATGTTGAAGTTTGCATCATTGGAATGCAACGAAATTCAGGAAAAAAATGAACTCCAATTAACCCAAATGATAAAATTCGGTTTAAAAAGTCATTATGATAATTATTTGCTATAGTGACTTTTTATACCTAATTTCATTTGGTTATCAATCAACCAAAAAAAATGAATCAATAAAAATTAACCAATCAAAATTATCATTTGGGTTATTTAGAATGATTTCTTTTTCTGAATTTCGTTGCGTTCCAACGATGCAAACTTCAACATTATAATTTTGCAGGAAAGAGAGAAGACGCTTGACACGACCCTGAGAGAAAATCCAGCCGATACAACGAGTCCCAGTACTAAGACGAAAGCTAAGAAAGCGAGAGGAGCACCTTTGCCATTATTTACTGTACCAACGGACGGTGAAATTTGTTAGCCAACAGGGAATGAAAGTGTTAAACAACGATGACAAGTGATTGCGGCATACGAAATATATTTTCCATTGCGCTACAATTATTCCCGAAGACGTCGCCGGCGCGGTGATGTCTGTCTTACCTGCACCCTTGTCGCTCGTGTATATCACGGTCGTAGCTGCCTGCCTCGCGGAATACGGACTCGGCCTCGCCTCGGTGAGTGGATCGTAATCGGCGATTCTTCCCGGTGCTCTCTGGACCGCCGCGGGCGTCGCCGGTGACGGACTCGCTGTTCTCGCCGGTGGCACGACGTTCGCGTTGACGCTCGTCGCCGTCGGGGCGATCGTGCCGTCCGTGTACTCTACATACTCTATGGCAACAATGCAACAAAAGCTGGGTATGTGAGGGTGTGGCCTTTCCACGAGACACGGCGACTGTGCTATGAAACTATTTTAACGAGGAGCGTATAAAACGAGGTGCAACTCAGGTATACACTTATTATTTTTCACATAGACTCGACGTGTGTTACGCGTTTCTCGCATTTTCTCTCGATGCTCCGATTAATTGTGAGACGAAGACCAAAAACTAATTCTAATTAACCCAAACGATGAAATTAGGTATAAAAAGTAATCATGGCAATTGGTTCTTATGATGATTTTTTATACCTAAATTCATCATTTGGGTTCATTAGAATTAATTTTTTTTTCTGAATTTCGTTGCGTTCCAACGATGCAAACTTCAACATCATTTATCGACCGAGAAGTACGACGTGACTCGAGGACACGTGAGACTCATCGGTCGGTAAGAAAACTGTTGTCCGACTTTCTCAGCCGCGAAGGTATCGAGCGATTCGTTTTGAGACTTTGTGAACAAAATACGGATTGCGATTTTCAAGTGAAACAATCGTGTATCGTATCATCTTGAGAGAAAGAGCGAGATGGTCTTTGGCATACCGTGAGGTTCTTTTTTTTTACAGACACTTTCTAGGCGGGAGTGCAAAAAAGCGACTATGTGACGAGATACACGAATGAGGGGATGTGAATCGATTGCAATGAGAATTCCGAAGATTTTACCGATCTGTTCGCCGTTCTCTCCGGTCATCGTCCTCTTTTGTTCCATTATCGCCTTCTTCTGGAGCTCCCCGTGATAAGCGACGTTCGATATTATCTTGCTATTTTGTTTGATCCTCAGTGTCTCGGGGTCGTCGGCGACTTGAGTGAACTTTCCTTTCGCCTTCTCGAACTCGGCGTGATACTTGACGTTACTCTGGATCTTCGTGTTCTCCGCGATGCGTTTTAGCTCCGGTGTCTCCGCCATCGTCGTCGCCTTTGCCTTGGGTATGTGCCTGCCAATGAAAACACATCAAATTAGTGCGACGAACAAAATCACTGACGGCTTATGGCTAAACCGACATTTTCGCAAAGTTGCTTTTTATCGTGGCAATAGGTTTCTTCGAATGGTCCTGATTCCCTGGTTGCTGACGATGAAGAGACACGAGCCGAGGGCAACGGACCCGAGAATCGCCAGCCACGCGACATTCTCTTATCAGACGTTCAGGAGCTCATGTTTCATCGACTGTTTCGTCGTTACATCCTATCTTAGCCAAGTGACTACAGGGCAGAGACTCAGTTTATCACCGATTCCTTGCATTTCATATTTTCGATTTTCACAAACGTGTCCAGTTCATTTGAAATAACAAACAAATTTGGCCTTATGTAAAAAAAAAAGAAAGGTGTAAAATTGCCAAATTTTTTTTTTTCAGAAATTTATCCAGTTTTCACTGGATTAAAAATGTCCAAAAATGTTTACAAATTTATCCAGTTCATTTAAAATAACAAACGAATTTTGGCCTTTTGTAAAAAAATAAATAAAGGTGTAAAATTGACAAATATTTTTTTTCATAAATTTATCCAGTTTTCACTGGATTAAAAATGTTCACAAATTTTTACAAATTTATCCAGTTCATCTAAAATAACAAACGAAGTTGGCCTTTTGTAAAAAAAAAGAAAGGTGTAAAATTGAGAAATATTTTTTTTCACAAATTTATCCAGTTTTCACTGGATTAAAAATTGTCACCAATTTTTACAAATTTATCTAGCTCATTTAAAATAACAAACGAATTTGGCCTTTTGTAAAAAAAAAAAACAGGTGCGAAATTGACAAATAATTTTTTTCACTAATTTATCCAGTTTTCACTGGATTAAAAATTGTCACAAATTTTTACAAATTTATCTAGTTCATTTAAAATAACAAATAAATTTGGCCTTTTGTAAAAAAAAAGAAAGGTGTAAAATTGACAAATCATTTTTTTTTTTCACAAATTTATCCAGTTTTCACTGGATTAAAAATCTTCACAAATTGTTACAAATTTATCCAGTCCATTTAAAACAACAAACGAATTTTGCCTTTTGTAAAAAAAAAAAAGAAAGGTATAAAATTGACAAATCACTTTTTTTTTTCACTGCGTAACCGCATCATCCGGCAATCCCAGGAATTTTTGGTTGCCTTAGGCGTCCATGAAACATATACCGTAAAAGGCTCGTTGGAGCGCCGCGCGCTCAATGCCGAAGTGTTACGTATGGAAGACAGCGATGGATTTACATGCAATATTAATACGATATTTCGTCGAGGCTCCACACGAGCGGAGATCTTATCCCCCAGGCCGCGGGATCGGAGTCTCCCGGTGACGCGCGATAATCTTTAAGAGCACGGCCCGTCCCCTCGGCTCTCCGTTGCACCAGGTAAGCCGAGCATGTTTGTACGTACTCGACGCCGCGTAACTCTGTAATCGAGATGTGTGTCACGAGTTCGTTTTCCATATACGGTGAGAGTACACACACACACACTGCTCTCTGACGTCGCACGCTGGGTGGATCAACCTACCGGTCTCGCCCAGTCATTGTGCCCTGACGGTCTTGCGTAACCCCGGCACAAAACGAGTATCAGCCACGAGCGCGTTTTATACGCCGAATATACTCGGCGTCAATTGTCTCCGCAGTCGCAACTATCGACGATTGATACTCGGATCTACTTTCATGTCGTATCTTCCAATCAAAGTTTATATATATTTTATGATGCTGAAGTTTGCATCGTTGGAATGCACGGAAATTCAGAAAAAAATTAATTCTGATTAAAATAAATCATGAAATTAGATATAAAAAGTCATCAAAGTGATTAGTTGATATGACTTTCTATACCTAATTACATGATTTATTTTAATTAGAATTAATTTTTTTTTTTCTGAATTTCGTTGCATTCCAACGATGCAAACTTCAACGTCATTATATTTTTTGAAAAGTTATTTGTCTGTTTGTCTGTCTCAGCTCCCTTAATTAATATCTGCCCTAAATAATAAAGCCGTGCCCCTTTAATTCAATCATGAAAAAAAAAAAATGCTGGATTTCGCTAAGTTCGAAGACCGTATCCGATGGGAAATTTCCCGCCGATTCCGAAAAAACACCGTTGTTTGCCCGAAAAAGAGAAAATTCGACGAGAAAAACGTAAAAAATAGTTTCTCACTTTTTTCGAAATTTCGACACTTCGCTAAAATCGAAAAAAAAAGAAAAAAAAAAATCTCGTTTTTTTTTCTCGATTAAAAGAAACTTTTTATTAAATAATAAAATGCTACTCTCGGGTATTTAGAGCCGGAGCTCGAGTCTGGCTTCGCGGCTTTGCTCCACATTAAGCATTTTTTTTCTCTCTCTCTCTCTCTCTCTCTCTCAGTGGTGAAACGTGATTGGTACGAGCGTATCCGGAAGCCCCTCGTTGCAATACGACCCTCTCTACCGTGTGTCTAGCCCAGGTGAGCAAATACCGCACGAGAACACAGACCGGACACTCGCACTCCAGTATCCAACGGTGTAGCCGTCACAGCAGCTACGCGTCGAATTCCACGACGGGAAACACTTGTCTACGGAGACTCGAGGACGTCGAGAAATTCACAGCTCACACAGCTTCTGGATTCCGACGACGAGTGTGCGGCCCCCAAGGCTGACCGCGGAAAAGATTTGTCGAAGAAGTAACGATAAAAGAAAAATTACGTTGAAGTTTGCATCGTTGCAATGCAACGAAATTCAGAAAAAAAAATTAATTCTAATTAAAATAAATCATGAAATTAGGTATAAAAATTCATCAAAGTGATTAGTTGCTATGATGACTTTTTATACCTAATTTCATGATTTATTTTATTTCGAATTTTTATTTTTTTCGGAATTTCGTTGCATTCCAACGATGCAAACTTCAACATCATAATAAAACAAAAATTACGTTGATGTTTGCATCGTTGGAATGCAACAAAATTCAGAAAAAAATTAATTCTAATTAACTTAAATTATGAAAACAGGTATAAAAAATAATCATAGGAACTAATTGATACGATGACTTTTTATACCTAATTTCATCATTTGGATTCATTGGAATTAATTTTTTTTTTTTTTCTGACTTTCGTTGCATTCCAGCGATGCAAACTTCAACATCATCTAATAATTCACGAATAAGTGGATTTCATTCGTTTCCTCGGTCGATATAAATTCGCCACACACGCTCCTTTTCCACGCTCCTTGATGGCGTCTTAATCCCACCTCGGTGTATCGCACTACAAACAATTGCAGTCTCACGAATCGAGACGTGGGCGTTGCACGGCAAGCGCATCCTGCACATTATACGCGTACACGTATCTGCTCGTTACACCGTTGTAAGTTATAAACGTTTTTGTACAATGATGGAACGAAGCCCGTGTCGCATTAATCGTACGCTGAATAATTCAACGCACCGGGACAATTCGTTGATGCAGCAAGTGCGGCGAATTGTGAGCTCTTGAATTGTGAGCTCGAAAAAAAAAAAAATATATATATATTTTTTTCGTGCCCTTAGTTGATATGGTGACTATTTATATCTATTTTCATAATTTGGGTATGAACCCAAATTCAAACGAAATTCAGAAGAAAAAAATTCAGTAATTTTAACGAAATTCAGAAAAAAATTAACTCTAATTATATTAGAGTTAATTTTAACTCTAATTATATTAGAGTTAATTTTAACTCTAATTATATTAGAGTTAATTTTTTTCTGAATTTCAGAAAAAAATTCACTCACTTCAAAATTCATTCACTTTTCAGAAAAAAATTAACTGTAATATAATTAGAGTTAATTTTTTTCTGAATTTCGTAGCATTCCAACAATGCGAACTTCAACATCACGAGTACAAAGGATGTTAAACTTAAAACATATCTACATGTTTTGCCTTGAGAAGTGACAAGTTTCGGTATGGGAATTTAAACTGTAGAGTGCGTCTCACGTGTACTGTATGCACGTGAAGAATAAAAACGTGGGGTTGCTCAGCGTGGCGTGACCCTTTCTGCGTGGCCACAGCGTGTGCCGACCTTGTCCCACAATGCATCCTGCAAGCCACCAGTGCAGTGTGCAGTGCACTATACACTTGGTCACCGTATACTCTCGATTTTGCACTCCACACTCAGCCCAAATGCTTACAGTCAAGCAAGTTGGTGCACTGAGAGAAAAATCTCGTATTGGCAACCATAAAGTGGCAACCATAAAGTGGCAATTATTTATAACGTTGAAGTTTGCATCGTTGCGGTGCAACGAAATTAAAAACAAAATATTAATTCCATGAAAATTAGAATAATTTCACCCTCACTAGGGGGGTGAAATAATTTTGTTTTGTTATGCTTTTAGACTTTTTATAGCCGGTGTAATAATTGGGGTTCATTAATATATATTTTTTTTAAATTTCTTTGCATTGCAACGATGCAAACTTCAACGTCATAATTATTTTTTATAGGTACAGCAACTATTTTTCTAGTTATGGTAACTATGACTCAGTTATCATAACTATTAAGTAATTATCGTGAACTAAAAAAATAATAGCATGAACGAAAAATTTGATAGTTGGCACTTTATAGTTACCAGAAATTACATGATTTCTCTGAGTGTGACCGCAGTGCCTTTGCGACTGCAAGTTTTTCTTGCACTTAATTCAGGAAACGAGGGTTAGATTTTTTTTTTTCTTTTTTTCTGATGACGCTGTAATCAGGGAAATCGGATTTCACAAAACCGTACGACCCGAGGTCTCGGCGACTCGTCGTCACGTGTCAGGCGCACACGTTCACCGTGGGATTTCATGCGTGAGAGACCTTTCGAATTACGCCGAGTTAGCAGTGACGGAATTACAAAACGCGATTATAGCGTATAGAGATGGTTTTTCTTTCCTTCTGCAGGTTCCGATGCGATAAACGTGCACGGGGAGCTCGCTGCGAGTGGGGCTAAAAGGCCAAGAAGTCCCGCGGAGTCGACACACAAATAATAAGAACAGAAATGAGAGCTGTACACTCTTACGGAAGCCGGATACGAAGATACGAGATAGGTGGGCTGAAACGCACGTACATGCAAATATGGGGCGTTTCACGCCAAATCGATCTGGACATTCTTCTCTTTTTGTCAGATTTTTAAATGTCGTCTGACGATAATTTTCTTTTAAAAATATTCGATTTTTTTTCTTCGTGGTATTTAATATCAAATTAAATACCACGTACATGCAAATATGGCGCGTTTCATGCCAAATTGATCTGGACGTTCTTCTCTTTGTCAGATTTTTAAATGTCTGACGATAATTTTCTTAAAAAAAATATATAGATAATTCGATTTTTTTTTTCTTCACGGTATTTAATATAAAATTCCGAGAGGTCGAGGGTCAACCTCAGATCGACTTGACATGGAATGTCTCTTGCACGCTTCCCGCAGACATCGAAGAGCAGTAGAGAATCCGACATGGAGTGCCCTCTTCGTAATCTTTCTTTCAAAGCACACGTACAACGTAAGTGCCGCGCCGTTAAAAGTTTCAGCTGGAAAACTCGCCGAGTGCTTCGAGGCGCGTGCAGCGTCTTGTTAGTACAAAATAGACTCGGGCTACAGTGCGCGTGTCACGAGAACACAGCACGCGCTCCACGGACTACTAATTAGAGAGCGGCGCACGACTCTTTGGAGGACTAATTAAATGACCGGGTGCGACGCAAGTATTTTTCCAGGCGCTACTTCTAGCTGTATTAAGTATTTTTGGTTCACCGTTCGGTTCACTATTTGCTTAGAGTCATAAGTTGTGGCCAGTATTTTATTTTAGTATTTTAGTATTTTATTTAGTATTTTTACTTTTATTATTTTTTATTAAGTATTTTTATTTTTATTATTTTTTATTAAGTATTTTTATTTTTATTATTTTTTATTAAGTATTTTTATTTTTATTATTTTTTATTAAGTATTTTTATTTTTATTATTTTTTATTAAGTATTTTTATTTTTATTATTTTTTATTAAGTATTTTAATTTAAATTTTTTTTTTTTATTTAGTGTTTTTATTTTTATTATTTTTTTTTATTTAGTATTTTTTCTGACATGGAAGTTCCATGGATGAATGAACGAGTAAACGAAGGGAGAAGGAGAGCACGATGATGCCAGGAAGCGAACGCGAGGCGTCCAATCGTACGAGGCAACAGTCTGTCGAGAATAAGTCCAATTATAGGCCCTTATCGTGCGTGTAAAACGATTCGAGGGGGAGCAGGGAGAAGGAACGAGAACGCTGTACTATCCTGCGGGTGCTGTAGACTCGTTGGCTGCACAGCTGAGGCGAACGAGTGGGCGATGAGATTTATTAAACTTTCCTACGGGGAAAAACCACGCTGGCCATCTCCGCTTGTATTTTCTATACGCGGTACGTGACTCACGAACTGCACGCGCGTTTGTAACCACCTCGTGCATCCACTCCTCGTGCTCACCGCACGCACTTCGAGTATTACGGAGTCTCCTCGACCAACTAGGGGATAATAGATAACGGCCGATGCCAAAGGCTACGGAATATCTCGGTAAATTAGAATTACCCTACTTATTTAGCTTGGAGATTAACGCGAATACGTGGCTCAATTAATTATTATTTATTTGTTCATTTTTTTTTCTTGACATGGATTATTTTATAATAAACAAAGATTCAACGCGTTTCATAGAATTATTATTTATTTGTTCATTTTTTTCTTGACATAGATTATTTTGTAATAAACAAATATTCAACGCGTTTCATAGAATTATTATTTATTTGTTCATTTTTTTCTTGACATAGATTATTTTGTAATAAACAAAGATTCAACGCGTTTCATAGAATTATTATTTATTTGTTCATTTTTTTCTTGACATGGATTATTTTGTAATAAACAAAGATTCAACGCGTTTCATAGAATTATTATTTATTTGTTTATTTTTTTTCTTGACAGATTATTTTATAATAAACAAAGATTCAACGCGTTTCATAGATTTCATATATCTTGCTCGCGCAAATCGTGAACCACAGACGAAAACAGCGTCACATCTATTTTGCATGATTTTCATCTCACCACGAATCTCACAGACGGAAAACATAAACATGCGGACGCTGGTAGCAAAGCGAACGGGCGACGGCAAAATCGAATAAAGAGATCGTTCATGAAGCATAATTCCGCAAGTTCGCAAGCTCATCGTCGCCAACAGTGGCAAAGTTCAGTGGCGTATCGAGAGGCGCAATTCGCGAACGCTGTCGTCGGTTGCGCAATGTGTACAAAATCCATGTTATATTGTGCACTACAGAGTGTCGAAATTCTTAACTCGATCTCTCTTTATTTATACTGGAACGATACGCAATTATAAAACGTATTTTTAACTCTCTGCGTTTAAAAAAAAAGATAAACAAATAAATATTGTTATCATTTTTGGTAGCAGCGTTTCGTATCATGCTGCCATTTCTTTTTCAAAATTGGGAAAAACACAAACAATGCACTTTGAACACTGGAGGTAAGAAATTCCTATCAATTCGGCTGAATTTATTTATATGATCAATCAAACGTCACAATAATTCCATTTTAAGGTATTTGCGTAGAATGAATTTTTGCTTTCCCCTTATGGCGTCCTCGTCCTTTTTGTCCTCGCAAGGAAAAAAGAATAAGGATGATGTTGAAGTTTGCATCGTTGGAATGCAACGAAATTCAGAAATAAAATAAAAATTGTAATTAAAATCAATCATGAAATTAGGTATAAAAAGTCATCACAGCAACTAAACACTTTGATGCATTTTTATACCTAATTTCATGATTTATTTTAATTAGAAATTAATTTTTTTTTTCTGAATTTCGTTGCATTCCAACGATGCAAACTTCGACGTCATAAAGAATAAGGATGATGTTGAAGTTTGCATCGTTGGAATGCAACGAAATTCAGAAAAAATATTTAATTCTACTGAACCCAAATGATGAAATTAAGTGTGAAAAATCAGCATAGGAACTAATTGATATGATGAGTTTTTATACCTTATTTCATCATTTGGTATAATTTTTTTTTTTTCTGAATTTCGTTGCATTCCAACGATGCAAACTTCAACATTATGAATAAGGAAGGTTCGAGAAATGAAACAAAATGAGGAGGATGACTCGTTCGCGTGATTCAACATTCGCGCTCGTTGTCCGTCTCTCGACGTACATAAACCGTTAATACGCGATAATGCGAGTATTACACGGAGCTGTAGTGAGAGTATCACAGGAAAACGCTATGAGACTTAAACGCGCTCTCCCCTCGGCTCTCACCAGCAAACGGTAGACTCCGCCACGTACTCCACGGAGTTTTGCGCTCGCGTGAAAGCAGCGGCGTCGCCTCCGCGCCTCAATTTTCGTCCAGGACACGAAATTAACGGTGACGTGACGTTAATTTCGTCGCGTCGTCGGACGGTGTTTTGTCGCGTAACGTATATACGCGGTGGCAGTCATTTGGTGTACCACTGCGCGTCTTGACGGACGAGCCAAGCCCTCTTTTGTACCGCCTAATTATACCTATTTATTATTAATTCGCTCGGTTAGAACGCTCGGCTGGTGTACTCACGCCTCGCAATACGGCTGTTTGTTGAATCCTTTGTACGTCCTCATGTTCAACGTCATGCCGCAACCTTGACACTTGAAGCATTGCTTGTGCCATATCTGCAACAACAAAACATCGTGTCAATGCAAACGAAGATTTATAGACGTTCGAAATGTTGCAATGCTCTCTTATTTTTTTTAGAGACTTACGGAATCGAAATTTCTTTTTTCTCGATTTCGTAAAATTTGGTCGTTAATTTCACGTTAATCCCCTATGATGTTGAAGTTTGCATCGTTGGAATGCAACGAAATTAAGAAGAAAAAATTAATTATAATTAACCCAAATTATGAAATTAGGTATAAAAAGTCATGACATCAAATAGTTCATATGATGATTATTTATACGTAATTCCATCATTTTGGTTAATTAAAAAAAAAATTTCTGAATTTCGTTGCATTCCAACGATGCAAACTTCAACATCATAATTTCCTTAACGATCTAATGTTGATTCTACAACCTGTTAGTTTACAAAATATCTAACGTATGAATTTATATATCATTATTGATAAATATACACATAATAACGATATTATTCGTAAAAAAAAAATGTCGCGTGCAAATTATCGATTTACAGCTGTGGTCTCTTTTGATTTATATTTCGAGGAAAGTGGAAGGCCTTGTTGATTAACGTACACCGTTCGACGAACATAAATTACACGTCGACATTGAAAACGAGAGTAGCTGCTGTAATTAATCTTCCCAAGAGCCTAGTTTCCACGGGTCCGCATTGTGCGAACGTCTATAACGATTATTCCATTACGCGAGCGAACCGTGATCTCATTGTACACAGCGCGCATTTCTAATTGGCGTCTCGAGGGGCTGTGTGCACGGTAGGAAACTCGCGATCGCTATCATTAGTCACTTTTACATACGTTCATTGTGTTTCTTTATATAATACGATTTATAGATTTATTATCAATCATGTTCAGCATCTTTAAAAAAGATGTGTAAATTTAATGATCAGGACTCATAGTTTTTATGCATAAACTGGTGTATTGAATTTAATATTAATATTAAAATTATTAAAAATATTAAAATTAATATTAAAAATAAAATATATATACGATAAATAGCGACGCAGTAATTCATTCGGATGTGGTGAGTGAACAGAAATGCGACTCAACCGGATGCGGCTTCTGTACATATCGAAAGGACAGAAAACCAAAATCCTTTGCGGATGTAGCTGGAAGCTGAAGTACGAAAAACCCAAAATTACATCGGTCACTCTATTTCTGCCGGCGTCTATATGATTATTATTTTTTATGTAATTTCGTATCTGCATCTAGTTAAAGTTTAATCAAGTATTTTTCGTACCGCTCCGACTCGACGAGCTACTAAATCGGGAGGGGAAAAAATGTGCCGCGCAATCGGAGAGTGAAAGTTACTCGGCTCGTCGCCGGGTTTACAGCACCGATGAGACACTGCGACGAAAGCAACGCTCGGCAAAGTCAGTTAACAAAGAATCGCTCGCTCGTACACCGCAATTATTAAATAATACCCAAATACCGGATGTTGACTGGCGTACCCTCTACTTATCGTTAATTCATCATTCCTACAAATTGGCCGTCAAAACCACGGAGACGACAATTTTATATTTAATTCCGGTAATTGATCATCACCGGAACGACAGCGCTGATAGTAGTCAATTTATCGCAGAAATCGTGTTTTCAGTATTCTCATTCTCAATCAACATAAGTTACACATTTTTGAAAACTTTATTTCAGGAAATATGATTTTTTTTCTTTCATTTATAGTATTCCAGGTTTGCGTCATGAAGCCTTGCGTTCTCTCCCCCAGAAAGCATCGAGTTTCCGAACATTCTTGTTCGGTAAATGATTGTCCGACTCTCTCGCGCTCGAGATGATGTTGAAGTTTGCATTGTTGGAACGCAACGAAATTCAGAAAAAAAATTAATTTTAATTAACCCAAATGATGAATTTAGGTATAAAAAATCGTCATAAGAACCAATTGCTATGATGACTTTTTATACCTAATTTCATAATTTGGGTTAATTGGAATTAATTTTTTTTTCTCAATTTCGTTGCATTCCAGCGATGCAAACTTCAACATCATCGCTCGAGGAGGTTTCGTCCACCCTTAAGAAAAAGTACCGTAACTCGATCACCTCTAGACGACTTCATTACAGTCAACCGGGATAAAACAGCAAATATGATAATCCATTATCGTGTCCATCTCGTCAGCTGATAGATAGATAGATTTATTGCGCTACTGTGATTGCATCAAACACAAAAATAACAATAAAATAAAAATATAATAAACAAAGCGGTAATAATAATTCAAATAATAATAATAATAATAATAATAATAATAATAACGAACCATCATAATAATAATAACGCCTTAGAACCACCTAACCTAAGCTAACCCAGATCGTACTAGACACAATACAATCCTAAAAAATAAACCTCCCACCTCCCCAACTGACGACG
This sequence comes from Pimpla rufipes, assembly GCA_963932165.1. Taxonomy (NCBI): domain Eukaryota; kingdom Metazoa; phylum Arthropoda; class Insecta; order Hymenoptera; family Ichneumonidae; genus Pimpla; species Pimpla rufipes. The sequence continues at coordinate 24,661,657 of OZ010633.1, read as the reverse complement.
GGTGTTGGGTGGAAACTTTGTCGAAATAGATGGTATAAAATATCGTACATATACAGTAAGAATCTAACAGTAGACGGACCATCGTCCTTAATTACAACTTTCCTCGGGGCGTGTTTCGTAATGTCTGAACAGCTCGCTGTGCGTATGAATGGAGCGCGCGCGACCGGAAGTCGTACCTGTTACATTACGGACGACTGCCTGGGAATCAACGGTGGAAGGGATGGACGCGCCGCGCGCATGAATTCCACAATCCTCGAATCGCGAGTCGTCGTTGTGAACAGACTCGGCGTATTCTATTATACACGCGTGCGCACGGGCGGTCCACTGGCTCCTCCACCGGTGAATTATTTCTCTCGCGTGATGCGAATCCTCAAGAGTCTCACCCGGGGATTCGTATCTACCGCACAATTTATCCCTGTGACGCCGGCGCGTCGTAACGGGGCTCTCGTTTCGCGCTTTCCGCACGGATAAAGCGCAACCGCCTTTATCGTTTCGACTCCGTTATCTCTGGTGAACTGGCATCGCGCAGCCTAACCAATCTACGTAACTCAAATAATTCTCACGGCCCGTGTTTGCACTTCTAATAGCGTCAAAATCTTTGCGAAAAGCCTCGAGCGTTTTTTACACGGATTTCCAATCTTCTCAAACTAGTCTATATTTCATAAAATGATGTTGTTATTATTATTATCATGATATTGTTATTATTATTATCATGATATTGTTATTATTATTATCATGATATTGTTATTATTATTATCATGATATTGTTGTTATTATTATCATGATATTGTTATTATTATTATCATGATATTGTTGTTATTATTATCATGATATCGTTATTATTATTATCATGATATCGTTATTATTATTATCATGATATTGTTATTATTATTATTATTATTTTCATTGCCGTTGCTGTTGTTGTTGTAGTTCACAGTATTCCATGTGAAAATTAACGTAAATGAAAAATGTCGAATATTTTGTTTTTGTTTAATGTTTGATCTCGCAAGCGGTTCTGCAATTTTCATAAGCAACGATTGCTCGTAACTCTCAACCTGAAATGTTCACTACTACAATCCGATATCTCGACATTGACTATCCACCCGGTGTAGAGTCACGCGACGTTATCGTAAAATCCCACAGCGATAAGAGTCACGCGTTGGTATTAGCATAGATATAGTTCCGATGCTTCGTTACGAGAAGCGCAATTGTACCGTTTCATCCGGATTACGATATACTTTCCACACGCCCGTTTGGAAATCTTTGCCACCATCCCCGAGCATCGCTGCGCGCGTGATTTCCAACGTGGCGACGAGTGCGACTAATGAGATGACAACACGTACACGACTGTCAGAAGAATCGTAAGATAGCATCGACGCAGCGAAGGTTAATCGAATAAAATCGTTGGGAGCATTGACACTGCGGCTGCCTCTCCGCCTCACGGTGCGTTATATATATTCGAGGTGACGCGGGCGACAATAACGCGTGCTTGTCGATCCCGGCAGCAAAACCCGTAGGTGGCTGTCGCCAGTGGACGAGCTGGAGCGATCAGTCGGCAGAGAGAACAACCGAGGGAGAGAGAGAGAAAGTGTCGTTTATTGCGGGCCCTGGAGCAAAGCCCCCTAAAGAGCACCGTGCCAATCCAATGATCCGTACAATGCAAAAGCAATAAAGAGGGAAACATATTATAATACAAATCAAAGTGACAAAGAAAGAAACTACTACTGCAAAAGATTATAAAAATAAAAATAAAAATAAAAATACGCAAAAAAAACAAAGTAACGCAAAATAGGTGCAAAAATGATACAAATAAAAAAATCAATAGGAAATAAAAATGATAATAATAATGAAAACTGAATATAAAAATAAAAATAAAAACACGCAAGAAAAAAACAAAGTAACGCAAAACAAGTTCAAAAATAATACAAATAAAAAATCAAAAGGAAATAAGAATGATAATAATTAAAACTGAATATAAAAATAAAAATAAAAACACGCAAAAAATAAAGTAACGCAAAACAGGTGCAAAAATAATACAAATAAAAAATCAATAGGAAATAAAAATGATAATAATAATGAAAACTGAATATAAAAATAAAAATAAAAACACGCAAAAAAAAACAAAGTAACGCAAAACAGGTGCTAAAATAATATAAATAAAAAATCAAAAGGAAATAAAAATGATAATAATAAGGAAAACTGAATTAAAGAAAAGAAAGAAAAATAACGCAAGAGAGCGAGAGAGAGAGCTCTAATGGGGTGGCATGAATAGCGCGGTGTCGCCTTCCCCCACCCTCGCGACCGTCCAACGCGAGTCGCCCGGGAGAGAATACAGGGAGAAAGGGCGAAACGAAGAAAACTCCCCACCACTTAGCCGCGCTCTGCCCCGAAAGCGAGCCAAGAGAATAGAAGCAACAGGTTGATTCGGGATCACCGAATCTGCCCACCTGTTGAAGCCATCGTTGCCCGCTTGAAAACGAACAAAGCTCCGCGCCCAAGATTTTTTTTTTTTTTCGTTCTTTTTTTATTTTTCAGAAATTTCAATGTGAACGACCAGCGCAAACAAAAAACAAGACAGACTGGTGTCCTCGTGGGTAGCAATAAACACGAGGGAATGTGCGACGAGATTGAGAGAAATCCACGCCTCGATCCAAAGATAGAGGAAGAGACCGTGTGACTCAGACGACTCGGGAGAATTCTGAGAAATGGCTGGGAAAAAAAAATAGACCAGATGCGCGAGCCGCGACTGTCGCCCCGGGGAACGCACGAGAATTCGCTCTAATTCCTCTTTGTAACTTTTAAATTCGTCCCCCCGGCGACGACGAGCATTGTGCACGATGAGTGAAACGAGAGGGAGTGGATAGTATAGCGTTGTTAAGTAGACGGCAACGAGGGGGGCACACGTTGGATGCTCTCGTGTCTCGCTTCCTCGCGCAACGCCCGGCCTCGCTTCGTAGCTGGAAAACGAGCGAGAGGAGGCTGACTATCACACAGAAGCCCCGCCGACTGCCGGAATTAAGGCTATGACACAGACGTCGTTGGAATTTCTGGAATGACGAATTTTCGATGATTCTGAATTTTGCTTCGTTGGAATGCAACGAAATAAAAAAAAAAGAATTCTAACGAAAATAAATCATGAAATTAGGTATAAAAAGTCATAGCAACTAATCGCTTTGATGACTTTTTATACCTAATTTCATGATTTATTTTAATTAGAATTAATTTTTTTTTCTGAATTTTATTTTCGTTGCATTCCAACGATGCAACGAAAAAAGAATTCTAACGAAAATAAATCATGAAATTAGGTATAAAAAGTCATCATAGCAATTAATCACTTTGATGACTTTTTATACCTACTTTCATGATTTATTTTAATTAGAATTAATTTTTTTTCTGAATCTTATTTTCGTCGCATTCCAACGATGCAAACTTCAACGTCATAATTTTCGTTGCGCGATACCGATAAAGACCATGATAAAATCGCAACAATATCGGAAGTCGCGTGACTCGAAGCGTAACTATTGACACCTCGGAATTGACATTTCCGCAAACACTCGTCGCAATCGCGACGACGACGAAGCGACGTCGACGAGGGAACGTCGATAACCTTTCGTCATCGAATTACGGTAACATTCCTCGGGAAAGCCGCGTTGCGGTCACGTGTAATACGCCACGGGTAATCCGTTAAATACGCGAAGCGCGAGGAGAAAAGAGAGAGGAGAGATTTTCGTTGCGACTAATACTCATGATGTTGAAGTTTGCATCGTTGGAATGCAACGAAATTCAAAATTAAAAGAAATAAAAAATTCGAATTAAAATAAATCATGAAATTAGGTATAAAAAGTCATCACAGCAACTAAACACTTTGATGCATTTTTATACCTAATTTCATGATTTATTTTAATTAGAATTAATTTTTATACCTAATTTCATGATTTATTTTAATTAGAATTAATTTTTATACCTAATTTCATGATTTATTTTAATTAGAATTAATTTTTATACCTAATTTCATGATTTATTTTAATTAGAATTAATTTTTTTTTTCTTCTGAATTTCGTTGCATTCCAACGATGCAAACTTCAACGTCACGAATACTCAAACACATCGATACTTTGTCTCTCTTCACTGTAGTCGCTTCTCAACACATCGAAGATAACGGGGCAAAGAGAATGCCGCGACTATCGTGAGGCTGTGAGGAGATTATTGTTCGATGTGGAACGTCCGTCTCGTCCCAATCATACGAGACGTAGTGAGCGGAGAGCGGCGGCAGCAGCAGCAGCAGCCGAAGCAGCAGGAGCAACAGGAGCAGCAGCAGCAGCAGCAACGGCGGCTCGGCCCACAAAACTCGACGTGAACGGGGGCAATAGCGGTAAAGGCCGGACGGAGAGAGAAAGAGACCGACGCAGAGAGAAAAACTCAAGCGGAACGAGGGCGAAAAAAAAAAAAAAAAAAAGCACGTAATGTTTGACCGAAGTACGGATGAGGGAGGGTTGTGAATGAGCGGAGACTGCGAAGACGGGAGATCCGGTCGTTTGCAAAAAAAAAGTTACAGTGCCGGCTGGTTCGGCGAGAGAGAGAGAGAGAGAAAAATCGAGAGAGCGAAAGAGAGAGAGAGAGAGAGAGATAGAGAGAGAGATCCGTTCCAGATGGACCCGGAGGCAGACTGTTCGTCGACTCGGCGACCATCTAGACGAGGTGCGACCACGGAGCGTCCTCACAGATCGGCAAGAGGACCGACGGCTGGATGTAAAATCAACGATATTCAGCCGAAAAATACACACCTTGTCCAGGCACTTGAGCTCCTCGATCGGATAGACCGTTTTCTCGCAACGGGCGCAAGTCTTACTCATCGTAGCCTCTCGTGTTTTTCGTTTGTTTTGTTTTGTTTTTTTCTTGTCGTTTCCCTTGTGTTGTTTGTCTTAAAAATTCACTAAATAGTTTTACGAGGAATCCACGAGAGACACTCGTACCGCGTTTCTCTCTCTCTCTGTGCAATCGTGCCACGCGAGATTTTCACTAACGGCACATTTAACTCAATCCACCCACGACACTCGCACAGCCACAATAACGATATCACGGTGGCTCCACTTTGGCTACCGATGCTGATTTCTGATGTCGCGATAAACGATTGGAAACACCGTGGAATTAAGATACAAAATATATAGTTTAAAAAAAAAAAATAAGGGACGACACAACAAAACCGTGTGACGTAGACGATACGCAGTGCGGAGGAACGCACGCTACGGGACTAACAACACGACCGGAAAAGCTCCACGGGCGCCAGCCACACTGCCCTCTTCTCCTTCTCTCGCCTAGCCGCAAAAACTCGCCGAGTGACAGAAATGGAGTCGCCACTGCGCGGGTCAAAACAGCGTCGACGATGCTACGCGCGCCTCGCCTTCGTATCACGAGTACGACGAGACACGCGTGGTTTTCGTTGCTCGTTGTGAAATTAGGCGTTGGGAAATTCGCGGAACGGTCGTGAGGAACGTCGAGGGCATTTTTGGAGATTTTATTGCGAAATTCGCGAGAGGCTCGCTTGGTTCGGCTGCATTGGCGGGAACTGCACGGAATGCTTCGCTATCGAAGCGACGCGCCGCGCCATCTTTCGGCGTTATCGTGTTACACGCGCTCTTCGGCAAATTGCCTACGGTCGATAAGCGTGTATTTTTTCGTTGGCGGGAAATTGCATAAAATTATTGCGTGCCCTGGGGCAAAGCCCCCTAAGAGCACCGTGCCAATCCAATGATTCGTACAATGCAAAAGCGATAAAGAGCCGAACATATGATAATACAAATAAAAGTAACAGAGAAAGAAACTACTGCTACGAAAGAATATAAAAATAAAAATAAAAATAAAAACGCGCAAAAAGAAAACAAAGTAACGCAAAACGGGTGCAAAAATAATACAAATAAAAAATCAAAAGGAAATAAAAATGATAATAACAATGAAAACTGAATAAAAAATAAAAATAAAAACACGCAAAAAAAAAACAAAGTAACGCAAAACGGGTGCGAAAATAATACAAATAAAAAATCAAAGGGAAATAAAAATGATAATAATAATGAAAAATGAATATAAAAATAAAAAATAACGACGCGAAATCGGTCGTTGGAAAATTCGCGGAACAGTCGAGGGAAACGTCGAGCGCATTTTCCGAGACTTTATTGCGAAATTCGCGAGAGGGTCGCTTGGTTCGGCTGCATTGGCGGGAACTGCACAGAATGCTTCGCTATCGAAGCGACGCGCCGCGCTATCTTTCGGCGTTATCGTTACACGCGCGCTTCGGCAAATTGCCTACAGTCGATGAGCGTGTATTTTTCCTTGGCGGGAAATTGCATTTCGAAGGATCTAATAAATTCGGCATCAGTGCGTGACCCGCGTGAGGCGGTGCGAGGTCCTTTGAGGTTATGTTTCGCCGGTTTAGCGATAGTTTTTGTCGCAGTCGAGGAATTTATTTCCAGCAATTCGGCGGAAAGCGAAAAACGCATAATTTGTAGGACGTTCGAATAGTTATAGTTTTTTTCATTCTTTCGAAATGGGTGACTTTCACTCGCCCATGCGATGCATTTCTCCGAATGCGAGGTAGGTGGTTTTTTTTTTTTTTTTTTTTTTTTCATTTCCGTCTTTTTGTTTACGCGACTGTGAAACATGATTTTATTACGCGTTATCCTTAGAATTCTCACCCCAAAACCGCAAGTGGAGCGGTTTTTGTCTTTTTGTTTTTTTTTGTCTTTTTGTTTACGCGACTGTGAAACATGATTTTATCACGTTGTCCTCAGAATTCTCACGCCAAAACCGCAAGTGGAGCAGACGCTGGATCTCAGGCAGACTCAGACCAAGGCGAGGAGCAGCATAACTTGGTTCTTCATCAATGGCACCCTGCTTGGCGTCGTCGTCTTCGACATGTACGAATTTTTTTTCTCCGCCCTTGTTGACAAAGCGACGTTAAAGATTTCAGGGTAACTTTGCTTTCAGACTCTACGGCGGAATGGCTTACAAACCGTTTTTCTGGGTCGAGTGGTGTCTGGCGTTGATTTTTGCTCTAAACGCTGTGTATCATATTGTGAGTTACTTGACGGCCACACTGAGTCTGCAACCCATTGTGCTGAGTCCAAGACAGCGACGCTTGCTAGGGGTCACCGAAGACGATCCTCTCTTCCAAACGGAAACTTCGTTGCCACCCAAGCCTGTGGAACCTACTACCCCGATCAACTTGGCTTCCATGAATCTTAGCAGAAGATCCAACACTCTGGGATCTCCAGGGATGAACGAAAGCAGTAAATTTATTCATTAATTACGTATATTTATATACTAGCGAGTTGTAGTGGCTCCAAAATATATGGAAGATACAGAGTACATAATTAATTAATTAACCAATTAATGAATGAAAATAAATAATTTTATTTTAATTAATTAGCGGGTTGTAGCGCCTTCAAAATATGTGGAAGATACAGATTACTTAATTAATTTATTGATCAATTAATTAATTAAAATTAATATTTTTTGCCGTAGACACTTTTGTGTTTACGGAGGAACCTTCCAATTGCATATTTGTTTTTAAGTTGCTTTTAGAATTACAGCTTTACAATCAAGCCAATTTCATTAGTTATGATCACCTTTTTCATATTTTTATCTCGTCTTATTAATTTATTGTTCCGTAATTTTCCTATTTCTTCTCGAAATACAGAAACCTACTCCGGTTCGAGCCCTTTTTGTAAATACGGCGATCCGCCGTCCCCGCGAAACATGACTATGAGTCCGAACAATTCGTTCAACAATCGTTCTCTGAACGCCTCGATGAACGGCAGTCTCACGGGCGAGGGGCTCATACAAGACGAGGTGGAGCTTGAGAATTATCTCAAAGAGATCGTCGATCGCGAACGCAAATCCACCCACTCGACGAACGTCGATCAACCCTCGAATCTACTGAGTTCCTTCTGGTCGCATCCGGCAACGCGGAATCCCGGCGAAGTTTCGCCGATGCTCAGAAGATGCGCTTATCAGCTTGCGCCCACCGTCGGTACGTTCTCGATTTGGATACTCCGCTTGAAAATTTCAGGAGGGACGGTAGACGTTATTTATTCGTAAAATCTGAAAATTATCTTCAAGACAAAACAAAATCCGCGAGCCCTGGTGCCGAGGAGGGAAGTTCACCGCGAGGCTATTTCGGTGCACCCGACGTATGGCGAAAATACAGAGTCGATTCCAGTAAAGTCAATCAATGGACCGCAAACCTTCGTATGGTAGGAATACGCAAATTCAATTGGTAGTACACGTGTTTATCGACAATATTTACAGTCGACGTATTTTTACATATGACATGTTACAAATTTATTTTTTGTGAATAACGTTAAATAATATAATATAATAACGTTATATAAAAATTACTTTTTTTTTTGTGAATAACGTTAAATAATATAATATAATAACGTTAAATAAAAATTCGTTTTTTTTTTGTGAATAACGAAATTGTAACTTGTTCTCCACAGTGGATCAGTAAAACCGTCGTGGAGAGAGTAGCGACCGAAATCGACAACGTGTGCTCGGCGCTGACCCGTCACGGTCTCAGCGATTCGCAGCCGGGCCACGTGGGCTTGGAGAGACTGCGAAAGCTCGCGCAATCGCCGTTTCTCGTTCCCGGAGTTCCCACGCTACCGACTCTCGTTCCTTTCCTCGAACTGTCGAATAATCAGGACTACTTGGTCAAGCGAATAAAGGTCCTCGCGAAGGGTGGCTCGATGAGCGAGTTCAAGTGGAACGGCGGTGGATCTCACAACGGGAAACCGTGGGACAGCAGTTTACCAACGGACACAGCGGTACATTTATGACGAATGAAGAGAGATTTTCAGCGATTTTTTTTTCTTTTTGTTTTCAATTTTTTCAACGATTTAAACAAGAATTTAACGATTTAAAAAAAAATTCAACGATTTCTTTAATTTTTTCAACAATTAAAAAAAAATTCAACGATTTCTTTAACTTTTTCAACAATTAAAAAAAAATTCAACGATTTCTTTAATTTTTTCCACAATTAAAAAAAAATTCAACGACTTCTTTAATTTTTTCAACAATTAAAAAAAAATTCAACGACTTCTTTAATTTTTTCAACAATTAAAAAAAAATCTCAACGATTTCTTTAATTTTTTCAACGATTTTTTAAATTTCAACGAAGAGAGAATTTCAACGATTTTTGTTTTCTACATTTCACAACGAAAACAAATATATTTTAGATAATCATGCACCTGGTATCGTCTTACATGGACACGCAACTGGAAGCGCCGTTGGATCAGCCGGACGCGCGTACCTTCACATCGCGATACATGGCGAAAACCGGGCACGAATTACCGCGAAACAAGGGACCGATAATCGTTTGCCAATCGGCGAATCCGCCGCACTACTGTCTGGCTCTAACTGGCGACTCGTTGCCGGCTGACTACGAAGAGATCCCGAGGGTGAGAATAAACCGCCGTTACCGAGATTTCGCAGGAAAAAACTTCTCGCGATCGAGCGCGATATCACAAACGATGGGTTTTCATTTCCAGGGTCGAAACAACATGTTCCACACGCTTCTGCTATTTCTTTACATCGTTAAGACACGGGACCACGGAATGCTCGGCCGCGTGAATCTCGGAATGTCGGGCGTCAACGTTCTGTGGGTCATCGACGGTTGAGAGACACGCACATTTTTCTCACGTCTGACCAATTTATCACCAAGTTATTTATTTTGTGTATGTTAAGTAAGAAGGACTTCTCCGGTTTGATAGATATTACGATTTTGTGAAATAGAAAAAGGAAATAAAAAAAAAGATACGAGTCATTACAGAGGTTTGCTTAATGTTGCCTATATTAAAAAATTTACTTATTTGTTTAAAAATATTTACTTATTTATTTAAAAATATTTACATATTTATTTAAAAATATTTACTTATTTATTTAAAAATATTTACTTAAAATATTTATTTATTTATTATTTATTTTAAATATTTATTTAAAAATATTTACAGTTTTCGTTGCCGACCGGGTCGCAAGCGACCGACTGTCGGTAATATAGATTCATCGCTCTAACCATATAAGCTGGCGGGCCTACTTCCCGCTGACACAAATGGTCCAAATTCCCTCCACACCTGAAAAAGTGAAGCTCATCCGTGATTCGGTGACACATTCGTCGCTGCTGCCGCCGACTCCGCCGTCGCGGGGATAACATTCGGCATTTCCTTCGTATATATTTTCATTTCTCGTCCGAGACGAAGCGTTAATTATTTCGTGTCTCGTGGAAGCAAAGAGCACGGATTATGGAGGTGATAAAAACGGTTTGTCCGCCGGCGGAGCGTCTGAGCGTGATAGTCAACAGCGTGAGTTGCGACGAGTGCGATCTGACGTTTCGCAACGAGCCCCGTCTTCGGATGCACGTATTGAAGATTCATCGGCGCGAGAATCTCGAAAAAACGGTAAAGGAAAATATTCGCTATCACTGTCCCGAAATTTCCTGCGTCTACTCGCCGAAGTCGCAACGTTATTTCACTCGGATGAAATATCTCAAGCAGGTTCGTAGGAAACTCTTCGCTGAGTCTCGAAAAACAATTAAAAACAGACTCGTCAATTTTGCACCGTTTTTATTTATTTATAATAAACGAGACAAGCCCCTGGAAATCATACAAATTTTTGCAGCACTACCTGAAGGTTCACGCGGCAAAAACGTTCGCGTGCACCTCATTGGGATGCGACAAAAGTTTCTCCACCGAAGCGGCAAAACAGGCTCATCTCAGGGTGTGCGGAGTGGAATTCAGCTGCGCCAGCTGCTCAAAGATATTTGGTACCTACGAGGCGCTCCTCACGCACGCCAAAAGAACGAGCCACAGCGTTGATGAAAAATACAAGAGGATACTCGTGTGAGTTTTTCTATTTCTCCTCTTTTTTGTGGCGTGGCAAAGGTTACAAAACAAATATTCTATTTGTTTTGTAAAATGTGCCACAATATTTGTTTCGCTGGTAAAAGACAAATATTTTATTTGTTTTGCTGGTACAAAACAAATATTTTATTTGTTTACCGTTAAACTTTATACAATATTTGAATTTTTATTTTATTTAGTACTTTTTCAATTCAATTTATTTAATAGTTAAACATTATAGAATATTTTTATTTTAATGTACTTGTGGGTGCAAAGAAACAATAAAATAAGGCCCATATTGAATAAAAAAAAATATATATATATATATATAAAAAAAACTTCTCATGTATTCAACATTTTTGACGGTGTTACAAATTGCTCACCCGTTGCAGGAGGAATCAATCAAAACCATCACCACCTGCACAATCAACAGCAGTTCCTCGAGGAAACAGGCCGGTGTCGATTCGCCCGCGTTGCTCGTTTCAGCCCAACAAAGTTGCTTCGGACATCGGAATTCAGACCGACGACGCGGAGCAAATTCGCGCGCAACGAGAATCACGGGAGACTCAAACGAATTCATTATCCACGGACAAAATGCAGAGAAGGAGCGTGGAGACGCAAACGAGGCACGCTTCAACCTTCAACGCTTCAACCTCGTCGGACAGCCGAAAAACAGGCCGAAAAAACGTCGCTCGTCCTCGGCGAAGAGCCAAAGACACCATCGGCAAGCTCGATCTCGCGTTCAACGACGACTCGACGAGCGAAAATTTATTTCCCAGCAGCCCGTTGCAGTTGCGACACGACGTCGGACTCCAGGATTGCTTTTGGGAGGAGAAAAACCCGAGTTTGGGAACGCAAACGAGTCCGGAGAAAGATCTACTGGAGGCTCTGAACGAGCGGACGGACCTGGTGTCGTTCTACGATCGCCAGGATTCTCACCGCGACGAGCGACACGAGCCTCACCGTCATCCGGACGATCAGGCGACCCTGAACGCGGTCCAAACCGGCTGTTACTCCTTCGGCGCGGTCAACGACTGCGGCAGCATCACGCGAGCCGATCCGATGCTCACGGTTCAAACAAATTTTCCCGACAAATTCAGCAGTATCGAGACTCAAACGGAAGCGGCTTCTTCCTCGTCCACCTCGGCTCGCGGGACGTTCTTCGACCCCGAGGTCGCGCTCAGCTCGAACACCGAGACTCAGACGACCGAGAATTTTCCAAATATCGAGCAGCTGCTTTACAGCAACACGTGTACGCAAACTTGCAACGAGATACTCCCGTCCGATCTGGGATTATCCGACATTCAGACGCAGACAGCGTGGCCGGAGCTCGAGGACGCTGCGCTCTCGGTTTCCGTCTCCACCGGCGTTTCGCCGTTGATCTCGACCGAGACGCAAACGCGAGGCACATCTTGTCAGGAAAATCCGTGCGGCAATGTTTCCTCCTGCCGCTCGTGGTTCCTCAACAATCGTACGAGCCACACAGAGACCCAGACCGATTTGCTCAGTATGTTCGATGAATTTTGAACGGGACGTTTTTTTTTTCTCTTCCTTTTATTAACTTATCACCCTCAAGATACGCACAATACTTCGAAACCAATTGCGGTAGCGGCCGCGCAGCATTCTTATTGCTATGTCCACAATTGATTCTAACATCCGAGATTATTTTTTAGTACTATACAGGACGGTTAAAACCATGTACACTTGTATATTCGCAAGGTATGCTTTTTCTTTTTCTTTTTTTTTCTTCTTTTTCCTCTTCCCACTCTATCAAATATATCTCTGAGGAAGCTATTATCATTTGTATATAAAAGTACAACAAATAAGTTATAAATAGTGAATCTCTCGAGATATGAACAAGCAAGACGAAGCTTTTAATGGACACGATGACGATAATAATAATGATAATAATAATAATAATAATTGTTATTATTATTATTACATTAGTAGTTAGTAGTAGTTAAGTAGTAATAGCGTATAGTAGTCAATGGTAAAAAGCGAATTTAAGGAACTTTAGTTGGGATATGGGAATAAAGGTGGATAGGGGAAAGAGAGAGAGAGAGAGAGAGAGAGAGACAAGGAACTTCAGCTGATTTGCAATTGCGACGGGACGATAAACGTGGCAGAGTGGAAAGACGAGTTACAATGCCGGTCCAGCCGCATTATCCTCCTCGAAGTCCGGTAGAAAGTCTTTCGTTCGATCCTCTATCCTATCGACATTTTCAATCGCAGATGCCAACACCTTGAGATTGTTGACTCCGGACATCAATTGCCTGTTTAATTGAGGAAAAAAACCGTGTTTAGAAGATCCGATTGGAACCAATAAAACGGACAAAAAACCAATTGAAACCTGTTTGAACCGATTATTTTTTAATCGGAATTTTGTCCATTTGATTGGTTTCTATCCGTATCAATGGGGATTACTAAGCAGGGCTGCGAGCGTCAATCAATACCTCAGGGAAACCTCCGCGGACGTCGCGGCCGCCCGCAACTCGTCGCTCAGCTTCTTAATTCTCCTCTCGGTGGACGGTGTTCGATAGTCGGCTGCGCATCCAGCTCCCGTTAGACCGGCGAGTTGTTGATTTTCGGCGCGTAATATCGTCACCTCGGTCTGTCGAGGACAAAAAAAAAGATAGTCAACTAAAATTTATTTAAGGGGGACTTCTACCCTGGAGCCCCATTTTTTCATTTTCTTTTTTTGTGGGAAAACGAATAATTGTAGACAACTTCGGTTTTTTTTTCTACTTGTTATTTACGTTTTATAGTATACAATGGAATTTTCTTTTTTTTTTAAGTTAAAAATTGTCGGCGTCCCAGGTCTACATTTATTCGTTTTCTCATAAAAAAATATAATGAAGAACGGTGCTCCAGGGTAGAAGTCCCCCTTAACGTTACAATCGCCTCACCGACACTCACCGTCAGAGTCTTGACTTGCTGTTTCAACAGGCTCGCCGTGTTTTCAGCGATGGTAGCCCTTTTCTGCGTCGGCGAGGGAGGCAAATAAAACAAATTGACGTTCGTGAAAACGGGGGAAAAAAAACACGGTCAATCTCGTCTCTCCACACTCACCGTGCTCTGTTTGAGATTCGCTTCCACCTGCTCCATGGCTTTCTCCAAATGAGCCGTTTCCTCGCTGTCGACCCGTCGTCTGGACGTCAACTCGGCTTTGAGCGACTCAATCCTGCGGTACGTCAATCGTTAATCGTCGCGACGACTGAAATATCGCGGAAACATTCGAGATTCGCTACGGTATAGCAAAGACGGATACGCACATCCTCGTTCCGTCGGCGATCTGTCGCCGGGCGATCATCAGCTCGTCCCGCAGTCTCTCGTTCTCGAGTAACAACTGTTTTGTCGAAGCGGGTGTGAAATCAGTAAAAAGAAAACAATATTTAGATATTCAGCGTATGACTGAAACACTGACGTTGAATTTTGCATCGTTGCACTGCAACGAAATTAAAAACAACAAAATATTAATGAATATTAATTCATTAATATTCATTCATGAATATTAATAATATTGTTATTATTATTATTATATTAATGAATATTAATGAATTTATTATATTAATGATATTATGAAAGAATTATACCGTCCGAAAAAAGTTATTATAACGACCAAGAAGAGCATCGCAAAAATATTATTTCACCCCCTAACGTTGAATTATTTGAATTTTTGTGGTATTACTATTTTATCATTTTTAATTTCGTTGCATCGCAACGATGCAAACTTCACCGTCCTCCGAACGAGTACCCGTGCACTTACGCTCGCGTCCTCGGACGCAAACTTGTCCGAGGATGAGGTGGACTCGACGGTGCTCGGAGCACCGACCCTGTTGCGAATGGGACCGTCGTTCAGGAAGTCGGGCAGCGATTTGTTCACGCTGGCCTCGTTCGCCGGCGAGTTGCTGGGGCCGCTCGCTCTGCTCTTGTCGCCCGACAATCGCGGCTCGAGCGTCGCCGCCGGTAGATCGAAGGGCAGTCCCTCGGCGTCCGAGATTCTCCCGAGCGAGTCGACTCGTCGAATCGGCAGGTGATTCGGCCTGTTGCCGAACGACGCCGCCTCCGAGGAGCCGAAGCTCATTTTCCCGAGTGTCCCGTGCGACTTCTCCCGCTTTCGTCGTTCCAGGCCGCCCGTGAGATCGAACGGCAGATCGGCCGGCGGAAGAGCCGATTTTTCGGCCTTCCTGCATTGACTCTGCTCCGCTCTGCGATGAACTCGGGAATTAGCGCCCGGCGATGGACGCTGATCCATCCCGGTGAGCGTGAAGTCCGGAAGATTGTCGATATCCGCGAGCAGCGGATGAGCACCCGCGATTGCCGCGGCATCGGCGATCCCGGACTCCGCGGTCGAGGACACCGTGTCGTCGTTCAGGTAACACTGCTCGATCACCAAATGATCTTGAACGAAATCCGGCAGCTCGGTGGGATTTCGCGAGTAAACGCCGTCCGTCTCCGGCCCCGCGTTCTGACTCTTCTCCACGCTTTTTCGCATCGGGCAATACATCTTTGGCCTCGCGCCCGCCGACGTGTAGTTGCTTCGAGCGTCCTTGCTCAGAAAGTGCTTGAAACTGAAGGGATTCTCTTCTCTTCTTGGCAAATCCGCACCTGTGTCGACAACAGTCGCCCCAACGTGTCTCTTATTAGTACTTTCCAATGGTGAACCTATTACCATATTGTTATTATTATTATTATTATTATTATTATTATTATCATCATTATTATATTATTATTATTATTATTATTATTATATTATTTGGATGCAGAGTAGGTACTGTATCCAAATAATTTTTGCCATTGCATCTGTTCAAATTTTGCTCCGAATAAAAAAATGTATTTCTGTCGTTAGAAAATGTATTTGGAGATTTTTAATGCTTTTCTCATTCGTCAAATTCATCATTCGTTACCAACCAATAATTTACATTCGTCAGACTAAAAATCTCGGTGTATCTATGTAACACAAAGGGTACGAGATGTGAACATTTGAGAACCAGAGATTCAAAAGTTCTTGGCCAATTGTTGAATCACGAAAAAAAAAAAAAAAGAAGTTGTTCTCTTTAAAAATAAGCACTGAAATGACCCTCGACAGACGATAAATGTCGGAGGTTATACGGAGAAAATGGCAGAGAAACGGCAGAAGATTATTCGGGTAACAAGACTGCCGAGTCGTTCGACGAATGCTCGGGCGAATATTTTCGCATCCCGGCGACGTCGTTGTCGTCTCGTTGCGAGACGTCGCGGAAAGTTGAAACGAACCTGCGGAGGTCGGGGGTTCCTCGGCGATCCGGGAGTTGTTCTCCCGAGACTGATCGACACTCGAGACATCGGGATTCTTGGTGTCTTTCGCGTCGTCGTCGATCGACGAGGACGAGGACGACGAGTACTCGTTGGCCCCTCGACGATTCGCCATCGCAGTCCCAACGACACCGCCAAGTATCTCGATCGAATTCAGTTCCTTCGTTGTTGTTGTTGTTTTGTTATCTTCGATCTTGTTCGTCGCGACGTTGATCGTGCAACCTGCTCGCTCGCCGCCTGACTATCTTCGCCCCCTTCTCAGTCCCCCGATTCTTCCGACTTGTCACCCTGCGCGCTACCCAAACCGGCGAACCTTTTATTCCACCGCTCTCCGTGTCTCCGTCTCTATCGCGTATTACGGGCCTCCTCCGTGTGCGCTTCTCCCTGTTTATTCTCTTGTAAAAAATCTACAGCGTACCCGTTGTCAAACGCCGTCGGAAATCACCGTTGCGCTCTGTGTTACATTGTTGTACTACTACCGCGAGAGATTCTCTCTCTCATCCGCTTGCATTACCGACCAATGATACACTTCCTTTCTTCTCTCGCGACAAGTGTAAAAAAACAACAACAACAACGTATTTCTCTTGTAAAACATCTACAGCGTACCCGTTGTCAAACGCCGTCGGAAATCACCGTTGCGCTCTGTGTTACATTGTTGTACTACCACCGCGAGAGATTCTCTCTCATCCGCTTGCATTACCGACCAATGATACACTTCCTTTCTTCTCTCGCGACAAGTGTAAAAAAACAACAACAACAACGTATTGGCGTATATACAATGACCGAAAACGAGTTGTTTCGCGTCTCGTCGTCATCGGTCGGTTCGGTCGGTCGGTAAATCGGTCGCCGTCGGTAATCGGCCGTAAATGTACTTGTCTCGAGACGCTACCGCGTCTCTTGATTTGTAATTTTTTGTTTGTAATTTTTTTTTCTTTTTTTTTTGTATATTGTTATTTGATTTTTCTTATTACCTGGTTTGTTACTCTGCCATCTATATATATTTGTTGTTTTTCAAGGGCTTGTCCCGTCCATTGTACAAAAAATAAAAATAAAATAAAAATATGTGGTATCTGAGCTGAGAGACAACAGAATGAAATTGGTACACACAGATGCCCGACAAGATATTAACGTTAATAAACAGATTGGTGTGTATCAAAATAAACATAAGTATATGAATAAATTATACGGGAGCTCGCTATATGCTCGAATCGCAATTAGATCGGGGAATTAACTTGAAACTAACGCCCAAACTTTACGAAACCGAGGGAAAAAAAAAATTTCGATTTCGTAAAGTTTGAAGACCCGAATTCCAAAAAGCACCGTTGTTTGCCCGAAAAAAGTACAAATTTGATGAGAAAAATGCAAAAAATGATTTTTCTCTTTTTCCGCGAAGCGACGACGAAGTGACGAAATTTCGAAAAAAGTATAAAATCATTTTTTGCATTTTTCTCATCGAATTTTTTCTTTTTTCGGGCAAACAACGGTGTTTTTCGGAATCAGCGGGAAATTTCACATCGGATAGGGTTTTCCAACTTTGCGAAATGGAAAATTTTTTTTTTTACAAAAAACGCAACTCAACTTCTGGCTTTAAAATTCTGTGAAAAATTCGGGAATCAAGATATCGCGTTCCGCCTTGCGGCATTCTCTTCGTTATAGAGTTTTATCTCAAACGAACGAAAAATCCTTTTACTTTATCCGATTATTTAATCGCTCTAATCAACGGAGTTGAGAGAGGAATACGAATATTTTGTTTTGAGATTACGAAAAAAGAATACATCAAATTAATAAAAGACGCAACCTAAAACCTTGAATTTTCTTTCCTCAGTAATTTCTATTTTTTCGTAAAGGTACATCCAAGAGAAACATTGCTGATCAGTTTCAATTGTAACAATCGCTGATATTGTCAGCTAATCTTGGCAGTAAGCACGACGAATTGCACTCACTCTTTTTATCTGTTGCATCAGAGTAGATAGTATATCATTCTCCGTTGTTTCCGAGTAAAATGTTTTATTTCATATAATATATATTTATATATATATATATAGTCTTAATATATTTTTAGATACAGTGATTTGTGTATAGGATATATATATATAGAGAGTATACGTTAAACGTCGCGGAGAGAAGTTAAAAAGAACAAAAAAAAAGAAAAAAAAATGAGTGAAGGGAAAAAATGGTTTTGTCGACGTTTGTTGGATACTCGCGGAGAGTTCGTATTGCCGTAAAAAGGGGGTGAAAACGAGAGCATAGCTAATACACGTTACCGCGGCTCGCGCGCGTTTGCACCGCGAGCTCCTGCAGTTGTTTTCTATCGATCGAAAAGTGAATGGAATGAATCGCGAGCCAAGAATTTAGGGGATAAAATTTACGACGTGTGTTATCCGCGGCGCACGTTTATTATACAATAATCAGCTGCGTTCTCGAGTCTCCGGCGGCTCTCGCATCTACGGTAAAAACTAAAATCAAGCTGGATACATTGTGTATTCGTTCGTTTTTCTTTTTTTTTCGCAAGGGCCTTTGGAGTATTGAGATTACGATAGACGTTTTTCAATCTACATTTCTTCCACGGTTACAAGAGATTGGCGTTAAAATTAATATTAGGTTGTTACGTCCTTCATTGGCGTCGCTCTCTTCGTTTCTCTCTCTCTCTCTCTCTGTGTCTTCCTCGTTTCTCGTAAATCGCGATTACTCGTCGCGCTCGTTTTACATAGGACCTTCTATGAGACTGATCTTCATTGT
This sequence comes from Pimpla rufipes, assembly GCA_963932165.1. Lineage (NCBI taxonomy): Eukaryota > Metazoa > Arthropoda > Insecta > Hymenoptera > Ichneumonidae > Pimpla > Pimpla rufipes. The sequence goes on along the minus strand of OZ010633.1, from coordinate 24,642,731 downwards.
ACAATAGTAGATACTCCGGCCGAAACAAAGCAGAGCCACTAGGAATGCACCTGGATGAAGAAAAAAAAAGAAGAAATCGGAAGACGAAATGAGCAAATTTATCGAGATTAATTTTGCCGGATTGAGAAAGATCGAGGCTATATAATTTCGATCGTTACTCACCGACGTAAGCCACGTAAATTCCGCCATTCGTTCCCACGAAGGAATACGTCCCGACCTGGCGAGAAAAAGGAGTTGCAAATGTGACACTCGACTCGAGAGTCGGCGTAAAAATACGTTTTCGACTCACCGTGACGGCGGTTCCGAGAATCAACGCTATAATTCCGGATATAATGAAGGCTATACCGCGTCCTTTGGCGAAATCCGGACCGACGGAAGATACTTTACGGCAATGCGGACATCTGGCTAGAGCGTTATTTAGGGTGTTGAACTGCAACCGAAGAATGTCGATAATGGGAGAGGAGAAAAAACGCAGAAATCAGAGGTTGATAATGGACCAGGAGTGCGTTTTACCAGGAATGTGTCGTGACAATGAGCGCAGCAAACTCGGCACATTCCCGGCATGGAAAGTACCGGCGGAGTGACCGGGCTGGGTGCGAGATTGATTATTCTCTTGCAATTCGGCCGTGGACAGGCGATTCGCTGCGACGAGCTTTTGCATATGAGGAGACAGTTGCAGGGGCATCTGACGTATTTCTTTCCCGGCGGAGCGTTTCGTATGGGCTGCAAAGGACATTCGTTAAGGGCATGTAAAATACCAACTGTAGTAATAATAACTGTAATGAATGTTTTTTTACGCACATTTGCAATTACAGCTAAAAGAAGAAATTCATTCCCCGCACCGGCAAAATCCGCAGGGAATGAATTTCTTCTTTTAGCTGTAAACGCAAATATCCGTAAAAAAGTGACGAAAAAATGAAATTCAAAAGAAAATACTAATTCCATAAAAATGTATATAATTCACCCCCCATAAGAGGGGTGAAATACTTTCTTCGTCACGCTTCCTAGTCGTCGCTGTAACTTTTTACAGCCGGTATAATCATTTAGGTTCATTAATATTTTGTCATATTTAATTTCGTCGCATCGCAACGATGCAAATCTTAACATCGTCGTGAAAAACATTCATTACAGTTTTCAACACCGACTGGGTTGCTCCAAGTGAATGTTTCTCATCGCCTCAAACTTTGCATCCCAATCCGGAGGGATTGCAGGCTCGCCCCCCGAACGTACCGTCGCCTCGTTGCACTGGCCGCACTTGACGACGTGCTGATCCTTCTTGCCCGATATATCTATCATAGCTTGACAGACTCTGCAGGTGACCATCGGAAAGCCGCTCTGATTGGCCGACTGAAAAGGCGGTGGCAGTTCGTCCGGCCCGATGGGTGAAACTGTGTTGATTGTGTTGGACTGTGCGCCATCTGAAAAATGACATCGAAGAAAAGAAAAAAAAAAAAAAAAAGTATCGTTTAGCGGGAAACCCCAACGAGTGTCGTGCGTCAGGCTTATCGTCGGGGGGGAAAAAAAATTCGCGATCGACTAACCGATTGGGTCGCTCGTGTGCGAGCTGTAAGTGACATTGTCGTTTTTCAGGAGCGGCTGACGCTCTCCCTCTTTACCGTCACCCATTATTCCGTCGTTTTCTCCGCGACGTTCCTCGTTCCTTATTCCGTTTTTTCCGCTCTTCCTCGCTTTCCTCAGCCTCGTGTAATTGTCAGCACACTCGGTGTGTCAACTGCGCGCGCTCGTAGCTCGTAGCCGTCTAACTGCCACTCTCGGTATAACGAGCACAGTTGTTAACCAGTTAACCGGGTGTCGCGCGACGGCTGCCGAGATTGTCGTCGCCGATGCCCGATCACTAAACCCGACGTACCACAAAGAAATATACACAAATCCTCCTCTCCGCCTCCACCGCCGCCTCCTGTCTGCCGCACTCAAAACCCCGTCGTTCACTGACTCATTTACAACGACGTACTCGGATCATCCAACACGACCGCCATCATTGTCGGATTGCGCTCCTTACTTCACCAGTCACCAGTCCGCCGCTCTCTTCTCGCCGATGTCAAACATACGTTTTTTTTTTTTTTTTTCTCTTCCTCTCCACTCTCGCGCGGCTTCTCTTTCGCTCCGCCGCAAGCGCTATCGAGCCTCCCGCGCGCGCGTCACGCAATCACAAACAACAACAATAACAACGCGCGAATTAACGTCTCCCACGGGCTTTGACATTCGATGTGTCACACACAGATATACGCAGACTCGTAGAGACAGGCGTTGAATGGGTGTGCTTAAAAAAAATATATATGGGGAAAATCGTTTGCCGGTGTTTTATAATTAAACGGTGGCCAAGTGGGGCTTGATTATATGTTAGCGCGTAGAGGAATTTTCAAGTGGCATTGTCACGGCGCACCGAGCGAGAAAGTGTCGCTCCCTCCATCTGGGATGCAAAGATTACGCGAGATTGCGAATTTGCCGACAATACGGTTGTTTTTTTTTATTATTAAGGCGAGGTGACACCTGCTCAGTCGGTAATAAAAACTGTAACCAATTATTCCGACGATGGTCAACGTTCCCGGGAAAAAGAAAAGTTTTACACCATTCCTCTTTCGATTCACGTTGATGTAAAACTTTTATTTTTCCTGGCATGTGTCTAGTTTCCGTGTATTGTTGGTCCGAAAATTATTTTTCTGTCTCTCTCGCACTCACGGTGGTTTCGCCTCCGTCTCGAGCCCAGTCGGTATCAAAAACTGTAATGAAAGTTTTTGACTGACATTTGCGTTTTCAGCTAAAATAAAAAATTCATTGCCTGCGGATTTCACCTGTGCAGGGAATGAATTTCTTCTTTCAGCTGTAAATGCAACTACGCGTAAAAAACGTTCATTACAGTTTTTATTACCACAGTCGGTATTTCCCATGCCCTTAAGCAAGATGTCGCTGGATGGCTAGAAAATCATTGCCGAGAGACGCGAGGAGGACTAGATATCCGCCTAATATCGCCGATATTGGTAATTAGAGAGAGAGATAGCGAGGTCTTCGTGTCTTCTTCCGGCTGCGTCTATCGAAGCTAGTTAGTTTGTGGCGGTGACGACGAGTGACGGTCGACGAGAGACGAAGCAGCCGCAGCAGCAGCGCCGAGGTAAGAACATTTTTGCGTCCCCCTCCACCAATCCCGTGGAGATTCCTATCAGTTATATATACAGTATATACAGGCAGTATTATTCAGCGGAAGAATCGACGAGGGCGTAGGTACCGCTGCTCCTGGTGTGTGTTTTTTTTCCCCGATCCGCAACGTACAAAAAGTCGTGCGTAATTCACGTGAAAAATCTCGACCAAGGTTCCATCAACGTTATTGCACATTACTGCACTGGCTGCCATTGGAATTTGGCTATTGAATCGTTAACGTGAGTAACGCGTATGATGATGTAGAAACCGAAACTTGGGGTTTTATCGATTGACAGTTACTTCCAGAAAGTACGAGTGAAAACCGGGCGCATAGCTGACGCATCGCCAGCGTCGCCAGCTTTGCGACGTTGAGTGTCTTAGTGTCTTAAGTATATATACCCGAGATCGCATCTCGAAGTGTTAATTTCCCGCAGGCGTTGCAAAACGTTGCGAAAAAAAAAGAAGCGCCGTGTATCTTCTTTCTTCTCCCGTGCGCGACGAGTTCCCTGATAAAACCCACGTTATTCCCCAATTATCTACGTGTGACTCAGAGATACGACGTTTCAGATAACGTAACGTATTTTGTGGTGTTGAAGTTTGCATCGTTGCGGCGCGACGAAATTTCGAACAAAATATATTAATTCCATAAAAATTGAATTAATACACGCCTTATTAGGGAGTGAAATAATATTTTTTGTCATTCTTCTTAGTTGTTATTACAATAATTTATTACAGCTGGTATAAATAATTTGGGTTCGTTAATAGGTATTTTCTCTTTAATTTCGTTGCATTGCAACGATGCAAACTTCAATGTCGTCGTGTTTTCTGGCTGTGTACGTAGATACTCAAGTACCGCTAATTGTGACAATTTTCTTTTGCGGGCGGCATTCGGAATACTTTCTCGGGATTCGCGAATCGAATTCGTTTGTCTGTTAATTCCAAGGTCTCGCTGATTGGTAGTGGTGTTTTAGTAATGTTAGGTTCTTGATTTTCCAGCCGAATCGAACGAAAAAGATGTCGACCTGGCAGAACGGCCCCGGCCCGGGATACAATCAAGGCCCACCAGGTTCTCATCCTTGCTTAACCACGTTTCAAACGCACGAGATAAAAGCACTTGGACAAAATGTATACGAAAACGTCGAGACTGATCGCGACTTTTTTTTCTGTCTTCTTTTTCATCCAATCGGGGCTCTCGATTGGAGCTCCGGAGAATCGACAAACGCAGGCTAATTGTAACGATACGTAGCATAGAGAACGCATAAAATAATAAGGAATTAAGGCGGTGATCAAGTTCAGCGTGTTCCAATTGCTTCGATTGTCTTGAAAATCCAATGACAATAAGATAAAGAATTTAAAAAAATTAAAAAGAGTAAAAACAAAAAAAATAAAAATAAAAATAGGATGGACCGATTCTGTTGAAATTCAGACTTTTTGTCCCCAAAGAAAATCAGATTTTTTGTTTATTATTCGCCTGTGGTGCCCATTTGGCAATTTCTTTATCCTTCATTAATCCTGTCATTCTATTTTGAAGGCTATGCTAATTAAAAAAAAAGATGTATCTCGACATTCTGAACTTGTGAACTCCAGGTCAATGGTAGTTTAAACAAATGTTAATGATTCTCTAGCATTTTTTTTTTTTTTTTTTTGTTAACTCTGTTTCTCTCCTGCAGGTCCAGGATTTATTTTACCCGGTGGGAACGCTCCCTACGGACAAGGAGCGCCGCCTTACGGCCAAGGAGGTCCGCCTCCCGGTTTCCCGCCGTACGGCCAGGGGCCACCGCCACCCGGAGTTCCTTACGGCGAGCCGCAACAGCCCGCGATGTACGGATCGCCGTATCAAGGGGGAAGCATCGAGGATCCGATGCACGATGACGGAGGCATCAAGGGCTTCGAATTCTCCGACAAGAGCATACGAAATGGATTTATCAGGTGAGCGGAGCGAATCTCGGTTAGCTCGGCTAATTGACGACAACAAAAAAATTGTTTAACAAATATCCCGGCGGCCCGAATTTTTAGTTAACTTTGAAATTTGTGGTTTTTGACCATATTAAAACACACAAATTTCAAAATTAACTTGAAAATCTAAGAAAATTCTTACGTATTCATGAAAACGAACGATTCATTTTTATACAAAAAAATGTGTGAACCATCCGTTTATACAATCGTTATCTCGCCGATAGGAAGGTCTACACGATCCTCATGTGCCAGCTGCTCATCACACTGGCGATGATCGCACTTTTTCTGTATCACGTACCGACCCAGAAATGGGTCGAGGCCCACGGAGAGATGGCGTGGATATGCCTGGGAGTGACGATCGTTCTCATAATCTGCATGGCCTGCTGCACGAGCGTTCGACGCAAGGCACCGATGAACTTCGTTTTTCTCTTCGTCTTCACGCTCGCCGAGGGATTCCTGCTGGCGACAATGGCGTCCAGATTCAAATCCGAGGAGGTCGATATTCATTCACACGAATCCCGCGATTTCTTCTCTAACGCCGTTGTCGGCATTTCTCGCGTTCACGATTTCGTCGATTTCATGATGTTGAAGTTTGCATCGTTGGAATGCAACGAAATTCAGAGAAAAAAAAATTAATTCTACTTAACCCAAATGATGAAATTAAGTGCAAAAATTATCATAGGCACTAATTGATATCACGACCTTTTATACCTAATTTCATAATTTCGGTTAATTAGAATTCCATTGTTTTTTTTTCGGAATTTCGTTGCATTCCAACGATGCAAACTTCAACATCATCCGATTTGTTTGCCTCGCAGCTTTGCTGATTGTAATCGACTCAATGCATTTTTTAACAGGTTCTCTTGGCTGTGGGCATCACGGCTACGGTTTGTCTCGGTCTCACGATTTTTGCCTTCCAAACCAAATGGGACTTCACCGGGATGCACACCGCTCTCTTCGTTCTAGTGCTGATTGTAATTCTCTTCGGAGTTCTCGCGATATTCATCAGGGGCAAGACGATGACCCTCGTCTACGCCTCGCTCGGCGCTTTCGTCTTTTCCCTCTACCTGATATACGACACGCAAATGATGGTCGGCGGGAACCACAAGTACTCCATTTCACCGGAGGAATACATCTTCGCCGCTCTCAATCTCTACCTCGACGTCGTTAACATCTTTATTTATATTCTAACAATCATAGGTGCTTCACGCGACTAATCAATTATCGTGACTAAAATATTGCGACGCAACCGAGAGGAGCTTCGTTCGCTACCCAACTTTTCGTTGTTACGCTGCTGAAAAGTAGATGGATTTAGGGCTTGATCGCGTGCATGGAGGAGAAACCGATCAGCGTCGAGCAGCTTACTTTACGGGGCTTCGAAAAAAACTGACCCTGAAATTCTTTTTTCTTCTTTCCTCGTTACGTTTTAAGTAGAATGGTCACAAAAAGATTGACTCGATTCATCGATTGTTGTTAGTTTTTTTTTTGTTGGTTTCATTTTGTGATTGAGCTATGATTTTCATTCATTTTAGTATTTCTAATATTAGCGATTCGTTTCTTTTGTACTGGTCCGTTCAATACCAAATTTTTCGTACTGTAACCGTCGTGTAGATGGACGGGTTTATTATTATAAAAAAAATATATAATTGTATTAAAAAGAACCGACAGAATTGCAAGCAATTTTTATATTACGTAGCCAAATGGGGTAGCCAGATTGTATCGCTATTTCAATGTGCTGTCAAGATTGCCGAATCATCCGGCAATCTTTAATTATAATTACGTCGGATGATTCAGGTATATTGTCTTCTACTTACCACACACAACACACACAAACACACAGTGTATTATCCACTATAACTGATGTTACATATATTTTCTGCGTTCATCTTTATTGTTGTAATAAAATATAAATATTATCTGACAGTGTACGTTATCGATGTTTAGTTCTCCGGTGTTGCGGGAAATAATGACGCGACGAGCGGATCGAGAAACTCTACGGTGTCGGTGTGTATAACGCAATCCACGTACATTTATATATAGTAAATTATTTTTATTACAGCTGGTAGGACAGAAGATCTCGCGTCGAAAAACTCGAGAACTCGAGAATTCGTATTAACCGCATCGCACAAAAAACGTTCGTGTCTCCGAAATATTACATTTTCTTTTTTTTTTTACTGTCATTAATACATGTATAAAAACAAGCCATCACACACAACAAGCTTCATCGAAACATCACTCTCGGGGGAGGGGTAGGTGCGCGCGAGTCTATGTACTACGTGTACATTCGTGTAGTTAGTGTTGGATTAAATTGCGCGGGTGTTTGGATCGGGTCACAGGGGGAGTCGAAATAGAAGCGGACTTAAGTTGGTCCTTTCGTCAGTATTCATTTCGCATAAATTCGAGCAAAAGTTAGAGAGAATTGCAAACGCTTCTCGGTGGTATAAAAATCTGAAAAAATGCATGCACGTTAAAGGTACTGAAAATATTAATTTTGAATAATGATTCTAAAATGTTATTAACAAGTTGATGAAAAAAATAATCGTGTAACAAATATCTCGGTGACACAAGTTTTCTTTTGTGGATGAAAACGATTCGTTTATCTTTCTGAATACGTACGAATTATTTCAGATTTTAGAGGTAACTTTGAATTTTCACATATTTTCCATGTAAAAAAACACATATTTCAAAGATTACTTAAAAATCTGAAAAAATTCATACGTATTCAGAAAAACGAAGGAATTATTTTCGTGCACAAAAAAACTTGGGTCACTGAAATATTTGTTAAACCATTTTTTTAAATCATTTTGTTAATAACATTTTGGAATTATTATTATTAAAAATTAATCTTTTCAGTACCTTTAACGTGCATGATTTTTTTCAGATTTTTATACCATCGAAAAGTGTTTGCAATTCTCTCTAACATTTGCTCGAATTTTTGGAAAATGAATACTAACGAAAGGACTACCTCAAAAGTTTGTGCAACTCGAGAAAAATTTCATCGGCGAGAAATTCGAATGGCCGTTACCGAGCGCGTGGGACTAGATGAGACGTATTCGAGCCATCCATATCTCTCCGTTACGTAGCGATGATTGGAGTAGCGGTCGGTAGTTTTTCGAAGGTGAAAAGGACAGAAAACTCGAAGAAAGAAAAAAAAAGTGATACCGTGATTGGCTGGTACACGCGTCCCTGTGTAATCGGGCAAACTAGATAGAGAGAGAGGAGGGTAGCGACTCGCGGAGAAATGTGTTAGCGGAAATTAGCAATTGAAAGATGACGACACGCAATGCTCTAAGCCTAATCACGAGAATCTAATTAAACTGGCACGAGAGTTTAAATATGGTTTATTATGCGCTGTCAAAATAAATAATGGAGATTTAGCAGCACATGTTCGAACTTCTCTCCACTCGGCGATCGACCGTCACCCGATCGGGCGCGTCTTGTGGCTCTTTTCCGTGCGTTTTGTCTAAAATTGCCTCGGCCAATTCGCTAAACGCCCGATCGATATTGATATTTGCTTTTGCCGACGTTTCCATAAACCTAATTCCGTGCTCCCTGGCAATCTGCAATAAAGGATTTAATATTACATTTTTTTTTATTTCAGAAAAGGATATTATAAAATAGATATTGAACATTTAATACACCCACCGCTTCGCCTTTCTCAGTGCTGACCACGCGTCTCTCCTCCATATCGCTTTTATTGCCCAATATCATCTTCTCCACATCCTCATTGGCGTGCTGAAATAGTGAAATATTAATTGGAATGTTATTTCTGTGTTTGTTATTAACCCTTGGTGATCACTCTGGGTCGATTCGACCCGAGATCGATATTTCGGCGCGAAAACGAAATAGTTCCCTGTGGCCAAAGGGACTTTGTCCGGAATAAATACCTTTTTTGTGGCAGGCAATAGGATATTTTTTTTATCAAAAGTACTATGTTTAGAGATTATCAGGTTAAAATTTGAGTTAAATTGATCTTTTATTTATGTAGTTATGATTTTTTTAGTGAAAAAATATCGTTTGTTTCGATCTTTCACGTTCATTAATTTTTTAAAATATGTTGCAATTTAATATTGGGAGATATCTTTCTTTGTAAATCATCTAAAAAGTTTAAAGTATATTCTGTAATTTTTAAATATTTTTCAAACCGGTAGTTTGATCACGATATGCGGCCAAAGATGGTCCGGGTGAAGTCAACTCCGCCGACTTACCTCATCGATGTTTCTCAACCACTTCACTATATTCTCAAACGTCTTTTCGTTAGTGATATCGTAAACAAGCATTATCCCCATCGCTCCTCTGTAATAGGACGTCGTTATTGTGTGGAAACGCTCCTGACCGGCTGTGTCCCTGCAAAAAAAAAAGTTACTTAACAAAACAAACCCGGCGCAAACGCTTATTCAGTGTAAACTGCGTTCTTACCATATCTGCAACTTGATTTTTTTACCCCTCAATTCCACAGTCTTGATTTTGAAATCAATTCCTGCAATAACGGATCATTCGTTGTTACGGATTTATTTCAAAATTACAGCAATGATTAAGTAACAGTTTCAGAAGTGATCGCTTTCGTTCTAATCGCCTCCATCGTTGCAAATGTCTTCGATCCCGGGCAAAGGTTGTAATGGAAGACCAATGGCAGATTTCGATCGGCCCAAATGGGAAACATGAGTCATGCATAAAATTGACAGCTCTCGACCCAGCAACGTCGACGTATCGCGTTGACGAAACGAGTCAACGATAAACAGGGCCAACGAAGACTTTTCAATGTCAAAGAGGTGTCCATAACCTAGTCAAAATTGTCCTTGCGAAAGCGACGATGGTAGCTGCGAGTCCGTCGCTTCTCCCACCCTCGAAATCCGCTCGCGCGAAGATATTAATAAATCGTGACTGTCGCACGACTATCGCCCAAAAAAAAAAAAAAAAAAAAAAAAAAATCGTACCGAGCGAACGTTCGAAACAATCGTGTCTCAACTGTTGCGACCGAAATGCCCATAAATAACGAATCGCTATCGAGTCCGCCGGTCGATCGGAAGCTGCTGATTCCGCTGTGTGTGTGTTATACCCCGTAAAGTCGGAGGGCGGGAGTGCGATTATCGAGGGCCTTTTACACGACGTTGAACGAAAGCGAAAAACACACGCCGCGCGCTCTTACCTATCGTGGAGATGAAGGTGGTCGAGAAAGCGTCGTCGGAGAATCTAAACAATATACAAGTTTTCCCGACACCGGAATCGCCGATGAGCAATAGCTTGAAAAGCAGATCGTATGTTTTCTTCGCCATCTCACTGTCACGCTACTCGGACGAAAGTGCTGCTGCTCCTTCTCCACCTCGCCGCCGCCGTCGTCGTCGTCGTCGTCGTCGTCGTCTTGGTGGTCGTGGTCGTCGTCGTCGTCGGCCGCACGTAGGAAAAACGCCAGAGCCGAAGGGGCCACAGGGCGGAGAGTCGCGGATAGAATGAGTAAGAGAGAGGGGGGAGGGGGGTGGGGTGTGGGGGGTCAAGGGGGTGGGGGGAGGCGCGCCCGCGCGCGAGAGACAACTTTCGTCAACGCGACGACGTCGGTTGACGAAAAAAGAAAAAAACAAAACTCCCGAGCGTGCGAGAAACTGGCCAAGCTGACAACGAAGTCGGGCGAGCTCGAAATATCGCGACTCTTGGTCCTAGTAGATGATCCTGTAGGTATGTAGCAACACAAAATTCGACAGCGCGATCGACGGCGGAATATAAAAATTCGAAATATGCGCTTGTCGCGCAATGTGGCATTATAAGCGACGAGGAGAGAGAGTGCGGGCATATATCGCGCGCGAACGCGTCGACGCGTTTTTATCGCTCGTTGAGCACGTCGCGGTTTGCGTTTTCCCTAACCGCAAAATGCTGAAACGAGGTACATAAAGTGATTGCGCAATTTCTCGCTGATCAGCGAATAATCGTTTTTATTTTTTATTTTTTTATTAGTCGTTTATTTCGAGCAGGTGAACAAAATTACGGAGTGTAGTTGGAAACGCAAACGAATACAAAAGCAAAAGAAAGAAAGGTGAATAAACCAAATGGCCCTATTCGGGCTCTCGTTGGTTGAAAAACATAGCCAATATGTAGAGCTTCTGTGCCGTTGGAGTTTTTGGCGCGAAATTATATAATATTTTTGTTGAGCTCCAGAAAAATGCAGTAAAAACTGGCGGTCAAAGCGAATAATCGCGGTATACTTTATTCGATACATAAGGCGACACACCTGCTCGGTCGGTAAGAAAGACTGTAAACAATTGTGCCGACGATGGTTATTAACGTTTTTGGAAAAAATACAAGTTTTCCATCGTTCCTCTTTCAAGTCCGCGTGATGTGAAACTTTTGTTTCTCCAGGCTTGTGTCCAGTTTCCGTGTATTGTCGGTCCGAAAATTATTCTCCATCTCCCTCGCACTCACGGTGGTCTCGCCTCGCCACAAGAGAACACACACGCAAATGTGTATCGCGCTGGCGTTTAGAATCTTTTTCCTCGGCCCTTTCACCGCGACTCACGGCGTTTCTCGTTCTCCGAGCCAGAAGTACCGTTTTTGGCCACCTTTGGTCCAATCATGACCACCAAGTTTAAAACGTTTTAATTGTTTATATCGTTAAATAAATCAAAAATTGGCTTCACAATCTTATCAATTTTTTTGTATGAACACTTTCGCGGTATCAGCATTCGAATATGGAGAAACAAATATTTCAACTCACGACGTTTCTCGTTCTCAAAGCCAGAAGTACCATTTTTGGCTACCTTTGGTCCAATCGTGGCCACCAAGTTTAAAAGAATTTAATCGTGTATATTGTTAAAAAAAATAAAAAAATAGGCTTGACAATCTTATCAATCTTTTCGTATGAACACTTTCAAGACATCAGCATTCGAATATGGAGAAACAAATATTTCAAATGAATTGCTATGAAAATGGCCACAAACGGTACTTCTGCATCACACATACCTACGCTCACGATATACCCGCGAGTGCATTAAACAATCGTCGAATGCAGTAAACACACGTGCATCGAACCCGTCCTTCCCTTCCATCGCCCCCCCCCCCCCCCCCCCGTTACGTTGTTGATTTTTGTTCTATCGATTCGCTACTCCGCGCGGCTGCAGCGCGCGCGTTTACGTCCGATTCCTGTTTTCCGAGGCTCTCGCTCGCTCCCCCCTCCCCTCGGCCCCCTGGTTATCTCTCTAGAGACTTTAGTGCGCGTACACACTACACACGATAACCTCAGTCGTAAAACCACTAGGCGTTTCGACATTAGGTTCTACTTGTCCGGTGGATCTCTCCATTCACGTGTTGTTCATTACCGAAGAAAGATACTACTGTGCCCGTAATTCCATGTGTGCGTGCGACTGTGCTTTAATGTAAGAGAGAGAGAGACACGGTTGTTGCAGTTGATTCTCGGCGTTTCCGCAGCCTCTGTATTTTTCTATCTCTCTCTCTTTCTCGCTCTCTCTTTCTCTCTCTCTCTCTCGCTCTCTGTTTCCGTCTCCCCGTCCGTGGCTATTCGAGGAGAAGAAACAGACACACAGAGAGCCACAAAGAAGACGCGTTTTTCTCCTGTCGTCGATCTTAACAATCGTAATCGGCGAATATTCATCGGCTGGGCGGGCTCGGGAGGCGTCGTTTATCACACATAACATTAGGTAAGAAGTGACACGTCCGCTATATCGTAACTCTCGGGTACGGGACAATCTCTCTCTCTCTCTCTTGTTTCGTCCACTGGCGCTTTCCGATAGCGATGCGTGTGCACGGCCGTCCCGAGCGGCGGCCACTCCAGCCTAGTGACTCCCTGAACCGATAACTCGTTCCGCTTCGATGCGTGTACATATATATATATATATATTTACGCTACATTACTAAATACGAGCGAGATCCCGAGGTAGAAACGTGACTGGACTTTGGAACACACGAACGGAGGAAGAGCGACAGTCCCGCCACCTCGCGTCGATCTCGCGTAATATCCGCGAATTTTGCTCCCCCCGCGCTTCGCTCTGAGCGGAGCACCTGATACGTCGTTCGCGTCGTTTCCACCCGTGCTTTCCGAGCGTCCCGCTCTGCAAAATATCAACAACGCGCGAGACGATCCAATAGGCGCTCGTTCGTCGTGCGATTTCGTCTCGTATTGCGTGTCTTGCACTCGAGTGAATCGAGTATACAGAGTTATTTAACGAGTAATTAGCCCTTCGTGGTCATACTTTGACCAACGATCACGGTGGTCACTCTGGGTCGATTTCAGCCGGAGCATCTTTGACCGCGTATCGCGACCAAATTACCGGCTTGAAAAATATCAAAAAATTACAAAATATAGTTCAAACTTTGTAGATAATTGACAAAAAAAAGAAATTTCCCGATATTAAATAGCGACATATTTTTTAAATTAATGAATGCGAAAGATCGAAAAAAAAAGATCGAAAAAAGATGTGAAAGATCGAAAAAAATACGTTTTTTCACTAAAAAAATCATAACTCCGTAAATAAAAGATCGATTTAACTGAAATTTTAACCTGATACTCTCTAAATATAGTACTTTTGATAAAAAAATATTATCCTAGCACCCGTCACAAAAAAGGTATTTGTTCCGTACAAAGTCCCTTTGGCCACATGAAACTATTTCGTTTTCGCGCCTAAAATCGATCTCGGGTCGAATCGACCCAGAGTGACCACGAAGTGTTAAAGACGAGCGGCGAGAACGTCGAAATTCCGTCGATGAGTTCCGAAATTCCGTCAAATATATCCGTTATTGAAATTCCGAATAATACACTAGATTCTACGAATTCGCACTTGGGTGTCGTCTTCCAGTCGTAGAAAGATTCGTCGAACATCTCCCACTGATATCTCACGTGTCGACGATATTATGTAAGGTCCTGACTAACTGGCGCATGTACGAGACGGGATTGTTATTATTCCGCGCGAGTGGTGGAGCCCCGCGCGGCAGGAGAGCCCGGCAAGCGAGTAGCAACGGGACAAAAGTTTCCGCGCTCGCATGGCCCAGAGCTCATTCTCAAGTGTACAGCCGAACAATTGGGCCTAACTCCGACAAACGATTCGACCGTGGCCCAACTTGACAGCAATAAAGATTCGTCTCAGACTCGCGCGCTGCTGCTGCTCTCCCTCCTCACGTTGTCGTGAGCTCGTCCCTCGTCTTCGTCGTCGTGCGACTCTTATAAAATCTTCATCTTTTCGCGTCTTTTCCCTGCCAACCCCCTCCCCCCCCCCTCCCGCCTCCACCTGCCTCTGATATTTAGGGTAGAAGTACCGTTTGTGGCCATTTTCACTGTTATTAATATTCCAATGCTGATACTTCGAAAGTATTCACACAAATTTACAAGACTATCTAGACCATTTTTTTTCTTAATTAACAACATAAACAATTATTATTATTTGTTATCATTATTATTATTATTATTATTATTATTATTAATAATTATTAACTATTAAGTCCTTTTGGTGGCCACGGCCAGTATATAAGGAACAAAAACAAAAATAAAAACAAAAACGTTACTTCTATTTTATTTTATTTCATTTTAGTTTTTACAATGGACGGGACAAGCCCTTTGAAAACAATAACACATGGCAGACAAGAAGTCGAAACAAGAGAATTACAAAACAAAAAAAGAAATTACAAAAAATTACAAAAAATTACGAAAATTACAAGAAATTACAAAAAATTACAAAAATTACAAGAAATTACAAAAAATTACAAAAATTACAAAAAATTACAAAAATTACAAGAAATTACAAAAAATTACAAAAAATTACAAAAATTACAAGAAATTACAAAAAATGACAAAGAGAATTACAAAAAGAAATAGTTGACACATAGGTTCTACCCTATTTGCTCAATCGTTTTTTCTTTCCTCGCAGTTTTTCCATCGATAACAAAGACGTGCCTCCTGCCTGAAAACGTTTTTTAGTTCCGAGTCGCGGCGATCGATGCCGGAATTTCGTCGCGCTTTGTCAAGTCTGAGAAAGAGAACGGAGTACGAAGAGAGGTTGTTTTCAGGGTTTACAGAAACAGAGAGAGATGAGCGACAGCCCTACCGAGAGTCATCTGGATTTGGCGGGAAATTACGAAGGAACGAAGACGCTGGGAACAGCGACGACAGCAGCGACAACGGCAGCCTCGGAAAACAACGGAAAGAAGAATGCCGGCGTTTCCGAAGCCGCGGAGAAGAAGAAGCAACAACCAATCCCCGTCCTGGCCACGGAATTCACGGAAACTCGAGTCGCGCTGCGCGACGCCTGGGTGGCCACGTTCCGAGACAAGCGCGACATCTCCTCGACCATGAAGATCCTGAGCAACATTCTGCCCTGCGTGTCGCATCTGAAGCGATGCTCGGGGAGTCGTTTGATCCTGGCGTTCGCGTCGCCCGACGAGACGTCGCGCGAGCTAAAAAACCAATTTTACCCCACGCGCCAGGAACTCGAAGACCTCCTCTCGAGCAACGGCCTCGAGGCGTCGATCGTCTTTCACGAGGAAATCACGATCGTCGGGGTTCCGGCGTCCCCACCGAGGACCAAATCGCAAGCTTGCGCAGCCTCGAAAATCTGGCCGACGAATTTCCACCCGGATCCGAGCGTCGAGCGGATTCTGAGCGGTCGGTGGTTCGACAGCGAGGATCTCGAGAGGATTCGGCTGTGCATGGACGGCTGCATCGAGGCGGCAACGCGCGAGGCTCGCGGTAACGAGGAGTGCGACGGCAGCGCCATCGCCTTCGATCCGATCAGGAAGAAAATCGTCGCCGTCGCGGCGTCGAGGATCGATCGTCATCCCATGTGGCACGCGGCTATATTGGCGATAGATCTCGTGGCGAGACTCGCTGGTGATGAGGCTGGTGCGTACGAATTAATAAGTGGCCCGGATGACGATGAGAGGACGGAAGAAAACAGCAACAGCGGCGGCCAAATCCCTCGGAAACGGAAACATTCCGTCAATCGGGACACCCAGTCTCTCGCTTATCCGGCTGATCTCATCGACATCGTTGATCGTTACGCGCCGCGGTTATCAGGAAAAACCGATGATCGGGCTACCTCAACGACCGGCTATCTCTGCACCGATTACTGGATTTTCCTGCTGCAGGAGCCGTGCCCCCTTTGCGCCATGGCGCTTCTTCATTCCCGCGTGTCGAACGTGTTTTACGGGGTGGCGAACGAGCGTCGGGGGGTTTTGGGAAGTCGCGCCCTGTTGCACGCGACACCGGGTCTCAATCATCGTTACCGCGTCTGGCGCGGCGTTTGCGAGGAACGCTGCCGGGAAACTCTTGATCGGCTGTCCCTCAGGGTTCGGACCTGATCGCGGGTCGCTTTTATATTTCCATGTAAATCAAGATGACGTTGAAGTTTGCATCGTTGGAATGCAACGAAATAAAAAAATATATATTAATTTTTATTAAAATAAATCATGAAATTTATTTTATAATTTATTTTATTTTTATACCTAACTTCATTATTTATTTTAATTCGAATTTTTGATTTTTTTTTTCTGAATTTCGTTGCATTCCAACGATGCAAAATTCAGCTTCATAAATCAAGCCAATTTCGATATTGAATATTTCGGCTTCGGAACGGTAAAACTGATTGAAATTGCGCTGATGTATGAATGAAGTATTAAAGAACGTGTGTACAAAATTTAATCAAATTCTTGAAAAAAAAAAAACGATTCTGTGATACAACTACCTTAAATAACAACATTGATCATAGTGTCGAATAGAATATTCCACATTACGTGTGTTCGTTAGTCAGATCAACATACTAATATAAAAGAGCGCGAAGTCATACGGAGTCGTACAAACATACAAATATCTTATTTAGACCCAAGAAAAAACAAACGAAAAGAAAAAGGGAGTGCGAGCAAAGCGAGCACGTTGTTGCTAGCAGTCATATACAGCCTCGCGTTGGCACGCGGATATTCCGCGTAAAATAAACGCAAAAGAAATTGTCATCCCACAAAGCGCTTCTCAATTTACCATTAATTCCTCGAACGCGTGACACGAAATTCGGCGTGTGCTAATGACGCTCGTTTGATTGTTGTAATGTTGCAGAAGATCGAGAGTCACGGCCGGAGCCGAAAGCGATTTTTTTCCCCCCCGAAAAGAACATCTTCACATCCCGAGGAAGGGAAAATTCGCCGAAGAGATAGCGAAGAAGAGAATACGAGGACAGGACAGCCTTTCGAGGGAGGTGACGACGAGAAACACATCCACATCCCGAGGAAGGGAATATTCGGCGAAAAAAAAATCGCGAAGAAGAGAATACGAGGATAGGACAGCCTCTCGGGGGTGGCGGGGGCGAGAGGAACACAAGCGCAGCGCGAGGACAGATAAAGCGGCGTTTAACCAGTCGACTCACGGCTATCATCGAGATTCGTTCCAATTGAAGCTTCGCTGGAATCGACGCTCATTGGTCAGCCTCTTAATCCCCTGACTCCTCGGTAGACGCGCAAGTGACACATTACCGAGCAACGGGCTTTCGCGTCATCTTGTTGGTGGAGCTCGCTCGACCCTCGACGGAGCATCCACTGGAAGCTGCCTGTTGCTGTTGCCGCTGCCGCGCGCTACCTCATCTTTCACTCGGTCGTCGTACGTTCGCGACGAGACTCGTTCGACGCTTGGGATTTATCATCCGATCAACAACGTGGCCGGTTCTTCTTTTTTAAATTCATCATCCTCTTCTTCCGTTGCCGCTGCTGCTCCAATTCGGCGGAGCTTTTCCGCCGAGAAGCTACTGACACAGTTTGGCGATCCTTCGCTCGATTCTCGTCCACCCGTTGTGACCGGACATTCTTGCCTCGGGGATAATCCATTTCTCCGGTAAAGCGAGCCGACGAGAGTCGTCATCAACACGAGACAGAAGATCGAGGAGGGACATCGGCTGCTTCCAGTCGTCTTCGACATCCGCCACGCGAATGGCACAATTCTACAGGCTTTTGCTCTTCGAGAGAAGCTACCGGCAATAGGACGGAGGTTTTAGTCATCGTAACGCCGTCAACGACTCGCGAGTCAAACGTCGTCAAAGTATTAGCGATATCACATCGTCGAGCGTCCGCTACGAAAAAAAAAATCCGCTACGTACCTCGATCAGCAATCTCGATTGCGAGCAACGTAAAAGAAGAAACAACACGAGTGTCGAGGATTCGATTGACCGTCATGGAGCGAAGGATCTTGAAAATGTGGTGACTACGCGACGCGGCGGCCGTGGGCCATCCTCGATCAAGACACTGAACCGTGCGGTTGTGTGTGAGACTCGATAAGAGATCCTTAGACGCGTAGAACGCGTAGGAAGAGTTGCCAAGAGACTGAGAGAGCTGAGAGTTTGCGACGAGAGAAAATAACTCGTTGGCTCGTTGACTTGAAATTTCGATCGAAAATTTCGAGTTGCTTAAACGCGAAATATAATAAAAAAATATATATATAAAAAAGAAGGCTACTCACTTAAAGGTAATAATTGAAGAGGAGGATCTACGAGCAGGACGTGATATCGGATCAAGCGGAGGACGAACCGAGCCCGGAAAACGTGACTGCGATTCGAGGGAAAGTCGCGAGCGCGCCAAGATGCTTTTCAGCCGAGGCATTGCGATGGTGTTTGAGGACGCGTTCGTTGTATTCTCGCGTTTCCTGTCTCTCAAGTCACGGGGCTGCGCGCTATTGGAGACCCATAGACAGCGCGAGACAACTGGTATCAAGAAATTGTACAACAGCTTCTTCGTGATGTTCTAAGAAAAACAACAACGAAAAAAACACGTTACCAGCGGAATTTCGCGTCGTGTTTTCCATCGCGCTTGTCACAACTTTTCGTAGAGTACGCGTTTCTCATACAGTGGTTTCGTTTCTTCCGTTGGGAAGAAAACAAAAAAACAACGGCCCAAATGGTCCCTCCTCATTCTTGTTGGATTGTCTAAAACATTCCTTTCCTCTTGATTTGCGTGTCGTCTCGCGTCCCGAAAAGCCAATTGGAGACTATTTTATTTCGGCGAAGGACGAAAGAGAGAAGAAGAAGAAGAAAAAGAAGAAAAAGAAGAAAAAAGCAGACCTAAGTAAAGGAGTGAAAAAAAAAGTGCGAGAATGTCCTCGGGCGCGCGAGACAACGAGACTCAAATTTGAACTCGCTTCAATTGGTGTATATTCGTTGATATGAACTTTGGAGAGTCACGAAACGTCCTGGAGAGTCCAAAATTCCGAGAACACAACATCACTCCGACCTTATCTCGGAAGATTTCGTTGAGCGAGGAGGTTGGAGAAATTGGATAGCTTTTTGTCGTCATAAGGCTGACAACAGGATTTCGTTCGTTATTTGGTTGAACAAATTCGGCACGCGACGCAAGAGGAAGAGGGCGAGGAAAAGCGAGGGGGTTGGGGAACGAAACTAAGAAAAGAGAGGAAGAAAAAACCCGATTGACTCGAATGGAGCTGCAAATGCAAATGATGATGGATCCAGGCTCGGGAACATTGAACGGCGTTGGTGGTGCGTCGATGTGGCTCGGGCATTCACCGGGCTCGTCGCCACAGCCACCGCCGCCTTATCATCGTCTATCGCCGAACCGACAGGACGAACGTTCCAGCGGTGGCATCATCGTCTCGGCTCAACAAGTAAGCGCAATTGTGTAATTCTTCAACCCTTCGCGGTCACACTTCTGGGTCGATTTCACCCGGACCATCTTTGACCGCGTATTGCGACCAAACTACCGGCTTGAAAAATATCAAAAAATTACAGAATATACCTTAAACTTTGTAGATAACTTACAAAAAAAGAAATTTCCCGATATTAAATTGCAACATATTTTTAAAAATTAATGAACGGCAAAGATCGAAAAAAATACGTTTTTCACTAAAAAAATCGTAACTCCGTAAATAAAATATCGATTTACCTCAAATTTTAACCTGATACTCTCTAAATATAATACTTCTGATAAAAAAAATAGCATCCTAGTGTCCGCCACAAAAAAGGTATTTATTCCGGAGCTTGAAGTCGTTTGCAGAGTAAAAAAAAAAATCTCGGGTCCGAATCGACCCAGAGTGACCACGTAGCGTTAAATCAAACGTTGACGTCCACGGCGACGAAAAAAATTCCGACCGTCTCTGTGTTTCGTGTATCAGGCGAGCATGGGATTTCACGAGTCAACCTGCCACGGCGTGTTGTGGCACGAGAAACGCGAGTCGCCGAAGCACTCGACGGACGGCAATCTCGGGCAGTTGCGCTCCAACAACAGAGACGAATCGTTGAGCGGGAAACATTCGGCGGGGAGCTTTCATCAGTCGTCGACGAATGGATTGAAGCGTCGGGCGGCCAGCGAGACCCATCAGCAGATGACGGAATTGTTGGAGAGGAAACACGCGCGAAGGGACGGTGCGTATATATATATTTTTTTCTCCTCGCTCCACATCCCTTCTTACCTTTCATACGCAAAGACACATTTACCAACGTGTCTTTCGCATTGCCAAGTACAAAAAAAAAAAAAATTCTATTGACACTAAAATCGAGGCCACGAAATTTTTCAAAAAATTGTCTCCTCAATATTCATGACAATTCGCGGGAGCTCAAACAACTCGTTGAGTACTCAGCTGGAGCTTTGCTCTCTCGCATCGAGGCCGCGCTCGTCTCTCGGCCGAATAACATCAAGTGGCTCCGATTATTCACCGCGATGTGGCGGCGGTGAGGCGATCGGGACGCTCGCGTCCCGCCGCCGCCGCTGCTCATCCCGGTCTCGTTTCGACTAATGAAAATTGCTCGCTTCCTCTTGCACATGCAGCAAGGGATCTCGTCGTCCGACTGGAGTAAGTTCGTTTTATTTTTTCCCTGCCTCCTTCTCCGTGACACAACACACACGGCTGCTCATTGTCAGTGGAGTTACTTAGACTCTCTCTTCTCTCTTCTCTTTTCTCTCGTCCCTCGCTCGGTTGCGCCTCGCTCCGAGTCGCGATTAGAGCTCTATCGGTGGACCTAAGGTCAAACCGTCGACGTCGCTCCGCGTCGTTCTTTGACTCACCACCGCGCCGCACTCTCGTCACGAATTTACGCGCCGAAAATGTATATCCAAAATCTCCTTGTGTGTATTTCAGGTTCCGTAGGTAGCAATGGCTCCTCCGGTCACGGAGGATGGTCCACGCAGGTCGAGGAACTCGCGGAACATCTGGCCGCGGATTTCGACGGTCCGTTGTCGGCCCTCGCGGCGTCCGATCTCGCCAACGCCGTTGCCTCTTACAACATGAGGTGAGGGCTACGACGACGACGGACGAGATTCGATGCTGAGACTGTCGGTTACCGCGGTATCGAAAAGCCAAAATCTTCCCCGCGCTGTCCCTATTTTTTTTTTTTTTCATCGCTTCGAGTAGTCCGTATGTGCACGTGCAAAAAAGTCTCTACTCCAATTTTCCATTTGCTTTCTTTCTCTTAGTTAAACTATATTTTAATTAATTATATTTTAATAATTTAATAATCAATTAATATTTTATTGAACTATATTTTAATAATTAATTTGAGTAAAACTTATATTTTAATAATTAATTTGAGTAAAACTTATATTTTAATAATTAATTTGAGTAAAACTATATTTTAATAATTAATTTGAGTAAAACTATATTTTAATAGCACTTGATTGTTATAGCGAAGCACTTCTGACGTTACCGTCGTTGACGGTTTTTAAGCAAGAAGCTCCGTCCCCGGAGAATCAAGCCACCAATTCCAAGTAAGCGCGCTTGCCGATTTGGCTGGTTCGATGACATGAAAAAAAAAGAAAATGTTATTTTCGTTGCAGCTTGGGTCACGTGGGGCAGAGGAATGCGTCGCAAAATCCGAGCAACGGGGGTGTCTGCGGGACCCCGGGAAACGAGGCGGACAGCAACAACAACAACAACAACGAGCAGCGCGGATGTGGCAGAGCGACGAGCGGCGGTGTCGCCAATCTGATATCGAGTATCAACGGTGGAAGCGTCGCCACGATAACGACCAACGGCAACAGTCCTTCGAGATCGAGCATCGTCGCTGCCGCGACGACGGTGAATCAGCCGAATCACCGAAACGGAAGCCGAGGAAACGCGCAGTCGGGTGGAGGGAATCTTCATCAATTGTTGTACTCGAACGGCGACGATTATCCGGTGAACTCGTCGTCGGGCAATCCTCACGTGTCCTCGTCTCAGCAGGGCAACGAATTCAACGAGGACAGTCGGTGAGCACACGATTGATAATTGATTGACGCGCTTGCGGGAGCAGAAGTATAATTTCGGTTTGATAAAATCGATTTTTTTTCGCTAGCTTTCAGTACGTCCTGGCCGCGGCAACGAGCATCGCGACGAAGCTCAACGAGGAAACGCTCACCTATCTCAATCAGGGCCAATCCTACGAGATCAAGTTGAAGAAACTCGGCGATCTTTCCGCTTATCGCGGCAAGATTCTCAAGGTAGAGTTTGAGTAGAGTAGATGTTTATTATGATCCTGGGATATTTTACATCCCCTAAGGACCAGAGCAATTTTTTGTATCTTTTGTAAAAAATACAAAAAAAAAAAAAGAAACAAAAGCAAGCGACAAAAATACAGTATAGAGAATGATCTTAACATTGAGCAAATGAGCGAACAGAAAGATTAGAATAGAAAACAAACCAAAGCAAAAATAAAAATAACTGCGAGAGAAAAAATTACCAAAAAGATAGAGAAAGAGATAAAATCTCAAGGGGTAACGATAGTCAAGACGGTAAAACAATTGTTCTATTGAAGGAATTTTCATTTTACGTTTTAGTCAAGCATTCGCATATGCTTCCACGAGCGGCGCCTGCAGTACACCGAACGCGAGCAGATGTTGGCCTGGCAACGCGCGCGACCGGGCGAGCGCCTGCTCGAAGTCGATATACCGCTGAGTTACGGTATGCTCGATGTATCCCAACAGTCCGCATCGAAAAACAGCATCGAATTTATGTGGGATCCGACTAAAGAAGTTGGCGTTTACATTAAGGTATATATCGATCGATACATCCAATTGCTTTTTTAATTATTTTTTTATTCTTCTTACTTTAAAAATTGTTTATTTTGTGTATTTTTACATTTTTTTCTTATTTTTAAAATTTTTAATTTTGTGTGTTTTTTATTTTTTAATTTTATTTTGTGTATTTATTTTTAATTTTTTATTTTATATTGTGTGTTTTTATTTTATTTTTATTTTTATTTTTTTTTAAAGCAGTTTTCCCGACTCTCGTTTCGCTCATATTTTTCCTTGGCTCTCGCTCGCAGGTTAACTGCATAAGCACCGAGTTCACACCGAAGAAGCACGGAGGCGAGAAGGGCGTTCCATTTCGAATTCTCGTGGAGACTCGTCTTCCCGGCGGACCCCGGCTCCACGCCGCCTCTTGCCAGGTCAAAGTTTTCAAGCTCAAAGGCGCCGATCGAAAGCACAAGCAGGACCGGGACAAGATTCTGCGACGACCTCCGCACGAGCAAGACAAATACCAACCGAGCTACGACTGCACCGTTCTGTCCGACGTAAGTCGACGATTACCTAAAAACTGTGGGCGAAAAATTTGCGCGCGCCCACACGAAAGTGTAATGGTCAGTTTATTCCACAAAACGCGCCGCTTCCACAGATACCGCTCGACTCGTTGTCACCGCCAAGTCCGGTCAATCAAAACGATCACGGAAATCTCTTCAGATCGACCGACGCTATGTGAGTCAATTCTCTTCTATTTTTCGCTCTTATCCCATTTTCCACCCTTTTACGAACCGCAAGATACAACTTTTTTTTTTTTTTTTTTTTCAATATCATCGCAATTCTTGGTATCAAATATTATTTTTCTAGATCCCAATAAACATAGATCGATAAATAAGGTAAAGGTACCGGTTTCGGCCACCTTTGGCTTAGTTTCGGTCACCGAGTTCGAAAGCACAGAATTATTTGTATTATTAAAATGAAATAAAATTGTATCGATAAACTTGTCAATTTATATGAATACTTTCGAAGTATCATCATAAAAATACAGAAAACAGTGATTTGAAATAAAAATATAGTGAAAATGGTCGAAACCGGTACAGTGACCGAAACCGGTACTTTTACCTTAGATCGATAAATTTATTACAAATTACAAAAAAAAAAATCCAAATACAAAGATAAAAAAAAAAAAATCTGCAAGATATCTGACGATCAAGTGCGTCAGTGATTATACCTGATAATACTCGCCAAAACTCGTACGGCAATGGAGTTTGGGCGTGTGCACGTAACTCGTCGCACGAGCAATGAAAACTTGCGGTGCACTTGCTAGTGTGGCGACGGCTGTGGCGGTAATACCAGCATTACTACTAGTAGTAGTAGCAATAATGATGATACAAGCAGAGGCGAGGCAACGCTGTTCGGCTCTGTTACCGAGCGAAACGGGTTTCGACGAGATGTGGCGAGAGCAAAGTGGTAGTAGCGACGTTGGTGGTGGTTGTTTCAGTCGCGGTTCTCGTTATACGTTGCACGTAGCTTGCAACGAGCCGACTACGTATCCTCTGGGTCTCTGCGAGGCCGCGTGTGAGTGTCGTAGGTGCAACGCTCGGGTTTAGCCAACGAAAGCTGGCTCCAACTGGTGCGAGCTGGCGGAGTACGATTCGCGCGAAGAGGGGGCAGCTAGGAAGAGTGATAGTGGCCGCTGGAAAGAGGGAGAGAGAGAGAGAGGACAGAAAGAGAGAGGAGAGAAGAGAGAAGACAGAGAGAGGACAGCCGACAACGGTGCCGAGTCGCTTCGTCGATTACGTATTCGAATGCTCGTCTGAAGCGAGTCGAGCTCGACAGCCGACGTCGGGACTCTCAGTCAAGCGCCGTCATTTCGCGAATCTGGTGATTCGTTAAAACGGAACTAACGCCCCAAACGAATACCTTGACAGTGCGCGTTGTTTTCTTTTTTATTATCATTGTCACGCGATATAATTCATCGGAGTGTACAGGAATTTTTTAAATACCCGGCCTCGTCCGAGGATCGCGAGTTTTCACCTTTCGAGCAATCGGCAACAGTTAGCAACCATGATAAATCGCTAGCGCGGCTTCGTGATCTCGAGTTGTAAAGTGTAAAAAAAAACCGAGAGATTGCCGAATATTAGCGAGACGGTCATTTTCGTTGCATATTCGTGTGCAATCGCGGCTCGCGTTACCTGCCGAACCGAATTTTTGTTACATTGACCGATTAATATTATTATTATTATTATTATTATTATACTCCTTTCGAGTTTAGAGTCCTTTTCGAGTTTACCGGCGAAACGATAAAATAGCATCGGGAGTATCTCGTAGAATATAAGAAAATTACATCGTGAAAAAGGTCGTTAGCGATTCGCGAAACTCGTCCGCTAATCCTCAACTGCATAGTTATTAGACGAAAATAATCTGGAATGACGCCTCCCGTTGTGTCTCCTGCTATAATTGTGCGTTCACTCGCGGAGCACACTGACTCTCGACGAATCCTGTCGATCGACTTGCTTCACAATCGCGCCGAATCGCTCGCACCGCATCGTCTCGTCGGCGTCGTTGTAAATTCACTCGGAAGAATTTCGTCCGAGATGGGAGGATTGTTCTCGGAGTCGGGACAGAGAAGTCGCCTATTTTTCGTGAGATGACGAGCATTTTGGCTACCGGAAAGCCAACAATTCCGAGATAATCGAAATCGTGACGAATGAACGAAAAAAAAAAAAAATCAACTCCGTGCTCCGAGAGATAAATTAAAAAAAAACCGGAAATGAGCGAGGATCCGTCTTTCCTCTGTGGAAACGAGAGGAATCTCAAAATTTACGTTCTCGGATGTGACACGTTTGCCCTCGTCGGTTCCGACGAATCGTGGGAAATCGGGATTCTGGTGAGATTGGCGCGCGCCGCTGACTCGCCGTTGTCCCGGGGAACGAGGCGGTTCGATTTCGCCCCGGCGGAGGGACCGAAATCGCCGCGATGCAGAAATCCCTCGTCCGCCACGCGTTTCTATTATCTCGGACCCCGCATGTGCCGCGCTGTGAAACTCGACGTCAGCCTCGTGTTGCGAAGAAGAACGACGAGGCCGAGACTGCGAGCGTCTTCGTCGATCGACGAGGCTCGATGTGAGAAACTTCGAGCGCCGAGTCGTCGCTTCCGCAGTGATCATTTTCACCGGCGCCGAAAAATCACATTGTAAGACGGCAGCCAGGCCACTCTGCCATCCCACGTGTCTGAAATCTCATCTGTCATTATTTCACGATTTTATTCGCACATAACCGATTTATATATTTATTTATTTATTTATTTATTTAATCATTCATTTATTTATTTGTTTATTTATTTATTTATGTATTGTCGAGAAAAACCCTTTTTCATTTTACCAACAGTCAGCGGATTTTCACATATAAATTTAACAACGAAGATAATAAATATATATGTATAATTTAAATAAACAAACATTTTAGAAGTAACAAATAAAGCTTTCATAAAAAAATCTTGTATCAACTATCCGAGTCGTGACGTTAGGGCACTCAGGTCTGATCGAAAATGTTCAAAGGTATCCTCGAAACGCAGGCTCCAAAACTATTTACGAGATTACAACAACATTTTCCTGTTTCTTTTCTTCAGATCGCCCCGTGAGAGCCGCGACGACGACAACGGCGACGATGGAACATCGTCGAGCGCCGCGGGAATTTCTCTGTCGCTGAGTGGCTCGGCGCCGGTGGTGCCGTTCGTGAATTCACTGGAAAGGCCGAACGAGCGAGACGACAGACACGCGAGTAATACGGAGAACGCGACATCGAGTACAGCGACATCGACGATCGCGGCGAAATCGCTGGCGCCGCGTTTGTCAGCCGCAGCGGCGACGTCGCCACTGTCGAGCGTCGCGGTGACGACGGACAACGCGGACGGAAACGAGACCGTGGGTGCGACTTTTGAATTAGCGTCCGACGCGAACGTCGCTCAAACAAACGCGTGGCTGCGAACGCGCCGATTTCACCAGTTTCAAGCGACCTTCGCGAGCTTCTCCGCCGCCGACATTCTGCGTTTGTCCCGCGACGATCTCATTCAGATTTGCGGCCTCGCCGATGGTATCCGGCTGTTCAACGCTCTCCACTCGAAAGCCCCGACCCCGAAGCTCACGCTTTACTTCGCGATCGAGGGCAACGCTTCGGTTCCCTGGCGCGTCGTCTACCTGGAGAATCTCAACAGCGCCCTCTTCGCCTCGAAGCTCCTCGCGACGTTGAATTTGCCGCACGATCGTCTGCAGTCGGTGCTCATTCAGGGGCCGCAAGGGGTTCACGTGTTGGTGTCCAACGAACTCGTCGCGAACATCAAGGACGAGAGCATGTATTTGGTCGAAATTATCAAAGGTAAAGAGGGATTTCTTTGACCCTAAAATTACTCTGTATTTGGTTGTCTCATTCATTACCGTTTTTCCTTTCGTTTGTCTGTCTTTTGATTACCGTTTTTCCTTTCGTTTGTCTGTCTTTTGATTACCGTTTTTCCTTTCGTTTGTCAGTCTTTTGATAACCATTTTTTCCTTTCGTTTGTCTGTCTTTTGATTACCGGTTTTCCTTTTATTTGTCTGTCTTTTGATTACCGTTTTCCTTTCGTTTGTCTGTCTTTTCATTACCGTTTTTCCTTTCGTTTATCTGTCTTTTGATTACCGTTTTTCCTTTCGTTTGTCTGTCTTTTGATTACCGGTTTTCCTTTCGTTTGTCGGTCTTTTGATTACCGTCTTTCCTTTGGTTTGTCTGTCTTTGATTACCGTTTTTCCTTTCGTTTGTCTGTCTTTTGATTACCGTTTTTCCTTTCGTTTGTCTGTCTTTTGATTACCGTTTTTCCTTTCGTTTGTATGTCTTTTAATTACCTTGTTTTTCCTTTCTCTCTGTCGTTAGATTGTTCGAGCGAACGGTACAAACTGCTTCTCAAGCCATCGAACTCTCCGTCATCGTCGAAGCAGCAGCAACAGATGCAACCGCAGCAACAGCAGCAGCAGCAGCCGCGTTGATCGATGTTGAAATGTGGATCAATCGAGAGGGGAACGTCTTGTCGACGCTTTACCGGGAAACCGACATACCTTATATTAACTGTGTTTTTGTTTATCGTTCGACCGCGCGTGATATCTGAAACGAAAAATTGTTACGATGCGTCAAGAGTAATTGATTCGAGCGAGGAAATTATGTTTTCATTGTAGCGCAACATTAAAAGGGGAATCGAGTCACGTGAAGGGAGAGACAGAAAGACAGAGAGGATGTTGAGCCTCCCCTTAGTTAATATAAGGTATGTTGTGGCAAAAAAATCTTGTTTTATCATATACTCATTTTTTCCCTAGTACCGCAAACCAGAGAAAACTCGATTTTATATTTATTTTACTACTATCGTTGGCGATCTCGAACGTGCCGAATTGCGCTAAACGATCAAATTGTCTCAGCTTTTATTCCCTTCGCGCCTAGTTTACTCGATACGTTCGATATTACTTTCGTTTTCTTCGCATTTGTCGAGTTCGAGGAGCAGTTGTTGCGCTTCCAGCGAAATACTCTTAAGAGCAGCTCGTATCTGTTATTGTTATTGAGATTATTAGCATTGCTGCCGTTATATCCTATTGGGGGGGTGTTGTTAATCATTTTTTCTCTTTTTTTTTTTCTTCCTTCGATTGCGACGAGCGACAGACATTTTGTATATTTCGTCGATAGGTGGCGCGCTCTACGCGATAATCACGGCGAATATTCACCAGATATCGAGTATACACGTTATTATTGATTATTACATTGTATAATAAAAATTATTCTCATTAAAAAAAAACGCGTCACTTGTTCTTCTTCGATTTCTTCATCTCCCGCTTCAGTTGAATCTGTCGCTCTCGGCCCGCGACGCTGTTGTATAATTTGTGGAAGAAGAAAGCTGCAACGAGTAACAAAAGACGAGGATGTTAAATCATTTGTGCACTAAAGTATAATTCGATTGTGCGGAAGTGGCGCAAAAAAAGAACGTCGCGCATCCCTGGTTAAAAAATCCGATTGTTACCAATAAAACGAACAAAAATCCGATTGAAACCTGTTTGAACCGTTTTTTTTTTTTTTTTTTTTTTCAATCGTAATTGTATCCATTTTATCGGTTTCTATCAGTGTTAATGAGAATTAATAAGATAAGCGATGGGAAATTAAAATACTGTACCAAAGACCAGGGAAATCAATCCGAGCAAAGAGAACAATATCAGCGCCTGTGTTTGAAAAGTGTTGTTGTTCAAAGTGGTCCGATTGTTGGTCGCCGCCTGTTCTTGCAGAATATTCCTCAACAGATCGTCGCGCAAATTCTCCTTCTCATCGTCCGACAGACCGGCCATCGAGTCGAGCATCTGCAGCAGCTGTTCGCGACTCGGCATCGGAGTGTCCAGACCGGGAATATTTTTATCGCCGATCTGCGCCGCCAAATTCGCCGCGGTCGCCGCGGCGTCGTCTCCCTCATTGACCTTCACCATTTTCACCGCCGTGGAAATCGACGCGATCGAAGCCACGACGACGATCAGCAGAAAAATTCGATTGCTTATGGAATTATAGTGAGAAATTAGTTATAACAGTTATAAAAAAAAACATATATAATCTAATATTATAGCGCGACCGTAATTGATGTACGATGAAGATAGAAAAATGTTTCGCTTACATTTCCATGATTCTTATATAGATTTCCGCTTCTTCTCAGTCAATCGAAGTGCGACTATTCTCAACGTGACTAATCCGGCAGGGTGATCGTTGCACTACTAAGTCGTTGGTATTCTGAAGAAAAAATGCCCGATAGCCAAAAAACTGAAGACCTCCCCCCCCCCCCCTCCTTATACTCCGTTGAGATATCGATAAGCGTGCGACGTACATCAATACGGAGATTAATGCGGTTATCTTGCTTCCACATGTTCTCCGATGTTTGCCACGTCGTTATAATATGCGTTACACAGACAAGGCCGGGGCGAGACGGATATCTTCGAAAATAACGGCGCCATAAACCGACCAAAGGTGGAATTTTTATTGCTTTCCGGCAAAAGAAGGAAATATCTTGTGATTTTCGCGCGGAGCGAAGGTGGAACATTTTTTCCTCGGCGAGGCGGAATTTCGCCGGGTGTCCCGGCTTTCATTCTCTTCCAACAGAAATCGAGTCTGCTGCTCGAAGATGGTTTATCTCGTTTTCATCTTTGAAGAAATTATACCGATTTTGGATGTTTAGAGAGAAAAAGATATATAGTTTGAGGGGTGAAGAGCGCTTGAATACCGACCATCGATAATTTCGCTGCAGATGGTAACTTCGGTGATAAAAGCGAGAGAGGTTGACTGGGTTGACTAGCAGTCACAACCGTCCCGAAAATAGCCCGCCAGCTTATGGTTTTTTAAGGCGAGGTGACAACTAGTAAGTCGGTAATAAAAACTGTAAACAATTATTCCGACGATGCTTAACGTTTCCGAAAAAAAGAAAAGTCTTACATCATTCCTCATTCAATTCTGCATGATGTAAAACTTTTATTTCTCCCGGCATGTGTCTAGTTTCCGTGTATTGTTGTTCCGAAAATTATTTTCTATCTCTCTCGCACTCATCGTGGTTTCGCCTCGCCTTAAGGGCATGTGAAATACCGACGGTCTCTACCCATAATTATTTGAAAATACTGTACTTGTTTTACCAATAAAAATTCTATTCAGATAGTTATATTATTTCATTATTATCCTCGTTAACGGATCATAATTATTATGAAAAGTTTTTTTTTCTTTTTTTCTCTTTTCTCGCTTATCATTAAGGCGTTGATCGCCAAATTTGTACACTGGCACACGGACAGATTGTCGCCTAATGCTAAATAAACGTCATATACTTATTATTTTCAATAAACAATCACAAATAAAAGATAAAAAAAAAATAAAAAAAGTACCTTACACACACTGCGCTGTATTTACTTACATCCGGCAGGGGGACCTGGCGGATATTTCGCGCGTCTGTCGCATAGTCCGCAGTCTTTGCGGTTTGCAGAGTGGCTGGCAGTCGTTGGCGGGGCACGTGCGATACATGGATTGGTCGTTGTCACGTATCCACCGTGTATTCCGCGCGAGAGCGTCAGACAGTAATATTGAATTACAGGGTTAGCGGAGAGTACCGACGACAAAACCTGCGACTCGCCGGTCACCCGAGTGCATCCGGAGCTCCTGGATTTCCCGTCGTCGAGATGTTCAACGTATAACCGGACGTGTTCGCCACTGTAAAACCGAAGGAACGCGAGCGGCTCAAAGACACCGGAATCTTATCAAACACCGAGAGGCTACGCGGTACAAAAACGATAATTCTATTCATATATTAACATTACTTACGTCTTTCGGGCGGAAAATTCGCCACCCGGTATCCACGTATCGAATTCTCGCGTCAGCAAAAAACATTTTTTTTCCATTTTTCCTATTCACGCTATTTTTTTTTTTTTTTTATTGTTTATTTTGTAGATGTGGCACTTGGTGTTTGCGTTTTTGCTGCTCGCTGGCTTTGGCGACGCCAGCACCGACAGAAAGGTGAACAAATACGTGACGACTCAGATCGACGCAAAGTGGAGCGAAACTCCAATTGTTCTGGAGGTGGCCGAGTATCTCAGCGATGAGAATCCCAATTACTTCTGGAGGTTCGTGGAGGCCGCTTCGGCCTCCGAGGTTGATGTTCTCATTTCTGGTGAGCATATCTTATTTTTTACATATTTTATATTTTATATTTCTTTTGTATGTCCGATTTATTATTTTTATTATTATTATTATTTAAAAAAAAATCAAAATCCCAAATTGTATTCTGATGTTCAGGAACCGAGAAGCAACGTTATGACAGATCCGTCGAGCTCGCTCGACAATTTCTCAGTGCCACCGAAATTGCCGTGCTGAAACTTGCGCTTTCGTTGCGCATCTACTCGGCGAGGGTGGAAATGTTCTCGCAAATGGCGCAGAACAACAACGGATCTCAGTTGGAGTGCGCGTCTTTTTTGGACGTAGGTGGAAAGTTTGCCTGCTCGGCAGAGGAAATCGAGGACTTGGTTGAGCAGGTAAGAAAATAAATTCAGTGGCAGGAAAAACTTTCGTGAAAAAAATAGGTTTTTGAGTTAATTATCATCAATTTTTATCGTTAATTCTGAATTCGCAGAACGACGGAAAGACTCTGGACACCTACAGTATCGATCATAGTTATCCGGGTGGCCAACAGTCAACGAAGCACGCGATACTTTACGGGCAAATTGGAACCCCGGAATTCTTGGAGTTTCACAAGAAGCTCAAAAGTCTAGTTGAGAGGAAAAAAATAAATTATATTCTGCGACATTACGTACAGGTACGAATAAAAAATCGTTTGAAGATTCGATCATGATCTTGAAGTTTGCATCGTTGGAATGCAACGAAATTCCGAAAAAAAATTAATTAATTTTAATTAACCCAAATGATGAATTTGCATGAATTAAAATTCTTTTTTTTTTCTGAATTTCGTTGCATTCCGACGATGCAAACTTCAACATCGTATTCGATCGCGTTATTAAATTTTTTGGTTCGCCAGGATCGTCCGGATCGGAAGCTGCGATTGTCGGGCTACGGAGTCGAGTTGCAGATGAAATCGACCGAGTACAAAGCTACCGACGATTCGGACATCAAGGACAGCCCGGGAAAAGGCTCCGAGGCGGTGAACGAGGGTGTCGAGGAGATCGACGGAATTAATTTCTCCGTTCTGAAGTAAATTTTTCTCCCGCTACTTTTTTTTCACGCATTTTTTTTTCTCTCGGCTCCGACGTCATTAATTTTTTTCCTTCCAGGAATCTCCACCCCGACAAACACGCCGAGCTCGACGAGCTGCAGACTCATTTGCTGGAGACGAGCCACGAAATTAGCGCGCTGAAGGTCTGGCAGTTTCAGGAGCTCAGTCACCAGGCGGCCGAGAGAATAATAAGCGCGCCGCCGAGCGAGGCGATCAAAGTTCTCACCGACATCGCACAGAACTTTCCCATGCAAGCGAAATCCCTGATTCGAACGAAGGTCAGCAACGAGATGAAGAAAGAAATGAAGCTGAATCAGGACATATTTTTCGGGAGTCTGCACATCCAGCCGACCGACACTGCGCTCTTCGTCAACGGTCTCTTCTTCGATCTGGAATCCATAGACGTTCTCTCACTGCTGGAGTCGTTGCGAGCCGAGCTCCGAGTCATGGAAGCTCTTCACAAAATTGGTGAGAAAATTACGTACTTTTTCCTCTTACGACGAATTTTGCACTAAATTTTTTTGAGAAATTGTGAGAAAAATGGACAAGCTCAGACATCCATTATTTTTACAATACATTAACAGTATTTCTCCATTTTTTCAGTAACATTGCCATAAAGTTTTATGGGGAATTAATATTTCTTGCCTGTATTTAAAAGTTTAAAAACATAATTACAAAGCCAATTGTACCATCAAATATAATTCCTATAAAAATTGGGGATTTACAACTCTGAGTCAAATATTACGAGATTAAAAGATAAATTTTATTTTATTTGAATGCATTTTCCAGGATTCAGCAATAAAAAAATGGATAAGATACTCGCCCTGGATCTGTCCGGGGATCCCGACAATCAGGATTTCGCGATAGACATCAGGGATTCGGCTGTAATATGGGTGAACGACGTGGAGAACGATGCGCGCTACAGCAGGTGGTCTCCGGCGCTTAGCGGTCTTCTTCGTCCCACGTTTCCGGGGATGCTTCGAAACATCCGCCGAAATCTCTACAATCTCGTGCTGATAATCGATCCTCTCAGCGATTCCTCGCGCTCCTTCATCGCCTTCGCCGAGTCGCTGTTCTCCGCGTATTTGGCGCCTCTGCGCGTGGGTTTCGTCTTCGTGACGAATTACGACACCGCGGTCACCGGTTTGACCGACGCCAGCGTCGCCATCAACAACGCTTATCACTATTTCGCCGAGGCGAAAAGCTCCAAGGAGGCTCTCAACTTTTTGCTCGACGTGAGACAAATTTTTATCGATCGACTTTTGTCGAATTATTTTTATCGATCAACTTGTCGAATTATTTTTATCGATCGAATTTTGTCGAATTATTTTTATCGATTGACTTTCGATCGAATTATTTTTATCGATCAACTTTTGTCGAATTATTTTTATCGATCGACTTTCGATCGAATTATTTTTATCGATCAACTTTTATCGAATTATTTTTATCTTGGATCTTTCCGTAATCAAAATTTCTTCCTCAGTTGGGCAAGTTTCTCGGGCCTCTCGGATCTGACGTTGACGACGTCAAGCGGGCGATCCGAGCGCGAGATCCTTCCGCAAACATCGATTACATCCTCGGCGAGGAATCCGAGTACGACGTCGGTCGTCACTTGGCGAGCGATTTCGTCAGACGGACGGGTTTCAAGAAATTCCCGCAGGCTCTGCTCAACGGAGTTCCACTGCCGATTCCCGCGGCCGATCTCGACGCCGATTCCTTCAAGGAAACCGTCTTCGCGATGATAATGACGCAGACGCCGTCGTTGCAGAAAGCGGTCTACAGGGGCGAAGTCACCGAGGGCGACGACGTCGTTGACTTTATCATGAATCAGCCGAATGTTATGCCAAGGTGAAAGATTTTTTAGGTTTATTATTTATTTATTTATTTACGTTTATTTATTTACGTTTATTTATTTATTTATTTATTTATTTATTTATTTATTTATTTATTTTATATACGTATAAATTGGTAATAATTGAGTGAAATCTTAAAAAAATAAATTAAAAAAACAGACTGAACGAGCGAGTTCTACAGTTGGAAAAGAACAAGTGGCTCAATCTTATCGGCTCCGTTCCCGACAATGAAGAATTCGCCACCTGGAGTCCTCAGGACACAGCAGCGTGGATAATGACCAACATGAATTATTTGTCGGTACCACGACGAACGAGCGCTCGGCATTTGTACTCGTTCTGGATCGTCGTGGATCTCGAGATCCCGGACAGCAGGCAATTGTTGCGCGAAGCGCTTGAATATTTGGTAAAAAAAAAATTACGGCACGGTTGAAAAATTGCGGTTTTCGGAATTTTTTATTCTACGTGGGATCTTCGATAGTGATATTAATGTTTGCAATTTCTCGATTCCAGGAGTCGAATGCGGACGTGAGGCTCACGATCATCGTGAACAGTGACGGTAACGGCGGATCCGAAGCCAACGTGATCAACAAAATTCTACTGGCAGCGCTGAAATCTCTGAGCGGCGAGAAAGCCATAAGCTACATCAGTCGGTTGACGAAAGAGGAAACGGCGGAGTTGATAAACAACGGGAATTTCGACATCGAGGACGAGAACGTCAAGGCGATCGTGAAAAGTCAGGACTTTGTCCTGAACGTTCATCGGCATTACGCGAAAAATGTCCTCGAACTGGAGGCTCAAGCCCGAGCGATCGTTTGCAACGGTCGCGTCATCGGACCCCTCGACGAGGCCGAGGAATTCACGACCGAGGACTTTTCGCTCCTCGAGAGATTCAGCCAGAGCACGTACGGCGACAAGTTGCTGACGAATCTGATAAAGATTCAGGCGCTCGAGGACGACGACGATTACGGTAATTATTCGTCCGCACTTTCGATGAGTGGGGTTCAAAATAGTGAATGGCAAAAATTGCAAATTTCAAAGTAATCAACGGTCTGAATCTAGAATTATCAAATTCGCAAAATAAAATTATAAAAATTATAAAATTAAAATTAAAATATAACAAAATAATTAATTAATTAATTTTATAATTAATCATAAAATTAAATTAAAATTATATAATTATAATTATGAAATTATAAAATTTGCAATTTCAGCCATTCGCTATTTTTCGATGCCAGATACATTTTTTATAATCACAGAAAAGAAAAAAAAAAGTTTAAGCAATTTTTCATTTTCAGAAAAGAACGAAGTTACGGACGACATGATAATGCAGATATCGTCGCTCCTGGTGCCGAGACCGCAGACCCGAAGTCGTTACGATGTCCCCTTCCGCGGCGACGAGTACAGGTATTTTAAATCAGTGAAAAAAAAAATCTGCAAAAAAAAAAATTCCTCGGACAAAAAAGTCGAATTAACCTGTGAACGAAAAATCTTTCAGCGCCGTTAAAGTCCCAGCGGGAAATCCGGACGAGGTGGCTTTCAATCTCATAGCGATAGTCGATCCGGTGTCTCGCGGTGCCCAAAAGCTCGGCTCGATTTTAACGACCCTGCAGCAGTCGCTCAACTGCAACATAAAAGTGTTTCTCAATTGCGTGGAGAAAAACAGCGACATGCCGCTCAAGAGTTTCTATCGTTTCGTTCTCGAGCCCGAGCTGCAATTCTCCGCGGACGGACAATTGGCCGGCGCGGTCGCGCGTTTCACGAAGCTGCCGACGTCCTCGCTGCTCACGCAGTACATTCACGCGCCGGAAAATTGGCTCGTCGAGGTCGTGAAGAGCGTCTACGATCTGGACAACATTAAGGTAGTTAATTATTTAATTAAAAGGAATTAATTATGTGTCGTATTTCGACCTCAGTAGCAATTACGCCAAAAATATTTTATAAAATCGCATTATATTGCGACGACTTTTTAAGAGTAGAATTATTTTTTATACGGATTTGACTTCAAATCGGGATTTTCTCCCGGTACAGTTCCGTCAAAATTTCGAACACTTCTCGATGTGATAATAATCTGAAAAAAATTAAGCATGTAGAAGGTGTTGAGAAGATTGATTTTGCATCATAATAATTCCAAAATGTTATTAACGAATTAATGAAAAAATGTAATGTTCAACAATTTACCCGACAACCCAACTTTTTTGTGATGAAAATTATTCATTCTTTTTTCTGAATATGTATGTATTTTTTCAGAATTTTGTCTAACTTTTTTTTAATTGCGCTTTTCGCCACTC
The DNA here is from genome assembly GCA_963932165.1 of Pimpla rufipes. Taxonomy (NCBI): domain Eukaryota; kingdom Metazoa; phylum Arthropoda; class Insecta; order Hymenoptera; family Ichneumonidae; genus Pimpla; species Pimpla rufipes. The sequence goes on along the minus strand of OZ010633.1, from coordinate 24,605,815 downwards.
ATTTTGCTAAAAAAAAACGCAATTTTACAAAATTAGACAAAATTCTGAAAAAATGCATACGTATTCAAAAAAATGAATGAATAATTTTCATTAAACAAATATTGAGTTGCTGGGTAAATTGTTGAACATTTCATTTTTTTCATTGATTTGTTAACAACATTTTGTAATTATTATAATACAAAATAAATTTTGTTGAATTCTCTATAGCCATGCATAAAGTTCTATTTTAAAACATTATTTACTCAATTCGATGCCCGGCAACGTATCTCGGAATTCCTCGGAAATAAAAGACGAATACTCAAACTACAAGATACAATAAATTCGGGTGCATCTAATGAATTTGTCTTCGTGTGATAACCACCTTAAGCTGGACAACGTGGCGATGGGCGTGCACAGCGAGTTCGAGCTCGAGCATCTGCTTCTCGAGGGTCACTGCTTCGAGGCGCTGATGGGAAATCCGCCGCGCGGGTTGCAAATCACTCTGGGCACCGACAGCCAACCGGTGATGGTCGACACGATCGTAATGGCGAATCTCGGCTACTTCCAACTGAAGGCGAATCCCGGCGAGTGGATTCTGCGCCTTCGGCAGGGTCGCTCGGCCGAGATTTACGACATCACGAGCGTCGACGGTCAGGACGTGATTCAGCGCGGCAACGACGTGAAGGTCCTGCTGAGCTCGCTGCGAAGTCACGTGCTCAAGCTGAAGGTCTCGAAGAAGCCGGACAAGGCGGAGATGGATTTGCTCTCGGAGGACGAGAAGAGCTCGGGAATTTGGAACTCGATATCCAGGTAGGAAAAACGCGTGGCCGCGGCTTTTAGGAAAAAAAAGCGAGAGAAAAAGAAAAAAAAAAAAACAACGCGAAAGGCCGACGAAACACATCTCGTGTTCTCTTTCTATCCTCTCATCCGTTCTGTTTTCTAGCTTTTCCAATTTTTGGTAAGCTCATCATTTCTATGTAGTTATTTCGTAGATCTCGTTGATTATCGCGCTAGTCAAGGACAGTCAGTACAGTCCGGTGAAATTGTTGAAAGAATTAAATACCTGCAAAAATTCCGAGCAAAAATTCACCCTGTGAATTTTTGCTCGGGCGATTTTTTCACTGACCAGAAACGTTGATTGTTAATTATTTTTTTAAACGATCGTATAACGTTTGTCAAGACTTTCGCGGACGTTTTCCAGCCATTTCGAGCATTCGCGTAGACAATTCACTGGACTGTATGACGACGAGTGTTGGCGTTTGAAGTATCTTCGCACCGGCGAGCGGCGACCTGACACTGACTTCTTTTTTTTCCATGTCAGGACGTTCTCGAACGGCGACGAGGCCGGCGAGCCGGAGGAGAAGCTCAACATATTCTCGTTGGCCTCGGGGCATCTCTACGAGAGATTCATAAAGATCATGATGCTCAGCGTGATAAAGCACACGAAGACACCCGTGAAATTCTGGTTCCTGAAGAATTATCTGTCGCCCACGCTGAAAGTAATTAAAATCACAATCTCGCCGTGGAAAAATTGAATATGTACGATCAAAATCCGATTCTCAAACCGCACTTTTCGCAGGACTTCCTGCCGCACATGGCCGAGGAATACGGCTTCGAGTACGAACTCGTGCAGTACAAGTGGCCACGATGGCTGCACCAGCAGACGGAGAAGCAGCGAACGATCTGGGGCTACAAGATTCTCTTCCTCGACGTTCTCTTTCCCCTGGACGTTAAGAAGATAATATTCGTCGACGCCGACCAGGTCGTCAGGGCCGATCTCAAGGAACTCGCGAATCTCGATCTCGAGGGCGCTCCGTACGCTTATCCGCCGTTCTGCGACAGTCGAAAGGAGATGGACGGATTCAGGTAAAGCTAACAAAAAATATTCCCACGGCAAATATTTGTCTTCAATTCAATTCACTGCGAAAAAAATTGATTAAACGTTCACGCGCGCGTTCGACAGATTTTGGCGACAAGGATACTGGAGAAATCATCTTCAGGGTCGAAATTATCACATCAGCGCGCTCTACGTCGTCGACCTGAAGCGTTTCCGTCGCATCGCCGCGGGCGATCGACTCCGTGGCCAGTATCAGGCTCTCAGTCAGGATCCCAACAGTCTCTCGAATCTCGATCAGGATCTACCGAACAATATGATTCATCAGGTCGCGATCAAGACGCTGCCGCAGGATTGGCTGTGGTGCGAGACTTGGTGCGACGACTCGTCCAAACGATACGCCAAGACTATCGACTTGGTCAGTTTTTGAACAAATGCTCTTCATCGTTAATTTTCGATAAAATTATAAATCAAATAATAATTATCATTATTATAGTTAAATAATAATAATAATAATTATTATTATTATTTTTTAAATATTTGAAAATGTTTATTATTATTATTATTATTATTATATAGTAATTATAATAATAACTATTATTGTCATTTTTTAAGTTATAATTTTAATTATAAATTAAATTTTATCTTTACAGTGCAACAATCCGATGACGAAGGAAGCCAAACTCCAGGCGGCAATGCGAATACTTCCCGAGTGGACGGGCTACGACGAGGAGATCAAAGCGCTGCAATTGAGACTCGAGAACGAGAATAGGCAATTGGAGAAAGATGAAAAGGATTCAGGTGACGATTATTCTGAAATTATTAAGTGAAAATCCTAACGACGTGAATTTCATGAAATTTTTTGTTCTGTTTTTTTTTTTTTTTTAGGCGATGCCGCCAAGCACGAAGAACTTTGAGATCCTTCTGGCCCGAACGAAGGAAGAATTTTAGCGTAAATTGTACAAACGTTTTTATAAGATCCTTTTGTCTGTTTTTGTACCCGTTAAGAAAGTGAAAGAGAGGGAGAGAGAGTGAAAGAGAGAGAGAGAGAGAGTGAAAAGAAGAAAATAAGTGAAAAAGAACGTCCGAACTCATCGAATATCGATACGTGGTACTTAGAGTGAATTTGTGAAAAAAAAAAAACAACGTCGGAGCCAAAAAGTGCTCCCGCGATTCTCGCGATTCGTCATCGTCTCAGTCCGCTCGAAAGTTGTCAAACGCCATTCGCGATAAGCCATATCGCTCCAATTGCAACTATAAATCTAAGAACAGAGAGAAAAAAAAATAAAAAAAGCTCAAGAACTTAAGAGTGAAAAAAAGAAAGAAAAAAACTTGTTATTACCAAACGCGCTTCGTTATTTGCATGACCGCGAGGTGCATCCGGAAGTGGCTCGTTCGCGGCTGAAGCGGCTCGTCACGCGAGTCGTTCTCCGGGGCCCCTGGCAATGAATATCAGCGGTGGATAGTTTTGCAAACGAATAAACGAGCGAGATGCTCGCGGGTAAAACACGAGAGTCTCGCGCGCGGTTGCAAAACCAGTTTTTCGCCTCCGGTATATCGACTTTCCGTCGCAATTACACGCGGCGGCAAATCGGTTGTTATATCCTTCGAGGCCGGCGTTGCGATTAGAGGAGAAACGGGGAGATTTTTAAATGACAAAAAAAAAAAGTAAAACACCGTCGCGTTTGTTTTTTCGCGAAATTGCGATCGTCGTGTTTGTCGGAATCCACCGAAAACTCTCGAAAAGTGTTGTAAGTCCCCATTACTTAAAAAATTTAAGTTTTCGCAACGGTTTATTTTCTAGTTACGATTTTACAACGACGACCTGTACCGATTATAAAGTTATATGTGAACTTTTGAATGGCCATATGAAAAATTCAATTTTTTTATTAAATTTTCAGAGAAATCGTGAGAAAAATGGACAAGCATAGACCTCCATTATTTTTGCAATGCATTAACAGTAGTTGTCCATTTTTTCAATAAGATTGCCATGAAGTTTTATGGGGAAATTAATATTCCTCGCGACTATTTAAAAGTTTACACGTTATATTATAATCATTACGAATTATTGTTATAAAAACGAAATTTCAAAGCCAATCGTACCATCGATTTTATTTCTACAAAAATTAGGGATTTACAACTCTGCTCTCGACTCGTTGCGCCGCCAGTCGCGCTCGGCGTATGACTAATGTTGTCACGTTACTTTGGCGAATATATATTTGCGCGTTCGCGGGAGGAGATTTCGCGGCGCCGCGAAATCTCCGACGATAGCGTAGGTGACGAGATTTGGGTCACTCGCCCCGTCGTCGTTCGTGCGCCTCGCGTTTCTCTCCGTGTATCTTTATTATTAAGTATGTTTATTATCTTTATTATTCCTCTCGGCTCGCGCGGGGCTGACTCGCGAACTAGTCGTGACATCTTCAGTCGCGATTATCCCACTCGGAAGGGAACAATGGTTTCGTAAGCGCGCCCAGCCGTGACTGTCGCACGTGTCCGAACGTCCGTTTGGCTCTCTCGCGGCTCGCTCGTTTATTGTGTTTATTATTTATTCGCGCGCGAGTGAAACGGAGGAAACCAGTTTCGCGATCTCGGCGCTTCGACGTTATCGGCAATCACACCATGGACGGAATCGGGAAGAACGACTATGAACAGTAATTGATTTTTTGTGCCCCCGAGAATTGTTGCTTTGGAAATTTCGTGCTACAATTTTGCAGGCTATATTGATGCGCTGATTATCGGAAATTTATTTAATGTTTGCGATTTCGAAAATTTTCTGCGGTGTTGACGAATTTTGATGACGAGATATTTATTTCTTTTTTTTTACTATTTTGTAATATCCACAATTGACGAATTTTTTTACTGTCAGGATTATTTTTGTATTAATGTTTTATATTATTACAAATGACTTAATGTCAGTTACTGCGTGTCACACGTCATTTCTCGTTGACAGTTGAAAGTGGTGGAAATGTGGACACGTTATTTTTTTATTATTTTTTTAATACTAAATAATTTTTATATTAATCAATACAGAATATTTAATATTAAGTAATCAATTAATAATATTAATGAACTAATTAATATGAATATTATTGATTATTAATGCTTTCAATTATTATTATTAATTATTATTATTAACTTATGGACACCTTATTTTTATCTTTTTTTTATGTTTACTAATTTTTTACCGATTTTATTTTGATGAACGAAGATATCGAGAAATCGTTGCTTTTCCGCCGTAATTCCGATCGCGACTGCGATCTTCCGCGATTTCGATGTCTCCTTCGCACGGTGTCCTGTTTATTGATTTATCGATCGCGGTTATCGGTGATTTATTTTTGTCAATAATTCGCACATTACCGTCGATGAACCCGCGAGAATCCCGCGGTATTTGGTCACTACTGTCCCGACCAAAAGCATCAACCTCGCGTCGCTTTCACATTAGAGGCTGTTGTCGCGTGCGAAAAAAAGGTCACGGCGACGACGAGAGGCGGACAGGGTGGGAGAAAAACGTACGGCCTGCGGTGACCGCGTTCGTGGATTACGCTGGGAAATTTACCGCTCTCGGTGTAAATTCGCCGCGTTCCCAGGTGGACATTTTTTTTTTTTTTTTTTTTCGAGAAGTTATCCAAAAACAGCCCAAATTGGTGTCCAAAAATTTGTCCAAAATTAATTTTTTTGTGCCATTAAAGGGGACTCAAATCAGCGGGGAATCAAAATCAGATCTTTAAGTACATTAACGTGAAATTAACGTTCAAACTTTACGAAATCGAGAAATTTTTTTTTTTTTCGATTTCGTAAAGTTCGAGAAAAAATATCAATAATAATAATAATAATAATATTATAATATAATTTTTTAAATTATAATATAATATTGTAATATAATTTTTTAAATTATAATATAATATTGTAATATAATTTTTTAAATTATAATATAATATTATAATATAATTTTTTTTTTTCGATTTCGTGAAGTTTGAACGTTAATTTCACGTTAATGTAATTAACGATCTAATTAACAGCTCCTTAACAACTCGTAATTAAATCCCGGAAAGACGACACCAATCGAGGCCAACTTACGGTCGACTTCCTGAAATCCGCCGGAATATCCGGTGGATGTTTTTTTTTTTCATTTCGCTAAATTCACCAAAACCGCACGATTTTTATCTTCAAAAACCTTCAACAATACCCAAACATAACATTTATTAGAATCTCCCCTCCCATCGAGAAAAACACACCTATATATATATTGTCAACGACGTTAAAACTTCGCTCCGCAAACCGATCACGATGTATCGCCGAGATTGCATTTAATCGCATCGATCGTCAATCAAGAACGTTCCGAGTCGAACGGAGCGCCGAATTGTCATTGCGAATCTCGATCTCCTTGCCGCCGATGACTTTCAATCGGTCGCACGATTGATAAAAATCCGCGTGCGTATTTAATACAATTTCCGTGCATATAACGCGTCAAAAGTGGAATAAATTTCTCGTGTGCGACGCGACGTCTCGCGAGTCGCAGTTTCTCGCGATCGTTTTGAGGACTCGGTCGGACTGGCTCGGTCGGCAGCAGGCGGTAAAAGTTTTAACTGGAAGCGGCGCGCGCGCGATTCGTGATAAGGGCAAAACTCGCTTCGAGTCGGTCGCGCTTAACATGGGTTAGTGACGCTCGGTCGGTCTCAATGTGTGCGCAGAGAATTTTCCAATCGCTCAAACGCGAGACGAGATTTTTCCCGCTGTTTTTTTTTTTTTTTTTTTTCCTTAGAGACGCGTCGCGATAAAACTGTCGCCGTTTGAGGATTCGCCGGGATTTGAGTGACTTGGTAATTATGCGCGCGATCGACGTGCAGTATTTTTTCAATCGCTCAAACTCGCCCGATGACTCCGAACGCGGAAGCGGACTCGCAGTTCCCGCAGTTTTCGCGCGGACGTCTCGCGGAAGGATTGCGGATGCTTCGGGACGAGACGCGATTTGAGTGACTCGAAAATTGTCGCGCACATTTGTATCTGGGTTGGTTGATCGTGTGGCGGAGCAGTCATGGTTAAATATCAACTTTTAGAAACGTCAAAGTCCGGTGGTGGAAAAGAGCGGGAGACGAAGAAATTGGATGTTGATCGGTACGTAAATTGAACGTTTATGCAGTATTAAAAAAAAAAACAAAAAAAAAGTTACCTTCTTTTTAATTGTAGTTATTATGGAATTACAGGGAATTATTTTTTTTATTATTATTTATTTTGTATTTTTTGTATTTATAAAAAAAAACATTTTTATCATCTTTTGAATTGTAGTTATTATGGAATTAGAGGAAATTCGTATTTTTTCAATTATTAATTGTTTTGTATTTCTTCTATTTATTAAAAAAAAAACATTTTTTATCATCTTTTGAATTGTAGTAATTATGGAATTAGAGGAAATTCGTATTTTTTTTCAATTATTGTTTATTTTGTATTTTTTGTATTTATTAAAAAAAAAAAAAAAAATTATCATCTTATGAATTGTAGTAATTATGGAATTAGAGGGAACTCGTTTTTTTTCAATTATGATTTATTTTGTATTTTTGTATATATAGTATTTTTTATCATTAGAAGTGAGGGATTTTATTGGTGTAAATGAAATCCTTTTTTTAATTGCGGAAACGATGGGATAAGAGAAAATTTGTGTTTTTCATCTAATCATAAAAAGCGAAGCATTTTGTTGATATCAATTGAGAGACATTTTCAAAAAATTGTATTTCCCGGGGAATTTAAGTAGTGTCAACTTTAACAGTCAACATTGGTAAGCGGTGCAAGTCCCACTGCGATTGGGACACCACGTGCGGTGAGTTCACCGTATAATCGCGCTCCAGATTTCACGTAACCAGCAACCGGAGAGTCTTGCGGGAGAATACTTTATTGCAATCATTACGCGCGTTGCACAATGGAGACGCGTATTTTTGCTCCGGCGTTTCCTCCATTAAAATGCGTAATCGCGACGTCGCCGACGGATAGCGTCGACCTTGTCTCAGTTGGACTTCCTCGGGAAGAAGACGACAACCCGACGAAATTTTACTTCAGAGATGCATTTTTTATTTTTTTTTGCTGCAGTCTGTTTTTCCAATTCCGTCGATTTCTTGTCTTCGCGAATCGATCGAGCGAGGATTCTCTGCATGATATATCGGTATATACATAGAGGGCATTCCAGGCGAAATCGACTTCAATCTCACTCCTGACCTCTCGGATTTGCCTCGCGATTTTTTCCATCGATGTTTCAACTCCAAAATTCAGACGGAATTTTTTTTCGATTTTTTATCACACATTTTGTGTGGCAAAAAAGTGTAAAAGACGGATTTTTTATCCCATATATTGTGTGGCCAAAAAAAGGTAAAAAACTGCATTTCATCACACATTTTGTGTAGTCAAAAAACGTGTGAAAAACTGATTTTTATCACATACTTTGTGTGGTAAAAAAAAACATGTAAAAAACTTATTTTTATCACATACTTTGTATGGTCAAAAAAACGTGTAAAAAAACTGATTTTTATCACATACTTTTTGTGCCCAAAAAAACGTGTAAAAAATTGATTTCTCAAAGTAAGACAAATACAAAACAAAACTAATACAAAAATCCAATAAAATTCAGAAAATGCCTATGTGGAACATCAAAAATGTTACCAAAGTCTCCTTACGTTAATTACGCTCGATGTCATTTCTCTGAATTAAAAAGAAAAAAAAAAAATTATTTCCACTGGAATGCCCCATAGGTGGTACTCATTGCAAAGGTCATCGCAGAGCCATCAATTTTCCTCTCCAGCGGTTGTCCTTTGGATTCACAGTCGCCGGGATTCACCGCGCATCATCTTCAAGTGCTGCACTTTCCATTCGACATTTTCACGACATTTTCACCCGCGACAAAAATTCCATCGGGCGTTCGGGGCCGGTGAAAACGTCGCGATAAGAGAAACGAGATAATTTGCTTATCAAATCAATCGTCCCGTTTTATCGATGAGCATTGCCGAGGAGGCTATCGGGCGAAGGCAGCAGCGGCGTCGATCGTCTCGCGGTGTCTCGCACGAGTCCCCCAGGTCTCGGGCTCTCGGCGTCGCGAGTGCGAGGGGAGCGTCCCAGAGAGAGAGGCGACCGAGGGCTCTCCGGATCGGCGCGATATCTCCAACGCCGAGAGGCGAACGCCGCCGAGTTAAGCTATCTGGCCAAACAGAGTATTGGTCGGTCACTCTTGCGAGACGAGACGATGACTACGTCGTCGGCCGTCCTTTTGTTTATTTAACCAGTGACGTGTGCAACCGTCCCGACGATTTTCCAATTCTTCGTCAGTGTGCAACGCGAGCCAAACCGAGGAATATCAAAATCACCGTAATTCGCCCTTAGCTTTTTGCTCTTCTTCCTCCACTTCTTCTTCTTCTTCTTCTGGTTTCCCCTCAGCGTCTGCCATTAACACGCTGCGATGGCCGACGAGAAGATCAATCTGTGAGTTCGGATAATTGTTTACTTCTTCGTTGCTTTGCCGATTTTTTCTTTGGTTTTCGAAAATATCGAGGGAATTCAGGGGAAAATAAATTTTAAATTTATCGTCGGGTTGGAATCTGATTTTTTATAATTACAATATAATTATTATAATTGTAATTATTATTATTATTATTATTATTTATTGTCGGGTTGAAAACTGATTTTTTATAATTACAATATAATAATAATAATAATAATTATTATTATTATTATTTATTGTCGGGTTGAAAACTGATTTTTTATAATTACAATATAATAATAATAATAATTATTATTATTATTATTATTTATTGTCGGGTTGGAAACTAATTTTTATTTTTCATTTTTTAAATCATAAATTCGCGAGGTGATTTTTTTAATTTATTTTCATATCGTTAATATAAAGTAAATTGCCATCCGGTTTGCGAGTGAAGTTTGAAGGAAATTAAATAAATTTGTCAAAGGTTCGCGAAGTGATTTTTCGTAAATGACAGTTTTGCGACCTAATATACCTGATTTTGCGCGCCACCTTGGCACTAATTACGACTCGCGTTGATGAGATAAGAACGCAACGACGTGAGTTACAATATAGTCGCAAAATGCGTCTGGTGCAGCGGAAGTGAATTTCTCAGCTTTTATCGCGGTGTTTGAGGGAAAACTTTTATTTTTCTTTCTCGAAATTGCGAGTTTCCTCTTCGCTCTCTCTCTTCGTGGTTAATTCGTGATTCTCCCACTTTGACGCCGAGTCATGCAGAGCCGAAGGTGGTACGTGATGGTCTCATCAACACCTTCGAGCCTTAGGTGACGTGCGCAAAATTTCTCATATCTTCCACTGGCAATTCGAGCACGTGCGCTAATTTCTCCCTCGACGAACAGCGTGGAACTTAATTAATGGAACGTCGAATCAGTCGAATGAGGAAACTGGAATTACGTTTCGCTGTCACTTTTAATTCGGAGGGTGACATGAATAAATCGAATAAGAAAACTGAAATTGCGTTTTGCTGTCACTTTAATTCGGGGGGTTCTTGATGGTTTTCTGACTTGGAGAGTAAAATGTTGATGGCGTGAAGAATTCGAAAAAAGACGAATTAAATTGGGTTAGTGGGGAAATTCGATTGCATGCACTAATTAACACCTGGAGGGCAAGGTCAACGTGCGGTTGATGACCTTGTGTCATGGAGTGCAGTTTCCTTCAATTCGGTCGGGCAGCAAAAAAATTCGGCAAAAAGTCAATTACTTGTCTTTGTAGGAATTCAGAGCGCGTTCCACTAATTTCCGCCTTGATTAAAATTCTGAACCAAGGTGAAAACACTTTGTTTTTTTTTTCGACAAAATAAAAGAAACTGTTTCTTTGAATTGTGTAATATTTGGTACTAAAAAACGAAAATCGTCCCAACATTTATTTTCAGTCTTACGACTTGCTTATATTTTTTTGCATATTCAGCGCTCAATTAACGACAATTGATCGTCTGCAATTTTTTATTTTTATTACTATTTAAATAAATTTAGATTAAAACATTTAAATTTATAAAAATAATAAATGAATTTAAAAATAAAAAAATAAAAATTAGTAGAAAAATTTTAATTTTTAAATTTAAATATCCAATACGGATACGTAAATACCAAACGTGCCAATACTTTTCGTAGTTGCCATACGATTTTTCGGATTTATGTCAAATACCTAAAGTGTCGAGGTCGTAAAGTAATTCAAGTAGTCAGGTAAAACAACAACGCGCCTAATGCACCACAAATGACGGACCGTCCTCGATCCACTTTTTTCGTAAAAACTTGAGCGGCGGCCTCAACTGGTCTGTCCTGTTCCAGTTGAATCACTAATAACTCCATTTGTTTTTGTTTCGTCTCTTTTTCTTCGTCCAAAGTGCAAATTCCCCCTCGAGCAGCGCACCTGGACAATTAACTTCCCTGACGCGGTCGATCGTGCACGCGACTAGAAAATATCTCTCCTCTTCGTTTCGGGGACGAGGCACAGAACTTTCCATATCGCTGAGAAGCGTCGACTTAAATGCGGGAAAAACGAGCGTAAATTATTAACGTGTCGAGAATTTCGCGCACCGTCTGACGAACACCGCGAATTTTTTTTATCCAAACAAATATAAATATTGACATCTTCTTTGATTCTATAAAACTGAATTATTGTATTTTTTTATCGCTTCAAAGAAATCAGTTTATTATTTTTATCGATTCAACGCTACTAAAATTTCCTTGCGTTGAAAATAAATTTAGATAATAATAATATTGAATTTATTCAAATAAAGAAATATAAATATTTTCATTTTCTTCTTTGTTTCTATGAAACTGAATTATTGTATTTTTTTATCGCTTCAAAAAAATCAGATTACTATTTTTATCGATGCAACGCTCCTAAAATTTCCTTGCGTTCCAAATAAATTTACATAATAATAACATTGAATTCAATCAAGTACGGAAAAAACGAGTGCAAACATTTTATTTTCTTCGTTCCCATGAAACAGAATTATGCATTATTTATTGCAATCAGAAATAAAATTATTATTTTGCCTGGATTCAATGCTACGAAAATTGCAAATAAATAAAAATAATAATATCGAATTCAACGCGTTGAAAAGAAATGCATAGGCCGGAATGTCAGAGAGATTTCCTCGTATCTATGAAACGTATTTCTTTTTTCTCTCTTTCTCTCGGTGCACTCTGCGCCGTGTTCGATGCCCCGGACGGCGGATTCGGTACGTTCGACTGACTTTCTCGGCGCGAAACGAAGTCGGAGCCGCCAGTATCGCGACTGTCATCACGCACGGACGCTCTTTTATTGTCGCGAACGCGAATCCGATCGCTCCGGCTGCTTCTGCACCGAGAACGCGCGAATCGCTCGGGCCAGACACTCTCGTTCTGCATTGTATGCGCGAGCCTCGTGGACTGGCTGATAAGCCAAGTGCAACAGACTCTCGGCCCGTTGGAACTTTGCCACTGTCGGTACCAACCGCAGACAGTTCGCTTCGATTCTATACATTTTTATTTATTTATTTATTTATTTACGAGTTCGGTGCGCTTCGACTTCGGTTGATAAAAAAAAATCGCAACTTTGTTCCTTTCTACCGTTACATATTTTATATTTCTATTTATTTATTTATTTATTTATTTACGAGTTCGGTGCGCTTCGACTTTGGTTGAAAAAAAAAGAAAAAAATCGCAACTTTGTTCTTTTCTACTGTTACATATTTTATATTTCTATTTATTTATTTATTTATTTACGAGTTCGGTGCGCTTCGACTTCGGTTGAAAAAAAAAGAAAAATCGCAACTTTGTTCCTTTCTACCGTTACATATTTTATATTTCTGTTTATTTATTTATTTATTTATTTACGAGTTCGGTGGACTTCGACTTCGGTTGAAAAAAAAAAAAAATCGCAACTTTGTTCCTTTCTACCGTTACATATTTTATATTTCTGTTTATTTATTTATTTATTTATTTACGAGTTCGGTGTACTTCGACTTCGGTTGAAAAAAAAAAAAAAAAAAAAAAATCGCAACTTTGTTCCTTTCTATCGTTACATATTTTCTCGGCTCGGTTGTGATGTAACGAGACTCGATGCACCTGCCGCGAGTGAATAACGTGCAGTTTCATTCCGTTGAGTCACCTGCTTCGCTGTTGTACACCGGAACAACGCGGATGAGATTATTAGTCCTGCGGTTCGTACGACGTGGAAACAATTGTTGCCAGGCTTCCCGCGCGGCCACGGAGAAAAATAATCAGGGAGTGATGACGAATTAATAGCGGTATTAACGAATTATTTCTCGTAGCAAAATATTTAGCTAATCAAAATAATCAGTGAGTGATAATAAATTAAGAGCGAATTATTTCTCGTCGTAGCAAAATATTTAACTAATCAAAATAATCAGGGAGTGATGACAAATTAATATCAATATTAACGATTTATTTTTCGTCGTAGCAAAATATTTTAACTAATCAAAATAATCAGGGAGTGATGACAAATTAATATCAGTATTAACGAATTACTTCTCATCGCAGCAAAATATTTATCTACCACACCAAATTTTTAGCTTCCACAACGAAACTTTTGTCTTCACTCTATTAATATTTTTTCTCCGCATTTTTACTCCAATTGTGTCGCCAAAAATTGTCGTGAAAATCAGTGAAAAAAAAAAAAAAAAAAAAAAAAAAAAAAAAATCACGTCCCGAATAAAAAAAATCCAAAGCCTCGGAGCAAAAACCCGAAAAATTCCTCGCTCAATATGAAAGCAACGTTAAAAGCGAGCAGTGTCGACACAGGAAGAGAACCAACGAGATAGAAACCATTATACTATTATTATTATTATTATTATTATTATTATTCTCATCGTCGTCATTATCGTTGTCATTATTTTTTTCGGGATGCAACGGAAGTAGGCAGTGCGTGTGGCTCGAGTGATAGCGCGTCGATAACAAAGTCCCGAGGCCTCGTGGACCACGAGAGTTATTAGCGAGGACTCCGCGAGTGAAATACGCGCGCGGGTTTCGTCTAGATCGGAACTCCGGCCGCGCCAGACCAGTTTTTCCGGATTCCGCGCGTCTCGCTCTGCTACTCGGGGCCCCCGACGCCCATATATTTTTTTTCTTTTTTTTTTTTTTAAATACATATATAAATAAATGTATATAAACAACACACGCGGAGTGGGTGAATATCTATAGCCAGCCATGTCGTCTAGCTACGCGAGGTTCGACCTTGACGGCCGCCAGGTTCGTCGCGCCTCGACGACCTCGACCTCGACGCGGCAGCCCTGCGATTTGGGGGCCTCGGACGACGCTGGGAGCATCCATATGGCGTTCGTAACCATTCCCTTCTTTTGCATTCGGACGTTCTGGCCATACCGGCATTTTTTTCGCACGGTCCTCGATTGTATTTTTAAACGCGGGATTTTTTAAAAATATTTTCCGATAAACCTGGTTTTTGTTTCGCGTGATTTTGGTTTCGGTGTGATCGGGATTTGAAAAAAAAAAAATAATAATAATTGGCCATATCGGCATTTTTTTCGTCCGGTCGTCGATTGTATTTTTAAACGCGGGATTTTTTTTCGAGATTTTTGAGAAACCTGGTTTTTGTTTCGCGTGGTTTTTGGTTTCGGTGTGATCGGGATTTGGAAAAATAATAATAATAATAATTGGCCATATTGGCATTTTTTTCGTCTGGTCCTCGATTGTATTTTAAAACGCGGGATTTTTTTTTTTTTTTTCGAAGTTTTCGAGAAATCTGGTTTTGGTTTTGCGTGATTTTGGTGTCGGTGTGATCGGGATTTGGAAAAAAAAAGAAAAAAAAACATTATTTGGAATATTGGAGTAAGAGTGAAAATGGAAGTTCTTCGAGTGCAACGCGACGAGGATGCTCCGAATTTACGGTATTTTTTGCTGGCCTTAAGAGGGAGAACGAGGGGAACGAGGAGTCCAAGGCTGACTCGTGGACCTTCTGTCGTTACCGTTAACGGAGAGAAACACGTAATAATGAGGCTTCCGTGGCGAACACGAGTGAGCTGATGTTTACGATTGGGTGTGTCGAGTTCTGGTAGTAAAATCGTTGCCGATTTTTTTTTTTTTTTGCCGAAAAAAAAATTTGCTGTAACTGGTATTTTTTTGTTATTAAAAAAAAACAATTATTTTTAATGCGAATAGGAAGAACAATTGTTTCCGGATTTTTTGTTCACGTCAATGCTTGACTGAATTATAATTTTTTTCCATCATTATTATGTTTTTATTTTAAAAAATTATTTTAGAAAGTTTTTAAATTTATTTTATTTAGAAAAGTTATTTATAAAAAAAAACTCAAATTTCTTTAACGCAACTGAGATGACAAATGCATTTCTAAATTTCCGTTTACGTCGACGCATTACACGAGCGATAATTATTTCACAAGCCGATGCAGAGCCCGCATCACTTGACATTTATCGCGGGAAAACCCCAGCAAAATCATCTCCCTACTTTAAAGCATGCCAGTTGCAAAGAAATTCCGGCTATTGAACTCCCTGAAAAATGTCGGTAGAGAAATCAAAACAGAGTGCGTTTAAATTTTGGGACCGCCCGATAAAAAATAAATCAATTCACGTACGGAAAATAAAAATAAATAAATAATTCTTATTAACCCAAATGTCATGATGACTTTTTATATCTAATTTCTGTTATTTAGAATGATGTTTTATATATTTTTTTCTAATTTTTTAAATTCTTAACTTTTTCAATTTTTATTTTTTAATTATGAGTTATGCCATTTGGGTTAATTAGAATTATGTTTTTTTTTTTCTGAATTTCGTTGCATTTCAATGATGCAAACTTCACACATCGTAAAATATGTCAACGCGATCTTCCGATTATTTTCTCCGCGTACGTCTAAAAAAAAAAAAAAAGTTCATACGGATAATTGGCACGCAAGAAACGATACAGTCGGTTGCGGATGAATTTCCTCGGTGTCTCCTTGTCGGACGTGTCGCGAGTCGCGTTGCTTCGTCGCTACACGCTACCCAATTTGTTTCCTCCTCTCGTTCGTAGTACGTATCTCGGGATAATAGCGATTGAGCGTATATATCCGTGTTACGCTTGGCACACTTTACGATGCTGCGGGCCGAACGTACACACACACAAAACGTTCAGCCAATGATACGCGTATATACACCGTGTATTATTATTATCTCCGCTGTATAAAATTGACAAGAGCGGCGAAGTTTCGTTCGACGCTTGATCCCTCCATATACACGATTTAGCCCCTTCTTTGATGAATTCTCACTGTTCACCGCCGAATAATCCGTCGGCGGCAAGCGCTCGACTCGCCGCTTATATCAGTCGCCCGCGGCTCGGAATTCCCTCGTAGTACCATCCATACCATTATAGCCGATAGGCTTACGACGGTCACCCACCCGGCCAGCCTACGCGGTGCCGACATATCGAAACTGATATTCGCTCGATAAACATGGAGTGAGTCGCGTGATTATTCGTCGTTTCGCGCTACGTTTGCCTCGCGAAAGTTGTTTAATCTGTTTAATATTAAAAAATTAAAGTTATTTAATCTGTTTAATACTTGAAAATTAAAGTTGTTTAATCTGTTTTATATTAAAAAATTAAAGTTATTTAATCTGTTTAATATTTAAAAATAAAAATTATTTAATCCGTTTAATATTTAAACATAAAAATTATTTAATCCGTTTAATATTTAAACATAAAAATTATTTAATCGGTTCAATATTTAAAAATTAGAGTTATTTAATTTGTCTAATATTAAAAAATAAAAATTATTTAATCTGTTTAATATATAAAAATTAAAATTATTTAAAACTCGTGGAAAACGTGCAAATCCGATGATGCGTCGCGCTCGTCTGACATAATACAAGCAACAAGTTGGGTCGTCCGGGGGAATTCAGCATCCGAGCAAAAGTCGAAATCGGAGTTCAACGCTCGCTGGGATATTCCGATTGAAAATTAATTGCGCAACGTATTTATAATCCGATTGTGATTTGCGTCCGACTTTGTCGATAGCATTTCTTTTATTAAAAAAAAAATTAAAATCGGTACTGGTATTTTTATAGCTAAATTAGAGTGTTGCCTTTAATTTAGAATAAAAAAAAATTATGTGTTTCGTGTGGTAAATTTGAACGTTTGGTTGGATATTAAAAAAAGTAGTGCAAGTAATCGTGAGTGAATTTGTCTTAGGGGTAATTAAATAAATAAATTAAAAAAAAAATGTTAATCAACCTTGATGCTTCACAGTGTCAACTGTAAACTCGCGACAATAGTCTCGATAGCAAAGTTAGCGCACCGGTAGAGCCAAGATAAATCGCTCGAGCAATGAAGATAGCAAACAATGCAGTCGTTGATAAGAAAAGCCCGATTGCATACAGTCGCGTATCATCGGTTGCAACAACATATCGGAAGCTCGCTTCTTCGGAATTCTGAACACGTGACATAATTGAAGTCGTTGTTATTGCGCTGCGACATAGAGACTGAAACTGTGAACTTTGTGGCAATGGTCAACTTGGATGTCGAATTTTCATCCCAATTTTGAATTTAAAAAAAATCGACTCGTGTGTCGAATTTTCATCACAATTTTTAATTAAAAAAAAATATCGATTCGTGTGTCGAATTTTCAACCCAATTTTTAATTTAAAAAAAATCGACTAGTGTGTCGAATTTTCATCCCAATTTTTAATTTAAAAAAATATCGACTCGTGTGTCGAATTTTCATCACAATTTTGAATTAAAAAAAATCGACTCGTATGTCGAATTTTCAAATCAAACTTAAATTTAAAAAAAATCGATTTGTATGTCGAATTTTCAAATCAAACTTAAATAAAAAAAATCGACTCGTATGTCGAATTTTCAAATCAAACTTAAATTTAAAAAAAAGTCGACTCGTATGTCGAAATTTCAAATCAAACTTAAATTAAAAAAAAAAACGACTTGTATGTCGAATTTTCATCTCAATTTTGTTTTAATCCATTAGAAGTCACTAAATCACGTTATGAATGAAATTTTAACGTCATTCATCTGTAACTTTTATGCGCAAAATTATGACGAACGAAACCCACGTTTGTCTCTCGTGTCGCGAGGCATTCTAATGAAATCGTTGTCGCGATCCTCGCGCAAAGATAATGACATAAATATCATATGACGGTCCCTCGATGAACGAGAGTGCACGAATTGAATAATTCATATTCCGTTACCTTCGCTCGCGCGCGCTTCGTGGTCGCCGGCGTCTATCGATGCAATCGATATTTCTTTTATTCGTTCATTCGGTTCTCGGATAGCGCGAGCCACGGACGCACGGCCGCTTTGCTTACGATATTTTCACCTCGCGACTCGCGGCTTCCTCGATGTCGCGACAATGAAGTATATTTATTTTTATTTTTTGTACAATCGACGCGACAAGCCCTTGAAAAACAACAAATGTAGATACAAATATTGATGGCAGAGTAACAAAACAAGTAATAAAGAAAAAATAAAAAAATAACAATATACAAAAAAAAAATTACAAAAGGAAAGAAGAACACTAAACAGACTAAAGTTGCGCCACATATAACACGCGTTGCGGCTTATCAATCGTGACACAAACGCGAATCGTCGGTTTGCCGATTTTTTCCATTAAATTTCATATTTTTTTTTACAGCTTCAAGGATCAAGCGGTCTTTGGATATGGCACCAGCATTCCGCCCAACAACAACGAACCCGAGGACAACGACAACGCGTCGAAGAGAGTCATCTTCTGTGTCCACGGAAAATTCTCGGGATGTTGCACGGTCGTCAAGGGACTCGGGGACGAAAACTCGCCCATAGATTACGAACAGAATCCGAACTACAGTGAGAAACATTTATTTTCCATTTTTTAAGATTAATTAAGATCATTCGTCTTGGTTTGTCGATAAAAGTTATGAAGCAGTTTTACGAACGGAATCTCAGTCAGTGTGAGAATCATTTTATTTTTTGTTTATTTTATTTTTTTATATAAGGAAATGATAACAATCTAATTTATATTTTTTATTAAAATATTATTATTATTTTCAGTCTATTTTTTTATTAAAGAAAAAAAATTGTTGTTAAAAGTTATGAAGCAGTTTTTATGAATGGAACCTCAGTCACTGTGAGAATAATTTTATTTTTTTATATAAGGAAATGATAACAATCTAATTTCTATTTTTTATTAAAATATTATTATTATTTTCAGTCTATTTTTTTAAAGAAAAAAAAATTGTTGTTAAAAGTTATGAAGCAGTTTTTATGAATGGAACCTCAGTCACTGTAAAAATCATTTTATTTTTTGTATTCAAGGGAAAGAAAAGAAAATGTTTGATTTTATTTGACGCTGGAAATCACGGTGGATAAATATGTGAAGGTGAAACTGGTTTATAAATTAACTCGACTATCGCGATTGCTATTTCGGTCTTCTAATTGTTGTGCAAATAGTGTATAATTGAGTACCCGAGAAATACGAGACGCTCGATAATAACGCGTCGAATTACATTGCAGTGGAGGATCATTGTCACAGGGAGCGAGACGAGGAGATAGATAAGAAAGCCCGCAAGAAGCTCATTATCGCTTGTATCCTATGTGTCATCTTCATGATAGCGGAAATTGTCGGTAAGTCGATAAAATATTTTTTTCAAATAGCGCAACACGCGTCAGGTGAAACTTAGACAGTCGAGCAAGACGTGCAGCGTGCTCGCCTGTCTAGTTTCACTTGACGTGACTTTGAATGTATAAGACATTCGATGTCAAACGGGTCAATTTTGTTCCCCACATGTTCGGATCTAATTCAAAAATTTTAAAATTGTAGAAATATATCAAAAGATTTGATTTTTTCGTTTAGCCATTTAAGACACAAAAACAATTGACTCATTCGGTCTGGAAAAACAACACGTGAAAAAAATATTGAAATTTTTATTTATTTTCATTTCAAAATAAATGTAAAAAAAAATCTTTTTTTTTATTTAAATTTTTAATAAAAATATTTTTTTTATTTTCATTTGAAAACAAAAAAATATTATTTATTTTATTTTAAATTTTGAATAAAAATATTTTATTTATTTTCATTTGGAAATAAATAAAAATAAGTTGCTGAATTCACAGGAAATGCGGTATGCGTAGTTAATAAATAAATTCTCGAAGTGCGTGACAAATGGGTAAACTGTCGTCAATAAAGAGCGATCTATTTTATAATGTTTAATGTTTAACTTCTCTCGCAGGTGGAGTGCTGTCCAACAGTTTAGCGATCGCCACAGACGCAGCGCACTTGCTCACCGACTTCGCCTCTTTTCTCATATCGTTGTTCTCGATATGGATGTCCGCGAGGCCCGCCACGAGAAAAATGCCCTTCGGCTGGTACCGGGCTGAGGTAAAAAAAAAAATTCTCCACCGCAATGAAATATCATTCGTTAATTTTGTATGACGTAAACCAATTTTTATTTTTATTTTTCAGGTGATCGGCGCGCTCACTTCGGTTCTCTTAATCTGGGTTGTAACGGGTATATTATTTTACCTGGCGGTCGAGCGAATAATCCACGAGAATTTCGAGCTCGACGCCGAGGTGATGCTCATCACATCGGCAGTGGGAGTTGCGGTAAATCTCGTGTTAGTGCACTAATTTATTACGCTTTATTTATTTTACGCTTAATTTATTTATTTGCCAAAAAATTAACGCAAAAATTTATTTATTTTCTGAGCAATTTTTTTTTTCGCAAAAATGTAACGCAATTTTTTTTTTGCGCGAAAATGTAACTCAAAAATTGATTTACTTTTTTGCGCAAATTTTTTTTTACCCAAAAATATATTTATTTTTTTAAGCGTAATTTATTACGCTTTATTTATTTTATTTTACTGTAGCAGCTGTATTTATGCAGGATGATTCGGAATCATTTTTCCATTTTTCGCTCAGCTACGGAAAATAATGTTGGGTCGTCCCGTATTTTTTTTTTTTTTTTTAATCACATTGAGGTAAAAAATCCTGTGCAATTTTCTCAAGACGTTTACTTTTTTCGGTCGTTTGTAGAATGGGCCTTACGCTTCACCAACATGGACACAGTCACGGTGGAGGCGGCCACAGTCACGGATCGCACGGACATTCCCATGGCAAAGGCGACGAGAAGGAGGACAAGAGGAACATTAACGTCAGAGCGGCTTATATACACGTTCTCGGTGACTTCATTCAAAGCACCGGTGTCCTCATTGCCGCATTGATTATTTACTTCCAGGTGCGTGGACGAAAAAATTCCGGAGATCTTTTTGCTATTTAAACAAATCTGGGTCTTAAAAAAAAAAAAAAAAAAAAAAAAAAAAAACAGCTACTTCGTGGGAAATAAATTAATGTTGTTTCAATGACTTTATATTTCAGCCAAGCTGGCAAATCGTAGATCCAATCTGCACGTTCCTATTCTCGGTCCTCGTGCTATTCACAACGGTGGCCATAATCAAGGACGTTGTGAACGTCCTCATGGAGGGAACACCCAAAGGATTCGAGTACGCCGAGGTGGAAAGCACCTTCATGCAAATTGGAGGAGTCGTGAAGGTCCACAATTTGAGAATTTGGGCGCTTTCCTTGGACAAAACTGCTCTCTCGGCTCATCTGGCTATAAGTGAGTATAAATTATTTCCATCAATTAGAAATAATTTATTTATATTATGCAATTTAATTTCTATTTAATTCAATTTAATTTCTATTTAATTCAATTTAATTTCTATTTAATTCTATTTAATTTCAATGTAATTTCTATTTAATTCACTTTAATTTATATTTAATTCAATTTTTAATTATTTCTGTCAATGTGTTTTTTTTATATCAAGGAAGATGCATTTTTCCTTTTTTTTCGCTGATCCTGAATTGAGAAATACATTGATTATTAAATAATTATATTAATTTTTTTAGCGCCCGGTTCGAGCCCTCAGGAAATTTTACGCACAGCCACGAGAAACATTCACGATCGTTACAACTTCTTCGAGATGACGCTGCAGATCGAGGAGTTCAACGAGCGAATGGAGAACTGCAAACAGTGCAAATCGCTGCAGCAGTGAAATTGCCCGATTCCTCTGTACATACATTAAATATCGAATTCACAATCGTGTCAAACTGAAAAAATGCATTTCGTCCTCCTCGGCCGGTGCTACTTTCGTCGAACGGACGAAAGATACGCCGGGAGGGCCGAAAGATTTCGTTGCCAAAAAGTGTCGCGCGACAAACGCGCTTTCGGCATTTTATTCGAAAACGTATTTCACCCCAAAAATCACGATACTCTCCCCTCTCCAAGCTACAGTCATTAATCGTACACAAATATACACACAACGCATTTTCCTCGAGTCGAATTTTCGTCCGCAACGAAAAAAATGCAATTCTGCAATTTTCACTCACGAAGAAGGAAAACAAATCAACAACCCGTCATCACAATTAAATGCATTTATGCATTCGTATATAGAAAAAAATAAAATAAAATCATTGATATTACAAAAATTTGTCTCTCGTGAATTTATTACATCTTCAACGATTCCGATCGCCCACTCGCATCCAAAGTTCACTCGCATCACCTAAATTCGACCCAAGAGTTGTAAATCCCTAATTTTGATTGAAATAAAATTGATCGTAGCATTGGCGTTGTAATTATGTTTTTGTAATAATAACTCATAATAATTACAATATGATATGTAAACTTTTAAACAGAAGCAAAAAAAATTAATTTTCCATAAAATTTCATGGTAATCTTATTGAAGAAAATGGAGAAACACTGTCAATGCATTGCAAAAATATTGAAGAACTGTGCTCGCCCATTTTTCTTACAATTTCTCCCAAAAATTAATTAAAAATTCGGTTTTTCTCACGGCTGTTCAAAAGTTCACATAAAATTTTACAATCTCTACAGAAATTGTAAAATGAAAAGTTCACATAAAATTTGACAATCTCTACAGAAATTGTAAAATGAAAAGTTCACATAAAACTTT
Organism: Pimpla rufipes; assembly: GCA_963932165.1. Classification (NCBI taxonomy): domain Eukaryota; kingdom Metazoa; phylum Arthropoda; class Insecta; order Hymenoptera; family Ichneumonidae; genus Pimpla; species Pimpla rufipes. The sequence goes on along the minus strand of OZ010633.1, from coordinate 24,583,071 downwards.
ACAATCTCTACAGAAATTGTAAAATGAAGAGTTCACATAAAACTTTACAATCTCTACAGAAATTGTAAAATGAAAAGTTCACATAAAATTTCCCAATCTCTTATAAAATCTGGAAAACAAACTGCCACGTAAACTTTCACGAAACTCTTTTCTCACCGCGTTCTCCCAAAACACCGATTCAAATTTCCCGCCAATCGCGTCAAGCCCGGCGGAGCCGCCGAGTCGCCCGCGCACCGAGTTCAAAAAACCCCCGCGCAGATGTCGCTCCGCCTTCATCCACAGAAACATCTTCCCGACGGGTTATGCCCGCCGATCTCAGCGACACACAGAGCCGAGACCTCCCAGCTCTCTCCCGTGTCACCGTTCCGCGAGTTCTTGTCCGCGGTGCGCTCGGCGGGCGTCACAGAGAGTCTGTGCTCGCGCGCGCATTCCGTGTGTGTGTCTCTCTCTCCTCTCTCTGTATATGTGTGCGTGGATCATCGCCCACCACCCGTCCCGTCTTATCTAATCTCTCTGGGTCCACTAGCGCGAGGTGACGATATAATCGTCGACGACGACGTCCAGTGCGCGTTGCATCGATGTTGTCGGGTCTCGGCGGGCCGGCAGTGACGAAAGTTTGTTCGCGCGGTGTGCGCGAGGCCGGAGGAGGGTGCATAGCCTCCGCCGCCGCTGCCGCTGAGCGCGAGCGCGAGGGGTGGGAGGAGGATTTTCTACGAGACGACGACGGCCCCGGGCCGAAGAAACGCAAACGCCGAGAGCGAGAACCCCCGAGGAACACGTCCGACGACTATACTGCGCCTGCTGCCTCTCTCTGTGTGTGTGTGTGTGTGCAGTGCCGCGAGTCTCGACTGTAGAGAAACCAACGGCCGAATAGACCAACCGGAATCGCAATAAAAAAAAATCACACACACACGAAAAAAAAACTCTTCTTGAGGATAAATACGACTGAATTTCGAGAGAGAGAGAGAGAGAGATAGAGAGAGAGAGAGAGAAAAGAAAGAAAGACATTCGCACTGACTCGTTTCGTGCCTGCGGCTCGGAAGTCATCGTCACTCAGTGTGTGAGAAAGAGACAGAAGAAAACACACCATCGAGCTGCGTGCGTGAAGGAAACGCTCTGTCGTGTTTGCATCGGTGGTGGTGGAAGGCTGGTGTCTCGGTTGGTAGTCGCGCGTGTTGGCTCCAAGAGAGAGAGAGAAGGAAGAGACAGAGAGAGAGAGAGAGAGAGAGAGTAGAGTCGATCGAAGGGTCGCGGTGTGTTGGGGCGGGGCGGGAAGTAAGGACAGTGGCCCCGCGAAAGGGTTGGGACGTCGATCTCCTCCTTAAGAAATATACCGAAAACCCCCCCCCCCCTAGGAGTCCTCAAACCGCAGCGACTGTCTTGCGGCGTCTGACCGGAAGAGAGACACGCAAAGAACCCAAAAATAAAAGAAGAGATCGAAAGGAAAGAAGAAACGCAGGGAGCAAAACGGAAAACAGGGAACTAGGAACTAGTGTCCCGTATAGTGCGGCGTCTGACCGGAAGAGAGACGCAAGGAACCCAAAAATAAAAGAAGGATCGTAAGGAAAGAAAAAAAAACGCAGGGCGCAAAACGGAAAAAAGGGAACCAGTGTCCCGTATACGTGTTGCTGCCGCGGCTTCGTAACTTCGCCGCGGTGCATCGTAACCGTCGCGCGCGTTGTACACGGGGACGAGGAATTTAATGAGGCGGTGGGAAGGAAGCAGAAAAGAAGTCGTTACACTCTCTCTCGGTGCTGGCTCGTAATTGTGCGCGTGGTCCGCGCGGGTGACTCTCTCGCGTCTCGCTCACTCTCGCTGCGTGTCGATCCGAGTGTCGATCGCGTAGGTGGGGACTCTGTGTTTGAGACAGCAGCAGCAGCGAAGAGCGAAGAGAAGAGCAGTAGCTGCGGTGGCTCTCGGGAATCGCAACGAGCGCGACGTATTGGAATCACGCTTGGCACGAGTGTAAACAGACGTCTGTCTCACGTGTGTGAGAAAGGCCACGACGCCTCTGGCTATATATATATATATATATATTTATATATGTTTATATGTATAGCTGTGTATCCTGCCCTCCCCCCCTTTCTTCCCTTTCCACGCGCTTTTTTCTGACGTCTACGCACCATCGGTAAAAAAGAGAGAGAGACAGAGAGAGATACAGAGTGGAATTATATATATATAAAACTGGCTATATATATATATATTTATATGTATAGCTGTGTATCCTTCCCTCCCTCCCTTTCTTCCCTTTCCACGCGCTTTTTTCTGACGTCTACGCACCATCGGTAAAAAAGAGAGAGAGGGAGATACAGAGTGAAATTATATATATGAAACTGTTTATATATATATAAAATTGTGTGTGTAGTGCGAAGGTGTTTTTCATCACGCAGGACCCGCACTGACGGATCGCGTAAATATCGCAACGCGTCCCACGACTTCCGTGTACTTTCCACGCGTCTCGATCCACGCCCGAAACTATCGGAACGAAGTAGGAACGAAGTGAGAGAAAAAAAAGAAGTCCCGAAGAAGTCTCGAACGAGGAGGGAAAAAAAAAGAACCCGTTGCACTCGACGATTCCGGCGAGCTTGGGAGGCTCGTAACACCTGACCCGGAAGTGACCTACCGTACGGAACAAGAACTCGCTATATCTATATACGTGTTTACGGGTTGGTGAAAAGTGGCGAAGCCGAGAGGATGAAGAGACGTTGATATATATATATATTTTTTTTTTTTTCGTGAGTTTTTCGTGGAGATTTGCACGGAAGTGATATAAACGCGGCGCGAGGAGGGAAAAAACGTTGTTTACGTAATTTTGGAAACGAGGGGAAACGAAGTGAAGAAGAAATTGGAGGACAATTGGCGGCGTCGGCGGCCCGACCGGAAGTCGATGGGTTATTGATTTTTGAGGCGACTCGTTATCGGGGAAAATCGAAGGTGACCCCTCGGGTTGCGCTGGAGGAGGACGAGACGGGATTCTCGATGACTTAGAGGCCGCGACCGAACGAAGCTCTGGGACCAAGTTTGTAACGCGTAAGCGAAGAAAAAAAAAAAAAAAAATACGTCGCGCTCGCTGCGGGTCCGGTGGAAACGAGGACCGATGATACACACGAGAGAATAGAGAGAGACCGAGACGGAGATAGATATGCCAGGGCTCTACAAATGAAGGCGCATAGGAACGAGGACAAAACCGGGGGCGAGACGTGGAAGTTGATATCGAAAAGGCTGACCTAGCGCCAAGGTATATTATTATCTCTCTCTTTCTCCGTCTCTCTTTTGGTGCTTGAGCTACGGGATGCGTAGGCTCGTTATGTCTGGCTTTTTCTTTCCTTTCTTTTCTGTTTGTATTTTTATTTTCGGTTACTCTTTTATCTGCAGTTATTTTTATTTATTTTTTTATTTTCGGTTACTTTTTTTTCTGCAGTTATTTTTATTTTTATTTTCGGTCACTCTTTTTTCTGCAGTTATTTTTATTTATATTTTTATTTTCGGTCACTCTTTTTTCTGCAGTTATTTTTATTTATTTGCTCTTGTTTACTATTATTATTATTATTATTATTTTTTTTTTATTGTAATCTTTCTATTCGCTCATGCTTCAGATTTGCTTTTGTCTCGCCCCATTTAAGTTAAGATCATTCTCTTTACTGATTTGTTTCGCTGGCTTCCATTCCGTTTTTTTTTATTTGAATTTTTTTATTTTATATTATTGCTCTGGACCTTAGGGGATGTATTATCCCAGGATCATAATAAACTTATACTTTACTCTACTCTTTCGGTTATCAGACACTGTCATCATTTTTCGTTATATTGTGCAAGATCGTAGAAACGACTCAGCCGAGGGGGGAGGGCAAAGGATACTTTGCAGAGGGCTGAGAGGCGTTTTTACCTAGTTCGGATTCTTCTTCAGTTTTTTTTTTTTTTTTTTTTGCGCTTCACGGCTTTTTAAATAACGACACGCTCGCCTTTGACGAGCGGTTTTTGCGCGAAATGAGCTTTTTCCGTCTTTTTAATGGAAACTTAAGCACCGGGGTCGGACGCCGAGCGACATCGCTGACGCGCTTTTCACTCGGGAGAGCTGATGTTTTCTCAGGTTTTATTATGCACCACGGTAGAACGTCGAGCACAGATCTGTGATTATCTAGGTTTCGGACGACGCATACAAGTTTTTTTTTCTTCTTTTTTTTCGAAGCACTAGAATTTATCTACAGTTTCGAATAATTTCTGAACTTGAATATTTTTATGATCTAAAAATCATATAAATAAAAAATAAAAATATAGATCAAATATAGATCAAAATAAAAATAAAAAAATACATCAAATGATCCTAAAAACAAAAATAAAAATATAGATCAAATGATTCTAAAAACAAAAATAAAAATATAGATCAAATGATTTTTTTCACCAAAGAAAACTAAATCAAGGGGATTAAACAAGAAATATTTACCAACCCAAAATCATCTATCACTATTTCTCACCAATAAGAAGAATTTTTTAGCCCAGATTCAACTGACTCCCGCAAAAATCGTTTTTCCCGAATCACGTCGGAAATTTATTATCACCGCCTGTTGAGTGAGTCCGCATCGACATTGGCATAGGGTGTTTTTCCCACAGACCGTAACTCGAGCGTCGCCGCTAACACTGCGCTAGGTTAGTGCCCCGTCGTACGATACCGTAGCGCACAGAAGTCGCGGGCTGTGCCCGGCTGTTCTCCCCGTCCTTCGTCCCCCCCCCCCCCCCCCCCCCGACGCTCAGTCATTACCCACGAGCCACGATAAGATCACGTCTTGGCATAAATTTGCCCCGGGGGACTTCCGAATCGAGCGGAAGTCGAGTGCGAGCGGTCGAACCTCCTCGCCGGCTCCTCGTGTACTTTGTACAGGGTGATCCAGAATCCCCCGCACCAAACGAGCCCCGGAAGTCCGAAGTGGTCCCAGGAACGCGTGTGCAAAATTTGCGATTTTTATTCCCAGTTGTATTTAAATGAGGGCCGATTTATGACAGCCAATCTCAACTTTCCCTTAATTCGCCCTTAACTTATTCTTAATTTTCTCTTAATTGTTCTTAATTTTTTTTTTCATTAATTTTCTGTTAATTTTTCTTCATTTTTTTATTATTAATTTTCTCTTCATTTTTCTTCATTTTTTTATTATTAATTTTCTCTTCATTTTTCCTAATTTTCTCTTACTCAAGTTGAGAGGAATTCAGAAAAGAAATTAATTATGATTCATCCAAATGATGAAATTAGGCACAAAAAGTCATGATATCAATTAGTTCATATTATGATTTTTTATACGCAATTTAATCATTTGGGTTAATTAGAATGAATTTTTTATTCTGAATTTCGTTGCATTCCAACGATGCAAATTTCACCATCATTGCGAATTAGGAGCAAGTTGAGAGTAACTTCATCCTCAATTTACTCTCAACTTGCTCCCAATTCGTCCTCAACTTACTGTCAACTGGAGAACGAATTAAGAGAAAATTGAGATTAAGTTAAAGGCGAAGGGATTAAGGGAAAGTTGAGATTGGCTGTCATAAATTGTCTCCCATGAAAAAAGTACGGGGAATAAAAATCTCAAATTTTGCACACGCATTCCTGGAATCATTCCGGACTTTTGGGGATTCTGGATCACCCTGTATAATATATATATATAGAGAAGAGGGCTGTGTGTATAGTCAAGGAACGGAACAGCCGTCGCATCGATATTCTCCGGGTACATAGGACTCTCTCAGGCGTCGTATACTCGTGCTTAAACCGGCGCGCACCACAGAAACGTGAAGGAGAACAGAGATAGAGAGACTGGCGAACAGCGACTATAACTGTATACGTAGTACATAGCAGTACTGGTACATCACCTTAACTCTCCGCTCCCCCTCGTCACGAAGGTTCGGAAACCGAAGTAGAAAGCATGTCGGTTGCATTTCGGGGTGGGGGGGACTCCGGTTGTTTCCTAATTCGGCATAAATCATAAGTCGTAACTTATCGTATCGTCCGCACGACGAGCTCGGTTATTCACTGTTTCACCGTTGAAACGTGTGTAAACAATTATCGATAAATTTCGAGTCAGTTAGGTTGTATTAAAAAAGCTTTTTGGAATTTCGGTCAGCACATTTGATGCTAAAAAAATGGTTTCCTTTTTGGCAATAAGGATGGGCATCATATTCGAGTAAAACTTTGTCTGCCATGTTTGTCAGTTAACTGTGAATAATTGTTATCCGGATGGAATAAATTTAATTACTATTTTTTTATTATTATTTTTATTTGCGTTTATTATTATTATTATTATTATTATTTTATTGTAATTTTTCTGTTCGCTCAGAAACTTTGTCTCCCATGTTTGTCAGTTAACTGTGAATAATTGTTATCCGGATGGAATAAATTTAATATCTTTGATACGGGAAAAAAACAGGTTGATTTTATTAAAAATTTGATGCTAAAAAATAGTGTCTTATTTGGCAATAGGGATGGGTATTATATCCGAGTAAAACTTTCTCTCCAATATTTGTCAGTTAACTGTGAATAATTGTTATCCGGATGGAATAAATTAAATGCCTTCAATACGGGGAAAAACATTAGTTAATTTTATAAAAATGTTATGCTAAAAAATGGTTTCTTATTTGGCAATAGGGATGAGTATTATATTCGAGTAAAACTTTGTCTCCAATATTTGTCAGTAAACTGTGAATAATTGTTATCCGGGTGAAATAAATTAAATGCCTTCAATAAAAAAAAAAAATTAGTTGATTTTATTTCAAGAACACGAACATTTATACGACCGCTCGTTCGTCAAATCCACGTTAATCAATCAATTAGCCTCAATTCAACAACGTTAATCAATCAATTAGCGTCAATTTTATTGTATTTTATAAATAAAAAAAATTGAAATCAAGAGTCATTCGATCGGTCGCGATCAGCTTTCCACTCGTTTCTGCTGCATCCCGGGGACAATCGCACTCGAGAGCGAACGCTCGTGTCGAGAGTGGCGGGGAAAAAAAAAAAAAAAAATTGAACCAGTTGAGCTATTTTGCCAATAACAGACTACTCGATGCGTCGGTGGAACGAGACCGTATAAATAGAACGGCGTATTTGTGTGGTCGGTTATACACATCAATGTGCGCCACGTATTTAGTCGTCGATATGACGCGCAGGTATATAAAAGACCGTTTTTTTTTTCTTCTCTCTTTTTTTTTTAAACGAGGGCGTAGCCTCCACGTTTTCTCCGTCCTCGGTTTATAACCGAGATGCACCTAAACGTGCTTAGCGACTCGGTGCAAATTGGCGTTACTTGATGTCGTAGTCTGGTTCGCATTAAGCCCGAGCTGGGCTGGCTCATATCGCGAGCAATTAAACTCCTGACCGCGCGGATAATTTCGAGGACTTCATCAGTCGAGTTAATTTGTCGTGGAATTTTTTCTTCTTTTTTTTCTGGTTTTTTGTTACCCACGGATTTCGTTGATTTTTTTTTCCTGTCCATGAAAACTGTGACATTTTATTTTTTATTTTAATTCTTTGTTTTTTTGTAATTAAGATGAAAACAGATTTAAAAAACTTCAGTCGGTAACGAAAACGGTTCACTTTTTTTTTAAGTTAAATTTAAGTTAACAAGAAGTTAACTTTCAGATAACTTTTTCCTCGAAAAAGAATTTTTTAAAATATATAAAATAATAGTTTGGCCACGTATACCTATACTTGCCACGTAATAGTTTCCAGAACTCCATGACTATTAATTGACGAAACTATAAACGATTACCAACTGCACCGAGAAAATGAAAGTTAGTGTCACCGAAACTTCGCAGTGTCGTTAATATTTTATTGTCAAAGTTGCGCGCGCTAAGGATGGATTAGCTCTCACGATCATAACACTTGATTATCGTAACCCTATGAAAGGGATAAGTATAATGTATAGTTCCGGTTACTTTTTATTTTTGCTACGACAACTTAAGTACAGGTTCTATTCAACTATAAATGTATCGTTACCAGTATCATTTTTTCCCCTCAATGCGGTGCTCAGTTTTTTCCCCGAATTATCAACAATAATGACGTTGAAGTTTGCATCGTTGCAACGCAACGAAATAAAAAATATATATTAATCCCATAAAGATTAAAATAATTCAGCCCCATTGGTGGGTGAAATAATTTTGTTTTTTCGTGCTCTTAGTCGTTATAATAAATTGTTGTAGCCGGTATAATAATACCGGTTATAATAATTTTTATTTATAATAATAAATAAAAACAACAAAATATTAATGAATCCAAATTATTTGGGTTCATTAATATTTTGTTGATTTTTTTTCGTTGCATTGCAACGCAAACCTCAACGTCATCAACAATATTAAGAAAACCGGTAAACAGTTTTTTTTACCGACTGAGTTTTTTTTTTTTTTACGTGTTGCACTTTGACTTAGAATTTTTTTTTACGTAACAGCTACGAAGGGACAAATCTATCTTTTCACGGTCCCGTTCCGGAAGGTCTATTTCCGTTCGATTTCAATGTGTCCTTGCGTTGGCGAGCGACGAGAGAGAGAGAGAGAGAGAGAGCTCGGCGCTTTAATCGTGTTACCACTCAAAGCGGGCAGCCTAATCCCGGACGATATCGCCGACACTGCGGAATTAAATCGTTGTTTCGGCCGATGTACCCGCGTTGCATGCGCCACCCCCCGGGGTTTGCGGTACATCGCCAGTCGACGAGGTCTCACGAATCCAATTTGTTCCCGGCACCGCGGACGTATATCCACATGCCGAATGAATAAAGTAAATAAAGTACCGACTGTAGCGCGTCGGTTGGTCCACGTGACACGCTGAGAATGCAACGGGATAAATACACGGGATAGATATATCGCACGATCGTCCGCAGAGGGCTTCGCTTGATCCTACCACTGCGAAAATCCGTGTATACTTTTCATCACCTGTTCACCCCCCGCCTCCCCCCTTTTACTAAATCTCGATACCCTATTTTGCCACTAATCCGTGTATACATATTGTTTTCAAGCTCCTGTGAAATTTGCGTATTTTGCGATTTTCTCGAAATCACAGAAAGAAAAAAGTGGGCAATCGTATTTTGATGATGTTGAAGATGAAACGAAAAAAAAAAATCTTTTTTTTAAATTAATTCTTTTTTTAAATTCTTATTAATTATTGCGGATCTAAAATTAATTAATTTTAGATCCGCAATAATTAATAAATTTTAAATCAAGAATTAATCAAGAACTCATTTTCAAGAATTTTTCAAGAATTAATCCAAATGATGAAATTAGGTATAAAAAGTCATCATATTAATTAGTTCCTATTGATGATTTTTCATACCTAATTTCATCATTTGGGTTAATTAGAATTAATTTTTTTTCTGAATTTCGTTGCGTTCCAACGATGCAAACTTCGACATCATGTATTTTGTCATTAAAAATTATTCTTATTATTGTTAAATTAAATACCATTTTTTTTAAATTTACTTTGCTCAAATTTCCAGTCGATTAATGAGTAAAGGGTGTGGTCGAAAAGAAACCGAAAGAAAAATAAGCACTTTAATTATTCCACGAGACTCAAAGGCATTGTAAAAAACGCGTAGACAAAAAAAGCTGCCTGCGGTCGCGGAGTTTGACAAATTAGAGTACGAGTGTTCCGCGCCGGTTGGATCAATCGACGCCGTATTTCTTTTTTTTTTCCGTGATAAAAATAAATTGGCGCCGCATGCACCGGCGGGTGTCGTAACGTGGTGTAGTGGTCGTCGTCGTCGTCGATTGTTCGGTGCTCCGTGAGGCCACCGGATCGAAACAGTTTTAGAGTGAGAGAGGCTCCACTGTCTCTCACAGCAGCCAGGGGGAAGGTCCACTTTTCTCGCTGCGATTCCGCGATGCGGGGCGCGTCGCGTTGCGCCCGACCAATTATGCCACGACCCCGACGTTTTCCCGTCACTCTTGTCGTCTATTTATCGTTATTTTTAATTTATTTTATTTCTTTATTTTTAGCCACGCAATTGAATTATCGAACGTTCCGTTTTCACAGCTACGCGATGCATCGGAGACTGGGTCACAGCAATTACGATGGCAAAATCGCCGGTCTCTACGATCTCGAGGAGACCCTCGGGCGTGGCCACTTTGCCGTGGTCAAGCTCGCCCGACACGTCTTCACCGGCGAAAAAGTCGCGGTCAAAGTCATCGACAAGAGCAAACTGGACGAAGTCTCGAGGGCGCATCTGTTTCAAGAGGTAAATTTGTACTCCAAAATCAGAATTACGCTCCATGAAAAAAAAGTATATTTAAAGTATATATTTGAGTATAATAAATATACTTTTTACGAAAAATTAGTTATGTCGAATATACTTGAAATAAACTTTCCACGTATTCAGCGTGTATTTAAAATGTATAATAAGTATAAAATATATATTTCAACTATATTTTGTACATATTTTTTAATATAACGAAAAATAAATTTTTCACTATAATTCTTTTCCATGGGGGAAAAGAACAAATACAAACAAATAGACTTACAAATTCAATGTGCGGTAGAACGTCGATTATTCGAACCCTCAATTATCCGAACGATGACTTAGTTCATCCGAAAGCTGAATTATTCTAACGTTAGTTGATTTTATTTCAAGAATACGAACATTTATCTGACCGCTCGTTCGTCAAATCTACGTTAATCGATCATTTAGCCTCTTAGGTAACTAATTAATTAGGTGATTTAATGATTTTCACGATATTTCAGGTGAGATGTATGAAGCTCGTGCAACATCCGAACGTGGTGCGTTTGTACGAGGTGATAGACACACAGACGAAGCTCTACCTCATCCTGGAGCTGGGTGACGGCGGTGATTTGTACGATTACATAATGCGCCACGACAGCGGCCTTTCGGAGGAGGTGCGGAAACCGAGCCACTGCCCAGTGACCGTAACTATGTTCGTTCAACGATTTTCTCATCGACGATTTTTCTTCTTTCGTCTAGGTGGCGAGAACGTACTTCAGACAGATAGTCCGCGCTATCTCGTACTGTCACAGACTCCACGTTGTCCACCGAGATCTCAAACCCGAGAACGTCGTGTTCTTCGAGAAGCTCGGGACGGTCAAGCTCACCGACTTTGGGTTCAGCAACCGATTTTGCCCGGGACAGAAGCTCGAGACGTCGTGCGGCTCGCTCGCCTACTCAGCGCCCGAGATATTGCTCGGCGACAGTTACGACGCACCTGCTGTCGGTTAGTACCGCATACGTTGTTTTTGCTTTTTCGTTTTTTATAAACGGGTTGTATCCCATTTGTTGCTTCGTTGCAAAAACTTCAACAACCGCTTGGCACGTTTATCCAGTTGTTACATCAGTAAAATCGAGGTTACTTTTTTTGGCACGATCGAACCTGGATTTTGTTCCTTCGTTCGAGATAAAACTCCATAACGAAGATAATGCCGCAAGAATTTTTCACAGAATTTTCGAGCCGGAAGTTGAGTTGCGTTTTTCGCGAAAAAAACATTTTAGATTTTGCAAAGTTCGAAAACCCTCTCCGATGGGAAATTTCCCGCTGATTCCGAAAAACACCGTTGTTTGCCCGAAAAAGAGAAAACTCGACAAAAAAAAACGCAAAAAATGATTTTTCACTTTTTTCGAAATTTCGACACCTCCCTAAAATCGAGGTTACTTTTTTTTCGATCGACCAAACCGAGATTTTCTTTTTGCGTTCCAGAGGAAACTCTATAACGAAGAGAATGCCGCAAAGCGGAAAGCGATATTTTGATTTCTGAATTTTTTACAGAATTTAAAAGTCAGACCGCCCAAAAATAGCAAAAAAAAATTTTAAAAAATCTCTTCTAAAAATTTGCGATTCTTCATTATAGAATAAAGCATCTTCAATCTTTCTCCTCATGTGGAGTTGCCTTTCCCGTAGCGCATTCAGTGTCCGTCACGAATGTCACAACAATTCAATTAAAATCAGCCGATTGTTTATCGATTTGTCGTCGTCGTCTCGTTGTTTCGCAGACGTCTGGTCGCTGGGCGTGATACTCTACATGCTCGTGTGCGGTCAAGCGCCCTTTCAAGAGGCCAACGACAGCGAGACGCTCACGATGATAATGGACTGCAAGTACTCGATACCGGCCCACGTGTCCGAGGAGTGCAAACGTCTGATCGCGCGGATGCTCGTGCGCGAGCCCGAGGGTCGCGCGACCCTCGAGGAGATCGCCGCGGACCCCTGGCTCGCGATCGGCACTGACCTCGATCCCGTCGAGGCTCTGCCGCTCGTCTCGCGGCAACAGGTGTCCGACGAGCATCACAATCTCATTATAACGAAAATGGTCAACGGCAACATCGCGACGAAAGAGGAAATTCTCGAGTGAGTGAGCACCTGCAGCTTTGCATTTCGTCGTGTGACTAATCGTATTACCGGAATTTTCATAAGACCCGATTATCGTTTTCGTCTCGTTCCGTTTGTACGAACGATGCCCCGGGAACTTGGAAATTTCACGATGTTGAAGTCTGCATCGTTGGGATGCAACGAAATTTAGAAAAAATCATTAATTTTAATTAACCCAAATGATGAAATTAGGTATAAGAAGACATCATATTAATTAGTTCATAGATGAATTTTTATACCTAATTTCATCATTTGGGTTAATTACTATTAATTTTTTTTTGTTTCTTTTTCTGAATATTTTTTTCTGAAAAAAAAAAAAAAAAATTATATTTAACCCATGTGATGAAATTACGTATAAAAAATCATCATATGAACCAATTAATGTGATGACTTTTTATACCTAATTTCATCATTTGGGTTAATTATAATTAATTTTTTTAAATTTCTTTCTTTTTCTGAATTTTTTTTTCTGAGAAAAAAAATTAATTATATTTAATTAATTTTTTATTTTATTAGTCCGTGGAATAACTTTTCGTCGAGTAAAAATGATAAAATTCCGGCGTTCGATAAACTGAAACTAAACAAAAATTAAGCTTTCGAATAAAAAAATTAATTTGTTCGGTAATATCCACAGTGTCGTATCCGTGAATTTCCGTTGATTTTTTTTCGCAGAGCTCTCGACAAGAACGAGTACAACCATATCACAGCGACGTATTTTCTGCTGGCGGAGAGGAAACTGCGAGCCCACAGACAGGAGCAGGTGCAGAAGACGAGGCCGGAGTTGCTGGACGTCTCTTCCAGGTAAATTCGACGATTTGTTCCTCGAAACAGACGAAAAATCGCGAGGTCAACCGTTTTTATTTTATTTTTTATTTTTCCGGCAAAATCGATCGATTTTCATTCGTTTGCAGTCGTCAGAACGATCTGTCGGTGAACGATCTGCGCGCCGACCAGAACACCCTGACCAGCGTGAACCAGTCGCTGCTCACGGTGCCGCGCACACCGGGCGACGTGCCTCAGGTACGTAGCGAAACGCATCTCTATTGCCGGCCCAGATAGTATTTCGCGCATAGAGTCACCGGTGAACGAACAGTCAAGTAGAACGATTCGCTTATCATGGATTTCTACAAAATGTTATAGTTTCAGACTGTTTGCGAATTTTTTTTTTAAACGATTGACCGAAACGTTAAATTACGTGATGCAGCTGAAAAAGTCTCGTATTTTTATCGCCAAGTGTATAAAAATAAATACCAAAAGCCAAAAATGCAAAAACACCAGTAAATGAACGGACCAATCTGACCTGCACTTTTAGTCGAAAATTGGCTTCTGCGACAAAATAATCGCAGCAGCAGGTAGCTAAAAAAATAGACAAATTAAGAATTTAATATGCAGTCTAATAAATTTAATTTATTAGACTGCCTACAATTTAATAAATTTAATTTATTAGACTGCCTACAATTTAATAAATTTAATTTATTAGACTAAAGAGTGTAATCAATTTGGACTTTGTCCAAGTCGTTGTAATTTATCATCAACTCTCAAAAAGCTGTTGTTCATTAACTGGTGCATTTCGCCTTAAATCGTACCGCGGTGATGTCTATGCTTTTTTTTTTTTTTTTTTTTTAAATCGAATCACTCGACGAGCGTAAAGTTTCGATTTCTCTGTCGGAGCGGGGAATAAGATTTACTCGATAATGTGTACATAATGTATATACAAACGCAAGAATGTGCCTTGAATATTATTTCTGATATATATATATATACACATCTGTTATACTGTTGGATAATGAAGACAAGTTTTTCACGGTTTATATTTTTCCTCGTCTCGTCCGTCCGCGCGCATCCTTTCCTCTCTCTCGATGTGATCAACGCGAGTCGACAAACCGGGTCCCCCGACCTATCGCACGACAATGACGAACGAACGCATTGCTCACTCGCCTCTTTCCTCGATGATTGTCGTTTGACTGCATGCAAACTGCGCACGAACGTTTGACGAGCATGTTGATTTTTTTTCTTCTTCGTATCGCCAGACGTGATCCGAATGCACGAATCCCCGACCCTCACGATTTCTAGATTCGTTTCCACGATTTGCCCGATCGTCGTTGTCGTCGAAGTAAAATTTAAGTCGCGATAAGATGAAGTTTATTTCGCAAAAAAGTCTAGAAATACCGCATGGTGGCCGCGATCAGGAAAAACCGGGAAAAGTCAGGGGAAAAAAAATTGGCCAGGGACTCAGAGAATTTGAAAATTGTTCGCCGAATCTCTCCCATAATAAGTAGACAAAAAGTTTAAGGAATGTTCTACATTATTAGAATAAGTATAATATAACGTGAATTTTTATAAAAGTGTTTAATGCGATTCATCGTTGATCCGCAAAATAAGTCATTTTCAGAATTCATTTTCATTAACATCATTAATAAAAAAAAAATAGTAATCGTCAGAACTGTGCTCAGGGAAAAATCAGGGAAAAGTCAAGGAATTTTTTACGGCGAACAAAACGGCCACCATGTAACTAAACTCGCCGGCAGGTCGAAACCGGGAATGACAAATATTTCAAAACGTTGCCGACTTCGCACGATTTCTCAATTTTCCTCATCTCCACCGTACCCAAAGCCCGCCGCTCTGGATCAACCATCCAACCCGGGGGAGTCAATTGCATGAACAGCCCATCGAAAGATTAAAAAAAAAACAAAACAAAGAACCAAAAACCGCGGGAGCCTGAAAAAAAAAACAAGCACAACAGTCGATTGTTCTCGTTTGCAGAACGCGCGTACGCGCAAGTGCAGCATCGTCCAGGAGGAGGAGGACGAGGACGACGTGTCGTCCTGTTCCGGCCGCGACGAGACGAATTCCGCCCTCTCATCCTTCAATCGTCGTGGATCCCGCTCGGAGGGAAAGCTCTCGCACATTCTCCAAGAACGACTCTCGCAGTTGCCGGTCGAAAAATCGCACGTGGCGCCGAAGGCGCCTCCGCGTCACGGCGCGCACTTGGACCACCCGCGGCCTCGAGACGAAGCCGCGTCGCCGGGTCACACGTTCACGGTCGTCAAAGTCGGCGCGATATATCCGTCGACAACGGTAAAACTCGCCTCTGGCGAAACCAGCAGCAGCGGCAGCAGCGCTCGAACGAAGCAGCAGCCATCAACAAATCCCCCAACGGTCGCGACGATATCGTCCGGCTGGTCGAGAAAACCGTTATGCTCGGACCCGGAGAGCCGGCCGAGGTCCGTGACGGAATGTCTGAGCTCACCGGTCCCGATTCCCTCGAACAAATGGCGAATGGGCTCCCAACATCGTCCGATCTCTCTCTCGCCGAGCGAATCGCGGCCAAAAACAGGCGGTGGAAACAAACTCGACGCGACTTTGCCAGAAACGACGATACTCACGGACTCCTCGACGGTGCCGAATCCCCTGCGAACATCCGGCGCTCTGGGCGACGGTCAGATTCTCATCCCAAAATACAAAACAATGCCGGCTGCTGGAACCACCGCGACGAGCTCCGTAAATTCCCCGGGTCAACTGCCTCTCAACGAGATCCTCGAGGACGGCGATTCCCTCGAAACCAGCGGTGGCGCCGAAGCCCCAGGAAAATGTCGCGTGGTCCGGAGAACCGGCTACGAGCAGCGAAGATCGAAATTCCACAAGACTAGAACGACGTCCTGCTCGAGTTCGGACGCGAGCGACGACGACAGCGAGGGTCGTAAAAAGCGAGCGCACAAATTGGGCGCGACGACGGGAAAGCCGCTGCCGTCGCGACGCGACAGCCACGACGACTCGAGCGACTCGCAGGATCCTGGAGGCAGCGGGGGAGGCGGAAGGGGCCTCGGGAACGGCGAGACGGTTCACGAGGCCTCGACGACGGACACGCGGGGCGAGAGGGGCGGAAATCAGGGCGGCACGACGACAACGACGACAACGACGGGCGGGAAGGTTCATCATCGTTGCGCGGATAATCAGGCGATGACGTTCGGCAGGAGGCATCGAGCTGGACGCCGAAGAGCAGGTGAAACGAGGCTGCGGGAGAGCCAATCGCTGAATCGAATTACCGAGGTGCAGGAGGCCGAGGCGCCGGCTTGCATTCACGTTCATTCGAGAAACGTCGTCGCGACTCATCAGCATCATCACAGCGTCTCGTCTTCGTCGTCATCGGCGTCTTCGGCTTCCCGAGGAATTTCACATAGCGCGACGAGCGCGATTTCGCAGTCGACGAGCACCGTGCAAAGGGCGAAAGGATTCGGCGCGAGACTGCTGCAGAGCATGTCGCTGGGGAAATCCGCGACGCAGACGGCGGAGGGGAAGTTTAACGGGAATAACGGAGTCGCTGGTAGGGAAATCGTTAACAGGAAAACGACGACGACGACGGAGAGAAGAAGCGAGGAGAAATTCGTGGAGATCGTGAGGGAGGAGAAGAGTTGCAAGGGACAGCAGACGAACGGATGTTCGACGACGGCGACGACGACGACGACGACGACGGTGACGACGATGACGACGGCGACGAGCGACAAGGAAAACGGACGCGGGTCGGTGAATCGCACGGAGTGCAAGAGCCGAAAAATGCGGCTTCTGAGTCGATACTTCGCGGTGCACAAAAAATTGTGCGTTCCACTGCCGGGTTTGTTCGGCAAGGGACGACTTTACAAGGCGCGATCGTGCGGGAATATCGCTCGCGATCGCGTCACGCCGCCCTCGCCGAAGTCGATGCTGCTCTGCGGCACAGCCGCGGACGACAAGTGGCGGGAACGAAAACAGTGGTGCGACGCGAAGAATCAGCAGCATCAGATTCAGCAGCAGCATCATCATCATCATCATCGTGGGAGTGATGGGGATATCAATCAGAATCTCGGGCTCGCGCAACTCGTGCAGGACACCGTGGTGGGGAAGGGATGCGCCGGGCTGCCTGCGATTTGCCACATTCATCTCGGCGACGCGTCCAAGTGCTGCAGCCTCTGTTGATATTAACCGCGCGGCCGGGACGCCTGGATCGAATTAAAGGCGACGTGAATTTTTCTTTTTCGGTTGTTTGTGTTTTGGCATTGGAACAGAAACGTCGAGCGTTCGTTGCTAATAAATAATACACACTTGTTTTTATTTATCCTGTAATTTGTTTGTTATTAAACGTTTGGTTAACGTGGTCTACGCTTTATGTAACTCAAGGTTTTTGCTCGATGTAAAATCCTTAAGACGCAATTTTTTTTGGCAACAAATTTAATAGGAATAAGCGTAAAAAGCTGATGTAACGAGAAACGAGTAACGACGAGAGTAGCGATCGTTACATTTACTGTTTATTGTCGTTTTTTCGTGAAATTTATTGCCAAAAACGTGTGTTTAAGGGCGTGTAGAAAACCGACTACAATAATAAAAACTGTAATGAACGTTTTTTTTTTTTTACAGACATTTGCATTTACAGCTAAAAGAAGAAATTAATTCCCTTCTTTTCGCTGCAAACGCAAATATCCGTCAAAAATGTTCATTGCAGTTTTTGATACCGACTGGGCTCGACGTGGATGTTTCACATCGCCTTAAGGATTTTTCGTCAAGTTGAAACATTGAGTTACATAACGTGTAGGCCACGTACACTAAACATTTAATAATAAACGAATTATACGATAGAGAGAAGGAAAAAACGTGTGTATTTTGAAGCAACGAACGCTTGACATCTCTGCATTAGAGTATTTTTTGGAACGAGTTTCGCCGGATCTAAAATTCGCATTTACTTATTTACACGATTCATTTGGAACACGCCTTTTCGTTGCTGTTTAAATTTCCGGGTAACGCGATTATCGAGAATCGCGCCGAGTTCCATTCAACAATTCCATTCACGTCGCCTCGACACCGGCGCCTGGTTGGTCGAAAAAAAAAAAAAAAAAAAAAAAAATCCCGGCGCGTAGATCGCGAGCGGTGCACCTCTGGCCCCGTTTCGGGCCCTCCTCCCCACCCGCGAGTCACGAATTCGCCGATCGATCGCGACGCACGTTAAATGTCGAATATATCCCGAGATTCTTGGCAGACGCGCGAGAGAGAGAAAGAGACCCTTCGTCGATAATAACCGAGGGTAACGAGAGCCGACGTGTAATGAAAAAAAAAAAGAAAAAGAAAAAGACTTGGAGCGTACCTGCCGCAACGTCCGCGCACCGCGGATAGTGTTTCTAGTCCATGCGAACGAAACTGTATTTAATGTTGCAGAGTTTGTTAATATTATTATTATTATTATTATTACTATTATTATTATTATATTTAATAATATAAGCGTACAACTTAGGATGAACGCTAAGCAATCGAAGAAAAAAAGAAAAACATAAATGAATAAAATAATATCTATCGCGCGGCGCGGTGAGTTGGGTACGTCGAAAAATATTACGACGATTATTGTAATCGGAGACGGATGAGAAAAAAAGAAATATATTGTTTAGGGCTGACTCGCTCGCGCACTGTAGACTCGACTCCTCGTACGACTTGGAGTTTGTTCGGACTCGAATTGTCCCCGTCCTGCCGTCCCTCGGTGCTTCCCTCGCGTGTCCCGTTTTTTCCTCGTCTCCGCGACACACACCCGCCTCTTTCCCCACCCCGGAACCGTGCGACGTTGATCGGAAGGACCGGTGCTCTTTCTTTTCTCTCTTTCGGTCACGTTTCGTCTTCCGATGCCCGAGCCTCGATCCCGGTTAGCGCCTAGAGTCCATTTCGCATAAATTCGAGAAAAATGAGAGAGAATTCCAAAGACTTCTCAATGGTTTAAAAATCGGAAAAAAATTCATGCGCATTAGAGGCACTGAAAAGATTAATTTTGCGTAATAATAATTCGAAAATTTTATTAACAAATAGATGAAAAAAAAAAATTGTTCAACAAATATTTCGATGACCCAAGGTTTTTTTTTTTTTTTTTTAATGAAAATGACTTCTTCGTTTTTCTGAATACGTATGAATTTTTTCAGATCTTTAAGTACTTTTTGAAATTTGTGTTTTTTTATATGAAAAATATGTACAAATGTCAAAGAGTACTTAAAAATCTGAAAAAATTCATACATATTCAGAAAACTGAAGGAATCATTTTCATAAAAAAAAACTTGGGTCATCGAAATATTTGTTAAACAATTTTTTTTTTCATCAATTTGTTAATAACATTTTAGAAATATTATTATGCAAAGTTAATATTTTGAGTACCTTTAATGTGCATGAATTTTTTCAGATTTTTAGGCCATCGAGAAGTCTTTGCAGTTCTCTCCCATTTTCCTTGAATTTATGCGAAATGAATATTTGTCGCTAGAACTTAATTACGGTTTATAATAATCACCGATCGATCGGCCTGTTGATTTGCTTCGAAAATCACGTAGCGACGCTCGCGATAAAATCAGCTTAAATTTGTAGTCAAGCGATATTTCGACTTTATTTCGCGCGGGAATAAAGTCGATCTGCAAAGCACGAAAATATCGATACATCGAATTTAAATAATCCGTAGTGGGAGAGGAAAATATATATATATTTGTGTATATTTTGAGGAGATTGAAAGTTCGATTGTCTCACGAGTTTAGTTTAGGTATCGGAAGGCGAAAACACTGATTCATAATGACGAATGTGCCGGAGAAGCGAGCGAGTTTGTTTTTTTTTTCGTATACGAGCAATACATTGGATTAAGTTTCACTGAAGTGAGGATACAAGTCGAGTCGTCGCGATCAGCGACGACTCGCGAAATTCGCGCGAGATTTCGACGTGGAGCGCTGAGAGCAATTTGAGAATCCGAGG
Source organism: Pimpla rufipes (assembly GCA_963932165.1). Lineage (NCBI taxonomy): Eukaryota > Metazoa > Arthropoda > Insecta > Hymenoptera > Ichneumonidae > Pimpla > Pimpla rufipes. The sequence goes on along the minus strand of OZ010633.1, from coordinate 24,562,998 downwards.
CGGAGCAGGAGGAATAGGAGGGAAATTAAACTGCGCGATATAGCCGAAGGAAGGAGACGACGCGAGCCGATCTGCTTGAAAATCGGACACGAATATATAGCCGTGTTAAGGTAGTCCTTTCGTTGGTATTCGTTTCGAATAAATTCGAGCAAATGTTAGAGAGAATTGGAAACAATTCTCGATGGTATAAAAATCTGAAAAAAATGCATGCACATTAAAGGTATTGAAAAAATTAATTTTTAATAATAATAATTCCAAAATGTTATTAAAAAATATTAACAAAAATGATTCCTTCATTTTTCCGAACATGTATGCATTTTCTCAGATTTTTAAGTAATCTTTGGAATTTCTATTTTTTTACATGGAAAATATGTGAAAATTCAAAGTTAACTCTAAAATCTGAAATAATTCATGCGTATTCAGAAAGATAAACGAATCGTTCTCATGCACAAAAAACTTGGGTCACCGAAATATTTGCTAAACAATTCTTTTTTTCATGAGTTTGTGAATAACATTTTTGAATTATTATTCAAAAATCTTTTCAGTACCTTTCATGTGAATGCATGTTTTTCAGATTTTTATACCATCGAAAAGTGTTTGCAATTATCTCTAACATTCGCTCGAATTTATGCGAAACGAATACTGACGAGAGGACTGCCTTAAAATCGAGACCATGTTACTACACACAGAGAAAAATCACAACACACGCCCATTGCATGCGACGATTTATAAAAGAGGATAACATTTAGATGAAGTGTCGGGCGATCCCTTTTCACGCGGGACGCACAATATTGTAACCACTTGTGAGCTGTTACTAACCCGTACCAACAACCCTGATTGTAACACGTATGTTATCGACACGTCGTTCTTCCCGCTGCGCAACGCAAAAAAAAACCAAGCTTTGTATATCGTAACCAGCGTCGCGCGAAGCGCGGAAAATTTGTCGCTTGGAGCAATGCGGGCATTAATCTAATTGTAAAATCCGTTGGAGCGTCATTCGTTTCCGCGACTCGACGCCGGAGTCCGAGTGTCACATTTAGGACGAGATGAAAGCCCTCACGTGCAATGCCTTTTTTTTATTTTATTTCTTGCTCTCCATTGAAAGTTGTAAATTAAAATTTATACATTTTTTTCTATTACCCAAAAATTGGTGTTTATGTGCTCTGAATAAAATTAATTTTTTTATTTAAATTCTATTCCTTGGTCCATTGAAACTTGTAAATTAAAATTTACACATTTTTTTATTGCCCAAAAATTGGTGTTTATGCGCCCTGAATAAAATTAATTCATTTTTTTTTAATTCTATTCCTTGATCTCCATCGAAACTTGTAAATTAAAATTCATACTTTTTTATTGCCCAAAAATTGGTGTTTCTGTGCTCTGAATAAAATTAATTCATTTTTTTTTAAATTTCATTCCTTGGTCTCCAACAAAACTTGTAAATTAAAATTCATACATTTTTTTATTGCCCAAAAATTGGTGTTTCTGTGCTCTGAATAAAATTAATTAATTTTTTTTTTGTTAACTGCAATGTAATTATTGATAACTGATTGATAGAAAAAAAATGGGTTTTCAAGTTAAGAAGTAGCGAATCGGTGGGAGGCTCTCACGTCGCCACGAGGACCGACAGAGGAGGGAAGCGAGTGCCTCGCGGCCGCGAAACTAATCGAATAACGTAATAACCGCTGCCTCCCGAGAGAACATCACGTTGTGTCTCCTCCGTCGACGAACCGTTATTGTGGTTTCGAACCCCTCCCGTTTACCCTGGACCTTTCCTCGACCCCTCCTAAGCCCCTGTTTTTTATATACATTTCAAACGAAGCGCGAATATCCCGCACTCCTTGCTCGGTCCAAGGATGTTTATATGTACCTATATCGAATGTACGAATACCTACTAATATGTACCGAGCCAGACGTTTATCTAGAAGTAATACAACATTTATTTATTATAACGTGTCGTACGTGACAAAAGTTTTCTTACCTCTTGCGATCGTTGACCCTCGATTCCCTTTCCCGTGACACCAAAATCGTTTTCGTTTCATTAATTTATTATTATTTTCATTATTATTATTATTCATTAATTTATTATTATTTTCATTATTATTATTATTCATTAATTTATTATTATTTTCATTATTATTATTATTATTCATTTATTCATTATTTATTTTTATTTTTTAGGGATTATCGAATATTGAGTGCACAAGTCGATCGTTGTTTGTCAGACGTTTTTCTTTTTTTATTTATCTTCACACTTAATACTTCGCGAAGGCAACGATGATGTACAAAAATATGTTGTGCGAGACAGCGTGAGTCTTTTTTTTTTTTTTTTTGTTAACAAGGAATGTCGAAGTAGAGAGCCACGTAGGAACATTTTTTGCAACTCGAACGGGCCGCCAAATAGGATCCGTTCGCTGCTTTCGTCTCTATCCGCAAACTATGGTAACTCGTGGACTCATTTTCGTAGACTCGTTGAAAACGATGGAAATTCTCGAAGTGGATGGAATCGACAAACGGATGTACGGAAATATATCTATTTTTTTTTGGTAAGACAATTGTCGAACTGTAATGAAAAAAAACGATGTTCCGTGTGTTCCTTTTTTTTTCACAGGGGAAAATTGATTGTATCGCTTCAATCGAGTTTCACTGTGGAAATAATTGAATTAGAGTTAAGAGCCTTTTGTAAAGCCTCAAGCTCGTGAATTCGATACGCTGATTAGAGTGGAAGTCGAGATTCCCGAAAAAAAAAGCTTCAACACGGCCTTCCGCAAGGAAAACAGAACACAAGTTGTCGACGAAAAAAAAAAAATCTTACATTCGATATAATAACCTAAATAAAACGAATGATATACAAATCTTTACGAGGATTCCTCGCAGGGGATCCCCGTGATATAAATACGTGAGTAACCGACTTGACGCGCGCTTTGGGAGCTGGGAAGAAAAATCTCCAGCCACAGTCGGGCAAACGAGGTTACACTAAAGCTGCTAAACCGATAAAAAAAGAGATAAATATTTGCTCGCGATTCGTGATTTCGCCCGGGACATCCGGACTCTGCAGAAGCGCGATCGAAGGACTTCGAGTCGACAGTCTCTTTTTTTTTTCATTTCGATAAAATCCCATTTTTGCTTCGATCCCGTTACGCCTCGACGGATCTTTGCTCGTCGAGGTGTCGTAACGCTTTTTTGCTGTTCTCCACGAATTCCTGAAGAATAAAAATAAAATCTCGAGTCAATTTCGCCTCGACAATTTTTACGAAATGAGTCGAGGGATTTTGCGACAATTAATTTTCACTCACCATGAGTCCTCGGCTCATGTAGTAAGGACGACTTATTCCGTCGTTCTTCGTGCAATCCTCGCAGAAGCAGATGAAAATCGTGTCAATGATCATCTGTAAAAAAATAAAATAAAATAAAATCAACGTTCGATCGAGTGAGAAGGACGAATATTCGAAGATACGAGAAATATTTTTTCACCTCGTAGATAGATATGAAGCAGTGAGCGACGAGAAAAGCGAGCATACCCGCCAATGTTATTGGTACCCATGGATGATGCAATCCATGTTTCTTCTAGAAAAGATTTTTCCTAAATATAGCCGATTCCGTTTGACAAATTGTGGTATTAAAATAATAAGGGTGGACGAGAGTTTAAAAAGCCTTTGGGATGATAAATCGATAAGTCAACGATTGAGTAAAATTTCATCCTCGGCTTAATTTTCACTCGCGCGAAGCTGGTTCGACGAATAAAAATATCACAATGTTGAAGTTTGCATCGTTGGAATGCAACGAAATTCAGAAAAAAAATGTAATTAAACCAAATGATGAAATTAGGTATAAAAACTCATCATATCAATTAGTTCCTATGCTGACTTTTCACACTTAATTTCATCATTTGGGTCACGTAGAATTAAATCTTTTTTCTGAATGTCGTTGCATTCCAACGATGCAAACTTCAACATCATAAAATATCACGTCTCGCCTTGAAGCGACCAACAGCGCGTTCTTCATACCTGCATCATGTAAACTCCGGCTACGACGGTGAGCGCAACGACCAGCACTTTGCCTAGGAAGAGCACAAAGTCCCCGACGCTATTGATAGCCGCTACGCGTAGAATATTGTTCGAAAGGGCCTGAAAAGCTTTTCTACCGCCTTTGCAAAAGCTGCATCCGTAAATAGCTGTAAACGATTCGTATAAAAAAATTAACCAAGAAAATAAATGAATTTTTTTTTAACTACGAAAAATTCAATCCGTTGCTTCACACTCTCTCCGTAGACGATAATTGTTTTTTTTTAGATATTCACCAGTCTCGATGTAGGCGTTTCTGGTGAGAAATTTCAGCGCGCATTCGAAGCACCACAGGCAACACTGACAGCACCAGAGGATTCCCCGAGCGCAGTCGTTCTCGAGGCCCTTCAGGCGATTTTGAATGAACGCGAATATCGCGCGTACCAATCGCACGAATCCGATAACCAGACCACCGAAAGCCACGGTGCCCAGATGAAAGCGAACCAAGGTGTACGAGCTGCGCGTCACGGCCAACGAGAGTCTCTTCTTGTCTCTGTGAAATAAACGGAAGAGAAACAATTAAATAGAAAACATTGAAATCGATACATTTGGCGTTCGCGACGTGTTTTCTCAGATAATTTGAATTACAAATTTTCGATTTATACGACATTTTAGAGGATACGTGAGATCGGCAAAAAAAGAAAAATTTTGACGTTTTCAAAGTTAAGACTTGCCAGATTTACATTAAGGGAACCGCATCTAATTGCAAGAAGTCTTATTCGAAAGAGAAAAAATATATATATATAAAAAAATATCAAATCTGTCGATAACGTGTCGGTCGCTGCAAGCAATTTTTTTTCTCCATGCACAATGATGCACAATGGATGAATGTTTTACCTTGTAAAAAACCAGCGAGCCACCGCGCCAGCCACGACCATGTGTTGACAACCCAGGAAGAATTCGCACATCACAAAGTACATGAAGAGGTTGTACCACCTGGCAGTCTGCGATAATACATCGCGTTAGTTATATGCGGAGAAAGTGCGTAAGTCGCAATTATGTTGAAGTTTACATCGTTGAAATGCAACGAAATTCAGCAAAAAAAAAAGATTAACCCAAACGATTGAATAATAATTTAATTACTAAATAATGATTTAATTATTGAATAATAATTTAATTGCTAAATAATGATTTAATTATTAAATAATGATTTAATTATTAAATAATGATTTAATTATTAAATAATGATTTAATTCATAATTTCATCATTTGGGTTAAATAGAATTAATTTTGTTTTTTCAATATTCTTTGCATTCCAACGATGCAAACTTCAACACAATAAATCGCATTCGTCGCATTGCCACGGAAATTATCTTACGATAAGAACAGCGTCCTTTTTGTAGTGAAGATGATTCTTCTTGTTCTTGTACAAATCGCCGGCGCTCTCGATCCAAAGCATAAAGTAGACCCAAGCAACGAGGGACAGGCCAATTATTAGATACGTCTGTGAAAAAGAAGAAAAAGCAATAATTTCAATTTATCGGAAAAAATTGTGCGGGAGCTAATTGACGCGACGAAATATCTGCTTCATTGGTCATAACGTTTCTTTGACGGGGCCGTTGGGAAATTGGCCCGGTTGAATAATTCCGATAAAAACGCGATAGAAATAATCAAGCCGGGATCCCCGCCTGGATTTACGCGTTTCATTCGCTTCCACGGATTTTTGTACGACTATTTTCGCCGGGCCATTCACCACTCTCGCGTTTCTTCCGTCTCTCCGAATCTCGCGTGAATCTCAAATCACCGTCCGCGGGTTTCAATCGTCGCTCGACGAGAAAAGAAATTAATTCTTACGTAAACCGGCTGAAGCAACAAGGCTGGCATCGCGTACACCGCTTTTCCTGCTTCTCTGAACAGCTGAACCACCAGAGCGATTCTTTTTCGCATAACCAGCACGACGAGAACGACGACAACCTGAAACGAAAGTTTGGTTTGCAAAAAAGCTTCACGTATACTTTAAGGTAGTCTACGACCAATATTAATTTCGCATTAATTCGAGGAATATGAGAGAGAATTGCAAACGCTTCTCGATGGTATAAAAATCGGAAAAAATTCATGTTCATTTTTTTTTCATGCGTTTTTTATGGGAAAAATATGTGAAAATTCAAGATGAACACTAAAATCTGAAAAAAAAAAAAAAAAAAAAAAAAAAAAAAAAAAAAATCATACGTATTCAGAAAAACGAAGGAATCATTTTCATGAAAAAAAAATTGGGTCGTCGAAATATTTGTTAAGCTATTTTTCTTCCATCAATTTGTTAATAACATTTTCGAATTATTATTATGCAAAATTAATCTTTTCAGTACCTTTAATGTGCACGAATTTTTTCAGATTTTTATACGACCAAGAAGTGTTTGCAATTCTCTCTCATATTCCTCGAATTTATGCGAAATGAATATCCGCCGCAAAGCCTAATTTAATCACACGTTTTTGTGATCGACATACCGCGACGATGGTCATCAGGATCGCATAGATCATGTAGGAAGTGACGCTCGAATCTTCCTCGTGAACAATTTGATGCGAGGCGACGGCTTTTTTTTCCTGGTACCAGGCCATCCTAAAAATGTAACAAAATATCGTTAAATACGCGTTACAAGATTTCAGTGGAATTTCGAAACAAAAAAAGAACACTTAAAGCGCAAACTATTTACCAGAAATAAATAGTACCTCCGATCGACACGACGACCGAGGCTGACAAAATGATGTAGATGATCCATTGAACGATGTAACGAAAAGCGACGAGGATTCCGAGGGAAATTGCTGCGCAAACGTCGAAATGGTAATTGAATAACACGCCAATTATGGTTTTCGAATTGTTCGACCGATCGGCCGGACGGTTTGATTCCACGCCAGGTAAACTACGAGCAATACGTACCGAGAGCAATTAGCAACAGGTAAACCAGCTCGCGCCAGGCGATGCTCAGATCCCGTGAAGCTTCCTACAACAGACACGTTTTTACACGTCGATTTTGCGTCACACTTTCTTAAACCCGATATTTCTTGTAACGAGCTGTTTTAGCGATTACTCCAAATCCAGAAAAAAATTAATCACCATTGAATCGTTAATTAATAGGATTTGGTTGAATTCAAACGGTCAGAAATATCGTGTTTATGCTTTTCTTCTTGGCGATGATTTTCCAAAACTTACGTAGAAGAAACTCTGCAGTCCCAGTGACTTTATAACGGAATTTGCGCTCTCGGTTATTTTCTTCGGGACGCAACGATTGAGGAAGGCGATGCTAAATTTTCAGAAAAATTAATTATTTATTTAATACGGTTGAAAAAAAAAATCTTGAAAGTTGTTAAAAAAAAATGACTCACTGATCTTCAGCGGTGGAGCAATTTTTCACGCATTCTCGAGACTTGACTCCATCGGGTCCGACGTTAACGAGGAGTTTACTAGACGAATTAATGTCGATTGTTAATTAATTGAAGATTAAATCAATTTTTTTTAGAGATTGAGTGAAATTAATCGCTAACGTTAGGTGCGTCATGTCGGCTCCTTTGCAGGCGAACAACGGATTCTTCTCCGGAAGAGTTTTTCGACCGCAAACGTTCGCGCAATCGTCGTAGCCATTGATGACTCGATGAATGTCGCCCTTTTTAATCGCCGTCGTCACGAAGAAGCCCTGAAACAATAAATAAATATTTATTCAATTAAAAAAACATCGATTTTTATCGAGTTTATTTTTTGCCGAATTTTTATATTATTATACGTCAATGACTTACGAAGCCCCCTATAAGAAGGATCAGGATGATCAAGGCGATTATGTCCGTACATGATCTGTCGGTCGTGAAAACTTTCTCCGGTTCACCGAGCGAAGGTTCCTCTTGATCCGGTGTCTAAAAATCGAAAGCTGATTATTAGTCCACATAAACAAAAATAAAATGTCGTCACTTACGAATTAAATTGTAAATTCTACTGCATTTCGACGCATTATTTTCTAACCATGCAAAAGTGTCTCATCGATCGACTTCGACGGATCTAATGACGATGATGATCGAGAAAACGTAAAAACGTCGATCTACGTTAAGTGAGTAAAATATTTAGTGTTAGAGGGTAATTTTTTTTTTTTTTTTTACGTGGATCAAGCGCAGAGCATAGACGTTAACGAGGGAATAGTGCCTATTGATTACTTTGCATTACGTGAACATCTCGTGACTGGGAAAAAAAAAATTGCATAAAATTCACACAGTGCCCTCGTATAACGTGAATTCTCTTACCACGGGTACTACCTTCGACACCGCCGCCTCGTCTGAGCATCCGCAGCAGCCCATTCTGGATATCAGAAGCCGAGAGGACAGCCAGGATGCCCGGAAGTTCCTGGGTATCTCAGTCGTGCGCAGCGGCTCAGCGCATTCGGATGGCTTCGGTTCTCCGGCCGGAGGTGCCCGCGAGGTATCTGAAACCAAATAATTTTCTTTTAATTTATTTATTTAAAAAAATTATTTATCATACAAATCATTTTTAATTTTTTTAAAATTTAACAAAATAATTTATCAAACAAATAATTTTTCTAATTTTTTATTTTTTTAAATAATTTATCAAACAAATATTTTTCTAATTTTTTATTTTTTTTAAATAATTTATCAAACAAATAATTTTTATTTATATATTCAAAAAAATGCTTAAAATTTCTATTTTTTATACATTTAAATATAAATATTTTTCAAATTATTCTAAGAATCCTCCGCCAGTTCCTTTCGCCACGAACATTCGACGTCATGCGAGTCCCTCGGCGGAAAATTATTTGCAGAGTATCGGACAAATCGATACCGGTATTTCCCCGCAATGAATTATCGCAATTGAGCTCTCGTGACTGACGTGTTCGACGTTACACGTATCCGCTGCAGATTTTTATTCCAGGCTGACGGTGGATCCGGCATCTCATTATGCACGAGTCTCGCGGGAACCCGGAAGGCGCGCGCGAGAGACCGAACGACGAATCGATCCGCCATCGAACAAACTCGGTGGACACGCGATTGTGCCCATATACTGGCGAGCATCCAGTGCGCACTGTGTGCATACGGCCACTGCAGCGAGCGCGACACGCGGATGGTTTTCTCTCTCTGTGTGTATGCAACTCGAGCCTGCGGTCCGTAGCAACGCTCTGTTTTTGCCCGCCACGATGTACTTGTATCTTCGCGGTGCATCGATGAGCTCATTCTGTCTCCTCACCTATTTATACGTTCTATAAACGGTGCAGTGAATTAGCCACACTGACAAACGGCTGTTGGCATATGTTGTTTCTAATTTTTTTTTATTTCTTCAAAAATTCTTTACATAACAATTAATTAAAATTAATTCTTCGAAACAATTAATTTAAATTAATTATTCGAAATAATTGATTTAAATTAATTATTCGAAATAATTGATTTAAATTAATTATTCGAAACAATTAATTTAAATTAAATCTTCGAAGCTATTAATTTTTAAATATCTAAGAAAATTCAATAAAATAAAATTTAATTATTTACAAATGATTAGTTAATTTTAATTAATTATTTTGCGAAATTTACCGTCCCGATTTTTAATAATAAAAAAACTTTACAATGAACAAAAATTATTTTATTTAACGAGGCTGCTGCTGTTAGCTTTTCCACTTCTCTTTCAGGGCGCCTCTGAATTTCCTGCACGAATCTTTTTAACAGAGATCGTTGCGACTGTCGAACCATCGAAACTCATGAATGTTTTAATGAATTTAATAAATCTTTTTTTAATTCAATAATCAATGAATGAATGAATTCAATAATCTTTTACGTAATTTTTATTTATTAAAAAAAAAATAATAATAAATAGTAAAATAAATAAATAATCTTTTTTTAAGTTTTATTTGATTTATTATTTAAAGAGTACGTTCATTTGGATACCATAAAATTTCTACACAGCCACAAACATGAGGGCGCCGACCACTGTACGACGGCCAATGACTGGCACGTACATCCGTCGCCTGCCGGGGAAGCCGAGCGACACGAGAGCACTTTTCGCATTTTACGCGAATGCTGCCACACTCGACTATTACACAGAGGGATTATGCAAGCGTATCGTGTTGCAACGAGGAGAAGGAATTGTGCGAAGCACGACACGCGTATCCGTATCTCTCGTGTCCGTAAAAATGATTTACGAGATATATAATTTCGCGGGTACCAATTCATGTTATTATTTTTTTTTTCTTTTTTCTTTTTTCTTTCGAATAGGCAATAATGTCGAGTGTCGAGTGTCCCGTGTCGATGGATTACGACGTGAGAGTGATGAAAAAAAAAAATGGTATATCAAAATGATCGCTAACGCGATTACCTGGTAAGGGAAAACATTTCGTGCAGCCAGCAGCAATGTAGAAAAGTATGATGCTGAAGTTTCCATCGTTGGAATGCAACGAATTTCCGAAAAAAATTATAATTCTAATTAACCCATATTATGAAATTATGTATAAAAAGTCATTATAGCAATTAGTTGCCATGATGATTTTTTATACCTAATCTGATCATTTGGATTAATTAGAAATCTTTTTTTTTCTGAATTTCGTTGCATTCCAACGATGCAAACATCAGCATCATAGAAAAGTGCTGTGAGAGCACATAGCGTAAAAGCTCGAGAGTAAAAGTCTTTGAGCCTTAAGCATTTTCCCCTCACCCTCGAACGGCGACATTTATTCCCGGAAGACGAACTGCCAAAGTCGCGTAATCCGAAAACATACGAGTAACCTGGCTTCCCGTGAGCCACACTCGCACGGCTCGTTGACATCGCCTGACTTACGAGACGCTAACAGTTGTCCGTCATTGCAATTTATTTCGTCACGCCCAGTTTGCTTGTTCTTTTTTTTTTCTTTTCTCGGCCAAGGTTTCTCACGCACTTCGGGTATGAAATTAATTATATTGTGCGACGCGCGAGGAGTGGCCACGAAATATCACGGCCGAGACTCTTGGCGTTAACTTCACGTTCATTTAATTTAATTTCGCGCTCGACGTTTGTCGGGGTTGAATTAAAATTCGCGTCCATCATTTATCGCACTTTGATCGAGCCGTGCGGATTTTAATTATAAATTTGTTTATTTTAATTATTGGCCGCGAATTTGTCGGTCTAATTGATTGATTAATTGCTTAATTACGGAAATTGAAATTAATCGATGGTTTCGATATTCATTCCTTTGAGCGAGAACACAATTTTTTTTTACAGTTCTGTAAATGGTACCGCGATATATATTTTGCTTTCGCTTTTCTTTAAAGGAATTTATAATATGACGTTGAAGTTTGCATCGTTGGAATGCAACGAAATTCAGAAAAAAAATTAGTTCTAATTAACCCAATTAATAAAATTACGTATTAAAAATCATCATAGGAATTAATTGATGTGATGACTTTTTATACCTAATTTCATCATTTGGATCAATTTTTCTTTTTTAATTTTGAATTTATGTTTGAATCTTTTGCTTTGAATTTGTTTGAATTTTTTGTTTTGAATTTATGTTTGAATTTTTTGTTTTGAATTTATATTTTTATTTTTTATTTTGAATTTTTTTTTCTGAATTTCGTTGCATACCAACGACGCAGACTTCAGCATAATTTTCGAATAAAATTTATGTTCTTACGTTCCAGCCGCTTAAATCAAATTTTGTTTAAACAGTCTCGAGGACGAGTTTCAGATATCGGTGGAAGTATGAAATGGACGACAAAACCTGTAATGGGATCGTAAAACGTGGGTGGCGGATGCATCGGTCAACGTCAAATCGGTCCGGTTGAGTAATCGATGATAAACATTGGAGCGTCACCGCGATGACTCTTCCTCGTTATTGCATATCGATTCGACAAGAGCTTGAACACACGAATCGCGCGGAGAAAATTATAGTCAACGAGACTGCACGAGCCGAGGGGAGAAAAAAAACGCGCAATCGTACTTTGCGATCGTTTGACACACATTGTCCGCACGGCGAGCCGGGTCGCGAGCCTTTATGCCCCACGGAGGATAAACTGGGTTACTCGCGTCCTGAGAAAAAGCGGCGGTAAAAAATTAGAAAAAAAAAACTGGAGCTTCTATTGCACCGTGAAAGAATAAGAATTCATGGAACGAAAATACAGATACGATATTTTTTCGCACCTTCGACGCTGAAATATTCAATAAATAAAAAATATATATATAAATAAAAAATAAAATACAAATAAAATATTCGATATTTTTTTATTTATTTTTTCGAGGTTTATAAAACTCAGGTTTTATAAACCTCGCTTTTCGAGGTTTTTGCACCATCGACGCTGAAATATTCGATAAATAAAAAAAAAATATATATATAAAAAAAATAAAAAATAAAATACAAATAAAATATTGGATATTTTTGGATTTATTTCTTCGAGGTTTATAAAACTCAGGCTTATCACGTTAACACCGACATTTGAATTTTAATCGCGGTTTTGTTCTGGATTTAATTATGATTATTTCTTCGGAGTGTTTTGAGGCGATTTCGAATTTTCTTAAATTAAAAAACTGATTTTCGTCAACCATTTAAATTACAATCGTGTATTTTTTGTCCTGAAACTTAAATTATAATTTTTTGAGTATATCGGATGATTTGGGATTTTTTTTCGCACAAAGTTTATCCGCCTTTCGATGGTGGTGAAATATGCAAAGGGACAGAAAAATATGGTGTGCTCGAATTATTTCTACAGTCGAGCTGAGTCGCGGTTTGACGATTCTGAGAGCCTCTGTACCCGGTGAAATAGTTATCGGGAAGAATGCGGAGTCTCTCGTGACCACGTGGCAAAGCGCCGGGAATACCATATAATTTTTACGATCGGAACAGGAACACGCGAGAGAGATGAACTCGCGATGGCTCCGCGTCTATAGTTTAACGCTTTTATCGGTTTTGCTTCCGCGTGCGCCGTATGTGTAACGCGGTTAACATTCGGTTTCAGAATCTGGGTCGTCTCGCGGCGGTAAAATAATAAATAAATTCATCGTAAAATAAAATATTTTTCACGTTTTCGTACCACAGAATACAAAAAAAAAAAAAATCATTCAGCTGTTTGTTTTCTGACAAGTTTTCTGCTCCTGGAAATTCATCACTTTGCATGACTTAAAAAAAAAAAAATACTGATTTCATTAAAATTTGAATAATTCTAGTTTTTTAATTTGAATAATTCTAATTTTTTAATTTGAATAATTCTAATTTTTTAATTTGAATAATTCTAATTTTTTAATTTGAATAATTCTAATTTTTTAATTTGAATAATTCTAATTTTTTTATTTGAATAATTCTAATTTTTTAATTTTAATAATTCTAATTTCTTAATTTTAATAATTTTAATAATAATAATTAATTTTAAAGTATTTCATCCCCTAATGGGGGTGAAATCATTTTTTTTTTGTCACGCTCTTAATCGTTGCAATAATTTTTTATAGCCGGTATAATCATTTAGGTTTATTAATATTTTGTTTCTTTTAATTTCTTTGCATTGCAACGACGCAAACTTCGATGTCGTCACTTTACTCGCAGTTTCCTCGTTATTTTGTTACCATGATTGCCTGAAAAAGTCGATCTCACTGCTCGGCTTATTGACAAATAAGTTTCCCGCAAAAATATCAATCTTCGGATTTTCGTTCCGCACAATTTGCTTCGAGTTTTCGCATCTAACTATCTGTACTATTTATTTTCCGGCGTCTTTTCCTCTCATGCAAATTCACTATATTTTTCTTCCAGTTTTCTTGCTTACAGTTTCTTGTGTATTTTCCGGGAAAAGCCGATATCAGCGGTCGGTTTGTACCAGAAATAACGACGCGAATATTCTACACGAAAGAAAACGTGATATTTCGACTGTTCGCTTTTCCCTGAAAATCCCCGCACCGATTGCGACTCGATCCTCCGCGCATCCGGTCGACGCGACGATAAATAAGTCGCGCCAGATTTGCAAAAGCAGACGAGGTTGAAGTTTGCATCGTTGGAATGCAACGAAATTCCGAAAAAAAAACGAATTAATTCTAATTAACCCAAATGATGAAAATAGGTACAAAAAGTCACCGCAGCAACCGAGGGTACGAAAAAAAAAATCCTGCCCTTCGTAATTTAGGTTAATTGTAATTTTTTTTTTCTTCTAAATCTCGTTGCATTCCGAAAAAAAAAACGAATTAATTCTAATTAACCCAAATGATGAAAATAGGTACAAAAAGTCACCGCAGCAACCGAGGGTACGAAAAAAAAATCCTGCCCTTCGTAATTTAGGTTAATTATAATTTTTTTTTCTTCTGAATTTCGTTGCATTCCGAAAAAAAAAAACGAATTAATTCTAATTAACCCAAATGATGAAAATACGTACAAAAAGTCACCGTAGCAACCGAGGGTACGAAAAAAAAAATCCTGCCCTTCGTAATTTAGGTTAATTATAAATTTTTTTTTTCTTCTGAATTTCGTTGCATTCCAACGATGCAAACTTCAACATCGTAAAAGCAGATCTGGATCGACGCTAGGCGTATACTTGATTTAACCGACTGCACAAAGCGCAACGAGGAGAAACAAGCCTCGTGTGTTTACATCGAGAGTCCAGTTGATCCGTTGCTACGTAAACCCGATTGTGACTCACCGTTTAACGTTGACATCGTTAGAACTGCAATTTTCTCTCTGTGTATTCTCTGATCACTGCGACTCAAACGTCGACTCTTTGTGCCTTTTTTAATACGTAAAAAAAATAATAATCCACTGTTAAATTTTCAACAAAATATTCGTATACATTTTTTTTTTAAATAAATATTCGTAATATTCGTATTTCTTCGTTTCAGTGACGAAAAAAGCCTGACGAACGTCGACTCTTTGTGCCTTTTTTAATACGTAAAAAAAAAATTGTAATTCACTGTTAAATTTTCAGCAAAATATTCGTATAAAAAAATAAAAATAAATAAATATTCGTAATATTCGTATTTCTTCGTTTCAGTGACGAAAAAAGCCTGACGAACGTCGACTCTTTGTGCCTTTTTTAATACGTAAAAAAAAATTATAATTCACTGCAAAATTTTCAGCAAAATATTCGTACAAAAAAATAAAAATAAATAAATATTCGTAATATTCGTATTTCTTCGTTTCATTGACGAAAAAAAGCCCGGCGACGTGCGTAGCCCTCGAAGGTACGGAAAGCGACTGGAGAAGCGTTTCCCGTTGTTGCGTGTTGGAAATTCGAGTGGCTCGAATATCCCGAACGAAGGGAGTAGACGGGCACGAAGTGCAGGTAACGCTGGGTCGCTCTCGTGTTTATTCGTTGCAGGGCCCCAGGAGTCCGGACACCTGCTACCCGTTTGCAGGAAACGCGCACGGGAACCCCCCAAACATGCCCCCCCCCCACCCCCTCCCTTTCCCATCTACCGTGCTACCCGATTCACCGACGGTCGTTGCCACCCTCGTAGCTCGAATCCGACGATCGCTGTGGCGATACAACTACCGCCCCCCTCGTTCCAGATACTTCGCGTTTTATATACCCGGTTCATGTAGCACGACTTGATGTACGCCGGATTGAACTATCACGGCGCATCAGACCGGGTCAGGCGTTCATTTATTCATTGCGATCTACCATTTTTAGTGTAGTCGGACTTTTTGGTTTAATTGAAGACATAAATTTTATGTGATGGTCCTTTTTGTAAAAAAAAAAAAATTCTAGTTTTTTAATGTGATTGAATTTTGTTTTTTTTTTCACGTAAAATTTTATTTTAGTATTTATAAAATGTGATAGCACTGGGAGATAAAAAAAAATGTTGTCGTTTAATGAAAAACGAAAAAAAACAAAAAATTATGAAGAAAAAGTCGTGAATTCGTGCAGTCGAATTTTATGTCATGGCCCTTTTTGAAAAAAAGAGAATTGCTAGTTTTTTTAATGTGATTGAATTTTTTGTCACCTGAAATTTGATTCTAGTATTTATAAAACGTGACACTACTGAGAGATAAAAAAAATTGTCGTTTAAAGAGAAACGAGAAAAAAACATTGCTAATTTTTTAATGTGATTGAATTTTTTTTTTTTTTCATCTGAAATTGATTTTAATATTTATAAAACGTGATACGACCGAGAGATTAAAAAAAAATATTGTCGTTTAAAGAAAAACGAAAAAAAACTACTAGTTTTTTTTAATGTGTTTTAATTTTTTTTCACCTAAAATGGATTTTAATATTTATAAAACATGATACCATCGAGAAATTAAAAAAAATATTGTCATTTAAAGAAAAATGAAAAAAAAAAAAACAAAAAAAATTACAAAGAAAAAGTCGTAAATTCCGCCACGACGAGTCACACCCAAAAGCCGCATATTTCGCCGAGGTCACCGCGAAACGACCCCGAGTGACTGGCGCGGGGTTAACGTTGTTAATTACTTCTTTGAGCGGTAATTATTCGTCCTCGACGTTATTCTCGACGCTCCGCAGCCGCAGAAAATCGGGAGTGGCCAACGAACGTGAATAATCTTCTCTAAGTGGACTAATTGGTGGTGTATGTTATCCGAGCCCCGTTGATTTCTTTCCTCGCTGATAAAGCGAGCCGCGAGCACGACGCGTGCTCGAGCCTGCGTACAATTCCGCTTCCTATCGCCGCGCGCCGAGAGCGAGCAACAAGCGCGTAATCTCGCTGCTCGCGAGGCCCCTAAACAATGGCAAAAGTGAACCTGGCAACCGACCATTAGACTCCGACTCTAACGGCATCGCCAACTCGCGGTGCGCTCGAAACTCGTAACACGGAAAATTCAACGGAGCGTCTGCCACAATATTGTATAACTAGGATATACAGGACAAAACACGTCAGATCGGCCACCCCAATTTTTTCGTGTCAACGAAACGTCCTCAAATTTTTTTCAGGGTGTTGGAACGATCGAATACCAAAAATGCTGTCGAAGAAAAAAACGTAGGAATTTTTTTCAGATTTTTTCGTCTTGCGTTCCAAAAGTTAGAAATATTCTAATTAACCCAAATGATGGATTTAGGTATAAAAAATCATCATAATATAACTAGAATATACAGAACAAAACACGTCAGATCGGCCACCCCAATTTTTTCGTGTCAACGTAACTTCCTCAAATTTTTTTCAGGGTGTTGGAACGATCGAATACCAAAAATGCCGTCGAAGAAAAAAACGTAGGAATTTTTTTCAGATTTTTTCGTCTTGCGTTCCAAATGTTAGAAATATTCTAATTAACCCAAATGATGGATTTAGGTATAAAAAATCATCATAATATAACTAGAATATATAGGACAAAATACGTCAGATCGGCCACCCCAATTTTTTCGTGTCAACGAAAAGTCCTCAAATTTTTTTCAGGGTGTTGGAACGATCGAATACCAAAAATGCTGTCGAAGAAAAAAACGTAGGAATTTTTTTCAGATTTTTTCGTCTTGCGTTCCAAATGTTAGAAATATTCTAATTAACCCAAATGATGAATTTAGGTATAAAAAAGCATCATAAGAACCAATTGCTACGATGACTTTTTATACCTAATTTCATCATTTCATCATTGGAAAATTATGTTGAAGCATCAAATTCAAATTATGTTGAAATTATGTTGATTATGTTGAGCATCGTTGGTATGCATCGAAAATCAGAAAAAAAAAATACAAAGTAAGAAATAAAAATATAAATTCAAAATAAAATAAAAAATAAAAAATAATGTAAAAATATAAATAAAATAAAATTACCCAAATGATGAAATTAGGTATAAAAAGTCATCATATCAATTAGTTCCTATGATAATTTTTTATACGTAATTTCATCATTTGAGTTAATTAGAATTAATTTTTTTTCTGAATTTCGTTGCATTCCAACGATGCAAATTTCAACATCATAAAATTCAGGTGGCCGACTTGACGTGTTGCGCCCCATAGATTTTAATAATATTCGCACGTGTCGACAGCGAGCGCGCACAAAGCCACGAGCGTGTGGTGGGCCACTCCCAAACTTCGTGTGACGAGCAAACATGTTATTCGTTGAGAGTTGATACGATCTCTCGCGGAGTCTCCGAACGACCATTTGTGTTGTGTGCCCCGGCTTCGCTAATGCATTTCGACGAACGCCTGTTAATTAATTCACTCATCGACGCGTACGAATGACGCTGGAATGACTTGTCTCTCGAAAGGTCAGGAGAATTCCGATGCCGCAAATAACCGAAACCAGAATTCGTGCGAAAAATGTTTTCGAACCATTTTTCGAGGGTTCTG
This sequence comes from Pimpla rufipes, assembly GCA_963932165.1. Classification (NCBI taxonomy): domain Eukaryota; kingdom Metazoa; phylum Arthropoda; class Insecta; order Hymenoptera; family Ichneumonidae; genus Pimpla; species Pimpla rufipes. Next base: position 24,544,765 of record OZ010633.1, on the reverse strand, counting down.
AGGCGCAGCAATTTTTAATAGAAATATTTAAAGCTGAAAGTTGAGTTGCGTTTTTCGCGAAAAAAAAGTTGGATTTGGCAAAGTTCAAACTTTACGAAATCGACAATTTTTTCTTTCTCGATTTCGTAAATTGTGGTACGTTAATTTCACGTTAATTTACATGAATTTCATTTCATTTCACGTTCTAATTTTGATTCGAGCCACTACGTCAGCTAGTTCTTGTATACATCATAATTTTCAAACACACAATTGCATCGTTGGAATGCAAAGAAATTCAGAAAAAAATTAATTCCAATTAACCCAAATGAAATTACGTATAAAAATCATCATAGGAATTAATTGATACGATGACTTTTTGTACCTAATTTCGTAATTTGGGATCATGTTGAAGTTTGCACCGTTGGAATGCAACGAAATTCAGAAAAAAAAAAAATGAATTCCAATTAACCCAAATGATAAAATTCGGTGTAAAAAGTCATTAGGATAATTATTTGCTATAGTGACTTTTTATACCTAATTTCATTATTTGGGTTATTTAGCCTGATTTCTCTTTCTGAATTTCGTTGCATTCCAACGATGCAAATTTCAACATTACAATTTGGGTTAATTAGAATGTTTTTTTTTTCTCAATTTCGTTGCATACCAACGATGCAAATTTCAACATTATAATTCGTGTTATTTAGAATGATTTCTTTTTCTGAATTTCGTTGCATTCCAACGATGCAAAGTTCAACATAATGTTATTTCGAGTCTTGGAGTGCCAAACGACTGTGCCCGATCGTCGATTCGCAAACCCGAGCGATCCAAACAAACCCCGGGCTCTTTTGTGCGCCCCGACATCCACAGTTATATATACGGAATGCACGCGGGGAGAGAGTTTGCTTTCGCGCGGGCTCGCAGACCGCAGACGATTGCGGGCGAATGATTCACGCGTACGAAAATCGCGGGCGGTGTCCGGCCGCGGATCGAGGTCATAACCGCAGCAGATGCGTGCGCGCTTGACACCTCGAATTTGCACTGACTCGCGAAACTTGTTGATCAGAGGACAAATAATTGCGCCGCTGTCGCTGTCACACAGGACGAATGGCCACAACCGCGTATTGCTGCGCGACCATCGAGTGGCCGACGATAAACGCGCGTATAGAGCGCTTCTGTCAACTCGCCGCGCGTTTCATTCACCGGGGCCTTTGAGTGATATACTTTGGATCGAGCGAGTCAAAAGAGTCACTAGCGTGATAATCGTGGATACACCGAGCGACACGGGAAACATGATGTTCAAATTTGTATCGTTGGTATGCAACGAAATTGAGAAAAAAAATTCTGATTAACCCAAATTATAATGTTGAAATTTGGATCATTGGAATGCAACGAAATTGAAAAAAAAAAAAAAAACAAATAATTCTACTTAACACAAATGATGAAAAAATGTAAAAAGTGTAAAAAATCAACTTAGGAACTAATTGATATCATGACTTTTTACACCTATTTTCATCACTTGGGTTAATTAGAATTAATTTTTTTTCTTTGTACCTCAGATAATTATCTGAAGTACAAATATAAAAAATAAAAAAAAATATTTTTTGTTGATTATTATAAATTGAAATTGACTGATGAATATTTCTTGTTCCATATTGCTTTTTGCTCCTCCTATATTTGTACTTCAGATAATTATCTGCTCCTTGTTTATTTGTACCTCAGATAATTATCAGAAGTCAGTTGCATTTATAATAATAAATACATTTTTTTTTAAATTTATAAATAAATAAAAATAAAAAACAAGATACAAAATTGAAGAAAGATCGGTTGTTGCATCGAATTTTAAATTCGATTTTAAATTCGAACTGTAGCATATATTTTTTTATATATTTGATATACATATTTTTTTTATATATTTTTTTTTTCACTTATTCAACATCCAGCGGAGAAAAACACAATCGAAATTTAAAAAATATAAACATCATTGTATTTATTACATACGCACTCGAAAATCCTTGACCCCCGAATTTACTTTTGAGCCAAGCAGTCCCTTTAAAAAAAAAAGATCCATTTAGCCCCGGGGAGTGCGGCGAACGCGCGCCATCCGAGAGTACAAGAGCGATGTCGCTCTCGTTACGTATAATCGCCGGGGAGCCGTGGGTAGAATTTCCCATTAGCCGAATCACCGAGGTCACATTTGTTATCCGTGCCTCGATTTCAGCAGTTTAATGCGTGGTCTGATTCGTCACAGTCGCATCCACTTAAGCGCCAATGTACAGAAGACAAAAAAAAGCGAGAGAGAGAGAGAGAGAAAAAAAATAACGTGTAAAATCGTAAGCCAACTACGAGATTACTTTGTATTCGTGGCGTTTCCGCTGAGCTGATTCTCAGAAAATATTCTGAGTCACGCGCTGCGAGTTTCTCTATCTCTCTTTCTCTCTCGACGCGGGTGACGCTTGTGCAGATATTCGCCTCCTCCGTGACAGAAATAAAAGTGCGTGCACGTTGTTGCATAACCCCCGAGGAGGAATAGGAGGAGCCGTCCGTGAGTGTAGGACGTGATCCCGCGCGTAGAACGGGATTACAAACAAAGGGCGAGCGCGAGGCACGAAAGTGAGGGGGGCGGATGATGTTGAAGTTTGCATCGTTGGAATGCAACGAAATTCAGAAGAAAAAAAAATTAATTCTATTTAACCCAAATGATGAAATTAGGTATAAAAAGTCATGATATCAATTAGTGCCTATGACGATTTTTTTACACTTAATTTCATCATGTGTGTTAAATAGAATTAATTTTTTTAAATTAATTCTAATTAAAACAAATGATGAAATTAGGTATAAAAAGTCATGATATCAATCAGTACCTATGACGATTTTTTTTACACTTAATTTCATCATTTCTGTTAAATAGAATGATTTTTTTTTTCTCTGAATTTCGTTATTACAACGAAAATTAACGAAAATTAATTCTAATTAAACCAAATGATGAAATTAGGTATAAAAAGTTATGATATCAATCAGTGCCTATGACGATTTTTTTACAGTTAATTTCATTATTTGTGGTAAATAGAATTAATTTTTTTTTCTCTGAATTTCGTTGTATTCCAACGATGCGGACTTCAACATCATGGAATATTGTGATTTTTTTTTTTATTCCACGGCCATGCTGATCGAGTTAATACGGGTGTTCGATGGCGGAGCCCGTGGCGAGGCGGTCGGCTTCACCGCGTCGAGGGCACGCGGTGCACTTGGCGAGAGAGAGAGCGGGAGCACGATGCAGGGACGAAGGAAGGAACGAAGAGGTCGTTGGAACCCTCCGCACGCGGCCAGCCAAGATCCCCAGCCGCGCGCCAGCCGATACCCGAGAACTCTCCTCGTCTCTGCTATTCGCACCACTCTTTTCACTACAACGCGCTGATTCGCTTACATTCTTAGCCTTTGTATTCATTCGCAATTCTTCGCTGGTATCAAACTAAATAAAGTGCCACGATAATTTTGTTTAATAAATTTGGTTAATCATTATTATTATTTACGAATAATAAGTTTATTACAGTTTTTATTACCGACTGCGGTATTAAGTGATAAAAAATGTTAGGTCAATAACGCAGCTGAAGTCAGTTGGCACATCACGTATTTATATCTATTAAACTTAAATTTGAAGAATAATTCAACAAGTCGTCATCGACAGAAAATCTCCGCAGTCGTAAGTGGGATAAGATCGTAAATTGCTTTTTTTGTTGCAGGAACGTTGCAACGATTTCTCGATCAGCTGCGTTAGAGATCGTTTCGCTACAAGGTTATATCGCTACGTTTTCGCTCGGCCACTGGATGTGGCTGCGAGTGTGACGCGCGTTTCACGCGACTATCCGGCGTTGACTTGGCTCATGGAACTTCTTCGTTCTATTTTTAAAGATCTAGACACAGAAAATTTTCGGCGACAGATCGAGAAGGACATCTCGGTTGTCGAGGTTTTTGCGCCTGCCGGTTCGGCAGGAAAAAATCGAAACGACCGCGAGGAACTGGGTCAATTTCACTGAGGATTTTTCGAGCCGCAACGGCTCAAGATAACCCGGACGTCGCGCTTTACCTCCGACCTTGACGCCGATCTCGCGTCTCCGCCAGCAGCGTAGAGCCGACTTTTTCGGGACTCTCGGATCGAATATCAGTTTCCACAACGCGTGCCAAGTTTTATAAAAAAAATAAAAAATAAAAATAAATATATCTCGTAAAAATATTTTACATATATTTTTATATATTCAAAAATAAAAATAAATATACCTCGTAAAAATATTTGAAATATATTTGTATATATTCAAAAATAAAAATAAATATATCTCGTAAAAATATTTTAAATATATTTTTATATATTCAAAAATAAAAACAAAAATATAAAATAAAAATAAATATACCCACTCACCGTTTTATAATCCCACAAAACCTCTCGCCGCTCGTAACGTCGTAACGAGAATCAACAGTGTCACAAAAATCCCCGTAATCACTCGCACAATCGTCACCAAAGAGCACAATCTTTTTTCTCCCTAAATCCCCGATAACGCGATAACTCGTTCGAACGCAGCACGAAAACCCGTCGATCTCGGGCAATTATATCACTGTTAAAAAAAATTGGAACTTTTTATTCATAAACTGCTGAATCAAATGCAATTAAATGCATTAAATGAATTAAATGCAAATCTACAATTGTGAAATAAAATGAATGTACTTTTACAATAAAAATGCAGCGAATATAAAAATTTAAGGACTTTTACACAAAAAAAAAAAAATGTCAATCACTGTGCCATATATTAATTTTCGATTGCATTACTACATTAAATTCAGTATACACAAAAGCGTATGAATAAAAACTTCCAGTACCGAAGATTAAATTTCAACTTGATTTTTCTCACACTTTATATATTTTCACTCAACACGTGAGTCACTCATCGCGTAATAATATCTTTTCGCGGAAACTGTCATACCGACGATCGCGACACTCTCGTAATTCCGCTCAACATCTGCTTCACTCCGATGTTCGACACGGCGAATAAATGTTCTCGCACTAATTGCGGTGTTAAGCCGCGCGGTATATTGAGAGTCGGAGAGAAGCGCGAGTCGCAGCGTCGCGCCTCGCACGCACCACTGACAATGAGCCGACTGTGAGCCGCGGCGCGCGCGCGACTCCGTTCGCTCTCTCCGTTCGTTCGTTGTGTTTAGTTCTACCGGCCCGCGGGGACAGGACTAAACGTGTCGTGTGTACGTACGGAACGTAGGTACGCGTGCACCTAACCGAGAGAGAGAGCCGTGCAGTGAAATCTACAGTGCCGCGCGTGTTCGCTACATAAAACACAAAGAGAGAGAGAGATAGATAAATAGATAGATGTATATATATATATATAGAGAGAGAGAGAGAGAGATAAATAGATAGATATATATATAAAGAGAGAGAGAGATAAATAGATCGATATATATATATATATATAGAGAGAGAGGGAGAGAAAGAGAGAGAGGAGGAGGCAAAGCAGCGAGTTTCGAGCGTGCTGGGTGAGAGTTCCACGCGCGCTTCGCGGAGGTCGCGTAGTCGCTGCCGTGGACGCCGAGCCGCGAGGAACAACACAGGACGCGTTTATGCCTGCTCTGCGCGGCCCGAGTAAGTATGTGAACAAATAAAAACTCGGTGAGCTCTGCTCGCAAACTGCGGTTGCGCTTGGCACTCGAACACCGCAGCGGCCTCGGTTTATCTTCTTTACGGACTCTCGATTAGAGCTATCTTTGAGTCTTTTTTTTTTACGGTTTGTTTTATATCATTTTTACACTTTGACACCGAGGCGTTTATTACATTTTTTTGACGCGGGTTTATCCGGCAGTCGGCTGTGAGTATGTAGATAGTTTTTTTTTTTTCTTTTGTCGTTGAGAGATTTGCGAATTACTTGATGTACGTACCGAGAGTTGACGAGAAGAAACACGAGAGAATACTGCGAGACGTTGGACTGCGCGAGACGCGAGCGCGGCGCTCGCGTCTCTCGGGTCTTTGTACCTCGCGGCCGGGGATACCCGACCTAGAGCACTACCCACCGCGCGCTTCGCAGTAGCAGCGCCGAGCGCGGCCGAGCGAGCAGCGACGCACGTGTGCAGAGCCAGTCGAAGTCGTGAGTCGTGAATAATCGCTCGCTCTCTATTCCCCCCGCGGAAAAGAAATATACACGAAAATATATCTGACATATAGAACTTTTCGCACGATAATACATTTTTCTTGCGTAGAATAAAATTAATAAATTACAAAATTACAAATTATTTATAGAGTAAAATTAATAAATTACAAAATTACAAATTATTTATATTGAAGAATTAATAAATCACAAAATTACAAATTATTTATATTGCAAAATTAATAAATTACTAAATTACAAATTATTTATATTGTCAAATTAATAAATTACAAAATTACAAATTATTTATATTACAAAATTAATAAATTACAAAATTACAAATTATTTATATTGTAAAATTAATAAATAATGAATTACAAAATAAATTCATAAAAATACAAAATGTATTTTTATTAATACAATAAAAAAACATTTTGAATATATTTTCGATATATCTTAGATATATTTTTCACTCGCGTATATTTCCTATAAATCCTAAAAAATATATCCGACATATAGAAGTTTTCGGACGAAATATATCTTGTATATATGGAATACATCTTTTATATATTTTGCATATATTTTATTTCCATCTGGGTATCTCTGTCTCTCTCTCTCTCGGTCTCTGCGAAACTGAGACTAGCCGTCGTCGTGGTGCGACGAGAGCGACGCGTCGATGCGCTTATCTCGCTCGGTATACAGAAAGCCGAGAGTGCGCGAGAGCCGGGATGAAATAATCCACGGGGAATCGATACCTGCGTACGCTGCGCGGCTGTTTGTAAACACGCAGCGTGATCGGAATTACACGGGTCGCTAATGACGATTTGATGACCGCAATTTCGTTCCTGGGATTCGTTGCTTAATTACTTCTATCCTGTTTGAATATCATTACGACACGTGATTGACACAATTGACGCTTACGTGTTTTGCATTCAGTTCGGACATACATTGACTAAATTTAATCTAAATTTTATTCTAACTTTGTCTAATTTTATCTAAATTCAATTCAAAAGCGTAAACTGAACATGTTTTTTTTTTGTTGGTGAAGCGACGTTACACGATTCTCAGGTGTTATATATTTTTTCCTTCAATTTGTCTTAAGCACGAAACGAAAGACGTATTTTTACTGCAACATTTTTTTTTACCTTATCAAGAAAATTGGGAATTACTATTTTTTTATATCACACAGAACGTTGCACATCAATAATAATAATAATAATAATAATAATAATAATAATAATAATATCAATAATATTAAAGCGCTGTAAATTATTTCACACAAATAATAATAATAATTGTCATTACCTCACCTTTTTAGACATCCGCGATACTTTCGTTGGCTTTCCCCGGGATGCTGGAGGGAGGACTGCGGACGTCTCTTCGATCTCGTTTCTAAAGCATCTTTCGTCTCGTCTCGCCGCAGCGTCGAGAGCGTGGACAGCGTTAAACATGGGTCAACGGATATCATTCACTCTCGTACAAAACCGAGGATTTAACATAATTATTGTAATATTTATCTGGTGTATTCCTCGTTTCAGTGATTTCGGTGTAGCGATTCGCGAGAACCAATCGCGCTCCACGTTCACCTGCTCTGCCTGGGCCGAGGCCGAGGCCAAGAGTAACGCGAGAAAGAGAGAAACTCGGCGACGAGGTCAGCCCCCCTGACGTTCGGTCGCGGTACCAAAAGGCCGCAGAGGCGAGCGGCGCCTGCGCGTTTTACGTTCGACGTCGCGCGCGGATTTCCCCAGCCGCGTAACCAGAGGCGACAGCGTGCACCGGGAATTTCCAATCTGCGTCTTGGTGATGTTACCGGCATTTTTTAATTTATTTATTCGGATGACGGGGTAAACAACCCGTTTTATAATAAGAGTACAGCGATGTAAATCCAGCATTGTCTGCAGGTAACGAAAACAAAGATAAAGAAACAAAGGGAGAATATGCCATCCATTCTTGAGAGCAGAATGTACTTAAAGAAGGATAAGCAATAATATGTAAGGAAAAACAAAAGAAAACAATGCAAGGCATCTGCACAAAGCAATAATTCTATTATTAAATGTTAATAACATTTAATAATAGAATTTTATTTAATAATAGAAATTTTATTATGGCCTAAAAGAGATCTGGGGTTCGAAGACCGTATGGCAAGTGTAGTGATTTTTCACCCTTTTTATTTTACGAATAATACAACTGATATGAGCTTATTAAAAAAATCGTATCGTATATTCTGTTTCAGACAAATCAGTTCCAAAGGCGAGTTTAATAAAATTCAAATAACTGACGAAAAACGATTAGATTTCTGCATTATGCAATTGTCAGAAATAAGTCTTTATGTTATCAATTTTCTACGCACTGAACTGATCAGAATGCGAAGAACGTACTGGCTGAACGATTCAGCGCAAATATTCACCAATGTCAGTATTTCACTGTACCAATATTTTATTTATTTTATTCGCATGTTTCCGATTTTGTATTTACCTCGATGTGCGCATTTGCTCCATTGGCTCGGTCTACGCGTGCGGGATACACCAACGCACTCGTTGTGCTGGTTCCTAATTACACTCGTCGTATTGTGTTCTACACCGCGCGTTCCTATTGTCTTCTTTTTCCATGGGAACGGAGAGTTACTATATTCCATCAATATTTGATGCGAGCTGTACACACATCCATTGTTATCAGAAACAGAATCGCAAAACATGCGCACAACGAGGAAGAACAAAAAGGTAACATGCGACCGAAGGTTAAAAGTAAACTATTCGGTCTTTTTGGGAATTTTTGTAATACCGAAAGTCAGGCTGAGTTTTGCAATCGGATGACCGAAATGTTTCTCGATTTCCCTTCATTCGCAGCTTCAAACTAAATGGATCCATTAATGGATGGTTCCATTAATGAATTAATGGAACATCTCGTCGACCCGAGCCCAAAACCTCAATTTCCACAAAACAAATCGCAATCTACTTACAAGAAGAACTTACGATCGTCAATAAATAACAACTCAATAATTTCTTCTTCGCAGGCAGCAACTATTTTCATCCCCAACGTCGGCGAATCGTGAAACTTTAAACACGAAAATCAATCGTCCAGGATTATTTCGGCTGTGATTGATACCCCCGGGCGGTCCAATCGCCGAAAGTACACGGGACATCGTTGCGCCCGGAAGTGATTTATTATCAAGAAGTTTCGAAAAAGAGGGGAAAAAAAAAAATTCTCCGAGGTCGAAGAAAAAAAAAAAAAAAGACTGGCAGGAGTTGTGAAAACGAATTCCCCGGTGAGCCCTACATCCGGGGATCGTTCTCGAAGGAAAAGGGTCGTGAAATCGAAGAGGCGAACGAGGATCTCAACCTTTTGCCGCGCGCTCGAGCCACTCAAAAATCGCTCGCGGAATCGCGCTGGCTGCAGTCGCGAGAACTCAACTTCAGACGCTTCTCGCTCGCGGCTCGTCGAGGCTAAGTGCGCCGAGGCGTATTGCGAATATCGTCGTCGTTACACACGACGAGGACGTGCGGTAATTTTCATTCTCGTCTATGACGAAACTCAGTCTTGTAAGTCCCCATCACTTTAAGAATTAAAGTGTACAAAACAGTTTATTTTCCAGTAACGATTTTATAATGACGATCTGTAGCAATTATAAAATGATATGTGAACTTTTGAATAGCCGAAAGAAAAACCACATTATTAGATAAGTTTTGGGAGAAATTGTGAGAAATATGGATAAGCTCGGTTCTTCATTATTTTCGCAATTCATTAACAGTATTTCTCCATTTTTTCAATAATATTATCACGAAGTTTTATGAGTAATTAATATTTCTTGCTGATGTTGAAGTTTGCATCGTTGGAATGCAACGAGATTAAGAAAAAAAAATTAATTCTAATTAACCCAAATGACGAAATTAGGTATAAAAAGTCATCATAGCTATTGATCCCTATGATGATTTTTTTATACCTAAATTCATCTTCTATTTAAAAGTTTACACATCGTATTATAATCATTACGAGTTATGAGTACAAAAACATAATTACAAATCCAACCGTACCATGAATTTTATTTGTCTAAAAATGAGGGACTTACAAGTCTGGACGAAACACCGAAAGCGGCGGCGGCGGCGGCGGCGAGAATGAGAGGAAGGAAGGAGGGCAAAAGGGGCACGGGGACAAGTAGAGACTGACACGAGTTTTATAAGACCTCCGTCCGACACCCACTCGCTTTTGCAAATATCCATACAATTCGCGCTCCCGACCTCGCGTGGACCGTTGCCAGACTCGTAGCTTCTTCTTCGGCCTCGTAGTACAAGAATTCTCCGGTTCAATTCCTCCTCGCCTACTCCGACGCCAGAGTTCGGAGCTCTCCGCGCGGCTGCATAATTTATTCAGCCGCGCTAATGTTCGAGATAGCGAGAGGAGGAGGAGAAGGAAGACACGACGGGGTGGCCCTCGTTATTTTTCTCTTCCTCGCGGGAGCCACGGTGAAAAATTGCCGAAGGATGCGGGCCAACAGCAGCAGCAGCAGCGGCAGCGAGCTCATGACTCTATGAAAGTCACAGCTTTTGACCGATGGTCAGGCGATGAGTAGACAGTACGACGCCGGCGGGGATGATAATTAGGGCCAGTGGATAATGCGAATCGCACGGATTGCCAGGGATATTAATACGAGATTTACACAGTTCTGATGTGTAAATAAAAACGGGATCGTGGGAGATAACATATCGCGTATTATAATAACATTTAATCATAGAATTTTATTTAATAATAGAAATTTTATCATGACCTAAAAGAGATCTGGGGTTCGAAGACCGTATGGCAAGTGTAGAGATTTTTCACCCTTTTTATTTTACGAATAAGACAACTGATATGAGCTTATAAAAAAAAAAAATCGTATCGTATATTCTGTTTCTAGGGGAATCTAATAAATTCTCGGCCGAATCTAATAAAATTCAAATAACTGACGAAAAACTATAAGATTTCTGCGTTATGCAATTATCAGAAATTAAAAGTCGATAGCAGCAGCAGCGGCAGCGAGCTCATGACTCTATGAAAGTCATAGCTTTTGACCGATGGTCAGGCGATGAGTAGACAGTATGACGACGGCGGGGATGATAATTAAGGCTAGTGGATAATGCGAATCGCACGGGTTGCCAGGGATATTAATACGAGATTTACACAGCTCTGATGTGTAAATAAAAAGGGATCGTGGAAGATAACATATCGCGGGTTTTATTAAAACTCGTTTTAATAAAAATTCTCCCGGCCGAGTGTAAAGAATCTTTTTTGCTACAAAAAAAAAATTCGAGCTTTTGGACCCGAAGTCCGCTCTATGAATACCGACGTAGAGATGCATTAATTTCACCCGATGGTGAAATTAATAAAATTGGACCAAAGATGGTGCGATTTCACCCGGACAATCTTTGACCGCGTATTGCGACCAAACTACCGGCTTGAAAAATATCAAAAAATTACAGAATATACTTTAAACTTTGTGGATAATTTACAAAAAAAGAAATTTCCCGATATTAAATTGCAACATGTTTTTAAAAATTAATGAAGGTGAAAGATCGAAAAATATACGTTTTTTCACTCAAAAAATCATAACTCCGTAAATAAAAAATCTATTTAACTCAAATTTTAACCTGATACACTCTAAATATAATATTTAAAGGTTTTAATAAAACCCGGCCAAGTAAACATATTTTTTTTAGTACAAAAAATTCGAGCTTTTCGACCCAAAGTCCGGTCTACAAATTCTGCCCTAAAAATGCATTAAAACAATGTTTACCAAAATCCCCATCAAAGTGAATCTCACCCCTCAAAAAAAAAAAAAAAAAAAAACTTTCAATTTCCACTAGAAATTTTCAAACGCCAGCTGAATCATCAAGTCACCCTCCTCGTGTAAACATCCACCGTACAATCTATCAACGTACTCGGTAAAGTTACGCTCACTGAAAGTCGTACATAATGGTACACATATCACTTGTTAGGTGCGGGGAGGACGTAAAGCGTAAAGAGGACGATGACATTAGCAAGATAAACGTCCAGGAACCAAGCATGAACCAAGGGTGACCGGGGAGCAGCGACTAAGGTGGTGTCGTGAGGCTCGTGCGGAGTTGGAAAAGTGCTGCGTGCCCCCTCAACCCCCATCTTCACCCCCTAACATATATAGAAGCAGCCGAACGCCCTGCAAGTACAAATAGTCCTCACCCTTCGATACTTCCCCCCTCGACCAATTCCACTAGCATGAAATATTACACTTTTCCTTTTCCCCCCTCGGAATCGATGGATCAAGATGTCGGATGCAGAGCCCCGGAGGGGGGTGAAGTGCCCCCCCGCAAAGTCCAGAACTGCTACGGAGTATTCGAGAGAAATTTCCGAGGAGACCAACTCGATCTCTCTCTTTCTCTCTCCTGATTTTTATCTCTGTCTTCTGCTCTCATCTAACTCTGTCTTTGCAGCTTTCCAGCTCAGCCTGTATTGACTCGAATGCCGAGGCTCCGCTGTACATTGCGAATCGTCCGTTTATCTTGGACCACGAGTCTCTCGCCCACCACCCCCAGCATCCGCTCATCCCTTGGACGACCCAGGGATGATTCACGCTTGGGACACGTATACCTCGGTCTTGGAAACATGGAGCAGCAACGGATGAAGGAATTGTAAGGAGAGGGAGGGCCTGGTTTTCCCGTTGGCTGACCCCGGGACGACGTCGTCTCAGTCGCAACCCCCGAGGGACGAGTTTACCTTCGTCCGATGTCAACGGGTTTCGGGGATCTAATATACGTACTTCTTCAATCACCCACCCCTTGGGTACCACTACGACGATGCTGCCCTCAAAGTGGCTCTACGGGGCTCATTTTTCTTTTGACCATTTTTTTTTTTTTTTCTTTTTGATGTTTCGTTTTGTCGAAAAACATAGTCGAGTTTTTTTTTCGGTAAGGGCGAGGGTGACGTTGAAAGGCGAAATTGTGGTTGAATTGAGTTGATGTTGATTAAGGCTGCGACCAATATTTATTTCGCAAATTTGAGGAATATGAGAGAGAATTGCAAACACTTCTCGATGGTATAAAAATTTGAAAAGAATTATGTACATTAAAGGTACTGAAAAGATTAATCTTGTGTAAGAATAATCCGAAAATGTTATCGAGAAGTGTTTGCGATTCTCTCTCATGTTTATCGAATTTATGCGAAATAAATATTGTCGTTACCTTAAACTGAAAACCATGATTGGTACAGTACATTTTTTCAATGAAAAAAAAAAAAGAAACATGTATAATCAAATTTAATTTATTCTTGTAAAATTAAATTTATTCTCTAATAAAGTAGAGAGAATAAATTTAAGAAAATCCTCATAAAAGAATATAAAACACACAATTAAATATTTAAAAAACAAATTTGTATTGACGCGAAATTTTAGCATTCCGTAACAATTACCGTAGCTGTTTGTTAGTTGGAATGACGGTTGGGTCGACGATAATTCACGTAATTTCTTTTCTCTTTCAGTGCCGTCCGACAAAATTTCCACGAGAAAAGAGGGAGCAATGATCCGTCTACCGCCACGAAATTTCGGCCTTCAACTTGTCGGCTAACTGCTGGCACTTCTCCCGCCTCACCGGAGAAATCGCCCGGGCAGTTATAACAATCTCCAAAAGTTTGGCGATAAATTATTTTACACCGCCGAAACATTTATACCAGGGACTTTCTTTTCGCTGGAATTTGAATAATGCTCAGGGGGTGTGAGTCAGTCTCGGAAGTTGAAGTGGTTTTCTCGGTTTTCCTGGGCGCCGAGTACTCTCGATAATACACAATGTTGCTGAGTGGCCCGAGATAAATACTACGCTCTCTCTGTTGAGAGCGTATAAAGTGGGATTGCGAGGTACTTACTCGCAGCAGTCGCGGCAACCGACCGGCTCGCCAGACTCCACTCTGTCTCCACGCATTAGCTTAAGTGTCGGAGCCAGAATCGTTGGTTTATCTTGACGCACCGCGCGCGACGACGACGAACCCCCCGCAAAACGTGGCAGCGAAATGATGATTCACCCCCGGCTGAGACGTCGCATCTTGTTGGCCGCAGGATTCTCGGCCGGCGACGACGACCCTAATGGACCTGACCCCACCGATGTTTACTCGACCCCGGTGACTTCCACCTGGGACTTATACAACCCCTTCGAGCCGACCCTACACGCCACGCAATTTCCTACCCTATCTCGTTGTTGTAATGTGTGTGACGTTAAAAATCGCGTTGATCACTGTGGGTTTGGATGGCGGGAGATAATCTCGGGGATTTCTGTCGGTTGGGTCTGTCGTTGACTCTACAACAGGGCGGAACGTGGTATCTTGATTTCGGAATTTTTTACAGAATTTTTTAGCCGGATGTTGAGTTGCTTTTCGCGAAAAAAAAAAATGTTGGATTTTGGAAAGTTTGAAGACAATATCCGATGGGAAATTTCCCGCTGATTCAGAAAAATAAAGTTGTTTGCGCGAAAAATAGAAAATTCGACGAGAAAAACGCGAAAAATGATTTTTCACTTTTGAAAAAATAAAATAATAATAATAAATAAACAAAATAAAATAATAATAATAAATAAACAAAAAAAAATAAAAAATAAAATAAAAAAATTAAATCGGCCGACGCGAAGCAAAGGATTTTTAGGCAAAAGCGATTCATGATTTCATTGACGACTCGGTTGCTTGTAGTTAATGGTGCACTTTTTTTTTCGTTCTATTATTGGGTAGACAATGTTTGATCATAAAATGGACTAAATCGTCCGAATTTAACGTAGACCCGCAAAAAGCTGTCGTTCATTCACTGATAATTACACTCGCTTTATCCGGGTTAAATGGGATGCTGCATAATAGCTGGATAATTGTGAAATTTGTATGACGCTATATTTTCCCCGTGTCACGTGTTCTCCTCATCGATACCGTTAAAACACTCCGCGAGCATGTGGAAATAGAAAATCGGATGGCATACTGAAGCAGCATTAAAAACACATCCACTCTCTGATCTCCAAAAATACACAATAAATAATTATACGTGCACTCTGAAAATGTATTTCCGTATTTTCACCCCGGGAAAAATGTTCCAATCGCGAAAAATTGAAAGCGAAAGATGACAAAAACAGGCGTAAAAAAAAATCCCCCGCAAAAATAAACGACGAATTAATCGAAACCTCCCCCCGTCAATTAAATCCACATTAATCCCCGTCGTTCGCGCCGTAAAAACCTCCGATATTCAAATAAATAATAAAAAGCGAAAAAAAAAAAAAAAAAATCCAATTCACGCGGCGAATATATATCCCGATTTCGTTCCACCAAAGTGAGTTCCAAAAATACACATATTTTCACCCCGGGAAAAATGTTCCAATCGCGCGAAAAATTGAAAGCGAAAGATGACAAAAAAACAAGCGCAAAAAAAAATCCCCCGCAAAAATAAACGACGAATTAATCGAAACCTCCCCCCGTCAATTAAATCTACATTAATCCCCGTCGTTCGCGCCGTAAAAACCTCCGATATTCAAATAAATAATAAAAAGCGAAAAAAAAAAAATCCAATTCACGCGGCGAATATATATCCCGATTTCGTTCCACCAAAGTGAGTTAAATTGCGCATTATTCGGGACATAAAGCGCGAGCGAATAAAACCGGAATCGAACGAGATACGTTTTCATATCTCCGCGGCCGCGGAGTGAGGCTGGAGGGGGGGGGGGGGGGGGGCGGGGGGCAGAGATCTGGATAATACACCAGTATATATGTGAGCAATTCAGCGTGAGACATTTTCCAGGCTCTTCAGCAGAATCTATTCACGCTTTATCTCATCGGGCGATCCGGGGGGTTCGGGCGAGGAGGAAGAGGGAAGAAAGAAGAGCGACGAATCGGGAGAGAGAGAGAGAGAGAGAGACGAGAAGAAATGATTCACTGCGTGGATTGGCGGAGCCGCCGTCGCGTCACGCTTTTCTGGACAGACGAGAAACGCCAACGACCGAACAATGACTCGACTCCGGGTGGCTTTTCCTCACTCGAGGTCCAACGCTCTCTCGTTCTCCGCGCGGCATTTCACGATCCGGACTGCCACACAACGCGGTGGTGTATCAGAGGAGACGGGGGTAAAATGGCACACTAAGCAAAAAATTGCTCTACGACAAAACCCTGAGTGTTTTTTTTTGCTTTTTACTAAAAAAAATTCGATATCAATAATCAATTATGAGCGTCGGAAAAAAAAAATAATTCCGGGGCAAAACGGCCCCCCCTAAAAATTCGGCATAAATATGAGTTAGTACACAAAACGCTGGGTGGGGATAAAAATCCCCAAAAAAATAATAATCCCCAAAAAAATAAAAATCCCCAAGAAAATTATTGCTTTTCACTAAAAAATTCGAAATCAATCATCGATTATGAGCGTCGGCAAAAAAAAATTCCGGGGCAAAACGGACCCCCCTCAGAATTCGGCACAAATATGAATTAGTACACAAAACGCTGGGTGGGGATAAAAATCCCCAAAAAAATAAAAATCCCCAAGAAAATTATTGCTTTTCACTACAAAAAATCGAAATCAATCATCGATTATGAGCGTCGGCAAAAAAAAAATTCCGGGGCAAAACGGCCCCCCCTAAAAATTCGGCACAAATATGAGCTAGTACACAAAACGCTGGGTAGGGATAAAAATAGCTAATTACCAAAATAGTGAATGACGAAAATAGCAAATGGCTGAAATTGCGAATTTCTCTATGATGGCCATTCTAGATTTAGACCGTTCATTATTTTGAAATTCGCTGTTTCAGCCATTCGCTATTTTGTTCTAAAACTGTTGCCGAAGAAGCCCGCGAATAAAAAAAATCACGGAAAAAATTACGGGAAAAAATGTTTTGACGAAGAAGAAACATTTTACCCTTTTTTTTTCGATGATAAAAAAGGGGGGTCCGGTTTACCCCGGTGGCCCGTTTTACCCCGGTCTCCCCTGAATAGCCGCGTATACCGTCCGCGAAACGTACTACAGCGCTTCGGATTCCCCCCCCCCCCCTCCCCCTCCCCCCTCGTCTGCACGAGCCGACCGCGCACACAAACAGCCAGCACAGCCTTCTTCTCCGCTTCGTTTTTTTTCCCCTTTATTGTCATCTCTGGCGCGCTCGTTCCGAGTCGTCGTATCTGCGACTCTCCGAAAGTTAAGTGACTTTTCCTACAGTCGTCGTCTCCGGGCGAGAGAGAGAGAGAG